>CM077126.1:15972500-16597500 GCA_039645545.1 Dendrolimus houi | reverse complement strand
TGCACGTCGCTCTGATTGCCCTGTTACGGACAAAATTGATGCCATTTTTGAAAAAGTGGAACAAGATCGGCATATTAGTAGTTACGATGTAGCTGGAGAACTGGGAATTGACCACAAAACGGTTTTGGTGCATTTGAAAAAAGCTGGGTAAACAAAAAAGCTCGATATTTGGGTGCCTCATGAGCTCACTGATAGAAACCTAATGAACCGTGTACTCATTTCTGATTCTTTACTACGACGTAATGAAACCAAACCATTTTTGAAGAAGCTGATACCTGGTGATGAAAAGTGGATCGCGTACAAGAACGTGGTCAAAGGCCGGTCAGGCTTCACAGACTGTGGCGAAACCCGGGTTAACTCGCAACAAGGCGATGCTGTGTTTATGGTGGGATTGGAAGGGCATTATTCATTATGAGCTGTTACCGCCACGCAGGACCGTCGATTCTGAACTGTACTGCGAACAACTGATGAGATTAAAGCAAAAAGTTGAGAGAAAGCGGCCGGAATTAATCAACAGAAGGGGTGTGGTTTTTCACCATAATAACGCTAGACCTCACACATCTTTAGCCACTCACCAAAAATTACGAGAGTTTGGCTGGGAGGTGTTAACGCATCCGCCGTATAGTCCTGACCTTGCACCTTCAGATTTTCACCTGTTTCGGTCTCTGCAGAATTCCTTAGGCAGTGTCAGGTTAAAATCACGAGAGGGCTGCCAAAACCACTTGTCGCAGTTTTTTGCTCAGAAGCCCCAAAATTTTTATAGCAATGGGATCACATCCCTACCTACAAGATGGCAAAAAGTTATCCAACAAAATGGCACCTACATACTTTAGTCAAATGTAAATAAACTTTATAAAAAACCTTTTGAATTTTTATATAAAATGCGAAGAAACTTTTTCCCCAACCTAAAAGTAGCCGGTTTTCGTCACACGTTTAACTACGCAGGAACGGAGAAAGAATACAATTTCCTGCGACCGGACGGGCTGTTTTAAAAGAAGGCAAAACAACCCACAGCCAGGTGGTAGGATATTTGTCAGTCTGGATGTCTACCACCCCTGGTCTAGAGTATGCCGTCATAACAACCTTGAGTTGTGTTCCGGCATTAGTGGCCAGATTCCTGTCTCCCTTTATAGACCGGCAGCACATTGGGAGCACCTTCGGTGTTGCAAATGTCCATAGGCGATGGTAACCGCTTTCCATTAGGTGGGCCGTCTGCCTGTTTACTAAACTCATGTAATAAAAAATGTAGCCATACCAGCATCGGCGACTCCTTTGCTGTTTCACTTCTATGTCGCGGATATAAAGGCTGCCCAGCGGCTTTTCTTAATATTATTATAGACAGAATAAAATAATGAGTAAATAACAAAATCTATAATTCTATATTAGTATGTCTATAATTCTAGGTTGTTTCGGTGTATGCTATTCGTTCTTCAGTCTTGAGCATGATTTGGATAAAAATAGGATACCTTTTATCTCATACAGCGATATTTCCTGCGATATATAGATACGAAGTTCACATTAAGATTATAGTTACTGTCGAAGAATAATTGGTCGTAAATTCCCGGTTTGGCCATAAAAACACAGTTTATAGGATTTAATATATTCTATTTTACTATTCACCAAATTATATTTTACGTAATAATACATATATATATTTGATTTAAATAATAATATTCCATGTCTGTGTTGACAAGATCGAAATATACAAAAAAGTAACTAAGAAAAATCTTTAAATGCATTTATAAACTTTCTATAGCTATTAGCTGCAAATAATGTACAGTGTATATTATTATGATCAATATTCTAATATCTACTTAAGATCAAAAGCCGCTGTTAAACCTAGATTGCTTTATTTACTTTTATAAAAATACTATCTCTTTACTGTAATTAATTATAAAATACTACAACAACGTACCTTTCACAAGTATATTTACAAATATTATATATATTCAGTTTTATGCTAATTAAAAGGTATAATAACATTATTTTGATCAAGAATGTAGACACTCTTTACATTCACAAATGCATTTTATTAACAATACATGCTTCACGAGTTTAAAGCCGAAGGGAGAATACCATGTTCCACATAAACAGTACCACGGCTGTCCTAGGCTCTCTTGTATCATAATAAGTCAAGTGGAGGACCCAAAAATATAAGAAACATCATGAGTATACATATAGGAAAGTATTGCAAAACTTAAAAACAATGACCCTGGGAACCATGTTAGCCAAATAACTAAAAGTAAAAAGCCGACTAGTTTTAAAAAAAATGGATATTCACACAAGGGTAGCTACACGCCCCTGCACTTAGTGTAAAATCCCTTATATCTAAACTGTTCCATAAGATAAACTTATATTTAGATAAAACACTTTGTTTTCTATTTGGTACTGAGAGTAACAATTTTAGTATTCTTCTTCCAGTGGGTACTTTAATGTGATTGCGAAATATCGGTAATATCCATTCATCGTTACATTAGGGACGTAACATAATGTGTAAGCTTATTTATTTAAAAATATTAAATTGAAATGAAACTTATTAATATTTTCGTTAATTTCTTAACCGATTCGATCTTAAAAATATGTTTTAATATTGAATAAATTAATTGTAATAATTAATTTATCAAAGTCATGTAATTCCTCGTGCAGGTATTCTCCTTCAATAGTATATGCATACTGTCGATAACCGGGATGAATATCGGCTATTTTTTGGCCCGGAAAATTAGATATTACAGAATTCAATTATTATAGAATCCAAAGTTTACGCGAGAGAAACGGCGTGTAAAGCTCTGGTAAAAATATATTACTTCACAAAGTGATTTATGCAAATACTTCGAAAATTGGTTAGGCTTTGGAAACATTGGGAAATAACGTCATTTTTTTTGTCTTAGAAATCCAAGTTGTTTGCATTTATTGCCAAAGAAACTCCGACGTCCCAATGCAGTGGCAATCAACTCGAACATCTTAAACCATAGCACACATTACAGTATGTGCTATACAATATTTCCGCATTTCCAATCCAATGTCTGTGCGGGATGTACATTCCATTAATTAATGTAATGGATTATTATTAGCTCGGGCTTCATCTGCGATAATGTTATAGTTATTGACTGTGGCCAAATGCGTCATATCATATCATAGCTTTAAAAATAACGCCAGTAACAAATAGCTACATTAGACTCTGTACTGACATCTGACTCACGCCTTACTCTCAAACGCCTTTCGTTGTTCGTTTTCGTCCGATCAGCCCAAACGGGTCAATAAAATATTAGATTGAAGAAAGAAAGAAAAAAATATTTTTTATATGACACTATTATAGTCTTCTATATAACATATGGAACATATAATAGAAAATGTATTTAAATTTAAAAAATAAGCAAATAAGTTAAAAAACGAAAGACGTTTGAGAGTAAGCCCTCAGGTCCCACAGACGGGGCGCTATGAACGAGAAACTTAATGTTAGAAAGATTGTGATTTAACAGTATTAATTAGTAAATAGGATACTAATGCCCGGTTTCTGAGGTACTTTTAACTATAGTTTATCTGTTCGTTAGCACTACCGGTTCAATAACTTATAAAATTGTGTTTCAGAACACACCATCATACGAGAGTTAAACTAGGCTCAACTTAACTGACCAATATTAGGCGTTTATCTATTCCATATATTTTGTTTGACGTTTTGTTGTTGACGTTTTTGTTTGATGTAAATAAATTTTAGATATTCTTTCTTAAATAGATCCATCTAGTGACGAGTTTTGGTACTAATTGTAGACGGTTAACTTAAGTTTATTTATTACATAACTTAATGGAATCAATTGTTATTGAACTCACAACTGGTAACCTCAGAAACCGGGCATAAATAATTTACCATTTACATTAAAACCCTTGAGAAAAACAATAATGTGGCTGAGCTAATCTATCTGTCTGGGCTGATCTGATTAGTTCCATTTTCTGTCGCGGGACTTTTGCTTAGAAGCACTCTAGGGTATATACAAATTACATACGTTATCTGTTAATATTTAACGTCATTCACAAATTGTAAAAATATCCCATTTCAAATCACACATTAAACTCATTGCTACATCGGAGTGAAATTGTTTATAACTATAACATTATTCCGGATGAAGCAGTAGCATTACGTTTACTGTATAAAGAGAGTTTAACGTGAAATGATTTAAATAATAATGTTATATTTTATTACATACTTTCATAAATTGCATGGACAAAAACGAACCATATGTATTTCAAAATGTAACATCCGACACTGATATTGGATTGAATAACAACAATTATCTATTTATTATTTGGAATTACTAATTATAACAATCTTTTAAATGATTAGAAACTCTCAAAACGTCAAAAGTTTTGTACTAAATATACCATATACCTACATAGTTCGCCTATAGGTAAAAATATTGTTTGTTTTTGAGTTGTAAATATAAATACCTATTTACTACAATAACACAACCATGGAACCATGGATATTTTCAATTTATCTAGTTCACAAAACAGTAACAGTTCTGGCACAGGCTGGACTCTAACCTCTAGTTTAATATATGCCCACTTCCATGGCAGCAAGCAAGACAGAGGCGAGGGAGGTGGACAGAGCGAGCACTATAAATTCTATGATGTTGTGTTTACATCCTGGATCTGCCTAATTCCCTGGACACTTACCTGCTTGCTGCCGTGGAAATGGAAATAATATAAAAGAGGGGTTACAGGTTTCAATGCCAGTCATTCATTCAATTACAGAATAAATTTCAGACTTCTCAACTATTTAAATAGTTTGAATTATTTATCTTTCCACATATTAATTATTTTAAGTTTATATATTAGTATTTCGTCATTATTATCTCTTTGAAATCATATATCAAACTTTAAGCATGATTTACTCAAAATGGTAAGCATGTGCCACATGCATATATGCAGGGTCCATTTTGCGTGTCATGTCAGGAATAAAATAATCATAACAGTAATTATGTGTAATTCAAAACTATATGTGAGCTGCATCTCGGCTTACAGTTCAAATAGTTGTGTCAGAGCTGCATACTGGCTCAAGGATCAGCTCAGTTTGCCCATACAATTCAATGACTATCAGTTCACTCATTAGAGTTATAAGCCTTCACAGAGTCACAAGTGTTTAAATAAAGCATAAACATATTCTATGCAAAACCATGCACTGTAAATTTTACACTGAGTAATAAAAACTTAGCAGTTCAAGTCCATATGACCTGAATATTTGAATTAATTCAGAGCTGAGTTATGCAGCTCTACAAAAAAATCATTTTTCCATATTGTACTCAAATGCAGTCCAATACCAACCAATATAACTATATAGTACTTATAGTTATTATAGCCCCCGAACCTTTAAGAGCATCAATATTAAAATTATAAATATTAAATCTTAACTCTTATAAAATACCCTTACCCCATATCTTTATTTCAATTTTCACTTTTTACATAGAAACTTAATATTTTTGGTTATTAATACCAGTCAGCAGTATATCATAACTTTGTCAACCATTGATCACTAATAACATTCATACTTAAAGCAATTATTGCATAATTTTATGTATACATTAAAATGGGACAATAGTTGATGAGCTTAATAAACGCTAATCACATATATATTACACTCATACTATAAGTCTGTTTAATTATTATGCAATTGATAGACGTGCAAGCAAGTACATGTACTTATGCCTTGATAACCTCTTCCGCCAGGGTGTCAACCTAAAAGCATGCAAACTTTTAAAAGCTAAAAAGTCATAATAAGTAAGTGTACTTGCTTGCACGTCTATAACCCACTTAAACATACTTAATAATGATTTGTAAGTAACATATAGTTATCAGCAAATATATTTGAATATGTGGGGCTTTGTTTGAAAAATTATGTATTATCTGCTATGCAGTCATGTTTATAATTTGCCAATTTCGCTAGTGAATAATTGAATTTGTCATTATTGTATAATTTCTATAAACAAAACACATTCAAAAGTGCTTAAATAGAGCGTCTTAAACTGGAATTGATCTGAAAATTCCTTGTAAAAAGTAATGATTAATTAAAATAGGCTTATAGTATAAGTCATATACTAAGATATAAAGCCAAAATAACAAAAGGCTTTGAAACAGCCACTTTAGCAGAATCATATTGTAAATAATGATGTGTTGAGATATCTATGTTATAAAATTCTAAACATGCCATGTCTGTACATTGAAGTTATTAAAAAAAACAACTGGAGTAGACTATATAAATGATGGAGAACACAATACAATTTCATTTAGATTTCTTTTCTGTTTGTCGTTTTGTCTGTTTGTCTTAAACTTAAACTTTGCGCTACTTTTTATACCCGGGAATTCCACGGGAATTTTCCTGGGAGTGGTTTGAAGTTGTTCGGATACATAAAAATTAGCTTATTCTGACCCAGTTTTCACTAAAGTGATAGGTTACATTCTTTTTTTTAAATGCTGCAATACTTTGTGTCTCAGAATCTCACGGGAATTTCAAGTCAAGTGTGGATGAAGTTGCGGTCATATCCTTGTATTAATTAAGTAAGATACCAGGCAATTGTGAAAGATTGAACTTCCTCAACATAGTGACATAAACACCATACAAGTAACGTAAATTTTGTATGTGTAATAAAGAAAATAATGTACATCACCATTTAGGAAACCTGGACTGTGTAGACCGATTGGTGAATGTAATAAATAAACAAATTGGGTGTTCCATTTCAACACTTAGTAACTGACACTTACAAATTCATGTCATAAAAAGGAAGTTTGCACTTCGGATTTATAAAAAGTCGATTTGTAAATAGAAAATATTTCGATAGAATAATTTTTAAGACTAAAGCATGAAAATGATATAAAGAATACTGAAAAAAATATGATCTAAAAATTTGTTGGTTACTAGGTTTGGAAATGGGGCAGCTGAAATGCAATTCTGCAAAAGTGGACATTTCAATATCTGAATATTGAGTACCTCCACCGCAGGCTGAGCAACCATTCAGTAGGGCAGCAACGAACGGGCCGGTGGCGAGACCGTGAGCAGCCACCCGCCGAGGAGCGCAAACGCCGCGGCGGCTGCGAGCCGTCACGCGCGCCACCTCCCGCGGCCCCCGCCTACGGCGCACCGTCATTGCGTCGGCTTCAACGCGGCCAGCTTGCGCCCGCGCGCGCGCGCCTCTTGCCGCGACGTTGTGTACTCAAACCATAGCACATTGGGTATAAGAGTTGTGTCCCTGATCATCAGCATCTCACAGAATTTTCTGGAATATTATTTCAGATCATGAGTCCTCACTTTACTGGACATAAATTCTAGATGTAAAAAAAGATATTGAAAGTAAATGAATGGAATTAATGAATTTGAACCATTTCTGTACACCTATACAGAAATATACCAAATTCATAGATTAAATATTTCATTGTATCTTTATAAGAAACAATATAAAAGTGCATGAATATTTATAACAACTCAGATAGGAGGATCTTAAGGATAGCATTTTTGCATTTATAATCACTATGGTGGATATATATTATAATAGGTTGGGGAAAAAGTCTTTTCGCATATAGTATGTATGAACTTGTAATAAGATCTCTTTGGCTATACCATTTGCATCTGGCTGGTTTTGGTATCATTAAAAAGTTTTAATTTTAAAGAAGACAATTCCAAATTCAAATTAGGAAAATGTGTGATTTTCATTGGTTTTTCTTATTGTTAAAATGAGTGAATCTAATGAAGAAATTCAATACATTTTAAAATTTTACTACAAAAAAGGTAAAAATGCAACACAAGCCGCGAAAAAAATTTGTGATGTTTATGGACCTAATGCAGTATCTGTGAGAGTAGCGCAAATTTGGTTTAAGCGTTTTCAATCCGGAAATTTTGATATCAAAGATGCACGTCGCTCTGGTCGCTCTGTTACTGAGAAAATTGATGCCATTTTTGAAAAAGTGGAGCAAGATCGGCATATTAGTAGTTACGATGTAGCTGCAGAACTGAGAATTGACCACAAAACGGTTTTGGCGCATTTGAAAAAAGCTGGGTACACAAAAAAGCTTGGGTGCCTCATGAGCTCACTGAAAAAAACCTAATGAACTGTGTACTCATTTGTGATTCTTTATTACGACATAATGAAACCGAACCATTTTTGAAGAAGCTGATAACTGGTGATGAAAAGTGGATCACGTACGACAAGAACGTGCGAAAAAGATCATGGTCAAAGGCCGGTCAGGCTTCACAGACTGTGGCGAAACCCGGGTTAACTCGCAACAAGGTGATGCTGTGTGTATGGTGGGATTGGAAGGGCATTATTCATTATGAGCTGTTACCGCCAGGCAGGACCATCGATTCTGAACTGTACTGGGAACAACTGCTGAGATTAAAGCAAAAAGTTGAGATAAAGCGGCCAGAATTAATCAACAGAAGGGGTGTGGTTTTTCACCATGATAACGCTAGACCTCACACATCTTTAGCCACTCAGCAAAAATTACGAGAGTTTGGCTGGGAGGTGTTAATGCATCCGCCGTATAGTCCTGACCTTGCACCTTCAGGTTTTCACCTGTTTCGGTCTCTGCAGAATTCCTTAGGCAGTGTCAAGTTAAGATCACGAGAAGACTGCCAAAACCACTTGTCGCAGTTTTTTGATCTGAAGCCCCAAAATTTTTATAGCAATGGGATCACGTCCCTACCTTCAAGATGGCAAAAAGTTATCCAACAAAACAGCACCTACGTACTTTAGTCAATTGTAAATAAACTTTATAAAAAAACCTTTTGAATTTTTATATAAAATGCGAAGAAACTTTATCCCCAACCTAATATACAATTATTTATCCATTGCCTTTGAACAGCTGAATTCAAAACCTATTTACTACTATATTATGCTGAATCGACATTACAGTAGCAATGCTATTTAAATTAATCCTACTAATATTATAAATGCGAAAGTTTGTAAGAATGTATGTATATAATATGTATGTATGTTTGTTACTCTTTCACACAAAAACTACTGAATAGATTTTGATGAAACTTTACAATAATATAGCTTACACATCAGAATAACACAAGGGCTATAATTTATAAAGATATAGTGTGAATTATCCAAAATATAAAGGTTTTCCATCACCACGCGGGTAAAACCGCAGGGCGCAGCTAGTATTGTATAAAAATCCAACATTTATTTTAAATTATACTTGACAAGATATACTCACAGTGATACCAGTTGGGGAAATAGAGGTGTAAATACTCTATGTACTGTTGCAAACCACAATGTTGCAAATATAAATCCAACAATTCCACCTACAACAACTTGTAATGTTGTATGATAATGTAGATAAACTCTACCAATACTGACTAGCAATGCTAGCATCAAGCAACTGCCCACAATGATCACTCTCCATAAGGCTGATATTATGCTGTTATTATTAATATGATGCAACCTGGAAATAAATAATACATCTATATTATTTAATCTTCTTAAAAAACAAATTTTCATATAACAAAAGTAAAGGTTACATTTACAAATAGTATAACATAAATGAAAACAATAAGAAAACAGTTGGTTGTGGGGTTGCCTGTAAGAAATTGCTACAAGTAATAAAGCTGCCCATTGTTCAAATTCATATACAATTATCAATTATCTAGATTTAAGTTTATAGTGAACAGTAAAGAGATTTTCATTGATTCAGTCATACAAAAATTGTGACATTAAGAAAGTATGTCAGTCAGGCCATAAAGACTTCACTACTAGGCCTCACTCATTTCACAATATTTTTCTTGCCCTTAATTATGTCATAGTTTTATATCACCATAGGATTAATTTGATTCGAACTTTATGAGACTTAGGTAGTTTTCAGATGACGATTAAACAGTAAAAATTTATTCAAGACACATTTCCTACCTGATTAAAACGAAGTATAATACATAAATACTAAAAAACCAGATGAACTGAGCATGTGATGAAGGCATTCCATATTCATTGTACAGATGACCTCTCGCCAGTGGTCTTGCTTCACATATTACATGTTTTAAAATTATATTTATGATTTCATTTATTAAAGTTCCCGTGAAGAAAGATATCTGTAAAAATTGATGAAATGTAGGTTCAATTACTATTTCAAACTTCTTTATTATTAAGAACATAGCAAATTTATTAATCAAATTGCTTTTAATATTACATTGTTATTGTTGGTTAAAGTATTCTACTTCAAGTGTGCACAGATTGTAGGGGTTAGAATCCCATTACATGTTTCTTGTAACATAATATAATAATAACAGCACACAAACACCCTACTGCTGGACTAGGGCCTCCCATTATTGGGGAACGGACAGTATACTCGCCACATCAAGGCATCGTGGCAGGGTTGACACAATGGTTATCTCGATGTGCTGGTTTCATCATGTATTCCTTCACTGCGGTTAGCATGTGGTAATTGTAACTATATGCACATCAGGTCAGAAACTTCCAAGTGGTGCATGCATTCAGGCTAGGATTCGGACCCACACCCTTTGAGTTTGGAATGCGTGGGTTGCGGTATAGATATAGGGGACACTTAATTTTAATAATGGGAGGGGGAGTGTAGAGAGGAATACTTACCCCTTCTGCAACCCCTACGTCAAGAAACTGTATAGTTTTTGAGATATTAATGTTTTTGGAAATGTAACCTCACTTATGTTTTTCACTAATATTACACATATATCATAGGTCCAAAGTTGAAAAATCCAATCAAAATCCAGTAGTCAACATAAAAAGATTCAAATAGTCTGAAAGCACAAGAGATTTGTTGAAAAGTGAAATAAAAACGCTAATAGCATTAATAAAAGTAATAATAAACTAATAAACACAACTAAGCAATTTACGTAAATAGGAAAAACAAGGAACATGAAAATCATAGATAATACATATATTTTTATAAAGTTTATGGTTGGCAACTAGGCCTTTAAGGCATGAAAATGTTGTTCTAATGTATTTTGGTTATATAAAATTAATTTTGGAAGGTTACATAAAAAAACAATTAACTTAAGTACTTCTCGCTTCTGCAATTACTATCTCTGGAAAACAGTACACAGACTAAAGGTCATAAGCGGAGCGAGTGAAGCAAATGTACCATGACAGTGGTCAGCAAATGACAAAACCGATTTGTAACCATCATTTAAATAATTATAATTGAATAAATGGTCTGTTCTGGCACCTGTGAGCTTTGGTCAAAGTCTAACCTCACTCACCATTCCAATCCAATATCCAATCCAGTCCAATAGTGACTTTCGACTAAAGCCCACTGTCATATATTTAAGTACATGAAAAGCGGGTAGGTCGCATCTATTCGGACACACTTAGAAAAATAATAAAGTACATACGTGAATACTAAGACTTGTATTAAACATAATAGTGGCGACGGGTGTTAAAAATGGAACCTCGCGGCGTAATAAGTGCAGCTAGAGCTGTTACATTTCAAGAATTTAACCAATAAACCGGAAACTGGGACAATTACATTGAACGCCTAAATTAATGTTTTGAGGCAAATGGCATAATGGAGGACGGTGCAAAACGGGCAAATTTCTTTACTGTGTGTGGAGTGCAAGTGTACGAAACATTATTAGCGTTAATAACGCCGCGTAATTCGAATGAAGTGACTTTTTTAGAAATAGTTACGTGCTTAACAAAACATTATAGCCCTAAACGTAATGAAATTTCAACTTCATATAAATTTTACAAACGCAATCAAAAACCGGGTGAAAATGCATCTGAATACATCGCGCAATTACGGAAATTAAGCACATCGTGTAACTTTAAGGACTTGGAACGTATGTTACGGAACAGGCTTGTGTGTGGCATGTTAGATCAGAAGCTTCAATATGAACTTTTAAAAAAGGACAATTTGCAGTACTATGAAGTGGTTGACGCAATGTTATCCGCGGAAAGCGCGGGGAGGGATGTGCGTATGTTGCAGGGAACTTGCGCTATGCAGCCGACATCGTTCACATCAGTTGTACCTGCGTCTTACGACAGTTCTTTGTCGGCAGTATCGATGCCGGAACCAATGGACATCAATGTAGTACAAACAAAGACGAACACTCGTTTTTGTTATCGCTGTGGAGGACACCACAGTGGGGAGTGCCGGTTTATTAATGCGATATGTCGATTTTGCAAAAAGAAGGGACATATAGAAAAAATTTGCATAGTTAAGAAGAAGTCTGTAAAAGCAACACGCAACGTCAACGTTACTGAACACGGAGAGCCTTTGAATGGAATTTATAACGTCAGTAGCAACAACCGAGTGCAACCCTACGAAGGGGCAGTTCTTCTTGAGGGGATACCAGTTGTGAAGCAAGTAGACACGGGTGCCAGTTTTTCACTTGTAAATGAAAGTACATGGCAAAAACTGCGACGGCATCAACCACTCCTCATACTTCATACCGCACCATACACACTACGCACGTGGACGGACGCGCCAGTTAAGCTGCTTGGTAGAATTACGCTTCAGGTTATTTACAAAGGCTTGCAGCGTGATCTAACAGCAGTAGTAGCCAAAGGAAATGGTCCCAATTTATTAGGGCGTGATTGGCTTAAGCCACTTGAAATTACACTGAATATTCATTTCGTGTCTGAAATAGATTTACAGGATATAAATAAACTGATAGACAAATATAGTGAAGTATTTCAGAAGGGCCTGGGTACATACCGTGGACATCCTGTTGCTATTCACTTAAAACCGGAGGTAACACCTAAGTTTTTGAAGGCACGCCCAGTTCCTTATGCTATAAAGGACAGAGTGGAAAAAGAAATAGATCGCCTTGTGGCAGAAGGAGTACTTAAATCTACAGCATTCTCAGAATGGGCTACACCAGTGGTACCAATTGTCAAAAGGAATGGTGATATAAGATTATGTGATGATTATCGCAGTACTGTTAACCAGTCTACAGAATCTGATACATATCCAATGCCAACAGCTAACAAAGTATTTGTGAATATAGCGGGTGGTAAATTCTTTTCAACATTAGACTTAGAATGTGCGTACACACAGGTCGCTGTGGCTGACAACACTGCCAAACTTTTAACTTTAAATACATGCAAGGGCTTGTATACGGTACACAGACTCGCTTTTGGGGTTAAAGCATGCCCAGGTATTTTCCAGCGGTTGATGACAGCACTGTTAGCTGGCATTCCTGGGGTAGCAGTTCTAATAGATGACATTATAATATGTGGCCGCACTATGTGGGAGATGCATCGGCGTTTGGATATGGTACTACATAGAATCTCTAGATCGGGACTTCGCCTTAATAAAGCGAAATGTAAATTTGCTAAGGATAAAGTAGAATTCTTAGGATTTATTATAGATGCTGAAGGTATTCATCTGGCTCCGAGCAAGGTTGAATCTATAATGAAGACACCTGAACCTAAAAACATTGCAGAATTACAGGCATTTTTAGGTTTATATAACTTTTATGAATGTTTCATACCACACAAGGCTACATTATTAGAGCCCCTGCATCGGATCGATCACAAAAATGGTGTTGGACAGATTTAGAACAGCGATCATTTGATACCGCTAAACGCTTACTGCCATGTGTCTTAACACTCATTCACTATGATTTGGAAAAACAATTGGTACTGACCTGTGATAGTTCAGACTACGGAGTCAGAGCTGTAATTGCTCATGTAATGGAGGATGGGCAAGAGCGCCCAATTGCAATGGGATCTTGTACCTTGCATACTCATGAAAGACGATATTCACAACTAGACAAGGAAGCAGCAGCTATTATGTTTGGCCTACAAAAATTCCACAATTACTTAATGGGCAGACATTTTGTTATAACAGATCACAAACCATTACTAGGTATATTTGATCCTAAAAAACAGATACCTACAATGTTATCGCCCCGCTTGACTCGTATAGCTATAGCATTAACTTCCTATAGTTATGATATAATATATAGACCAGGTTCTCAGATTGGCAACGCCGATGGTTTGAGCCGTTGGCCACAACCAGTTCCAGAGGAATCTGAGCCTCAGCTGTATGATGTCCTTCTGATGGCAGAAAGGCCAGATGATTTTCCAGTGGAAGCAGAACAAATTGCAAGAGAGTCTAAAAAAGACAGAATACTATCAAGAGTTATTCATCACATGAAATGTGGCTGGCCTGCTAAAGTAAATGACGGTGAACTTCGTGCTTACTGGTTACACAGAAATGATCTATCATTAATGGAAGACTGCATATTACACAGTTGTCGGGTCGTGGTGCCAGCACAATTGCGAACCCAAATACTACGGTTTTTACATAATACTCACAATGGGATAGTAAAGACTAAAGTGCTAGCTAGAAGCTATGTATGGTGGCCACACCTAAATGAAGATATAGAAGAGTTAGTCAGAGATTGCCAATGATGTGCAGAAAATCAACACATGCCACCAAAAACTAGTCATGAATGGATAACTCCAACAAAACCTTGGTCTCGAATACATGTGGATTTCATAGGGCCATTCCAAAATAAACTGTTTTTTATCGTGGTGGATGCTTATTCAAGATGGCCTGAAGTAATTGTAATTAACAACATGACTTCAAATACTGTGATTAAACACCTTAGAAACCTATTTGCAACTCATGGCTTATGTGAAACTTTAGTGTCAGACAATGGTACTCCATTTATATCAAGAGAAATGAAAGATTTTCTGGAGGCGAATAAGATCAAACACGTGACTACAGCCCCTTATCATCCTGCTACAAATGGGCTGGCTGAGAGGATGGTACAAACCGTCAAGGATAAATTACGCAAGATGGACAATGTGAACTGGGACGTAAAGATTCCAAACATGCTATTGAGTTTAAGAACAACTCCATGTGTTACAACACAAAAGAGTCCAGCCGAACGATTAATGAATCGACGCTTAAGAACATTGCTAGACAGTTTACATCCAGATAATATACAATGTAAAAAGATAGAGCAACAGATAGAAAGAAATGCACAGAAGAAACATAGAGAAACACAAGTAGGACAAAAGGTAATGTACAGAAACTATGGAAATGGGCCAAAATGGATGCCAGGTACAGTGATAGACAAAGGAGGGCCATCCAGTTACAGAATTAGAATGGAGAATAATAGTGAGGTGGTAAACAGACACATTGATCAACTAGTGTGGTTCAACCCACAGACAACTAATACACCAGATGAAGAGTTGGCAACAGAAGTGCAGGATACTAATCAAGATAAAGAAACTGACACACAAATTGTAGACACAAATAATGAGAATGAGCAATTAAAACAGTCTTGCCCGGAAGAAATCATTGAGATTCCAAGCACAGTGAAGTGGGAAGAAATGTTAGGAATCCCTAGCAGTTCTGAAATATCCTATGGAGGAAGGATGTTTAAACAAAAACAGAATCTGTATGCTAAATCTCCATATACTAGGAATAGTTATTTAGAATAATTGTGTAGTTACTGTTAATTAATTATAATTAATTAATTTAATTAAGATTTAATTAATAATTGTATTTAATCTTAGTTTTAATGTTTTTTCTGTATTACATAATGATGTCATAGTAATAGGTGGTTGGCAGTACTAACTTGGGGGAAAGGTATGTCATATATTTAAGTACATGAAAAGCAGGTAGGTCGCATCTATTCAGACACACTTAGAAAAACAATAAAGTACATATGTGAATACTAAGACTTTTATTAAACATAATACCCACAAGCCAAGTGAGCATGATGCGGTAACGGCCGGCGAGTGCCTGAACAGACTGGTCAGCATTTATTCATTAATAACTATATAAATGCAGGTTACAAATCTGTCGTGACACTCTCTGGCTGCTGTCGCGGTACGTTCAATTCGCTCGCTCAGCTTATGAGCTTTAGTCTGTGTATTGTTTCCCAGACGTAGGGGTTGCAGGAGGGAGAAGTACTTAAGTAAATTGTTGTTTTTGTTATTACCATCAAAATTCATTTTATATCAAAAATACATTAGAACAACATTTTCATGGCTTAAAAGCCTAGGTGCTAACAATAAAATTCATAAAAAAATATATGTGTTATTTATGATTTATATGTTCTTTGTTTTTCCTATTTATGTGAATAGCTTAATTGTGTTTTATTTCATTTTCTTGTGTTTTTGGACTATTTTGAATCTTTTTAAGTTGACCGCTGGATTTTTCAACTTTGGACCTTGAAAAACATAAGTGAGCTTAGATTTACAAAAACATTAATATCTCAAGAACTATTTTCTAGACATAGGAGTTGCAGAAGGGGTAAAGTAAGTATTCCTGCCACCCCTCCCCATCCCCATTACTTAAAATAAATGTGCCCTATATCTATACAGAACCCTTTTGACAATAAAGCAAGCAAATGTGATTATATATTTTCAGATCAGTAAGGGCCTAATGTTAATTTATTTTTCTGGTGAAAACCTATCTGTGAATTAAATAAAGCATTTATTTCACTCCAGCCAGCCTTTAGTTAGGGTTTATACCTTCTACAAGCCTATCTAGACAGAACCAGGTCATCTAAGTGTCTCACTATGCCACAACCTATTGTGTTCTACTTTCTACACCAATACAGGTAACAATGAAGGCTGATCAGTGTGTACAATAACCTATCAGCAATGGATACAATAGATGTTTAATTACAATAAATTTCCAAAATATAAGTCTTGTTTGAAAAAATATTTAACTTACTGTATGAAGATCACGTCGAAACAATATAAGAGTCACAAATCCAGCACCAATTCCAAAGGGAGATAAACTTATGAATGCTAAGAATTTACCCACCCAGTCACCTAAAATTTATGTCTGTTAATGAGTTTGCCATCTCGTACTCGTAATTATATTTCATTAGAATATTAAAACGTAAATTACCTTTAGGATATTCAACTAAAGTAAGAGCTAGTGGCTGCCACTCCAATTCGCCGTTATTTCTTAGAGCATCATTGACTGGCACACTTTGTTCTTCCATTGTTAATGTCATTTATTTTAACATTCACAATTCATGAAATAAGAAAAATGTGTTTCTAAAGTAAAAACGACCCATTTAGATCCCTTCGCAAGTTCGTAACCATAGATATTCGTAACACATATTAGGTTCGTAATCGTAATATGTATAATAAAAGTATATACTCTGTGAATACTAACAAAGTATAGAAATTAGAAGTAACTTGACTTGACTTTTTTAATTGAATGGCAATTGGCAAACAAAATCCATTTTTGTCGCAGGTAACAATGGGGTACAAAATTCTTTCGTTTGTGTACCTATTGACCAGTGCTAGTGTGCAAGGCACTTCTCGACGCATACTTCACGCTGGCGATCATTGAGTTCGTTGCGGCACGCATTTGTCAAGCTTTTTTACTTTGCCAATTTGACGCAAATGTACCAATATTGTTTTGAAGCTAATGTCGAAAGCTCCTGCTAATTCAGCCGTAGATTGAGTATCATCAGCTTCCACAATCGCCTTTAATTCGTCATTGTCGACCAAAGGTTTCGGACGACCACGAGGTTCATTTTCAAGTCAAATTACCAGAACAGAAGCGGCAAAACCAATAACAAGTGGTGCGTTCGTTTGTAGTGTTCGCTCCGTAAACGTCGTTGATGTTGATTGCCGCTTTTGTCCACGGTACGACGGTACTCATCTATCCATCCTTATCCTTATTAATATTATAAATGCGAAAGTAACTCTGTCCCTCTGTCTGTTCCGTTTTCACGGAAAAACTACTGGACCGGTTTGGCTGAAACTCAATATATATATATATATTCGATGCCCAGAATGAACATAGGATACTTTTTATCTTGAAAAATGGGATAGTTTCCGGAATAAAAATATATTTGTCCCTGTGTTTGTTAAGCTTTTACGGAAAAAGTATTGGATTGAAATTCGGTATATATATAAATTTAATACCGAGGGTAGACAAGGGATACTTTTTATCCCGGATAGTGGGATAGATTTATCTAAAGGTTATTCCAAAAAGTAGAATAGGTTTTTTTGTGATTTGCCATTTTGGTCATTATTCTGTCATTTGGGTCATTTTGGTCATCTTTGTCCTTTTAGTCATTTTAGTGTTTTTTGTCATTTTGCTCTTTTGTCCTGTAAGTGCTTTTTGTCCTTTTAGATCTTTTTGCCTTTGTCCTTTTTGCCCTTTTTGTCCTTATTGATCTTTTTGTAATTTTTGTCATTATGGAATTTTAATACCGAGGGTGGACAAGGGATACCCTGATTTTTTTCATCCCTGATAATGGGTTAAGTTTTGGGATAGAATTATGTAAACGTTATCCCAGAAAGTAGGATTGGTTTTTTGTGATTTACCATTTTCGTCGACAAGGGATACTTTCATCCCGGATTATTTATCCCAAAAAGTAGGGTAGGTTTTTTGGTCGAATTGGCCGATTTTGTCGATTTGGTCGAAATGGTCGATTTCGTCGATTCGTCGAATTAGTCTAACTGGTCGATTTCGTGGAATTGGTCGATTTCGCTTAACTGGTCGTTTTGGTCATTTTGGTGTATATATGTAGTTTTAATACATAGAAAATGGGCATAGATACTTTTCATGCGGGAGATGGGATAGTTTAAATAAAATAAAAAAATAAAATGAAGTGACTCTTTCGGGGCAAATAGCACTAACATAAAAATTTAATACAGTGTAACCTCTTTAAACAAGACGCATGCACTAGAGGATGACCCGCGGCGAGGCGCCACGTGATAAACTCTAGTATTCCACAATTACTCGAATTGTTAACGTATCCATGATGACGAAAAAGATTCAAATGCGATGAAAATATAACGTTAATCAATAAACAAATGACAATTTTCTTTAAAGAATTCTGTTTTCAAATTAAATTAATTTGAAATTAATCTTAGCCAAACAAAAATTATTTATTTTGAAATGGCTAGTACTTCAGAACGTACCTAATATATTGTTACGAGCTACAGGACTCGAATTAAAAATGCTGTTGGAACTACTATATAATTTATTAGAACTGTACAAACACGTATAAAACAAATACAAATAAAACTAGGTGCAACCAGTTCACACTGCACGATTCAATGCAATTCAACACGCGTAAAGTCCGTCGTCTATATCGCTAATCGAGAGTACTACAAACGTCTTACTCGTTTCGTGGTCGTCGCTTGACTGCCCGCCCCTCCATACGGGCATCATCTTATACTAACTACACAGTACAAAGAAATTGGTCGCGCACACTGAGTTCCTAAGAAATAATAATTTGCACACCTGCGAACGGCCACAAAATCGAAAACAATAACAAGAAGGATTAGTTCGACGCTAATGATGGTTATAAAACAAGTAAAAGAGACAATAGCATGTTTTTCTTAATTAAAAATTCAAAAGACAAAAGAATTCCTAATTCGGGAAGACAATGAACTGCGCTTACAACGGGCTGCTGTGCGCTTATCTTTGACGGCATGTAACACTGTCTCCCTCTTAGTTATGCTCGTCCCGAGCATCGTTGCTTCCGTGGTAGCGGGCGAGCCGATCTACAAGTACGATTTTCGGTTTTCCTCTTACTCCTTGTTTTATCCGATACGTTAGGTCGTTGATCCGCGTTATGACTTTATAAGGTCCTTCCCACCGAGCTTGAAGATTCGGGCTTTTCTCTTTTCTTCTAAGTGGGTTATGAAGCCATAATAGGTTGCCTTCGTTGAAGCCACTGCCCTTGGCACTTCGATCGTAACGGGTTTTCATTTTTTGCCCAGTCTTCAAACTGTTCCCACGAACCATCGAGTGTACGCTGTTCAACTTATCTTGAAGATCGCTCACATAATATGTCACTGGTGTTGGGGTATCTGGCGAGGTCCCAGTTATAGCATCAATTAGAAGCCTCATCTCTCTTCCAAAGGTAACTTTGGCTGGAGTAGCCCCGATACTTTCGTGTTCGGCCGATCGGTACGACATCAGGAATAGCGGTATGTATTGGTCCCAGTCCCTCTGATGGTCATCGACTACCTTAGCCAGGTGATTTTCCAGAGTCTGGTTGAACCTCTCAACCATTCCATCTGATTGTGGATGCATTGGAGTCGTCCTAGTCTTGTTCATTCCTAGAAGTATGCAAAGTTCTTGAAATAAGGTAGATTCGAAGTTCCGCCCTTGGTCCGAATGATTTCTAACGGGACACCATATCGACAGATCACCTCTTGAACTAGTTTCTTAGCCACCATTTTAGCCTCTTGGTTAGGCGTAGCGAATACTTCACGCCACTTAATAAAGTAGTCTTGAACCACAATGATGTACTTATTTCCGTCGTCAGTCTCTGGAAACGGCCCAGCCACATCAATTGCTATGCGTTCCCATTGTGCCCCCACATTGTATAGTTTAAGTTTGCCTCTACTTCTAGTCTGTGGCCCTTTTACTGGTGCACACGCCTCATATTTTCTACACCAGTCTTCAACATCCTCCCAGCAACGGAGCCAGTAGAACCGTTGCCGTAGTTTGACGAGACATTTCTTCACGCCTAAATGACCACCAGACACTCCGTCGTGTATGTGTCTAAGTAATGGCGCCACTTTGGACCGTGGAACAACAATCTGATGGGTGGCTTCTTTGCCATCGTTAGATTCCCATTTTCGATACAATAGCCCTTCTTCTATCGCTAGGCTATTCCATTGTGCCCAGTATCATTTAGTAACCGGGCTGTGGGCAGATATATCGCACCATTGACATTTATTTCCACTCTGCATCCAAGAAATAATAGTTGTAAGTCGTTATATTCCTTTTGTGCTTCTTTCATGCTGTTGTTTGTCCATTCGTCATCGATTCTTTGGGTTCTTATAACGTTTACAACCTCTCGTAAATCGTGTTTCTTGCAATATTGGCAGTCGTCCGGACAAGGTCTACGAGATAAGGCATCTGCGTTATTATGTCCTTTTCCACTCCTGTGTTCTGTCTCGAAATTAAATTCCTGTAGCTGCTCCAACCATCTTGCTACCTGCCCATCTGGGTTTTTAAACTGCAGAAGCCATTTTAATGCAGCGTGGTCGGTCCGTAAGGTGAACTGTCTCCCTATAAGGTATTTATGGAATTGTTGTAGGGTCTTCACAACGGCTAGTAGTTCTCGACGAGTTACACAGTAGTTTCTCTCCGGCTTAGTGAGCGCCTTGCTAAAATAGGCTATCACTACTTGGTGGTCTCCCTGCATCTGAGACAGTACGCCTCCAATTCCAATATTGCTCGGGTCTGTGTCCACTATAAATTTACTCTCTCTACTCGGATAGCCTAATATAGGCGTCTGGCATAAGTATTGCTTTAGTGTTTAAATAGGCCGTGTCACATTCTGAATCCCAAATAAATTGGTGCTTTTCTTTAGTTAGGCGGTGCAGCGGTTTCGCTATATCTGCAAAGTTCTTTACAAAACGCCTGTAATATGTACATAGGCCGAAAAAAGATCTAATTTCTGTTTTACATTTTGAAATAGGCCACTCTCGAACTGCTTAAATCTTCTTAGGATCGGTTTGCACGCCTCCTGCAAATATTGTGTGACCTAGGTAATTTACCTCCTTTTTGAAGAGTTCACATTTCTTCGAGCTTAATTTCATATTAGCTTCTCTTATCCTGATAAAGACTTTCTCTAGGTTATTCAAGTACTCTCTAAAACTTCGTCCCATGATGATGACGTCATCCAGGTGTATACCTGGCACACATCTCCTAATAGTCCAACCATTACTCTCTCCATAAGTCGCTCGAACGTCGCTGGAGCGTTACATAAGCCGAAATGCATAACATTAAATTGCCATAAGCCGCTAAGCGGGCGGGCATAAGCCCGGTACTAAAGGCTGTATTTTCTTTGTCCTCAGGGCATATTTCTACTTGCCAGTAACCGCTTTTTAGGTCCACCATAGAAAACCAGTTCATACCGCTGAGCATGTTCAAAGTATCGTCTATTCTAGGTAGTGGACAACTGTCCTTTTTAGTCACGTTGTTTAGCATCCGGTAGTCGACGCAAAATCGCGTGCTAGCATCCTCTTTTTTCACCAAGACCACAGGCGATGACCACGGACTCGTAGACGGTTCTATTACCTTGTTGTCAACCATTTCTTTTATCAGTGATGTAACTTTCGATTCTTTAGCCCATGGCACGCAACGAGGTCTCTGTTTAAAAGGCCTAGCGTCGCCCGTGTCGATCTTGTGTTGTACAAGTCCAGTTCTCCCGCAGTCACTGCCGGTAGCGAAGATGCTCTTATACTTTAATAAAAGTTCTTTCGCTTGCACATATGCCGATTCACCTTTTCGAGACAACTTATCTCGAAAAGACTCAGAGAGCCTCTTAACACAGTTATCACCGCTCTGGGTTATGTCATTTGCACTGTTTACACGTCGTAAATAGCTCACTTCCGCACACTTTCCGATAGCACTATTTTTCTTTAGACTTATTTCACGGTCACTCGTATTAACAATTCTCACTTTTGTAGTGTCTTTCGTAATTAACAATTTTCTTGCGGTGATCCAACTCGGATGATAACCACTGTCTTCCACGATAACGCAGCAATCTCGTTTCACTTGCGATGGAAACTTAACTTGTACCAAGGTTTCTGATCTAGGGGCCAACAGCGTATCTTTCAGGTGATAAAAGTTGCAAGTTTGCGATCCTACACGTACTTCTTGGTCAGGAAATATTAGTACTCCTTTCGCAACATTCAATACGCAGTGATGTGCTTTCAAAAAATCCAAGCCTAGAATGCAATCATCGGTGATATTCGCTATTAACACATGTTGATTGTAAATTTTGTTTCCAATATTAAGCTCCACTTCGGTGTCACCTAGGACGGTAACTGGTTGGCCAGTTGCCGTTTGTAGATGACATATTGGCAGCTGTTTCCTCCCGGGGATAGTTCGCTTCACTAGTTCTGGTCTTATTATTGGTCGTGATGCTCCGGTGTCTATTGTCAATTTGCACAATTTATTATTTACACTACTTTCGATAATTAAACTATTCCCATCACATACTTGTGTAATAGTGACATTGGGGGCCTTATTTGACTACAGGTCTTCATCTACTTGAGTCGCAGAGCTTGAGACTCTCGTTTTCTTGAACTTTGGACAGTCTGTCCTTATATGCCCTCTTTCGCCGCAGCCGTAGCACATAGGTCCAAACCGGGACCTTCTAGGGGCGCTGTTTTCTGTAATAGTAGATACATTTCTAATTTTGAATGCTCGTGTATCTTGTCTAACGGCTTCCACTTCAAGAGCGTGGGCGACTGCATTTTTTAATGATGTATGATGCGCCAACCGTACTGTAGCCCGGACTTCAGCATCGCGTATGCCATTGACGAAAGCTTGAAGGAGCGTCGTGGGTATGATTTCCGGCGTTGACGTGTAAGCACGGCGCACTAGTCCTTCTATCTCACTCGTCCATTGTTGAAGGTTTTCACCAGGCCTTTGTGATCTCTCTCGTAGTTGGGCCCGATAAACATGTTCCAAATGTTTTTCTCCATACCGAGTTCCTGGGGCATCTATAAGTGTATCCAATGTTCGTCATTCAGCTGGCAGGTTTTGTAATACATTCAACGCATCCCCTCGTAGGGCCAGAGTAAGCGCCGTTAATGCATGCTTACCGCTCCATCCGTCGCCCTCGATCAATGTCTCAAATTGATGTCGGAATGCTCCCCATGACGATGAGCCATCGAAGTGTGGTAAGTCGCATCTCCCTGAGGCCGTCATGTTAATGGCAGTAGTGGCTGACCCACGAGCTTCCAGTTTGCAAATGCGTTGTTCGTGCGTGTCAACCTTGTCCTGAAGCTGTGTGGTTTGTTCTGTTACTTTCTCGATATCTGTTTCCAATTTCTTCACTTTAAGACTAACATCATCGACCTTGTTGACTATCTCTTCCCGGCTGGCTTTGAGTTTAGCTTGGCTGGCTTCGAGTTTAGCTTGGCTGGCTTCCCTTTCCTTTCTATCCTCTTCCCGGCTGGCTTCGAGTTTAGCTTCGAGGTTAGCTTGGCTGGCTTGCATGCTGGCTTGCAAGCTGGCTATTGAAGCCAATATAGCCGACAGGTCCATTTCGGGCGCTGTAGTTTACGAACTCGGTCCGGTTCTTCTTGCCTCCTCGTTTGTGGAGTAAGTTCTTCTTCCAATGGCATTCCACTTCTGACGCCAGTTTTTACAAGCTACAGGTCTCGAATTAAAAATGCCGTTGGAACTAGTATAGAATTTATTAGAATTGTACAAACACGTATAAAACAAATATAAATAAGACTAGGTGCAACCAGTTCACACTGCACGATTCAATGCAATTCAACACGCGTAAAGTCCGTCGTCTATATCGCTAATCGAGAGTACTACAAACGTCTTACTCGTTCCGTAGTCGTCGCTTGACTGCTCGCCCCTCCATACGGGCATCGTCTTATACTAACTACACAGTACAAAGAAATTGGCCGCGCACACTGAGTTCCTAAGAAATAGTAATTTGCACACCTGCGAACGGCCGCAAAGTCGAAAACAATAAGGAACAATAAGAAGTTCGACGCTAATGATGGTTATAAAACAAGTAAAAGAGACAATAGCATGTTTTTCTTAATTACAAATTCAAAAGACAAAAGAATTCCTAATCCGGGAAGACAATGAACTGCGCTTACAACAGGCAGCTGTGCGCTTATCTTTGACGTCATGTAACAATATATTTAGTGGTCACCATTTTGCTTATGAAAGTTATCGAGCGTTAATTTTTGAAGAAAGCCACCCAGCAATAAGATAGCTAAAAGTATTTTGAAGCCATAAGTATTTGAAATACTAATTACAAATTACATTTTTAAGAAGTAATTGAAATACAAATACAAAATACGTATTTGTATTTCAATTACGTTTTTTAATTACATGTATTTCAAATACTGCCCAACCTTGATGACAGGTATAATATTTAAGTTTATATTGTTGTTTTTAGTTCAATCGTATATTACTTGATAATGAACTCGTTACTTTGGATCTCTCACATAACATACATGTGGAAATTTTCACATAACACATGTAGAACATGGGGCTCAAGAAGTGTGACAAGGGGTGGGAGGGTTCCTAAATTTGATAACGTCACATTTCAAAATACTATATTTAAGCTTTAAAATACGAAATTTCTACCTATTAACGAAAAACATCAAAATATATCCAAGTCTATCTGTATGATCATAGTGTTTAAATTATTAAAAATAATTTAAATAAAACTAATTACCGAACTGCTGTTTTAATTTAATAATTTCTTGGTGTAAAATTGCGAAGTACGTGATGTGACACTAGGGAAAGAGAAGTCTCACGAATGTGACCAGCTGTGACAAGGATGGGGGAGGGGTCAAAAAAAACCATGAAATTTATGTGACGTAAATTGTGGATGGTTCCGTATAGGAAGCAACTGAGCATTCATTTCAGGATATTACTAAAAACGATCGGAAAAATTTGTACCAACTTACTCTGTGTGAGTGATTACTTGTAAATTTCGAGGATGATGATGTTGCGGCCAGCTCGATCTAAGACATGGACGTAGAAGCAGTTAGCGAGATGGAATAATTAGATGAAGATTTATTGAAATAAAGTACAATTAAATAATACCAATCATAATAAAACTACGTTTTAACGGTTTTAAGCGCGGTAATTTATTTGATTTTTATTATTCCGAGGTTTCGGCCACTTTTCAGTGGCTGTGATCACGGAAGACGTGAAGGATCGGAAGTGGCCGAAATGTCGGAATAACAAAAATCAAATAAATTACCGCGCTTAATACCGTTAAAACGTAATTTTATTGTGTATACAACTCGCGAAAACTTAAGAAAATATTATGGGAATACCAATCATTATTTATTTCCGGCAATTTTGAATGAATAATATAATATACATACGACTTAATGTCAAGTAACATTAAAATAAAGGTCTTTGGGTAGTATTCTTGCAAACTTTGTGTTTAACTTTACTATAACGTCGAGAATATTATCTATTTTTTTTTGCCTTCTGGCAGTATTTTATCCTATCTGTAGACAAGATCAGTGAATTATAACAAAGCGAATTTATCCATGTTAACAGGGGCGTAGCTAACGCGTTATCAGCCGTATCAAGGCCCCCAGGCTACAGTGGCCACGAAAGTGTGTAAGCAAAAAGTCTTAAAATGTTATCCACAATCTTTTATAGATTAATAACATTTTTGAGAATAACTGCTGGGCCCACAGAAACAGCCATCAAACTTCTTATTATTGTCTATAGAGGCAGAAAATCTAGAGTAAACTGAAATCGTCTTCAACTATAGATGATTTGATAAATAAGTTTGCCGATAAAAAGGCGAGAAAAGTGTATCTTTGATTTAAATTATTTTTCTCACTTAGCTCCTAGGAGCATTAACTGTAAGTAATAACTTACAATCAATATATAATTATTTGAATTCAATTCGAGCATTTTTATTTCTTTTATAAAAAAAACTTTACCCTTCCTTTGCCCCCCCCAACAACATTTTGATACAGGGCCCGTCTAAGGCAAACTACGCGACTGCATGTTATTTTAATGCTGATCTAAGTCTAAAATCCATTAAAAGTAATACGGATATAACAATGGTACGTTTCACATGAGAAGTCATTTTTATAGTTTACCAAGGACATCTAGTGGAAATTAAAGCAAAAATCTTTTCGTTATAGTTTGACGATATTTACCGAAGAACAACCGACTTGGCGGGTTTGTTGTTTACATCAAAACTTTATACGGATCTGAGATATAGTGAAAATTATTGTAATTCAGAATTTAAGACCTTTTAATAGACCATTTGGTTATAAGGACTATCATGTTTGTTTCGAATGTTTTAAATAAATAATAATAAAATAAATGTTTCTAATAGTTTTAAACGATTTTTTGTTTATTAAAGCTATTAAATTAGTTTTTAAGTTAATTTAATTTTTGATATTTTTGAAGATAGTTGTAAAAAAATGATGTAAAGTTTCTTGTTTTAAGTCTAGGGCTTATGACCCAAAGATCTACAAAAAGGTAATCTATTTTGCTCTTTTTTCCTTTTCCTCGTTCACCTGATACAAGAAAAAATATCATACTTGTGCGATTACTGTAAGGTACAATTTTTAAAGTTCAAAGTCTTGGGCTTTCGCCATTGAAACCTTTTTTAAGGCCTGTGGGCGTTGTCTTGATGAAATCGTTAAATAACCTGGGCGTCAGGAAGCTAATTGGGCCACAACCAATATCTTTGACCTTATCATAGGTGTGGCCCTAGCATAAAAATGGAGTTGCTAGAATTTAGACAAATTTGCGAAAATGGCGCTCTTATTATTTTCTACTTTATTTTGCCTCATTCTACTAGGCTTAGGCACAATATTGACTCAAACGAAAAACCATGCCCAGCCAATTTTTTTACAAAGAAGAAGATGAACTCAAATGAAGCAATAAATTGTGTTAGCTCACTGCGCTGTAGCCGTGTAGCTAGACTTGGGCAAAGTCGTTCATGTTAATGAGCGAGTTCACTAAATCTCGTTCCGTAAAGAGAATTCGTTCCACAAAATCGTTCCGCAGTTCATTTTGCTCCGCGAAGCGTTTCGTACAGCTACAGTATAGAGTACTAAGATCGGAACTGACTTCTTAACTATGTTGTGGAACTGATTTGCTAAGAGCTCATGAGTCATGAATGGTTGAAAATAAGTACCTAGTTTTTCTCCTATACTAAGTTCATTGATTGAGAAATTTCGAAAGAAAAAAAGTGTATTTAAAAATCAATTCTATTTAAATTAATTTTCGTAAAACCTGATGTTTTAATTTTATGATATCTTTTTGCCTAAAGACAAATATGTAATTATTTTTTACTTTTTTTGTAGTCTTCTAATCAGTAATCACAAATTTCCATGCAAAAAATCAGTTGTGATACTTTTTCCGGCTTTAATAAGAATACTTATACGTACCTACTCGATGAGCTCCGAATCGTGGAACTCTAATACTTCACAGAGGTGAATGAGTTCAGTTCGTTCACTGTAAGTGAGCAGTTCCTCGGAACTACTCACTCACGAGTTACACAAGCCTACGTGTAGCACATTTTCTGTGCGTGTAGCGCAGTGAGTATATTTATTATCTGTGGCTAAGGAACAAAAACTCTCTATGGCGCAGTGTTTCCTATGTCTAGTTCTTTTGTGAATTCGTCGTCTATCAAAATAATACAGAGCTGCATTTTATTAGATTGTTAAAATTTTCATAGAATTTAAACTAGAAAATGGCAGATTCTGAAATGGCAGACATGAATATATTAATTGATGATTTGGTGCCGAAAAGTCCTGAAAGGTAAGTTCATAAATTGTGTGAGTCAGGTTGTCTTCTGTAATAAACTATTTCGTTTATTTCTACCACTAGCTACTAATTTAAGTAAGGGAGTTCTGATAAAGATGATAGTAAGTTGAGAAAACATTAGTACAAATAGTAAATCGACAGGGTACCTTGACATTTGACCTACTTAGCACGTGAATGCGATCACGACCTGCTGAGCCCTTGAATGATCGCTATGAGAAATACAGGAAAAAGAGTTATTTACTTAAAAGTATTCATAAACATTAATTATATACCATGATGATTTATCCAAGAACTCATAACTTGATAATAATACCAATGTTGCCAAGATGTAGGTGTTGTTGATTAGAGTTTATCTCGAGAATTCTATGGAGAACTGATTTAAACAATGTGTATTTAGAATTCCCTAGCTGTTTTAGCAAAAACGGAAGCCATACAAAATCATATTTTTTTGTAAATTACTAGGTTTATAATCATGAATTATTATGAAGGTATATTCTGCATTCAGATATTCATGGTTATATAATTATAGGGCGCATTTATTTATTATGAACAGATCCGAATTTTTTTAATATATGTTAGAAGGCTTAAGTGTGAAGCGAAGCGGAGCTCGCCTTAGCCTTCATGGTTATTTTTTTTATAACCACCCAAAGTTAATTTTATATCTCAAATAATAAATAAATGTGCTGTATAACTATACTACACCCATTATTATATTATAATCATCCAAAATTCACTTTATATCTCAAATAATAAATACACCTTATAACTATACCATACCCCTGAATTCTGTTATAGAATGTTGTAGTGAAGTTGCAAATAAATAAAGAGTGGTGTTTCCTAGTTAGTATATGATATAGACATTTATGAGAATTATAAACCTTTTTTCAATGTGTATATTTGTTTGTAGCATTTGTAAATGTCTATAATTATCACAAAATAAAAAGCCTAATTTAACAGTTCTCATTAAAACAAATTTAGGGATTGAAACCTCCAAATTGTTAACCAAGCTAACTGATTGTCACGAGAAATCAATTAAAAATGATATCAATTTGTGATTGAGGGATTTATTTAAGTTATTTACTTTTTGTGTCATACAAATACCTCACAAAATCAATATGGAGCACAAAGTTTTGTCTCAAATCACCTTTACCATGTTGTTTGTTCCGTTAGACTGGCAGAAGAAAAAAAAGAAAGTGGAAATCATTTGTATAAATTCAAAAACTACAAAGGAGCTCTGGCTATGTATGACGAGGCTATTAAACTGTGCCCAGAAAATGCTGCATATTATGGCAATAGATCTGCATGCCACATGATGCTGGGAACATACAAAAAAGCTTTAGAAGATACCCAAAAAGCAGTAACTCTAGACCCTACTTTCACTAAAGGTTATATCCGTATGGCTAAATGTTGCATTGCATTGGGTGAGTCCTATTTGTATTATTAAAACTAGGATATGCCCATGACTTCATGTACGCTTGACTTGTAATTCCTGTGGGATTCCTAAGCAAAATACAAAATATCCCAGCATTTGTAAAAGAATGTAAGCTGTTGTTTTAGTGGAAGCTGTGTCTGAATAAGCTAATTTTTAGGTACCCAAAGAACTTCAAACCGCCTCCGGGAAAATTCCCGTGGGGTTCCCGGAATAAAAAGTGTCACACATCTTTCATAAAATTTGCTATTGATTAGTGAAAACATTGCATTGGAATACAACATTTTTTTCAATCTGGCCATTTTAAATCATTCCCAGAAAAATTCCCATGGGATTACTGCGATAAAAAGTAGCGCAGATTTTAAGTCTATAAATTAGTTGTTGATCAGAGAAAACTGCTTCGAAATCAGCCCAGTAGTTTTTACATGAATTATGAACAAACAGACAAGAAATCTAAAAAAATAATGCATTTTTTGTTTCCCATCATTTATACAATCTATTCCAGTTTTTTTTTTTAATATAGCTCCAATGTACAGTCACAGCATGTTTAGAATTTTATAAAATCATAGATAAACTGTGATCAACTATTTAACTTACTTTTAAACATTGTATCATTACATATAAAATTTGACAAGAGTATTAATTTGTAGTACATTAAATAGGTTAACAAAATTCAGTTTGTTTTAGTGTTCAGAAGGCAAATTCATGTGTTAATGTTAGATACAATATCATATTCACTAGTTGACATTGATATTGGCAGGGAACATTTGAAAATAGAATATTTTGTTACAAATTTGAATCTTACAAAAAATTTAGTAAAATTCTTAATTCTACCACTTTTTGGGTACATCATACTCTGTAGCAGAATTTTTACAATTTAATGATAAATAACACTTGTAATAAAGGTATTTTTTAGACACCAGTCTGTTATATAGGTTACTAAGGCCTAATTTTCCATCACCAGATAAAATATATTATATTCATAGAATATAGTATAACATGGATAAATTAAAAATGTAATTTGCATAAGTAAATAAAACCTTTGAATGGTTTTACTTCTGGATTTACATAGGTTATAATTTATTACATTGAAACTTTTCTCTAATGATTGAAAAACTCACTCTCAGTGTAGCTATTTAATATATTCAGTGTGAGACTTGTATTATGGTACTTTCAACATATATTAATATTTCATCATATAGACCCAAAGGCAACTTTGCAAAAAAGTACATTATGTTTCTTCACGATTTACATGTAGTTCTCCATGGCTCAATATATCCTCACAATACTGTGATCATATTAATGGCAGTGTATGTTTGGATGGGTGTAGGTGATCTGTCAGGAGGCGAGCAGGCAGTGCGCTTCGCGACGGAACTTGGCGGCGCGGAGTGCGTGGCCTCGGAGCGGCGGGCACTCGAGTCCCTGCGGCGTCTGCACGAGGAGGCACAACGCGCCATGGACGCCGCCGACTACAGGCGCGTGGTCTTCTGCATGGACCGCTGCTTGGACTACAGCCCTTCTTGCTCCAAGTATTTTTTTTATTTATATTCATCAAAAACATTATTTGAAAGTCTTACATAATACACAAATTAAATAGGTATACTTCTTACTACATGTACACCACTTTACCATTGTAAAGTGGTGTACATGTAGTTATCATTGATTTTAAAAAGAAATGGGGTAACTATGACCCCATGAACATGCCTAGCTTACTATTCTTTATTTCATTTTTCATGTCTTTTCTTATTAAAATTTCATATTAAAATCTTATCCTTTTCCAAGAATTTATGGAATTGCATCTAACACAATAAAACAAGGAAATTCTAATCTCATAGCTACATGACAGAAATATTCTTAATAGTCTGAATGTAATCAAATTCCATATAAAATATACAAATTTAATAATGACAAACTAAGCCCATTATTGTCCATACATGGACATAGTCCTGTCTAAGATAACAAACTAATCAAACCTATGTTCGTATCATACATATAACAAAGCTATTTTATCTATCAAATCTCTATTCTCAAGGATCATCTAAATTCTATACATTTATAGCCGAACATTCCCATTGTAGCCAAATTGTTCTAATTTATTACTGTTATTACTTCAGGACGAAACTGACAAAGGCGGAGTGCCTAGCTTTGTTAGGGCGTTGCCAGGAAGCTCAAGAGATCGCCAATGACGCTTTGCGATCTAACAGTTTTGATACTGAAGCTATCTACGTCAGAGGGCTGTGCCTTTATTATGAGGTAATATATTTAAATACTAACGCATTGCTCGCGGCTACGCCGCATGAAAAACCCTAGCTAGTAGCTCTGTGTTACTTTAAGTTATAGAGAGCTAATACATAAAATTTAAATTAGGTTTTTTATATATATAAACCTTTTTTATATATATTGGTCCTAAAATATTACTGTTTTCTGTCTTATTCAATTCACTACAATAACAAAGAAACTAAGTCCATATAGTCTAACTAACTGCCCAGCGAGACAGAGATTAGTCTAAGCCAACTTGATTTGAAGTAATATAATGAATGACATGTTGTTTATGACAATGTAGGTATTTGTTAGTGTATTGGAAAAATGCAATAGCAGCGCCAGCTATTTAGTTAATATGTCTATTTTATGGAAACGACATAATTTTTCGGGATAAAAAGTATCCTGTGTTGATTCGGAAAATAAGCCAGTTCTGTGTAGAGTTTCATTCATATACCTTCAGTACATTTCAAAAAGGATGCAATTGCAGTGCCGTATTTTTCAATTATTTCGTTTATTTTGTGGAAACAATGTCACTTATCAGGATAAAAAGTATCCTAAGTTACTATTTATTTATAATATTACTAGTTATTATATTGTCATCTCAGTCTATGTATTATGCATGTTTCACTAAAACTATTGGCTCCAAATCAGTTAAATTTGGAAAGTGTCTTGCGTTACTATACATTGAAGTACTGAAATTGATAAAAAACAATATAGATTAGGGATGGTACTGTATACACACACACATATATATATATATATATATATATATATATATGTGGGTAGAAGCCAAAATCTTGATCGATATTTCAAACTGTTTATTTAATTTTAATGCACCATAATTACACACACATCGTAACATAGCCAACCTCTTAATAATACCAAAACTCAACTGACAGCGACATTTACATCTGACATTGACAATTTCTAAACATAGAAGATAACAGATAAAACAAAAATTATAGTTCAATATTTGAAATCCTTCAACATATATATCTAAAGGAAAATAGTCATAATAAATAGGCTTCAGAAATAATAATACTTCTTAAATAAGATTTTTATTTAACTTAATAGGTGGTGAGATATATTGATGTGGTAAATGCTGGAATTATCATCTTGATTACATCTTTTAGGGCTGACTCGATCCATGTGATACCACACTCACAGAATATTAGCTTGAAAGCTTAAGCTAATTGTGTTTCTTATATATTAAAGTTTTGATGGCCCTTCTCTCCCCTATCCTGTCTAATTTCTCCTGTTTGAACCCTCTTTATCCCATTCCTCCTATCCCCTCCTAAAAGTTGTCAACGCGTTGGCTTCGCCCCTGGTGTGGCAAAGATTTATAGGCAATATTGACCACTTTCCATCAAGTAGGCCGTCAGGAAGTCTATTTGCCTCCAGCAACTAAAAAAAACAACAACAACAACAACATTAGAAAAATCTCGTTTAGTGTAGAAAAGCTTATATGAAGTCCAATTTAATAATTTTAAAGTAACAACTATATAATAAATAATCTCTACCTAACTTTATGGCAGTCCTATGCAACAGCCAAAAAATATAGACTATAGTAAATATTATTTACATTCAACTACTAACAAAGCACGCAATAATGTTTTCAGGATAAAGATGAACAGGCATTTAAACACTTCCAACAAGTTCTTCGCCTTGCTCCAGACCACAAAAAAGCTCTAGAAATATACAAAAAAGCTAAATTATTAAAGCAGAAAAAAGAAGAAGGTAATTTTTTACATATTACACTATAATTATGAGTCCTACACACACATGCACATGGCCACTTATATAATATAAAAAATATATGTTTGGGAGATACCTACAGTTATAGTATACAATATTGTTACATGCCGTCAAAGATAAGCCGCACAGCCTATTGTAAGCGCAGCTTATTGTCCTCCCGGATTAGGGAATCCTTTGTGTTTTGAATTTGTAACATGCTATTGTTTTTCTACTTGTTTTATAACCATCATTAGCGTTGAACTAATCCCTATTGTTATTGTTTTCGACTTTGTGGACGTTCGCCGGTGTGTAAATTAATATTTCTTAGAAACTCAGTGTGCGCGGCCAATTTCTTTGTACTGTGTAGTTAGTATAAGACGATGCCCGAATGGAGGGGCGGGCAGCAGTTAAGCGATGACTACGAAGCGAGTAAGACGTTTTCTAGTACTCTCGATTAGTGATATAAACGACGGACTTTGCGCGGTCGAATTGTATTGAATCGTGCAGTGTGAAGTGGTTGCATCCAGTTTTATTTGTATTCGTTTTATACGTGTTTGTACAGTTCTAATAAATTCTATAGTAGTTTCAACGGCATTTTTAATTCGAGTCCTGTAGCTCGTAACAATATGAATAGATATTTTATTCAGTTCCTCTTTAATAGCAATTAAGATTTGTGTAAAATATTAAGTACTAGGATATGCCCGCGACTTTGTCCACGCTTGACTTGAAATTGGCGGGATTCTCGGGACACAAAATACTTCAGTATTAAAAAAAAGTAAGTTATCGTTTTAGTGAAAACTATGTTGGGATAAGCTAATTTTTATGCACATGAACAACTACGAACCGCTCCCGGGAAAATTCCCGCGGAAGTCCCGGGATAAAAATCTCACATTTGATTACATAAAATACTATTAATCAGTAAAAAAATCACTTTGGAATTCGATTTTTATAATCTGGCCATTTTAAATCAGTCCTAGAATTCCCGCGGGATTAATTATATAAAAAGTAGTGCAGATCTTAATTCTAAGAATTTGGTCTCGATCAGCGAAAACCGTATCGAAATCGGACCACTAGTTTTACGTGAATCCCAAATAAAATAAGAAGTAGAAGTAGCTTATGGCCGGTTCCTAGATTATACTATTTATTCACTTGCCCTATCATCAGTTGAATTTTTACATCACTTGTATGGAGCCTATATCAAATTTTAACTGATAGTAAGGCATATGAACCATTGTTAACATGTAAGAACCGGCCATATGTGGTTAGCGCATTCGCGTCCTGGCCGAAAAATATGCATTACTTAGGTAGTTTTCAAACCTTAATATACATACTGTTACAATTACCACATGCTAACGCTGAAGGAAAGCATCGAGATGAAACCTGCACATCACGATAACCGCTTAGTCAAATCCGCCAATCGGCCATAGTTATGCATGTCGGGTGAACTGTCCGTTTCTCTATAATGAATGCCCGAGCCCAACAGTGGGACGTTTATGGGCTGATATTATTATATATGGATTATATTATAATTTTAATAATATATAATTTGAATATTTTAGGAAACGAAGCATTCAAAATGGGACGATGGCAACAGGCACTAAATCTGTACAACGAAGCATTAAAGATCGACAAAAACAATAAGACAGTGAATGCCAAACTTTATTTCAACAAAGCAACAGTTTGTGCGAAATTGAATCAGATAAAGGAAGCCGCAGAAGCATGTACTTCAGCACTTGAGTTAGACGAGAACTACGTTAAGGCTCTTTTAAGACGTGCCAGGTGCTATACGGAATTAGGGGATTTCGAAGAAGCCGTTAAAGATTATGAAAAATTATACAAAATTGATAAAAGCAAAGAAAACAAACAGTTGCTACATGAAGCCAAAATTGCACTCAAAAAGTCAAAACGCAAAGATTACTATAAGATACTTGGCGTTGAAAAGACTGCTTCTGAGGATGATATTAAGAAAGCCTACAGGTAATTGTGTTTTTGATAAATTTACTGTCACTCTCAGGGTAGAACGTTTATTAATTTAAGTTAGTGCTAAATTATTTTTTGTTTTATTTTGCTACTTAGTATATATTTTCCGTCAGTTAACAGCAAGGAAATAAGCTGTGAAATTACTTTTAATATTCTGTTTATGTAACAAAATAATTTTTCAGCTCTTTTAGTGTAGCTTAAACACACATTGCATTGTTATGCTTGGTGTTACATATTCATATATGCCGTGTAAAAATTCTGAGGCCAATGTCTAATACTGAGACCAAACTAAATAATGTAGTAAAATAGTAAGTAGTTACATTAAATTGTCTACATATAAAAGAGCGGATGCTAAAAGACCATACTGTCACACCTTTAAAATATCACGATAAAAATCATTTTAACTTCTGTTTCAACAATAATGAATACATTATTTGACCTGTTAAAGTTACAACGTTATATCTTACTATGCTCGTGGTGAATCAATGAGGCTACAGCGTTTTGTAATATAATAAAAACGCATCACAGCTGATTTCAGTTCCGATGTCCTTTCTCACCCGAGGCTAAATGTCCGGTATTGACAAATCATAGTGCGTGCCTTGCTTTAGAGGCTACGCGCACCTTACGGAAGCCCAAGTCACAGGTGTATAATAATAATTCATTTATTTCAGAAATTGAGCATTTCCATATTATACAGTTTTATATTTCAAATTATTTCAATGTAATCAAATTTTAACCCTCAAATCAATTCACGGCACAAAAATTTATCGATAAAACAAATACTAGGGCAATACACCCGCGTCACTACAATCACAATAAATGTTTCCCGTGAATAAATACATAAAGTCACAATAAATGTGACTCCGCCACCGGGCCGCGAGGCGGCAGAAAACAAACAAACTCATGCATACATCTGGGTGTGCAGTTGCACCCATTTACGTAGCAGTGGCGAATCCCATCGATCTACAAAAAGACAGCATGATGTTGGTGCTGCCGCGAACGCGGGCCCGTAGGGAGGCGCATCTCTTTCTAATAATGGCCCCAAAGCCATCAATTCGCGCTTCTGTGAACATCCCTGACGCACTGCACCGCCACGGCAGTCTCAACAACACCCTTAGCCCATTATTATACTGGACACGTAGGTCGCTGTATGCCCGCTGCGTATAACTGACCCACAGGCTGCACGTGTAGAAGGACGGACAGTATGCTCGGAAAAGCCTCTTCTTTACCTCTTGCGTACAGCGTGCGAACCTGCAGGCCAGCATGTTACATCGGAGAGCCAGCGACCTATGTTCCCGGTCTATATCAGAAAAGGCATAGAAATATTGTAATTTTAATTATAGTTCAACAAAGAATATAATCAATAAAGTACTTGACTCCTTAATACCCTGGGTATGGAAATTTTATTGAGGAGTGAATTTTTAGAGCGAACTCAAAAGTTTAATTTTTTTTTTAAACCACCTCTATATTAGAGCGAACAAAACAAAACATAATTAAATCAGTTGGGTCGTTTTTAATTACAGGACACTAACAAATAACAATTTATTTTTTATTCCGAAGCTATCGCAGCGCACATGCAGTGTTTTGAAACTTTTGTCATACTTTGGAACTGACACACTCAAGTTTCAAGTTTTTATTGAGCGGCTTCAAGATTTGTCCACAATTTTAATATAATAAATGCTTTTTATCACATAAAACGTCATAGCCTCCTCATTTTGCATGGGTGCACTGCGTTAGGACATCATAATCTTATATGTAAATCGATTGTTAAGGAGTAAACTCCAAAAACGTAATATCTATAATATAGGCGTGAGGCATATTTATGCTAACAGTTATAAACAACAGATAACATTTGTTATTTCGAGAACAGAATACCTGTTGTCTCGATAACAGGCACATAACATAACATTACAATAACAAATTCCTATTTACGTCTTTTATTAACTGTTCTACTAATTGCTATTTTTCTCTCGTTCTATCTAAGCAAATCGCTATTAAGCTAAAAAAGACTGCACCTATTAATTTATTCATATCAGTGTCTCATTTACTCTTCAAGGATTTATATGGGCTAAAACGAGATGCACCTAATATTTATAAAGTAACAGAACAGAATTAACAAAATGTAAAGTGTTCTATTAATTACTATTTTTCTCTCGTTCTATCTAAGCAAATCGTTATTAAGCTAAAAAGAGATGCACCTATTAATTTATTCATATCTGTGTCTCATTTACACTTCAAGAACTTATACGGGCAAGAACGAGACGCACCTAACAATTATAAGGTAACAAAATGTAAAGCATTTAAGATACGCACACATTACGGGACGCGTGAGATGCGTCTGGAAACAATGTGCACGCCAAGAATCGGTCGCGGCTTTTGTGTTGCCAACTTTTCTTTGAGAAAACATGCTATATCAACTCATTAAAGCGTTAGATTGGCGCGAATTTGTAAAAAGCGCTGAAAATAAAGTAATAAGCCTGGATACTTTTTTAGTTTACTTTATTATAAATACTTGTTTTTGAGGATAATATTCCAATACACGTGAATATATATATATATATATATATATATATATATATATATATATATATATATATATATATATATATATATATATATATATATATATAATATATAAATATACTGAAATGAAAAAAAGTTTAATTTAAAATTTCTCTTATATCCATTCACAATATTTAGTACTTAAATTACATGTGGTTAAGCCGCATAAAGGAACTTCGTTCCAATAAAAACTAAATAATAGTTATATATAATAACTAAATAATCAATGCTGTTATTTTTGGATAACAGTAACAGGAGTAACAAATAATCAAATTGACCTGTTATAACTCACCTCTACTATAATATTATAAAATTCTAAACATGCCGTGTCTATACATTAAAGCTATTAAAAAAATCAACACACAAATGCAATTTTTTCTAGCTTTCTTGTTTGTATGTTCGGGATTCACGTAAAAACGACAGGTCCGAATTTCGATTCAAATTCCTAGACTTAAAATCTGCGCTTTTTTATCCTAGGAATCCCGCGGGATTTTTTTTTGCATTTAAAAGGACCAGTTTAAAAAAAATCGTATTCCAATGTGATTTTTTTACTAATCGATACCAAATTTAATGTAATAAAATGTATGATATTTTTTATCCCGGGAAATTTCCCGGGAATGGTTTGAAGTTGTTCGGATGCATAAAAATTAGTTTATTCCGACACAGTTTCTACTAAAATGATAGCTTACATTCTTTTTTTTAAAATGCTGCGTTACATTGTATGTCGAGAATTTCCAAGTCAAGCGTGGTCGAAGTCGCGGGCACATCCTAGTTTCTTAATAATTATCTTGAATAAATGTCGTGGGTGGTCAAGTGGACTATTGTTGTTTACGTGCGTGGCCGTGTTCAGGAAGCGCGCGCTGGTGCACCACCCGGACCGGCACGCGGGCGCGGCGGACGCGGAGCGGCGCGAGCAGGAGCGCCGCTTCAAGGAGGTCGGCGAGGCGTACGGCGTGCTCAGCGACCCCAGGAAGCGCGCGCGCTACGACCACGGCCAGGACATCGACGACGACGGAGCAGGTAGGGCAGGTCGGTATTAGCCCCCCGCCCCCACTGCCCATCTCTCCAGCCACTATGATTTGTGCATGTTCTTGTTGTCACTTCATTTTATTTATCGTTTAACTATTTACAAAAATATAACTGGAATCCCTATTAATATTATATATGCGAAAGTAACTCTGTCTGTCTGTTACTCTTTCACGGAAAAACTACTGGACCGATTTGGCTGAAATTCAGTATATATATTTTCAATGCCGAGGATGAACATAGGATGCTTTTTATCCCGAAAAATGAGAGTTTCCGGGATAAAAATATATTTGTCTGTTTGTTATGCTTTTTTATAGAAAACTATTGGACTGATTTGGCTGAAATTCGGTATATATGTAATTTTAATACCGAGGGTGGACAAGGGATACTTTTTATCCTGGATAATGGGATAGATTTATGTAAACATTATTTATGTAGTTTTTGTCATTTATGTAGTTTACAGCTAGATAGACGGGGATAGATAAGTAAAACTAGAACAGGTTGAAATAGAGGATGAAAGTTTGTATGGGAAACCAATCATTTCTCAACTTTATAGATATAAAAAAATGTGATAGTAACTCGATCTATTTGTTTGTTAAGCTTTCACGAAAAACTACTAAGAGTACTTGATCGGTTTTGGTGTAATGCCGAAAATGGACAGTTTGCGATATAAAATTATATGAATCTTCCGGGGGCAAATAACCCTAATATAAAAATTTAGTACAATATGAGCTGTATTAATGCCTGCTCTTTAAACAAGAGTTACGTACTTGAGCTTGATCTGCGGGGTAAGCTCTAGTAGACTATATAAACGACGGAAAACACTGCATTAAAAAAAAATTCTTGCTTGTTAGTTTGTTTGTTCGGGATTCACGTAAAAACTATTGGGCCAATTTCGATGCGGTTTACACAGATCGACGGCGAATGCTTAGACTTAAAATCTGGGCTACTTTTTAACTGCGAATCCCACGGGAAATTATCTGGGAATGATTTAAAAAAGCCAGATTTTTAAAAAAATCGTGTTCTATAGTGATTTTTTCTCTGATCGATACTAAATTTTATCTAGTAAAATGTGTGATATTTTTTATCCCGGAAATATTCCCGGGAACGTTTTGAAGTTGTTCTTGTGCATAAAAATTAGCTTATTCCAGCACAGTTTTCACGAAAAAGATCACTTACATTCTTTTTTAAATGCTGTCGTACTTTGTGTCCCGGGAATCCCGCGGGAATTCAAGTGTCGACGTCAAGCGTGAAGTAAGACGCGGGTATATCCTAGTTTTATATAAAATTCTAATGTTAGTGTTTATGTCACTGAACTCCTTTAAATTCCCTGGACCGATCTTGATAAAACAAATTCTGTGTGTTCAAGTGGGTTCCCGGATGGCTTAGATTCACATACGGAACATGTAGGCGGCACTGCAATAAGGTTTTAGTTTATAGGACGACATCTGTAAATATACCTATTATTTTCACTAAATTAAATGCTAATTTTACATTTCGTACAATTTGTGCATCGAGCCAGAGTCACATATTCATGAATTTTCTAGTTTTAGTATAATCTTCAAACAAAAGCCTCTGTCGTGTCCTTCGATTGATGACTCGAAGAAAATGCATGTTTCATTAAACAGTTGAGATTTTCAACATAAATGCACAGTTCTTTGTTAAAAAGAATATCCTACAACAATTGTTCACTATTGACCAGTATTAACATTTTGACACATGTTATTGTTTGAAAATGGAGAAGTCAAAAATCATTCTTAACGGCCAGCTACAACGTTAACATACTTTTAATGGTTTTTTTTATTAATGTTTTCAGATATCGACCCAAATGTAGTGTTCCAGAGCTTCTTCGGTCGTGGAGGCCAACACTTCGATTTCCACTCTGGGGGCGGATTCCCGGGCACCGCCTTCAGCTTCCAGTTTGGTTAATTAACAACAGTACAAAAAATATCATAAAACATAACAGACATTTAAATATTTCGATTCATATAGTATTATGAGAAAAGAAATAAAAGTATTAAAAAAAAAATTCATTCCGTAAATAAAGTTTTGACAAAAGTGATTCATATTTATTGTTTTAATATCATAATACTGTTGTTTTATTGATTTTTAACAATTACAGCTTTTATGCTTATATAATTGATAATATTATTCTCAAAAGTTATTGTATAGTGACATCGACTGATTTAATTAAGTACTTTTAATTTTTCATCATGCCTCTTTTTGTACACATGATTTATAAAATGTTAAAAAGGAAAATATCATCATATCTATTGTCTCATATTAGTTAATTTAAAAAGAGCTATGATAGTGTTACCGCGCCCGAACCACTCCGCCATTTTACCACCCATTTGTGCTGGATTATAAACGCACGAGATAAAATATCCAAAGACGGATTGTGCTTCATCTGGTGACCATTTATAATGTGGTCAAATACTTTCTTAAAAGGGGAGTAGTTCCAGAAATTCAAATTTCCAGAAAAGTTTTACATAATTAATGTCTCTATTTACTGGCTTATTTTTTTCATTTCTGTCCCTAAATAATTTATTTTTGTTGTTATGGGAGGAAATTCGGAGGTATAATTTTTTACGCTCTGTATTACTTCTGTTCAATGTAATATTTAAAAACATACCTGTCTAATCTTATATATACTTGCATTATAAATATATGTAAATATCAAAATCATTTATTAAAATGTTAAAAACCAGTATCTTTAGAACTATCGACTAGTATCGATCTCATGTGTGGGTCAATCTCCATCCAAAGCGCGGTACAGTGCTCGCGGTTACTGTAGTCAAAATGTGTTTCGATTGCATAAGAATCTGCCAAAACTAAAAATAAATATTAAGTAGTTAAGCTCTTTTTGTAACGCATATATTTATGCAACTAATCTAATAGAAAGAGTGTTTACTAATCTCGTCACAAAAATCCTTTTAATGGTCGGTATTGATGGAATGTCAGTTAAATACAACACAGCAAATATGTAAAATGGGACCTGAATTTAAGTATGTGTGTATTTTGATTTTATATTTTAAGTAGTGCGTAATTTTTTTATATGTTTTGTTTGTGTTTTGTAATAGCAGTGAACTGATCCATCGGAATACTGTAAACACTGGTCTTTGTTGTATTACTATTGGCATATGCATATCTTGAACATGCGTAAAAAATAAATCGAGTGTGGCGGAAGTGCGGAATTTCATTCCCTATTCTTACAACATAAGACATTCACAAAGAGGTGTAGATACAACCACCATCTTTGTTCACGGTATTTGCCGACTAAGGTTAAACGTCATTGTCAATGTTCACACAAGTCGCGTCAACTACTATGTATAAAAGATAATCGTCGTTCAAAAATACTTCTTGATTTAGACAAATTGTACTATATGAAGTATTGTATTACACGGACGAGCAAGGTCTCTGGATTGAGTTTTGGAAAATGCCCCTATTTGATAAATATACGATGCCAGAAGTAACATGAAATTCAGACTACTACCATTATTAGATGCAATTTAGTGTTTGGTTTAAATGTTTACGTCACAAGCAATTTTATCTAACCCAAAATATTTGATCCCAAACTAAAAAATTTACGATGAAAATTCCCCAATTTGGAGACCGGCGCTTAAATGAGTGTCCTTATACAATATGGGTAAGATTCTGACGTTTGATGTGTAGTTTTATTTATATTGTGGTATTAATGAGCGCTTAAAATTAACGCTTGAATCAGAGGTTATATGGAAAATATTTTTTGTAACTAAAACTAGTATAACCATGGAAGAATAATACTAATAATGATAGTCCCTTTAATTTGCTGCCTTGGTGATTACTTCCACGGTCATCGTTAGATGTCACTAGTATCTATTTGTGATTATTACACATGTAACATCTACGCAAATTTATTCACATCAGATGGACTGTTCAAATAAGACATTGGAACTGCCTTTCAATAAGGTTGTTACAACCAAAGTTATTCATGTAATGCTTTAAGATCTAACCAAATTGAATCAATTTGGTTGAAAGGTGTAGAAATCAAACGAAAAGACGACATTGAATTACTCAATTTTATGTTTATATACCGGTTGCTTGATCTAATTTGAAAGACTAAAATGAGCTATCTAATATTGGCTTAAACATAAAACATTCAATGTCATTGAATGTTGCCATTTTTTCAGTTCAGCTCCTTTTAACCAAATTGTTTCAATTTGGTTTAATTATGTACTTCAGCTTTAAGCACTTTCAATATTTGACTATTTTACTTAAATAATATCTTTAATAATAGCATTTCATAAATAAACTTTTCTCACTTTTGACATTTTATGATTTGAAACATCAAAACAATAACGAACACAAAGGTTGTTATTCAGAGTTTAAATCATATTTTTTGTCTAAGGGCTGATTTTTTAATAGTTGGATAAATCTTTTAATAACTGCCTAAGGAATAAAGTTATCAAACTATTTATCTGTCCAATAGATGGCTATGGATTTTTCAATTGATATTTAACTGACGAATAGCCATATGATCCTTTGATTGGTTGAGACAATGCTAACTTCAGGAAGGTAAAACAAATATGCTGGATTTTTCAATTGATATTTAACTGACGAATAGCCATATGATCCTTTGATTGGTTGAGACAATGCTAACTTCAGGGAGGTAAAACAAATATGCTGATTAAACACACCTTAGAGCAGGACAGACTATTTCCATATAAATCAGTCGCCAAATTCGATAAACATGACAATGTCAGTCAGAGTCTCTAGATTGGGGATTTTTAGCGCGTTTTTGGCAAATGATTTTTAATTGACAATTGAATTAGGGCAGACAATTTTAGTACGAGAAATTGGAGAATTATTTCATCTGCCTAGCCTTATTACTTACCTTTGTGTTTGAATTTATCTATGATCATAGGAAGTAAATAATGCAGACTCTTTTGAAAATCGGAATCTACAATGGAATTCTTTTGAATCCCACGTAATGAAATGATCTGGCGTGGACTTTAATTTGATTGATGAATTCATTTATTAAAGTTTTTTATTCAATTGCCAAATCATTTGTATATTATCAACAATATTCAGAATAATGTCGTATTTAATTTTCGTAATTATACAAAATCTAAAAACAAAACTCGATATACCTACTTACTAAACTGTTAAAGTCAATAGTTTTGATTAGAAATTATCCATTGAATAACGATTATCTATCTTCAAAGCGGGAGATAAAAGTCATTCCTCAGGAAGTCTAGTTATTTGTCTGATAAAGCCTGACAATTGAAAAATTAAATTTTATATTATCTGTCAAATAAACCCTTTCTGATTGTTTATCTGATGATTGATAAATCGGCCCAAGTCAGTCACTAAAGCTTATTTATTATCTATATATTTAATAATATTTATGTTTTCGAGTTACAGTCGATATAGTTTGATGATAGAAGAATTACCTGTGGCGCCATATATTTGTGTAGGTTTTAGCAGTATTTCAGAATAGGCTGGGTCTTCACATTGAGTTTTGGAATTTGCCCAATTTGATGAATGCAATATGCCAGAGTTTTTACAACTCAAGGACATATAATTTTGATCCCAAATAAAAGAAATGCATAAATACTTCCACAAAGTGAAGACCCTGTTCCAGAGTTACGTTTTTTTTTTACTGGGCAATTGTTTATTTATTCTCAGTATACTTCTTTCATGGTGTAACATTGGATTAATTGCTTGCAGTCCCAATTATTACATCACAATTGGTTGTTTTATCCATAAATTGTTAGAACTAGTCTTTCGAGGATGTATGTTTTTTATATTGCTTGTTATAATAAACATATAAATTGTAAATTAATTAAATGATTTTTATCTGAGCATGTTCATAACTTTCATCGTGTTTCTAAGTAGTAAATTTTCGATATAAAAAGTTATTAAAACATTGTATTCTTTTCATGTGTTCCGATTAAGACTGGAATTACTACCATTTAATGCCAATCACAATAACATGTTGACGCGTTGATTATAACTTAATATAAACTCATATAGCATAATATTAGTAATAAAAAATTTCCACCAAACTTCGTTTTTTTGTTCTTCATAATTAAGTTTCATCTGAACGCGGAGCAAAGATGACTTATCCTACTTAAAATACATACGTATTATCACGCCTATTTCCCATAGGGGTAGGCAGAGAAGATGGATTTCCACTTACTACGATCTCGACATAAATCTTTTGCATTATCTACATTGAAAATGTCATAATAAAAATAATTTTAATGCTACTATGTGTTAAAACAATAATTAATACGCTAGATGGCTTTGACGTTTTGTAAAACAAAGTGTCTCAATTGAGTTTCGTTTAAACCCTATTATGACACATTCAGCCGCTGCCGCTCCTACTCGCGCTGCTGAAATAATGTTCAAAGTACTTGTGTTTACATGCTGTTCCTGTACTCACTTTTCGCGTTCGACTACGGGCAGTACCTATTTGATTGTTTTGAATAATTACCGTTGTGGAAGATGGTGTATGGATACTTATTCATTGTAATAGCTGCTTAATCTCTAAAAGCATTTTGACAAGTGAACATGGAGCGCCATGTGTAATCGCGCTCGTGCTACCTGTCCTTTCAGTTCCGCACGATAAATTGAAGGTCCGGCAGCGGCAGGAGTAGTAGCAGGACGAGTGTTGTGTTTACATACATAGAAGCGCTACCCAGTTTCTTTGCGGAAATAGTCATAATATAAATAAAGGGTTAATATTTTTCAGAGACATACAGGCCGCCTTCCACACAGGCTCATAACGACCACTTTCGAGCATTATAATAAACTCAAGTGAAACGGATTATGGAGCGTTGATTTCATTACTACAAAATACACAAATGTCATTACTTAATTTGAAAATCGCACCTTTGTCAACTTATCGATAGAGAGAATTAATGCTTTGTGGTCAACGCCTATTTAGACCCACCTCTTGACATGGATCGTTGTGAGTGCTGCTGCGAAAATAATGACGTCATTAGTGAACTTTTTGCGGTGACCATGGGCTCGTTTCTCCTGTAGATCATAACGGTCAAAGTGCTCCTTCAACCGTTCCACATAGCGACCACGGTCGTTACGGTCGCCGCGAAAACATCACTAATGACGTCAAACTTTTGAGCACGCCGCGCTTACAATGAACCATGTCAAGAGATGGGTCGAATAATCAGTTCCACTTGATTTACGATTTAATGCCCGCAAGCAAGTGGAACGGGTAAAATCGCGGTCGTTGTGAAGCTCATGTGGAACGTAGCCTATGGGCGCGTTCTTACAGCTCACAGCGCCTAAAATGCTCCTTCAGCCATTCCATATACCGACCATGGTGGTTATGGTCACCTTGAAAACATCACTAATGACGTCACAATTTCTCACTCACACGACCCATGCCAAACGACTTACCACGCTCACGCAATTTATTACCGTTCCACTTTCTTGCAGACGTTACAAAACGTAAACTCAAGTGGAATGGATTATTCGACCCACCTCTTGTCATGGGTCTTTGTGAGCGAAAATTATGACGTCATTAGTGACGTTTTCGCGACGATCATAATGACCGTGGTTGCTGTGTGGAACGGCTGAAGGAGCATTTTGAACGTTATGAGCTACAGGAGGAAGGCGGCGCCCATAGTGTCATACGCGTTTTCATTCTTTTTCTAAATTTTAATGTTATTTAGTCATTGTCATCAGTTGAACCATTTTTTAATTATCTATTTACTTATTATAGGCTTCATGTATTAAATAACTATGGGACGCATGGGCGGAATAAAATGGGAGAAAGCATCCCAATGCCGGCCCATACATAACATCATTTCTTCTGACTTTCCTAAGTATAATCCTCAGCCTTGGAAATTTATGGTAACTGTTTTATTTTTAGTTGCACAGATATTCTATCAGATATTATAAAGACAAAATTGTTCTTCAGGAAGGAAAATCTCGTATAGAGTGGCTGTTATCCTATGAATACCAAAGAATGTGGTTAGAGGAAAGAGAGGCGTGGAAGAAACGCATGTATCCAGAAAACACAACAGTAAATGTGGACATTGTGAAGCGCTACGTATTGACATTTAAAACAGTCCACCAGGTTCCGAAAGTTGAAAAGAAGAAACCTTTCAAAATGAAAAAGTTAGTATCTAGGAGAGAAAAGGGTAACGGGAGTCACATTAGGGAGAATTCAATTATCAGCTTATTTTACAATCAAATTTTTATTGCAAACGCTTTATAACAAAATTTAGTTATTTAACCATCATCCGAGTTCAGTTTAAATCACTTTGGAAATAATAAAATTAAAAAAACTTCATTTGACTCCTATTGCCTTGACATCGCGGTTATGGTGGTCACATTGTGGGTAATCTGAGTCACAAAATTTAACACATATCGCAAATATAACAGCGTATAAATAAGCAGGTTGCTACCCAGTGCAGTCCCTGTGAGCCCACAACCCACATGCTCCAAACCTCGTTGTTTCTTTCAGATGCACAGAATATGAGAATATGTTTTTGAAGCCATTAGCCGCGCGTAGGGGACAAATCGCGGCCGGTGTGTGAGATTCGCCAGGTCGGGGTGGCACTAGGACTTTTAAGCAGAATAAAGATGCTATTGTCACACAACATTTAGGGATACCCACTAAAACCCTTCGGTATTCCGTCCTTCGGCCTTAATTCCAGGACCACGGATATGACCTAAACTCTCCGCTGGCCCTGGCAGGCGGTAGCCAATCAGCTTCATCCACTGCCGGGAAACTACTTATTGTCTCCCGGCATCTTCATACTCTCATTGCGTAGGGCGGTCTTTAACGCGCCCCACATGAGGAGAGGTGAGCGCCCGCATAATACGTCGCGCCCCCATCTCGACGGCATAACGACGGGTGGGGAACCTTTTCACCAGGGAAGCTCACGGCAGCCGAAGGTCCAGGCTGGTCCTCTGGCGCTGACGTGACCTTTGGTGGGAGCGGAGCAAAGACGTGCGCTCACACTTCCGCTCCGCCTCCTCCTTAACGAGCATAACGTGCTCGCAGGAGGACGGCGTCCCGACGTTCTACATTTCCTAACACACCTCATCGGCATTTGCATCTAATGCCGAAGTACTGTCATTTGACTCTTGGGGAGTTGTCTTTTGCCTCTTTTGAGGCCCGCAATAATCTTCTTTCTTTGCCTTTTACCTTCCCATATCTTCTCTTTTCCTTTGTTTTATTGGGATTATCTTATTACTCTCTTTTTACATCTTTTGATTGGCGCCGAAGTTAAAGGCTGTGGCATGCTGTTCCTTATGACCTTGTCTTGAATTGAAGCCAGGTGTATACAATGGACAATGTTCACCTGACTCTCATTACCCATAATACTGACGAGAAACCTTAAATTAAAAGAAAAATAGATTTATAATAGAAATTTAAGATGCACATTACAATTTTGACTGTCAAGACTGCACATAGAATACAAATTTAGGTACGATAAGAAATCCAACACTGCCCCATAATTTTGCTAAGTCTAAAATTTACATCGGCGAAATGCACCTGCCAACCAAAAATGCCCGGCAGCAACTAGCGTGAGACGTTGGTAAAAGTGCTAGCAGGTGCAGCACGAGGTGAAAAGGTGATCGGTATCTTGGAGGTGATCTATGTTGGTATCGGTCTTGGACATGTAGTTTTATAGATATGTACTTGAACCACCATTGTTCACTGACACTCATTACCCCTACTACACATTATAATGGGTATACAACGTAAAAGAAATTGTAGCATTCTTCTTCTTCTTCTTGGTACACGAGCGGCTTTCGCAACTCGACATCAAAGCGCCGTTTTTGCGTGCAAGAGTGGATGAGGGGTTACTCCATCCAGCCCAGCTCCTCCAAAAAGTCCACCAATTTCTTGAAGTCGCTGAAGATTTCACGGAGGCCACCTACTGGGGCGTCCAGATACTTCGTCCTGTATTGGGCCACCTCTCCGCATTCAAGCAGGACATGGGCGGCTGTATCTTCTGCCTACAGGCAGGCTCTGCACAGAAAGACGTCTGTTCAAATTGCCATGTCCAGTTGCTACACTAATAACTAGTCTCAGCCGGGACCAACTAAGCGTTAGAATCCTCCTCGAGAATCGCAGGTTTGCTTGGGGGATTGCGAGCTTGGCTTGCCTGCATTCCTCCAGATTGTCCTAAAGTTGTTGATGTAGTGCCCTTGTCCTTTGGTTTATGTGGTTTCTAAACCAACTGTGGCAAAGGCAGGAAAGTTTCCGGTCTGACTGGTTGAGTTTGTGATCCTCTCCTAGCCAGTTGGTCTGCCGCATCGTTGCACCACGATCGCCATCGTGCCCTGGCACCACTGTGTCCTTTAATCCATTGAAGAGTCAAGGTGTTGTTCTTACCTGCCGCCTCATTAAGTGTAGGAGTGGCATATTAAGTTTGATTAAATAACCCTGCTACTAAGGGCTTGAAGTACCGATTTGCTATCAGAGAGTATTCGGATGCTATGATCATGGCCATCTCTAGCTGTGAGTGCTTTTTCTGTTTGATATACTGTATTAAACTTACCCAAGGACTCGGATATGTTGATGTTTAGGTCTTCCGAGAAGACTCCCGTGCCTGAGTCCGAGCTAGTCTTTGACCCATCCGTATAAAGGCTAAGCTCGTAATGGCAATGTCAACTATTGTTATTGTTATCTTCCAAGAGTTCAACCTTGTATTTTTTGTCGAAGATAAAGGCTTTCACTATTCTGTCACTGACCGCTTCTACAAGTGGTGTATCTGACCAAGCTTCCGAGAGAATGCTGTAATGTCTTACCTTATCGACGCTATGAGTGTCCAGGTACTTTAATTTTAGAGCCGCCTTAACTGCCTCTTGTTGTTGGAACAGGTGCAGTGTGAGGATGTTGAGAGCTATTTCTAAAGCCGCGGTGGGCGTTGTTCTCATGCATCCCGTCACGGCACAGCACGCTTGTCTTTATAGTTTGGTAATGCAAGTAGCAAGCTTGGCCCTTGTCCACCAAACCAGAGCCACATGTAAGCATAGGTCTAACGGGCATAGGGCATAGGGCCTTTCGTTCCCTGAAGGGTTTCCAGAGGCCCCAGTCGCGCCGCCTCCTTTAACGGGACGGACGATATTTAGACTTTCCCCTTGTGTTTCCCTTTGAGTAACGATTTTTGAACCGTTTTGCCATCCATTAATTGTGGCATTATACGTAACTTTTATATTCTGCCTGTGTTTAAATTATTTACTAATGTACACGTACAATATTCTGGCGCTTAAAGCTTCATACTAGTACCAGCTATAAAGTTTAATCTACTGCACAGATAATTGACATGGCCTGTAGTTCAGTACAGATAATTCGCATATTAAATCCAGGTTTATGGCTCAAGACTCACGTACCTACTCACCTAAATTTTGTATGCTTTTGAATTATAGATTTGAAGGAGTGGACAGTAAAACTCCGAATAAGCGCCTTCTAGGTGACAAGGCAATGAGTTACCAGAAAAAGAAGCAAGAACAAACATAAATAAAATTACATATTATAACGCTATAACTAAATAATATTTTGCACCAAATAAACTATATATTTACTCACCTCCATTTGGAAATATTTGTTAACATCTTATTTTTATTAAGGCTGGTAAACACTTTCTACAAAACTAAGGATAGTGCCGCAGCCGCAATAAGACAAACTTTATGAGATGATCAGATTAGCTGTGCAATAAATGATTTTGTATGAGAAAGTGTTTGGTAGAATCGTAGCAGGTAGAGATCCATCGTCTCTGCCCACCCCAATGGAAAACGGAAACAGGTATTATAAAATATAATATGTACCTATGAAGTGTTTATTGCAAATCCATCTTTTGCTACACTAGTCCAGTCATATTATGGGTTTCACCTCGGAATGAGAGATTGAAGAGCTGTAAACTTGTATACACCTTCATTTTGGTGTTCTAAAAGTAGTGTGAAAAGTCTCATAATGATAAAATCTCGTGTCTGCGCCGTAAGTTATTCAAGAATAAAGGTCACAAAAATCAGTTTTTCGCGTTTATCTCGGTTTCTATAGCTACTAATGATGTTAATAGTTATTATAAAAATGGTAGAACTTAAAATTTGCGACAAATTTTGTCTTAAAAAATTTTCATACGCCCTCCAATCGTTTTTGAGATGAGGGCAGAGAGCCCGCAGCGCACAGCCATACTCACTCTAATGCTAGGTCGACCGTGCATCTCAGTGAATAATACCTTGTATAAAGTTATTATATCATTGAAATACCATTAACAATAAATAATTTGTATTATTTATTACGTAATACATTTCATTTAATAACATTTTGCATACATTTCATATATTTATCCCTATTAATATTATAAATGTGAAAGTAACTCTGTCTGTCTGTCTGTTCCCTTTTCACGGAAAAACTACTAGACCGATTTGGCTGAAACTCAGTAAATATATATTTTCGATGCCGAGAATGAACATAGGATACTTTTTATCCCGAAAAATGGGATAGTTTCCGGGATTAAAAATATATTTGTCTTTCTGTTTGTTATGCTTTTACGGAAAACTATTGAACCGATTTGGCTGAAATTTGGTATATATGTAATTTTAGTACCGAGGGTGGCCAAGGGATACTTTTTATCCCGGATAATGGGACAGATTTATGTAAAGGTTATCCTGGAAATTAGGATAGATTTCGTGATTCTGTCCATTTCGTTCACTTGGTCCACTTAGTCCACTGCGTTTTACTGCGTTTCGCCGCGTTTCATCGCGTCCACTGAGTCCACTCGGTCCATGTTATCTATTTTGTCATTTATGTAGTTTATAGATAGACGGGAGATAGTATAGTTTGCGATATAAAATGAAGTGAATCTTCCGGGGGCAATTACATAAAAAGTTATTACAATGTAACCTGTACCGCCTGCTCTTTAAACAAGAGATACGCACTAGAGGTTGAACTAGTTTAATAATAAATATATGAAATGAATGCAAAATGTTATTAAATGTAAAAAAATAATATTTAATTTTATAAAACTAAAATACTTTAAAATAGGCTATAATACTACTCTAATAACTTTTGGCGCTTTCTTTAAAATTCACCCTCGTGCTAATGTGGCGCCACACTAATTTAATGACTTTCGATGGACATTTCTTCATATACAGAGATTGTTCTCCATACCTCTACCCTCCATAAACAGAACATTGTATGCAAGGAACATATTACTCTCTTACGAGATATTATATGTTTCGGTAACGTATTATAATAATAATAATGTTTTACTATTATTTATATATAGCTTAGTTGAGATCGCCTTTGTTGCACACAGCACATGTATTTCTTACTGATACATACCACCCACTTTCTACATGTTTTGTATCCGTATTCTAGAATTATAACTATCTACTCACGCACATACCGACACTTTGAAAAGGTGTAACGTGAACGTATGATCATACGGCCCCATCTGGGATATCCGACCGTTTCACGCAGATGTAACGATGGGGTTAATGCGGTTTTATTATTAATGATGTTAAATATTGACAGATAACATAAACATATACACTAATGCTTGGGTTCTTATAATATCTTGAAGAAAAAAGAAAGAAAAAGAGTTATTGACTTAAAAAAGACGACGCTATACATAAAAAACACATAATACATTCACAATAAATAAATAAATTTTACACAAAACACAGAAACATATATAATGAATAAATAAATAAGGCTTGTACGCCGAGTTTTTTAGTCAACGAGGTTGGCAACTCAGCATTGTGCTTCATCGAAATTTAAAAAATTCCCGATATAGCGCTGAGTTTCAGTGCCAACTACTGCCAACTTCCATACACTTGACCCAATAACATCTCTATACATATATAATAAGTACGTGTACACATATAAACACATACAGCATATACACAAATACATACATACATACATATATATACTGTGATTATATTAGGAAAATACATATATTAATATTATAATATATATATATATATATATATATATATCTTAAATAAATAATGCGTCTTATATATAGCGATAAAATTAAAGCCATTTGTAGTATGCATAAAATGGTCCAACGGAGGTCCACCAGCTAATTCTCGTCTCCGTCTTTCGGCTGCTTTCTTCTGTGATATGACGTCATCTCACGAGACAAAAGATGATCTTCATGTCGTAACTTGCCCCACGCAGCTATATATTCCACGTTAAATTTTATGGTCGTAACCAAGTTTTAAACTGGTATTATATCATTCATGTTTGGCCACAATTGACTGATTAATGCTCAATATTGTTATCAACATGGGAGTTGAAACAAAGATTCTTAAAATTTATATTTTTAAAAGAGGACCAGGTTGCGGCGAATGACGCGCGCGGTTAGACTCGGGAGAAACATCCAAGGCATGCGTCGCTATAAGGAGGAAGCGGCCATGTCTATATTATATACTAGGTATGCCCGCGACTTCGTCCAAGCTCGACTTGAAATCCCCACGGGATTCAAAGTACCGCAGCATTTAAAAAACAATGTAAGCTATCGTTTTAGTGAAAATTGTGTCGGAATAAGCTAATTTTTATGCACCAACCACTCCCGGGAAAATTCCCAGAATAAGAAATATCACATATTTTATTACATTAAATTCGCTATCGATCAGTGAAAAAATCAGATAGGAATCCGATTTTTTTTAACTCTGGTCATTTTAAATCATTCCCAGAACAATTACCGGGATAAAAAGTAGCGCAGATTTTAACTCTAAGACTTTGCTGTCGATCAGCGAAAACCGCATCGATATCGGCCCAATAGTTTTTACGTGAATCCCGAACTAACAGACAGTCAAGAACTCTATACAAAAATTGCGTCGTGTTTTCCATCCTTTATAATGTACTAGTTTACCCCGCGGCGCAGTCGCGGGTCAAATTCTAATGTGCCCCTCTTGTTTAAAGAGCAGCCGTTAATACAGGTTACATTGTGATATATTCTTATGTTGGTGCTGTTTGCCCTCGGAAGATTTACTTCATTTTATATCGCAAACTATCCCATCTCCCGGAATGAAAAGTATCTATTTCCTTTTTCGGTATTCAGATACTATAGCATTTTTTAATAGCCGTACTACATTTAACTGCACCAGCAGTGCTAATTACAGCAATATCTACGATTAAAAGTAAAGGTGGGCGATTATACTTATTTATATAATCGAATTACTAATCTTGATAATCGATTATGAAATTAGTTACTAATTTGTTTTCATAATCGAATGATGTTACTAATATTAGTACTATAAATTTTTATTACATCAGTGTAGTATTACACATTGCTATAAATATAAACTTTAAAAATTACAGATAAAGACATCATCATACAGTATTAATCAAAACGATAGTGTGCGTAAGCGCAGTTTTGGTAGGTACTAGTAAAGCGTAACGTTACTTGCTCTTTGGGCACTAGTATGTGTGTGTGAGCCGAGGTGTTGGCGAGCGAGGCGTAGCTAGGTCGAAGCCAACGTGCGGGGGCACGGAGCAATCCTCACCCGCCCACCGATGAATGACGATCGTGAGGTCATCCGATCCGACCAACGCGTCCCGCTCGCTCGTATAGCGTTATTAACTCTCAACAAGCAAGAGGCGACTCACAACTAATTAGTCATAATCGAATGATTTCATTAGTATATCTCATAATCGCACAACGCTAATTAAAAGGTTTTAATCTCGATATCGTGAGGCAGTCAAGTCACGCTTTGCAAACTCTCATTAGGAACAGATGGCAGTTTTAGTTTTATGAAGCCTTCTGTAGCTAATCTGGAAACTACATAAAGTTTGGCTTAACTGTATCACAAGGCATAAAGGTTCAATTTTCTTTATCTATAGTAGAGTACAAGAAAACGATTTAAATAGCTAGATACAATATGAAAACCAAAATTTTATGCGTGTTCTAGCAAAATTAAATTGTGATGCATATATGTGAATTGCATTCAACTTTAGGCTAGTCTTGATTTCATAAGATTACGTAAATAAGTATAGGAATAGTAAAAAAACTTTATTTAGGATTTTTAATTTTTTTTTATTGACACAAGCAGCATTACTAACAGTAACTTAAGTCTACCCATGCATCTGAAACAAACAAAGATAACATTAATATTTGCTCATTACATAGTAATCAAAAAGTGGCTTTTAAAAATAATTGTGTGCATTCTTAGTCCTTTAGTAATATAAAAAACTAAAGGGTGGAGTTAGCTTCTAATATACCCTCTAATTCTTTGCGTTTTTCTCGATGTGAGAAGACGAACTGCCTTAGAGGGAGTGAAAATAAATTTATGTACTTTGGAAATATTGTGACAAAATTCATAGCTTAGAACTACATGTTACCAAAATTATTTTTATAATTATTAATCATTCATTAATCAATCATTTCCTAAAATTATATGTTGGTTACACAGTCCTCACCCATAATTTTAGGAAACGATTAATGTTAAAAATATCTATAGTTCTGTTTATGAAATGTAACATCTGACTTGTTATTAAGGGCATTTCACAATTGAAGATTTTTAGTCTAATTATATTTATTATTTTATATTATCTAATATTAATTTCAATATACACATTTTTTATTAAATTACATCTCTGAGCCTGCAGTTGTCTGCTGTTTACCTACCGATAACACAAGTGAAACATCTTTAACTTGATTATACACAATGTGTTTGTTTTACTGTTGCATTACTTAAAATGAAGAAAGCCTTTTATGACTGAAAATTCCTAACTATGAATATGAAAACCATCAAATTGATAATTTATTTATATCTCAGAACTATCTTGAAACATTACACACAAAGTACATTCAGAGGCAAATTTCTTCTACTAGTGGCACATTAACATTATATTTTTTATCAAAATGCATATTAGGGTTCTGTAACTGAAGGTTAACCAGTGAGAAGCTCCTCTTATATAGTCGGCTATTGGACTGTTAGAACTCCATACAATGGAAGGCATAGATAGATATTGTTAAAATCAAAATCTTCTTTATATAGCATAAAACAAAGTTGCTTTTCCCTCTGTCTCTATATCCTCTAACTCTCCTTAAGCCTCACAACAGATTTTTAAGTTGTTTTCACTATAGCTTAGGTAATTTTCTATTGAAGGTTTATACATAACAAATTTAATTAAGTTTTTGTGTAAGTAAAATAGAGCTACTTTATAGTGTTTGGCCCATGGTCTAGCTGTGGGGTAATCTCTATACAATAAACATTTTATTATGAAAAATCCTGCAAGACTAAGGCTATCAATCAGTATGAAAAAATCTTGGACATAAATGATTGTTTTTATTCATCTCTCAGATACTACTGCAAACATAGTTAATCAGTTACAATATCATACTGACAATTGCAAAAAAAAAAAAAAAAAAACTATCTGTAAAATATCTAGAAATAAAACTACATTTTAACAGTTTTAAGCTCAGTATTTTATCAGTAAAAAAAAATTCGTTTAAAAAAATGGACTTCAAAAACTAAAAAGTATAAAATATTTTATTTCTAAAGCTATTTCAGTATTTGCATAATTAAAAGTACAAAATAAACAAATGTAACAAAAAACGAAATTCAAAAGTAATTTAAATGGAAAAATAAATATTTTCTACAACAACTTAAAGCCGGTGCAAAGTAAAAGATAAAAATGACTAAATTTTGCAAATTTGTTGTTATTTTATGTTTTACTGGGCACCTGTTGTAGAAAATATTTATTTTTGCATTTAAGTTACTTTTGAAATTGGTTTCGTTTTTTGTATTTTTTTTATTTTCCACTTTTAATTACGCAAATACTGAAATTAGTTTTAGAAATAAGTTATTTTATACTTTTTAGTTTTTGAAGTCAGTTTTTTTTTTTTTTGTTACGTTTTAGTGTCTAGCTATGGGTAGGCCTACGAAAGGTGCCGCGCGACTTAAAAAATATAGGTCCCAAGAAACAGGAACAGAAAAAAAAATAAAAAAATGTTCATTAAATGAAAACTACTGGGTTAAACTATGATAGATTCTTAGGGGACCAAATGGCAACTATTCTGCATAAAACAAAAGAAGAATCACAGAAATCGGATCATAAATCTCAGCATAATTGGTGTACATACATTTTAAAAAAATCAGTCAGTTGAGAACCGCCCCTCCTTTTTGAACTCTATTAACAAGATAGTTTTATTATGTGTACTAGTCATGAAAACTTAATACAATATTTTGGAAATTATCATAAATAATGTTTATGCCCATGTAGAAACTTAACTACATAACCCTAGCAAATAGCTATAGGATGGGGTATATTTATGGGACACCTTTTATGTATTATGAACAGATCCAAACTTTTTTTAGCCTTGTTTTTATAACCACCCAAAATTCATGTTATATCTCAAATCTATACAGTTAGATAAAATTGAACTGTCTGTTTGTAATGTCAAAATAAAAAAGTGAAAAAAATCAGGCGAGATAATTTAGACCAGGAGATTCTGAGAACACAATTTTTAGAATTTTTATCTGTCTGTCTGGATGTTCTGGCTAGTCTTTGAAACAGCCTGACCGATTTTGACGGGACTTTCACTGGTAGATAGGTGAAGTTATAGGGAGTAAATTAGGCTACTTTTTTTAGGATTCTGTGAAAAAGACAAACCATTTGTTCCAGATAATCTCTAAAACAGCTGGACCAATTCTGACGGTGTGACTTTCATAGGTAGATAGCTTATGTTATAAGGAGTAACTTAATCTATTTAGGGTTTTCAAAAAAAAAAAAAAAACCATTTGTTCCAGTAACCTTTGAAACGGCTGTACTAATTTTGACAGGACTTCCACTAGCAGATAGCTGATATTATAATAAGGAGTAGCTTGGACTATTTTTAAAATTAGGATACCGTAAAAAAATAAAGTGTCTCATATCTAAACCACACCCTAGTTATATTTTACTTACATAAAAACTTAATTAGGTTTTTCAGCTTAAGTGAAAAGTTACATAACTGATGGTGAAAACCACTTAAATTTCTGTTGCATGGTTTAGAAGTTAGCAGATATTTAAATAACTTATAATGCACTTGCTAGGTTTTGAAATTGTGCAACTGAATAGATCTATATATAGAATTATTAATCTAGTAAGTGCATTCCAAGAAATCTAATACTTCAACACAAAAATAATTAACTCCCATTATGTCATTTGAAAAGCTTTTTGGGTATGAATTATATTTTGATAGTCTTTAGATGTTTTCGCAAATCGAATACATCAGCATTTCCTAAGACAATAAAAGCACAAACATTCATTTAAAAACCCTCAGTTGATAGGTTTTGAAATTGCATAGCCGATTAATTATCAAAATAAAATGACATAACCTAACTTTAAAATCAACATGGCATATCACATGTATCAGATAATATTAAAAACAGGCAGCGTGGGCAGAGTATTGGTGATCAGCTATTGACAAAAGTAAAATCTACATAAGTGTATTGACAATTATATTGTGAAAACTTTAAAGTGGCTAATTTGAGTTTCATTTAATAACTCAAACTTTTGTCGGTTTGTATGCATGTAAGCATATTCCACAAAATTACTGTGTTGGCATCACAATTTCGCGTCGATATTAAACAAGATAATATCAGATGCATTTAGATTTACTGAAGCCGCAAGTATTTGACAGTGCAACTGCTCACACTATTATAATAATTGATCACAAATTAGAAACAATATTAAATTCTTACCGGTTTATTTAGACCTCGCACGCATCTTCCTCCTTTTACGTTTTAGCCTTCGCATACGCTTCTTCCGCCACTGAAACAGACATCAAAATATCATAACGCGGTTCAATAGCGTTTTAGTAGACATTTCATGAAATGTAATGCGTAGAAAGCAAAAATACCTTAGCTCTCATCTTCTGAGGCTAAAAGTTCTTCGGAATATTAAATATTCAGGGCAACAGCTCCTGTGATTTTATTAAAATATCACGATTAATAAATACAGTACAGAGAGCAGACACACATGCACGAGCAGAGCCAAACCAAAAAGAAAGACAGCAAATAAATATTGAATAACTGAATGAAAGACTGAACTGAATGCCACATAAGCCAATAGACATATCGATTTTAAATCGATTATACGTAAAAACTATTAAGCGTTTGAAGTTATCGATTTTTAGGTTGATCTGAACTACAGTTGTCTGGTTCCTATATCTTACTATTCATAGAATTTTGGCTGGTTCCTATAAGTTACTGACAATTTATTTGTCTTATTATCGCATAAAATTTGACACAAGCTTCATATGTCTATGCCCGGTTCCTATATCTTACCTACAGTTCGTTTGCCTCGGTTAAAATTTGACATAATCTCCGTACAAGTAACGTCTAAACTTCAAAAGTCAAAACCAATGGTAAGGCAAGTGAATGAATAGTAAGATATAGGATTCGACCACTACGCGATTACAGTAAGTTCGATTCGAATCGATTTTTTAGATTGAATTTACAAGCCTTGATTGAATCTCTGAATTGCTAATGGGGGTTTTTTGGCGGGAACTGAAAGGAGATGTTGTGCTGTGCAGTTTCATTTTCTAAAAATGTGTAAAATTACTCAAAAATGAACAATAGTTGTAGGATATTGATAGTTTTTGAGTAGTAATTATGTGTTTTGGTGAGAATTGTGAACTATATAGTCAAATGTGGCTTTTTGTATTGTCACAAGAAATCCGTTGAATGGCACCAGCTGATAACCTACAGTTAAGCTGTGCTACAAATAGGCTTATGAAAATGAAGAAACTACATTATAATTTAAGATGTGGCTTAAAAGCCCAGCTCTCAAGCCATAAACCTAAATAAAAAAGTATCTGAACAGGAGAGTTTTTGGCGGGAACTGAAAGGAGATATTGTGCTGTGCATTTTTATTTTCTAAAAATGTATAAAATTACTCTAAAATGAACAATAGTTTTAGAATATTGATAGTTTTTGAGTAGTAATTATTTTATTTATGTGTTTTTGTGAGAAATGTGAACTGTATAGTCAGATGTGTCCTTTTGAGTTGTCACAAGAACTCCGTTGAATGGCTTCAGTTGATAATCTACAGCTCAGCTAAGCTTTACATAGGCTTAAGAAAATGAAGAAACTATATTATAATCTAAGATCGGGCTTAAAGGCCTAGTTGCTGAGCCATAAACCCAAATAAATAGTAGCTGAATGGATTTGAATGGCTTATTCTCAGAATAATGATAAGCCGGCACTGCGAGCGGTTAATAGGGCTGCCGATCCCCTCTGGGACCCTGAGGACTTAGTTCCTCTGGACCCGATGGAGGTGGTGCAGACTCCCTCCACCTCTGAAGTGCTGCCCCCCCTCTCGCCACTGCCCTCCAAGAAGAAGAAGAAGAAGCGCGGGGAGCGCAAACACAAGAGGAAGATGCCCGTGGAGGCCTTTTTTCCATTCTTACTCTCGGGCCTGCCGCGCCGGTTTCTAAACCGACGCTCGGACAGCGTCAACCGCAGTCACGACGACGGTTGTCGCGACTGCGACCGCGTCATCTCCCGCGGCTTTGACCACCGCACCCACCCCTATGGAAGGCGACGCGCGGATCACGGCCAGAAAGGCGAAGGGGTGGCGACGCGGCCCCCTGGCTGTGGTCTTCGAAGAGCCAAGGACGACAGCAGTTATCCTGAAACTACTGCCTGAGGCTCAAAAAAGCGGTGTCACCTACCGTGAGGTTTTTTTTCGCGATGGTCTGAAGATCACGAGGAACACCCATGACGCCCGGCTTCCTTAGGTTCCTCCAGGGGCTGAGAGCAAAGTTAAAGTGGGCCGCCTGGCTGAGGATCTTCGAGAGGTTTTAACTGGGATAGCTGAGGTCATCTGGCTGGTGAATAGGAAGGAGCTCTACATCTCCGGCCTCGATGACTCAGTGACATCCGAAATATTATATTTCCCTGCGCATCAAAAAAAAATGGTTCGTTTATCATCATTTATGGTCTGTTCCTATATTTTACCAACCGTTCGTTTGCATTACTATCGGTTAAAATTTGCATAAGCTCCATTCAAGTAATGTTAAAATTCAACCGATGGTTGGGCAAGTGAATGAATAGTAAGATTTATGAATTGGCTGTTAATTAATCAAATTATTGTCTTGATAATTGTGACAAGGACGACAAAGTGTTATAGACCTTGTTTACAAAATTATAGTTATTATTATTAAAATAAACATAATAGGCTAAGTGTACAAAATGTGTATGTGGTAAGTAAAGTCACTTGATACTTGTAAAGTGTTGATACAATACTAAAAATTAGAAGTATCAAAATTACTCATATTAGAGTTGCTAGTTTAACTAAAGTTGGTAAGGTGGCACCCTTATTTTTTACTTTGACCATTTTCTACGGAAATAGTATTTTCCGCTTTCCATACATAGCGTAAAGGAGTCTGCACATTCTTACCAATTACCCTAAAACTGTGAGAACGCAGAATAATATTAATTAGAATGTGGAATGGATTTTCATTTTATTTCATGTGTTCGTTTTTGTCATGCTCGCGACTTTCTCGAATGTATAGAGCATGGATAAACATCATGAACATCATGATTAACGGACAGAAAAATAATAGCCAATGGACTTGCTGACAGTTAACAGAATTTTGTTTTTCTGTTGTACCAACTGTTCAAAACTAATTTGACAGTCTACCATACTTTACTATCTCTATTCTGCTGCATTTCTACACACTTGACAGTTTGCATTAGTTCGCGCCAAATTTAGTTTGGCATGCGACTTTATTACTAAAATAAAACTGTTTCATGTCACTTTGAACTATTAACATTTTAAACTGTTCAAAAACAAATTGAGGTATGTTAATTTTTGACTTAATTTGGTAATAATTGGTGCTGTATTTTAAAGTTATTCTTTCCGTCTATAGTAGGTTTATATTTAAGTGTTACCAACATAAGAATAGTAATGGCAAAGTAACATTATTTTGTACGAGTTCTTGACTATAATTTTAATTTGTAAATTTATTGATTATATTTTGCGTGGTGAAACATCATTCTGTTTATATGTGACAAATATTCACCAAGAAAAGATATATGTATAAAAATGTTTGAAGATTGCATAAACTTTTAAATGATGTGTGGCGTCTTGGTTACTACGTTAGCAAGTTTCCATCTGCCGTGTCGTTAATAATTATTTACATTGGCTTATAAAAATGGTCACTTCTAATAAACTGTTACATAAAAAGGTTGTTAAGATGTCTGAGCACAACAACAGTGCGGTGATACCACAGAGAACTCTTTTAGGCGAAGTAAACGAGCACATAACTTGCCCATTATGTCGAGGATATTACATAGATGCGACGACTATTGTAGAGTGTTTGCACTCTTTTTGCCGGAGTTGTATTATAAAACATTTGAAGGTAAAAAGTTATTGTCCAGTGTGTGAAATGATGATTAATTCTGCAAAACCCAACATAAAGCTTGACAAAGCTCTTCAAGATATTGTATACAAACTAGTTCCTGGTTTATTCCAAAAAGAAATGGAACGGCGTCAACAGTTTTATGCATCAAGACCTGGTCCAGCTGCATCTGCAACACCAGAACAGAGGGGTGAAGATACAGAGAGAGTTATTTTTAGTCCAGAGGATGTAATATCCTTTTCCTTAGAATATTCTGATGCCACAGATACTGACAGTATATCTAGTAAGTCTTCTGATAGCAATGAACCTCAACCATCTCCAGGTCTAACAAGACGATATTTACAGTGCCCTGCAGTTGTAAATATCAGTCACTTAAAAAAATTCTTGAGTATGAAGTTTGATATTGATAGTACACAATTTGCAATTGATATACTTTACAAGAGAGTTCCCCTTCCTGACTATTACACGCTAATGGATATAGCATATATATATAACTGGAAAAGAAACGAACCAATGAGATTTTTTTACCAAATTATCGACTACATAGCTATCAGAAACAGATTATTTGATATCAATAGAAAGAACTTACATTTTAGTGATAGGAAATCAAGTCCTGCATCTACAGAGGATACAAGTATAAGTAGTCCAGCTATCAATTTGAATGATCAGGCATCTGAAGCATCATCGGGCACAGACAGCCCTATGCTTAGTGAAAGCCAAAACAAACAAGCCACTGATAATGGTCATGATAAATTACCTCACCAGAATAAAAATTCTAATCTAAGTGAAAGTAATGTTCAATCTTTAAGTAAAAGTGATGAAGATGTAGAAAAGTCACAATTTTTAAACTCTTTTGAACTTACAGCAAAAAGTAATTGTTTACCATTAAAAACATCACCAAGTAAGTCAAGCACTAATGTAGAAGATGTGACTTCTGAAGCAACAAAAAATCAAATTGGTAACACTAAACTAGAAGACAAACATTTAAAAAGAAAGAATCAGTCTCCTCCAGTTACACCAGAGTTAAAAAAGTTGAAAATTGAGTTAGAAAAAACTAAGATTTCAAATTACATTTGTAGTAGTTTGCCTGCAGCTGGACTGCCTTCATCTACAAACAATACTAGTAAAGTTGATACTGATGTCAAACATAAAGAACATGAAGAAGTCCCTAGAGGCCCCCATATTGCTCAATCTCAAATACAACCTAATGCTTCAAGTACACATTCAAACCAAGGCAAAGAAGTTAAACCACAACAGGTATCAACAGTAAAACAGCAAGTTGATACTTCTGCATTAAAAAGGACTGCTCCTCCTCCACAAAACAATTTATCACCAAAACGTAAACCTAATGAAATTGTACAATCTTTACCTCCACCCTCAATCAGTCAAAAACTATTACCTTCACAAAAACCCATTGCATCCAAATTAGATATCCCATCATCATTAGCCTCCGCTGAGGTACAAAAGCCAATTACCAAGAAAATACCTGATCTAAAACCTAGTGTTCATATGGCACAGTCAACACAACATAAAACTCCTCCTCCTGGAAACAAACTAAGAATGGATCTTTTAGCAAACAATAGTGATCCAACAATAGATAGAAGTAAAATTTTGCCACAAGTCAAATGTTCACTTGGTGTTTCAAACCCTGGGCAAACATCAGGTAACCCATTGAAGTCCTTATTTGATTCATGCAAACTAAATATACCATCATCATTGTCTATTACTTTGACTGATCAAAAACTTGATTCTCGTAGTCCAAACGAACCTATTAGTAATGAAGCAAAAAAAAATGTTATAAATAAAAACTTAGGTACTGCTACTGGTAATAGCACTCATAAAGCTCCAAGTCCACCTGTGCATAATTACATTGAAATTTTAAAGTTACCTGATACAGAATGTAAAAAGCCAAGTAAAAGTGAAGTAAATCAAGAAAGTAAATCGAATTCCCAAAATAAGACTGACACATTTACTTCTCAAACTAAATCAAACAAACCAACTGAAACATCGGCTAAAGGCCCTATACCAAACTTAAAGCCTATATCTGATACAAAATTGTGTAAACAAACTGGTAATTTTTCATCACCAATAACTTTTCAGCAGACATTTGAGCAGCAAGTGCAGTCTATGCAATCTGATAAAAAAACAAAGCCAAAAAATAAAAGTCAAGTTCCCAAACTAGTCCCAGCTAATCCAAAGTCAATGAGCAATGTAAATAAACCGAATAATCCTTTGAGTAAACCTAATACATCAAATAATTCTTCCCCAACAGAAAATAAAACCAGTACTGCCTTAGATTTATCAACTGCACATAATATTCAAAGCCAGCTAAGTTCACAGCAAACATTTGATAAAACACTGGAAACAATGCAATCAATTGCTAATTTAGCCAAGAAACAAAGTTTACCTTCAAAAGGGCTACCTTTGAATATGACTCAGAGTGCAGTTTCTGCTAACTTAAATAGATCACTACCTACAGGAGTAAGTCCATTAAGAATTCCTACTACATCTGGTTTAGGGCAAATGAAACTAGATAAACCCAGTTTAAACACCTCCCAGCCACAAGGTAATCGACAAGATTTACTTAAGTCTAACCAAATTAAACCTATCAACAGTGGAAGTCCGACAATGTCTTCCTCTTCATATAATATTCCACCTCATGTTTCTCCAAATCCCACTCAACCATCTTCGCGGTCTCAAACACGATCACCTAGTTCATCACCTAAACTGATAATTGCTGAAGAAAAGCAGGCCTCAGCATCTACGTCAGATCATGTTATTAATCAGTCCAACCATATATCTAGTACACAGTTGTCTAGTGCAAATATGCCGAAGAGTGAATCTCCCAAAGCTTCCCCAGGACCATCAAAAATTAACTCTAAACCCATGAGTAAACCATTGCAGCCCGGTAAAGTATCTGGTATTTGGCAACCTCTACCACCAAATCTCAAATCAAATCCGTTAATTAATAATCCAGCTGACTATTTTTCGCGACAATATCTACCAAAGCCAATGGATATAAACAATGCTAACAATTGGTTCAGGGCCCAAAGACAATTTGAATTATTAAAAAGCATGTCAAACATGGCTCATCAAACACCGAATGATTTTACTAACAAAGAAAAACAGTAATTTTTATTTTTAATACTTTTATGTTACATATATAACTTATGAAATTTGCACTGCAAATTGTGTAGTTAGTTAGCGGCCATCTTTGTTCAAGTTACATGTACCCATTATTATTTTTAAGGCAATTTAAAATATAATTTAAATGTATATTGCTATATTATGTGCTTAATTATTACAGACATGCTGGCTTAGTTTATGACTTTGTATATACAATTACTTGCTATCATTAAGAAAGAGAAATAAATTAGGTAAGGGCAAGGGCTGGGCAGTCGGCATACAGGAAGTGTTCCATAAAGGTCACAAATGTCGACCATTTACATTATTCGACTATGGAACAAAAAAAAAGTATTTAATAAAAGATACCCCATAACTCAAAAAGTACTTAATGTATATTGTTCAAAACAATCTTCATTGAAAATATTTTGATTTCTTTTAGTATTTTCCACTTCATACTTTACAATTAGAGGCGGGAACACAATTTTCACGGCTTTGGCAGCTAGTATCTCGCCAGTTATTAACTTTTTAAAAAAATTATCAAAGAACATTGTTAGTTTTTTAAAATCTGACTAACGATATCCCACACAACTATGTTCACTGAAAAACAATTTTGACTGTAGACCATAGCATGTAACAAAGTTTTGAACATTTATGTATGAGGACCAGCCTTCAATTATTATTTTTATTTGCAATTTCATTACATAATTCTAAAACAGTGTATAGACTACACCTTCCTGTAAAAGGCATCCAGGTGGACCCACTAGTGTCTGACCAAAATTACTCACACAGACTGCTAGACATGGCATAGATATGGTTTCTTTTTTTGCCAAAATGGCTATGGAACCCTAAAAGGCTAAAATTGTTTGTAATTTTTCTTAAAGAATTCATTACATAATAAAATTTGTATAAAATTATACTTAAAGGACTCCAATATTATATGTTAGTATTTTGTTTTTGTTTAAATTTATACTATGGTATAAATGTTTTTACAAATAAATTAAATCGTAAAATTAAGTTTTCAGTTTTTAACATGTTTTCATTAATATCAGTTTTAAAATAAGTTTTAACAAATAAGGTTTTTGTATTTATTGTATGTATAGGTATTGTCAATAGATTTGAGAAGTTCTTCATGTGAACCTTGAAAATCAAATGAAGGGAATAATGTTTTATTTTACTTATATGAATTAACCATGTCTTGTTTTATTAGTTAATAAGTTATTAATTATTGTGATTTTAAAATAAAAGTATGCATTTTTAAATTGTATCTTGAAGTATCCTTTACGCTTTTGTTCCTTTCAAGACATAGTGCAATTTGCAGGTTGGTATCTTATTGTACATTTTTTATACTGATGTTTGTGTCAAGTTTCTTTATACTGAAATATTTTGTTTTCAGATGTCGGCTCTACAAACCACTATCCCCTTCAAATCACGTAAGAAAAGTTCAATTAAATATAAACCGAATGAAAATAAATATACAACCAATACTATAGATTTAACGACAAAGGGACAACATTTGAAAAGGCATATTAAGGAAGAAGGTATAATATTTAATACATACTTATATAACTGTTTACTCTTTTTTTAAGTGGCAGTGTTAATAATTGTATTATATTCTAAACATCTATACTATAATAAATCTTTCAATGGTTTGAGTTTGTACAATGCATTTAAAAATGTAAAAAAAATCAGGAGAGAATTTGTATCAACAGATTCCGAAAAAGCAATTTTTAGATTTTTTGCCTGTCTTTCGGTCTGTCTGTTAGAGCATCACGTGAAACTACTGCAAGGATTTAAACGAAGTCGATATATATAAATTATTGTACGAGTGCTGGTTTAGCAACTACCGACTTTTGTTGTCCTTCCTATTCTCTATCCAAAATTGTATATTAATTTTCTTGATTTTATGTAGCATTTTTGTATAATAAAGTATATTCTATTCTATAATAGTGCTGGGCTATAAATTAGGATACTTTTTATCTCGATAAATTACGTGGTTTCCGTGGGATAGACGAAAATAGTGAAAAAGATGGCGCTGCGATCGCATCTTTTTTGGTAACTACTGAACATATATGAATGAAACTTGACAGTGCTGGCTTATAACCTGAATTAACACTTAAGATATATATAAATGATGTCGTTTCCATAAAATAGACAGACTAGCTAAATAGATGGCGCTGCAATCGCGTTTCTCCAATTCCCTAACTTAATTCTAAATACGTTGTCATAAGAAACAAGTCATTCATTGTATTACTTCAAATAAGGTCGGCTTCGACTCATCTCTATGTTTTGCTAAGCAGCTGTTTAGACTATATGGACTTAGTTTCTTTGTTTTTGTAGTGAATTAAACAAGAAACAGTAGTTTTAGATCTAATACATGTAAAAACCAAATTTAGTATTTATGTGAGTAACCTAGAACTACTACATAAGAGAAAATTGAAAGAAAGAAAAAAAGACGTTCCACCGACTTAAACCACCTCATTATTAGGAGTGTTCTTTTGCACGGGGTATACTATCTGTTGACAGTGTACCCGCCTCCAAGATTCTCAAAGAAACCCGCCACGCTTGTCCAAAATGGCTTGGCTGGTTTGTCACATTGGTTATCTAAGTGTTCAGGTTTCATGATGTCACTGTCATTCTTCACCGTCAAAACGTGGCAATTGTAACAATATACAACTCAATGGTGCATGCTACATGGCCAGGATATGAACGTACACCATTTTAAATGTGAGTCTGTAACACAGAGCGTTAACCATTAACCACTACTAAGCTACCACAGTTCTTGTTACACACGTTTTCAATTTATACAGGATAAATTATTTAATTAGCGTTACTTGTTAACAGCGTCAATGTGAAATTTTTGACTGAGCAGGACAAGATTCAAGTTTTATGACCCCCGTATTCAACTTGCAAAAAAACTTATTTGTATGAAACAAAACAATTCTGCGGGTCTGCATTTGCTGTTACTTGAGGTTTGCGTCTCTAGCATACCCATACATACAGTCTATTGTTGGGATTTTATTTACTCTTTGGTTGTTTACAGCATGCCTTTAAAACTTAATCTTTTTTCTTGTTTTCAGATTTGTGTGTTGCAGTTAAAATATCAAGAAAAGAAAGAGTGCCGTCAGTATCAGAGTAAGTGGTACTTTTATCCCCCTTCTAAATCCTTCTACATGGTTGATTCCAACTATATCCATGAACACACAATAAAGTGTTCCACAAGCTCATCGTTTTTGGCTGAGGAACATGTGAAACGTGTTTACTACTTGAATAAAAAAAAAGCCAGTTAAAATATATTGTTTTAGTAGAATGTTTGTTAGTAAGATTCTTCTTTTTCTTTGTTCAATTTTGGCTTGTCAATTTCTATTATAATGATTTATAGAATACTTTTGAAAATTACCCAATATTAGGTTTCGCCCGCGACTTCGTCCACGTTGGGCTGTATAAGCTATATATACGTGTCTTACCAACTTGAAACCACTACCGGGAAAAATCCCAGTATTCCCGGGATATAAAGTATTACAGATTATATGATGAAGAATTTGCAGTGAAAATATTACATCGGAATCAGATTTTTATTAACTGCGCTATTTTAAATCGCTCCAAGGAAAATTTCCGCTGGTTCACGGGATATATAGAAGACCTTAAATCCGGGAATTTGCTATCGGTCAGCGAAAACCGCATGGAAATCGGCCCAGTAGTTTTTACATGACACCCGAACAAACAGAACAATCTAAAAAACAAAAGACTACACTTTTACAAATTTATAATATAGATACGCAGTGTCACTAATTGGGCCATGTTTCATAACATTGGTTGTTGATCAACCTGAGTAATTTTAAGCTGTTTTAGGTTTCTACCATTTAACTAGGTGAAATGAACCAAGAAATGCAATACTTTACAATGTGACTAGGATATGCCCGCGACTTCGTCCACGCTCGACTTGAAATTGCCGCGGGATTCCCGGGACACAAAGTAAACAGCATTTAAAAAAGAATATAAGCTATCGTTTTAGTGAAAAGTATCGGAGAACACCAATTTTTATGCACTCGAACAACTTCAAACCGCTTCCGGAAAAATTCTCGTGGGATTTCCAGGATAAGTCACACATTTTATTACATAAAATTTGCTATCGATGGGTGAAAAAATAGCATTGGATTTCCAAATTATTTTTCAATCCCGTCATTTTAAATCATTCCCAGAAAATTACCTGCGGGATTCCCAGAATAAAAATTAGTGCAGATTTTAAGTCTAACAATTTGCTGTCGATCAGCGAAAACCGCATCGAAATCGGGCCAGTAGTTTTTACGTGAATCCCGAAACAGACAAGAAATCTAAAAAAAATTGTATCGTGTTTTCCATCATTTATATAGTGTATTCCAGTTGTTTTTTTAACTAGCTTCAATGTACAGACACGGCATGTTTAGACTTTTATAATATTATAGATAATATTTTATCTGTGTCATGCTTATTATTATACATAACATTTTGAGTTCTATTAACAAATGTACGCGCAACAAAACGGTTTTCCATACACGATGAGGTATTGCGTAACTTGTATGTTGTATACTTAAACCGAAGTGGCGGTAGTTTTATGGTTATTGCATCTACATTCCATTCCTATGACATAGGGTTGGCTCTGGCCAAGAAGCATGCCGCGAGGCGACGTTAGGGTGCCATCATTGTAACATCGGCGACGAGGATACGACGCTGCACACACTTCAGGACTGTCCACCCTGGACAGAGCAGCGCCAAGACCTCGTCGCCGTAACCGGACTTGACCTTGCGCTCCCGGTCGTGGTACGCACCATGGTCGGGAGCAATACAGAATGGGACGCCGTCTCCTCCTTTTGCGAGCACGTTATGCTTGCAAAGGAGGAGGCGGAGTGGGAGACTGAGCGCACGTCACGACTCTGCTCCCGCCAAAGGAGGACACGCCGGCGCCGGAGGAGGGCCAGCAAGGATCTTCGGCCACCGTGAGCGGGAAACGCGGGTGGGGCCCCTTGGGGTATAGGGGTTCTCACTCACCTGCACATGCCGTTGAGATGAGAGCGCAAGTGTTCTGCGCGCGCTCACCTCTCCTCCCGTGGGGCGTGGAGCAAGTTACAAACCGCCCCACGCACACAGTGTTTGAAGATGCCGGAGGATAAAATAGTCTCCCGGCAGTGGAAGTGGCCTTGTGAGGCCCACGCCTGCCAAGGCTGCGAAGAGGCAAGGGCATATACCCGTAGCCCTGGCATAAGGCGCAGGACGGAACACCCAGGGGTTTTAGTGGGTATCCCTGACTGGCGAGTGGCAATAGCATGGCACCTGACTGATGACTGGGCATGCTAGTGCCAGCCCGACCTGGCGAATCCCACACACGAGTCGCGAATTATCCCCCGAAGCTTCTGCGCTTGTTGCGGCTTATGGTCCTCAATCGAATTTTTTCTGACTAAAAAAAATGGCCGAGAAGCATGCACTGTTGTTACGATTATTGCTAACAATAAAGATAAGCATTCTGAGGAATCTTATACGTCGATATAACCGGTGTGTAAAAAAACTATCCGCCTTAGATATACCCATATTGAGATGTCCGTTTCCATAATAATTGGAAAGCCCAAGTCTAGCACTGGGAAATTTATGGGCTGACAATATAACTTGCACGGCGCTTACTCATATTTACCCGGTACAAAAATAACTGCATAAATTTCTATAATCTTCAGTGTCGTAACTTTAATAACTTTAAAAAAGATTGTTTGTCGTGTTTTAGTGAGGAACTAATACTTAAACCATTAACAAGTCGAGAGAAGGAAATAGCATGGCTCGAAAATTTCTTAAGTGAGCATCTAGAAAATGAACAGTCAGGATCTTTATATATATCAGGTCAACCTGGAACAGGAAAAACTGCTAGCTTGACATACATATTACAGTTATCAAAGGTATTTCTGGTATACTAATATATTTCTGTAACAAATAAATTCATGGCTACAGTTCCCTCACTTCGTTACAATTAAAGTACAAATTGAGAAACGAGAATTAGTTGTTATATATAATATCAGATCAGAATCAGATATACCAATTCTACTGCTGAACTTGGGCTTCTTTAATTTATCTGAATAGAAGTTATTATACCTGGTACACTTGTCTATTGCTTTGTGATGATAATGAAAAACTTCATGAGGAAACCTGTACATCAAAATTACTAATGTATTCAATACGCTAATACCTAGAGAAGCAAAGTATGCACTATGTCGTCTGTTACCGTATAACTATGGTGCGTTTATGGGCTGTGTTATTTTATGATTCACGTTATGTTTATTTTGAGAGATGACTATAAGCGATAAGGTTGCCCCTTGCTCAACCTATACTGTATCTAGTTTTTAACATGTTTTTAATGAATAGTAAATAAAGTATTTTTCTTCAATTATAATAACGCGATTATATTGCTCAGGGCTTTAAAATCTATGTGGTGTACTGCGGTTTGCGGAAACTTGTTTTCCGGGATAAAAAGTATCTCATTGTCATCACAGTTATCCTATGTGACTTGTAAAGTGGAGACAACGTCTCAGCAAATGTGTAAAGCGCCCTCTTGCTGGATGGGCTGATGAGCTTTGTCAAGAAGATAGTTTAATTGTGCAAATTTAGACGGACTTCATCCCAAGAGTGGTCGTCGTCTGGCTAGTGTCATCATAATTAGTTCAATCGGTAAGCCGTAGTCTGAAACAACAAACATAAAAACACACATTTATACAATATAATAGTATGAATAGTTCTATTAATTCCTATATATACCTATACTTAATTGATCAAAATTATTTTCAGTTTAAACAAGGTTATAAGCAAGTTTACGTAAACTGCACGATGATGAAATCAGCAACCAGTATATACAATAGAATATGTAAGGAACTTCAGGTACAGACATCAGGCTCAACAGAGAAAGTATGTTACAATGCCATTGAAAAATATCTTACCAAAAAACATAAAATGATGTAAGTTATTTATTTGTGCTAAAACTACCTATTTGACAAAATTGTAGCAACAAGAATGATCTTACATGGAACAGTAAGAATGTACAGTTCCTCAATAATTAATTTCAAGAGTACTAACAGTTCTGTGCAATTCACTTACTTCAGATCTGACAATTATAATATATAACTATAGAAAGACTCCGCGATGCCTTCTCTATTGGGTCGAAGTAATTTTGAAAAATTCTACATTGCGCAAGTGAAGTTTCACAAAAAGATAACATAACTTATCTATACAGTTTTTAAATAATTATATACCTTGGACCGCGATCCACCAGAAACACCACATTGTCATGCTGGAATATCTTCCTTTTGTGGTGAAAGAGTAGTACTGCCGCATTCTTTCGTGCCATTTAGCATCATAATATCATTCTATTTTGTATAAAGCAGTCGTGTTTGCATTCAAATAATTGGAACAAAATATGTATATGTAAAAAAAAAATTAAATGATTCCTAGTATCTCAGGTCTTATTATTAGACTTAGGTCTAATTATTAGTTGGTTTATGCTGGGTTTTTGTATAAAGTCAGTTGATGGTTACTGGTTCTTTTAATTTCAATAATCAAATATTTCTTAGTTGTCTTTAGATGTCTGTTGTATGCAACACATTTATATCTAGTTTAATTTACCATTTTATTATATTATTATTTCCAGCCTATTAGTGTTAGATGAAATAGACCAATTGGAGAGCAAGCGGCAATCTGTCCTGTACTCAATATTCGAGTGGCCCTCTCTTGCCAATTCTTCCTTAGTACTGATCGGTATAGCGAATGCATTGGACTTAACACAAAGGAGCCTCCCAAGACTGCAAGCACGGTGTTCGCTAACACCGCAAACGTTACACTTCGCGCCGTACACGAAGGACCAAATTATTAACATCTTCACAAATGTTTTAGCAAACGAAGATAAAACTAATCTCTTTTCGCCCGTCGCATTACAGATGTTGGCAGGTAGGTTATCCTCATTTTCAAATATGATTTCGAATATTTTGGGACTATATCTAATTCAGTTTTCAGTAACATGAGAACCGTTTTAAATAGAAGTAATATATAAATATGAATAAATGAAATGGATAATTACTTTGCTGTATAATGAATATCCTGTGGCTAGAGTTTCTGCTTGTTGTCAATGGTGCAAGCGAGTAACTTGTGGTAACTCGTGTTGTTTGTAGTGTTTATAAATAATATTGCAATTAACCATTTGTTCTTCTATCAAGGAAAGACAATTAAAAATTCATTTCCTTGATAGTGATTAAAGTTCATCTGTACTATAATAAATCTGCAAATGGTTCGAGTATGTACATTGAGTTTAAAAATCTGAAAAAAATCACGGGGTTCCCAAAAAGCAATTTTTAGAATTTTTATCTGTCTGTCTGTCTGTTAGAAATCACGTAAAATCTACTGACCGGACTTAAATGAAATTCGAAACGGAGCTAACTTATATCCCGGGGCGTAACTTAGTATACTTTTTATCCCGATAAATGACGTCGTTTCCGTGGGGGATAGACGAAAATAGCGAAAAAATATGGCGCTGTAATCGTATCTTTTTTGGAAACTAATGAACGTATATGGATGAAAGTCTACATAAGGCTGGCTTATAACCCGAATTAACGCTTCGGATACGTTTTATTCCGATAAAAGACATCGTTTACTTGGAATAGACGGAATAGCAAAATAGATGATGCTGCACTTGAGATGTAAACAACCATCGCTGTAATCAATAACAAATACGTTGTCAGGTTGCCCACATGTCATTCATTACGTATTAGGTAAGTACTACAAATCAAGTTGGCTGCGACTTTTCTTTATGTTTTGTTGTGCAGTTGTCTACACTATATTGACTCAGTTTCTTTGTAATTGTAGTGAATTCAACAAGAAACTTGAGTATTGATGGTTTATATATATAAAATACCTATTTAATTTTTTATGTACGTTACATAGAGCTAACCTAGGGCGTAGTTATGGGGAAAACTATAGTATATGAATAAAATTCGTTATTCTACAACTCTGTTTTGGAATTAGAATAAAATGCTTCTCAGATAGTTTTCAAAAAAGTTTTGGAATGATTCTCGAGTAAGTAGGAGTCAAACGAAAACTAATTAATTATAATCATAAGGTTTTGTACATGTGGATTAAGTTATAGAGTTTATGTGATTGTATATTTGTGAAGTACAATAAAAATAAAAACTTTCTGTGATAGAGTAAGTGTAAAAAATACTTTCAATAACAATTGATCTTAATAAGATCTATTGATACTTTTTAATAAATGGTTTGAACGGTTTGTACACTAAGTTGCTGGGCCTAATCGACATTAACAATGGACCCCGGTTTGAAGGGTGTTGCCAAACCAAACCACCTTGAGTTGTTGTATGTTGTTTATTAAGATTGTTTGGTGACCCGAGACGCACAACTTGCAATGCACAAGTGCCGCACATGAGGGCGATGTTAATACATCTGTTTTAATATGTTTTTTGTTACGTATACACAAATATAAAATACGGTGTACGATCAATATTGGCTCGTACATGTTTAATTTGAGATTTTATTGCTTTTTGAGTCCTCGTAAGCTAATCACAAAAACGATGCACGTTATTGGTCTATGAATAAACGTGGTTCCACACGCACCTGGTTGATTTTGATTAAAAAATATTTGTTGTTTTAATTATAGCTAAAATCGCAGCGGTTTCTGGGGACATGAGACGAGCTCTCGATATTGGACGGCGAGTGATAGAAGTCGCAAAACGCAACAAGTTCTCTGACAATCAGTGTGTGGATAGCCTTATAAAGGACTCTACAATTACGGTGGAATTAAAAGAAGTTTTACAAGTCCTTAACAATGTTTATGGTGGTTCTAGAAAAATAGAGGCAGATGTGGATGAAGGTTTCCCGTTGCAACAGAAACTTATACTTTGTAGCCTGATGCTAATGTTGACTAAAGGGAAAAACAAAGATATCGTCATGGGAAAGTTGTATGATGTCTATAAAAAGTGAGTAATTAGTGACAACGTAAGTCTTAAGTAATAAGTCGTGGTAGCGTAATGGCTAGCGCACGCGTCCCCAACTCAAAGGGCGCGGGTTCGATCCTGGCCGGGATGCATGCACCACTTAAGTCAGTTTTCTGATCTAATGTGCATATTGTTACAATTACCACGTGCTAACAACGGTGAAGGAAAACATCGTGATGCAACCTGCACATCGAGATAACTGATGTGTCCAACCTGTCAAGCCGCCTTGGACAAGCGTGGCGGGCATACTGTCCGTTCCCCAATTGTGGGACGCCCGAGCCCAGCAGTGGGACGTGTATGGGCTATTATTTATTTATAGTGACAATCGTAACATGTTACTTCCACTGGAGAACATTTTTTAAAGGTCCATACATCTTTACATAGTATAAAACAAAGTCGCTTTCCGTGTCTGTTTGTATATCCGCTAGGGTCCCCTAAATCGCGCAACGGGTTTTCAAAAGACTAGCTTTTGTCCGTGGCTTCCTTCGCGATATATAGAAGCCTAATTAGGTTTTTATATAACTAAAATAGAGCTACTCAAAGTTAAAAGTGGCGAGAAACCCCCCAGCATCATGTCTAGGTAAAAATTCTGTCACTTCATATTTGCTTATATCAGGGTTTTTTTTAATAGATTTATCCAGAAGTATCTTTACAATTATAAATTATTTTTCAAAGAATTAATAGAATTTTAACACTGCATAATAAGGGAAAATGGGTTTTATAAACCACAAGCCCACAATCAACTTAAAAATGCTTTGATGTTTAAAGTACATAGCGGTCGCTGTAACCGAAATCAGCAGACATTAGTATTTTTACATAACTGGCTCAGTTTATTGCGTTGCCAGAATGTCTAAGAAATGCCATCTAATCATGGTGACCTACATTCATCAGTCGTTTTAGGAATGGTTAAATTTGCTTTTGAATTTTTAGTTGCTAATTAATTCTAATTATGCCTAAGAAGTGAAAACCTATGAAATAAAATAATTCCAGATCAGATTTACATAAATTTGCTAACGGCATTTCCTTATTTGGCGATCCAGTTATATGATGCGATAGTACGATTGCGTTGCGAAAGTGTCAGAAATTCGTTTTCTGATAAATTTACAATATCCTCTCGATTTAGTCGCGACCGAAAAAAGTTGAGAAAAGTTGATGGAAAAGATGCGTTAGCCGAGATGAGTATTGAAAAGCTACCAAACATTTTAAACATTTATTTTACGATTTTTCGCTTATAAATATGTATAGGGATAGAGTGGCGTGCCAAGCCATTGAAGTTAACAGAATACCGAAATGAGGCAAACCTACGATTACGACTTTGAGGAGATAGTAATAGCAGAATTGGGCCCCTGTTGTTGTTGCAGGGTGGCTACTGGTCGTAACATAGTCCCGTTGGAGATGAGCGAGATGGTGAGTGCGTGCGCGCTGCTGGAGGCGAGCGGCGCGGTGCGCGTGGGGGGCGGCGCGGGGGGCGCGGCGCGCGGCCGCCGCCTGCGCCTGCAGTGGGACGAGGGCGAGCTGGCCGCCGCGCTCAGGGACAAGCCGCTGCTCTCCGCCATCCTCGGCGAGCGCAGCCTCCTCGCCACCGCGTGACGCGACGCATGTGAGCTCTTCACATGACATGCATGTCCTAGTTTAGCGGCAGCTCGACATACTCACAAAATTACCTAAGACCAACCAAACTTTTTTTTGTATCACCGCCGAAACAAATGTATCGTACCACCTTTTAACCCGGGCGTCGTCACAATGACATGTCGAAAGGGTTATTTTAATAATTCGCATCTATCTCTATATCCGGAAAGTGTACGCAAGAAACGCTCTAGCTTTCAGCTAATCTGGAGAGGCATCTCTCACCTCGCCGGTATAACGGTGGAAGCGTAAGAAATACGCAATTTTATGAAAAGCAGAACATATCGTTTTATTAATATAATACTCGTTGTCAACGACCGTTTTTCTACCTGCCAGAAACAAAGTATAGGTAAGTAGACCTATGCAATTACACGGGATATATTGTATATAGGGTCGGTACACGGTATTTTTGTTGTTAGTAATCAAAAGGACGCCTTTAAAAAGAAGTAATTTTTCTAATTAGCAAGTAATTAATTTCATGTGTAATTTAATTAATAAGCACCTTAGTCGTACAATGACTGTCAAATAATGTTTCTCACTATCTGTAGCTATTTTTTCCACATAAAATAAATGTTATTTTAACATTACAATGCATTTACAGTTGGTTATGTTATTAACATAGGTATATTTTACGATTAATTACGTTTGTATATTAAGCATATAATTATGGAACAGTTGGCACTCGTTGTAAGTAAAGAAAAGCTACCTGATAGAATATAATTCATACAAGCTATTTTATGAAATAGACAAGTCGTTAATAGACGCTCTAATTACTTTTAATGTATAAGAATTTGAACTATATAATAAGCTAAAACTTATATTTTTTTTATGATTTTGCAATAATTAAAATTACAGTTTAAAGTTTTAAATTATATTTTTCATTTTTAGTTTGAAGTTTTCGAAATCTTTCTAGTAGAAATTTGTTATGATACCTATTGAAAATCGGTCGAAATTTCAGTCTAAAAATGTAAAACCAAAATCGTGTTATTATTTCAAAATGTTATAAGTACAATGACACCGTGAATATATAACAACTATTTATAAAATTTAACTTTTATAAGGTCTGTTTCAACCCCTCAACAAATTATCAGACACATTCGTAGTAGTTTCATGTACGAAAAAAAACACACATTCGTCTTCTTTGTTGACTGGTTTGAACTAGTTTTGGAACAGACGTGTTATATCCCAACAACTATCAACTTGTTTATATAACAGACTTTATTACCCAATAGAAACTTCCGAAAAGATATTTATATAATTATTTCAACATAATTTAAACTTTTGACTTCATAAAAACCTGTTGTTTTCCTTGTAAATATTGCACATATCCTGTTTGAGCTTATATAAATTTCCCTTGTACAAAAGCGGGTCAAAGATTTCAAATATACTGTTATTTAAGATTTTATAAAACGCACCCATTTATACATATTTAAAAACCGGTCATAGATATGTTTAATCTTATCCGAAAAACCACGCGAAATCATAAACCAATAAATACTTTATATTTATATTAAGAAACAACACTTGAAGGTTGTTGTATTTTAAATTATGTGACCATTTACAAATATTTTATAATGAAAGACACTTGACACAAAGAAAAGGTTATTTATTTATTAATGTCGATCCAAATAAATGAAAATGTGTCCTGTACTTTCAGTTAAATTTATTCAAACATTATTTTAAATGTATACCTGAGAAAGCTTAAAATACATGTGGCTGTAGATATTCATATTTTTTATATTTGGAAGTGAAATAAAGTCACTTTGCGTAAGTTTTCTGTAAATTTAAATACACCCTTGTTTTTAACATATACTGGAAGAATTTTAATTACTTGTATTATAATTCAGTGCAAAATTATATCAAGGATACCGTTATGTAAAATATAACGCACTTTAAATTTGAAGGTTCCATCATTTGCTTGAACCATAAAAATCGTGGTTAATGCTCAACCGGATGACATAAAAAGCAGTTTATAAAAATAAGTTAATTGGTTTAGCAAAATATTTTTTATTTAATTGACTATGGCTATTGTTACTGTCTTTTTAATGTTTATTAAGACAATCGATACGCTATTTTGTATTTTAATGTTATTTATTAGTTAACTGGTATGTATAGTAAAAATTAATGATTAATCGATTGTATTTTTTTATTGTGGTGTGATAAATTTGATTATAATATGGCAGTGTGTTGATTTTATTACTTTTTTTGTAAATTTTCTAAAATTATTTTATAATTTAATAATTTTCTTGTTTAGCCTCAATTAAATTTATATTGATATTTTTTTAATAATTTATAAATTTGAGACTGGTAATTTAGTGCATAAAATTGTAAAATGTAGCAATTTTTTGTTGTATGTTTTTGTTTGCCTTATGTTATTAAATGTTGTAAGTTAAGGTGATTGTAGTTTTAAATATTGTTAAAATTTAGTATAGCGGTGTATGTAACAGTAATTGTGCCTTTATACGCTGAAAGATACAATCGATTTCTGGAATTATGTTTTATGTATGACATTTTTAAGGTTTCTTCAAACCTTAGAACATTGGAATTATTAGTAATGTATTTCGTATTTACTTTGTGTGATTTTTAAAATAAAACACTTTATATATAAATTATTTTTTTATTCTAATACTTATAAGTTAATCCTAGTTGTGCAAAAGGTACTTTATACAAAATATAAACTAGAACAGTGAAACAATTATACAAACCCAAGATGACTGACTTAATGGGACCATAATTTAATTACATTATAATTAGTGTCTGTACTTTGGTCGAATTAATAATCACATTATATTCAATTAGATTAGGTGTATACAACAACAAGATACATAAATAAATGGCTCATTATGCCAATGATCCTGTGGTTGGAGCAGCGTTGTTTGTTTCACATTCAAAAGTTACTTTTTTGTTTTATATTCTCGATTTAGAGAGACTTTTTAAATTACCATTCATTTTCGGTTCGTGAATATAAATAGAATAAGTTAGCCAACCGATTTGTACAATTCCAGCAAACTGATTGAGGGCGTAGTGTTGTATAGTCTGCCCTAAACTTATTGGCTTGTAGCAGAGCTGCCGAAAGTTGTATTTTTATGAAAAATCGTATATTTGCAGCATCTATCATTAACTCAGCGTGGCCTTAAGTTTGATGGGGGCTATAGTGTGTCTGTCATTGTTAACGATCTCATATGCGGAGCGTGGGGTTGCGCGAGCGCACGAAGTTGAGCAGCTCGTCGCTGTCCTCGCAGACGAACGGCTTGACATGATGGCACGCCACGTCGTGCCACTTAATGCCGTCGTTGTAGAAGTTGTTTAATATCGCCAAACAGGATTCGTCGTTGCCCTAAAATAGTCAACATAAGGTTACGCATGAAAAAGAAAGTTCGCAATGATGAATGTCAGACGCGCAGTTAACCCCACCGGCGCGACGGGGGCAGCTAAGAATTCAAAGTACAACTTTCTCATTATTCATCGGCCTGCGATTTCCTAGTACGTGAATAAGCGATGCTATGTGTTTGCGTAACGCCAAGTAACGAAAAAGCAAGGTGTGGTGGTTAAATAGCTACAGTTAATTGCGTTATTATTTCAATTGCGGTGGGTCGTCTTGGTAAAAAGCAGTTAGGCGGTTATCTACTACAAACAGCGTAGGCTGCTTGTATTAGATAACCTAACGGAATGCACTATATTGGACTCTCTTGGGCGCTTGACACGGCGCACGTACGCTATGCGCAGCGTCCATACGTCAGGCGTCGTAAACCATTATAATGCATTTTCATAATAAGCATTAGTCGACAGCATACAGCGTCACGTTATACGCGGCCAACGGCGTTTGTAACAGTCCACCGCCTTAGGCTGTTTTTTGTTTTTTGTATACAATCATGTACTAACGCTGAAGGAAAATAACGTAAGGAAACTCTCTTGTTGGATTAAAAGTTATAATAAATTTGCCGGGTATACCATCCGTTCTCAATAGAGATATGGAGGTTTGAATCCACCAGTGGGACATTGAGGGCGGATATGTTAAAAGTAATGAGCCCTACCTGGGCAGCTTCCCTGTTGTCGGGCTGTGCTTGGCCGTAGCCACCAGTGTAGGACCAGTCGCCGGTGTTGCGCTGCGTGGTAGGGCCGATTTTGGCGCCGGAGCCTGACCAAAACCAGCCGTTCACGTTGGGGGGCTGCAGGTCTGGACGGTCGCAACCAGCGAAATTACATTTACGACCCGACGTCCAAATATACCGTATGTTCCCGCGAGCGATCCTCTGCTTCACGAATTCGTTTTCCTGCAATTACATTATTTATTTTTAATTTAATATAATTTCTCCAAATCTACAATTTTTATATGCGTATTAACACGAAATGATTATGTATGTACATAATCATTGCGAAAAGATTTTTGAATCCTACCTATAATTCTATTAATGTCATATATATATTTACACCTATCAATTAATATGTTTCAAGAATAAACAGTAATATACACGTATAATTTTTATACTCAATAGCCAAAACCAATATACATAAGTTAATAAAAATACAAAATAATTTTATTTTAAATTTATATTATATATTCAGCCACACAATAAAGTCGATGACCTACGCTAATGAGGCGGCCATTGACATTTAAGGCTCAAAACATAAATTTTAATGTGGTAACGTAACTATTAACTGTACTGTGTATCTATGAGATAATTATTAGGTTTCTATGTTTGTAGGTATTGAGAGTACAGACTATATGGCATAGGTGTCAAAGCCGGGAAGTGTACGTCCGCTATGCGTGTGCACTTGAAGTGGGTAACCAACACGGCTAGTGCAGGTATTTGTGCCGCGCGCGCAAGTGTGTCCGATGTCCGGACTGCAGCACTCGGCCATTGCACCCCTTTCGTGCGAATTGCGAACGCTTCAACGCGTAAATATCTGAAAAACTGACCGTCTCAAGCAGTTGACTATTTATGAACCCTACTAATAGGAAAAGTTTTAAAATTAACAACTTTATCTATAACAATATTTCACCTGTAATAAAGACGTTTAAATGACATGCCTACTAATGATAAACCACATCGCATTTCCATCATGCAATAACAAACATCGGAAACGCTTATTTGTAACCCGGACGAACATGACAATCAACGTAATTTATCATAATGCCACTTAAGTATTTATATTGTATAAAATGTATGTTGTTAAAATTACTTACATTATAGTGTTTAAACATTGGTGCTTTCCGAACTTAAAGTTAATTGCCTTAATAAATCGCCGTTTATGTGTGTATCATAACTTAATGGTGTTTTTAAATTCAACCTTCACTCTACATAGGTTAAAAAAACTATTATTTGATTCTATATGTTGTGGTAAAGGTGTAAAAAAATTACTTTAACGCTATTTGTCCTCGTGAAGTGCGTAGTTTCTATCACGATTAATATTTTAATGACTTCAATGGTATTGTAAAACACGTTTGAGGTGCAATTTGTTCTGCACTTACGAAAGCTTAATTACGTTTCCGAAGAGACTGGCTAAGAACGAAAAATAACTAGCTTTACCTTGATAACTTACGAATTTAAGGTGGGAGAGTAAAAACATCATCACGATTGACCTAGTTTTGTGAATCAATTTATCTTCAAATAGTAGGTAGAACCTGTACCTACTTCAAACTACATTAAACATATTATGACAGGATATGTACATACATGTTTATTCACAAACTCAGGTAAATAATAATAATTATTGTACCCAATTGTTTCAATCTGAACCTTTTTCGTAATTTGATTAGGCATACTTAGTATGAAATTGTTCAACTCGTCAATTCATATTGCACAAAATACCCCTATGACTCGGATCTTCGTACCCTATGATCAGTCTTGTATTGTGCAAAATGTGCATTATTAGGGCATATCTTCACATTGGCACATTAATTTGTATACGTGGACTCATTACGTTTTTCATTTTTTTAATTCAATAAATTGCAGTAGGATTGTATCTGCGTGCTAACCGATCATAAATGGGACGCGACATGACAAATTTAATATATTACCTACTACATATCGGATACACGATATGTATCGTAATACGGTATCAAATTAAATTTATACTTCCGATTATGTCTCGCGTGTATCAGATAGAATATTTTGCACAGAATACTCTACATAATTATTACTGTATAGCTATGTCTTCATCGCGTAGCACATTATGAACCACTTAGAGTTTTGTATGCAAACTGGCGATTATCTTACACATCATGCTACACGACGGAGATCGGAATATGACGTGTGATAAGTTGAACTTTTGACTTTTGACTGACCTGCGGCGTTTCGAGTGACACGGCATCCATGCAATGGCGTCGGCAAATGTTTCTGGCATCCAGCCAATCCACTTCTAAGTTACGAGTCGGTGCATGCTCCCAACTGAAGAAGTAAGAGTGTGACACACCACGTGAATCCCGGTATACCGAATGGCGGACTCCTGAATGATAACAGATAGTATTGAATCAAACTTGGTAAATAACTTAAACATGTATTTGTTGACCATGAATATTGCTTTTTTCGGGTTCCATAGCCATTTTGGCAAAAACAAAATCTTTGTAAAATCGTCATTACTATACAGACAGACGGACAGACAGACATGACGATTTTTATAAGAGTCACTTTTTTGCCAACATAACTACGGAACCCTATAAATGGGTTAACCACAGATTTGCTGTGTAAATAAAAGTATTCAAGCATTATTATGTGTATTTCGGTTCTTTTGCAAGATCCTGCACGTAATCAATGGAATGGAACTAAGCGCTTCGCACCACAAAAGCACATTGCCTATTCAAAACTTGATGATGACATAGCTTTAGCTGCAGTAATGTAGTACGTACATGTTTCGAAATTGCGTCTAGCTTAACGATTCGTCGTTTGCTATTTTGCACAACATGCTCTGTGCCGATTCTCACCGCTATGTCGAGAACTTATCAATACTACTTATTACAGTCACCGAGCTTACATCTTTTTATGGGGACATATTATCACAGTCAGATATAATTTTATTACGATGTCACGTTAGGCACAACTAATTAACTCGATGTAACCAATCTTACGTAACCGTTTTATGTATTACTATGCTTATACCATTAGTTCAAAATTCAGAGCACCGGTCAGTCTATCTTGGATCATGATACTATTCATATCATTATTTAAGATTTTTTTACATTATTTTCACCAGAACTTTAAATTATTTTTATTTTATTTTGATCTTCAGTTTCGTAGCTGAATGGAAAATTGGCATCCTTGTTTCTTTTTCCATTTCACCCTGTCTGCAATGAAAAATTTTGAAAATAATAATAATACGAAGAGCCTTGACCGACACCTTCAAAGGCTCTCGCTTGGTATCTGGATGAAGGGTCGGATGCAAATTCAGCCCTGCTGGACACGGCCCGTATCGTGAGGAGGTTCCTATCGCTGGAGCCTTAACCACCGGTAGCCTGGACCCTAGGCCCTGCTGCCGGCGGACATCGATTTTTTTACATTTTTTTTAAATTTATGTTTCTTTTATATAGTATATATTTAAAGAAAAATGTAAAAGAATTTGAGGCTAAATAAATATTTGAAATAATAATATAACGGTAGAAAATACGAGTACCTTCAGCAAAAATTCATTTTAACATCGTTCAAATAAGTAAGTAAATAATAATAAAAAAATGTTAACACCCAGTCTTAAATATATGGTGGGGGGGGGTCGTAGTCGTATTAACCACCAAGTTATAAGACAACAGGCTGCTGGTGTCTTATCAGTACAGGCTGGTAAACCAATTAATGAAAATGGATATATTTATTTTACGAATTATTTATTGTAGAACAATTTTAATTCCGAAGATGAATCAGTGCAATTAATTCCTCAGCAACATGCTTTCTTCTATAATATAAAATTCTAAACCTGCCGTGTCTGTACATTGAAGCTATTAAAAAAAAAACTGGAATGTACTATATAAACGATGGAGAACACGATGCAATTTTCTTTAGATTTCTTGTCTGTTTCTCTGTTTATCTATTTGTCGGTTTGTCTGTTTATTCTGGATTCACGTAAATACGCAATCGGTGATCAACAGCAAATTCTTAGACTTAAAATCTACGGTTCTTTTTATCCTGGGAATTCAGCGGGAATTTTTCTGGGAATGATTTAAAATGAACAGAATGAAAAAAAAATGTAATACCAAAGGGATTTTTTCACCGATGATAGTATATTTTATTTTAAAAACTTGTGATACTTTTTATCCCGGGAATCCCGCGAGAATTTAAAGTCAAGCATCTGTTTAACTAAAAGGTATTCAGGAAAGTAGAATAGCAAAAAAACCTGATAATTATAAAAAACATAAAGCGTTAAATTTGTCGTACTCTCGCTTTAAATTCAGTTCATTATTAGCCTGTGAAACCGTGAGTAATCAAATCCAGCCCATCGTCAGGTCGTTAAATGAAGCGATTCTTTCGTAACTAGAAAGTGGTCATTTTCTAACCTTTTACAAACACATCTTGCATGAGTAGTGTTCAGTTATTGCAGTTCGCATATTATTGCTTTTGTCTTTTAAAACATTACGTGTACCGTTGAAAGTGTTCGACGTGTTTTTTGGTATTTTACATAACAACGAGTGTGCTTAACGATGCTACATGCTTATTGAAATATCTGTGTCTCATATTGTGTGATTGTAATTCAACGTGGAAGTGTTATTATGCAATCAATAAAACATGTCGGTCGACACCTTCATACTGGCTAACCCACCATAAGAAAGTAATAGGTATAATAGTCAGAGAAGTGTGCAGTGTTCGTCGCATCTCGTGTCTGAGGAGAAAGTTGAGGAACATCACTTTTACACGTTTTTTCATTATTGACTTATTTAAAATATGTAATTTTACAAGCAGGTATGATTTGACTAGTTACCTAGTTTGATAACATGTTATACAATCATTTGAACATCCATTTTTGATATTGCATTATCATGTATAGAAATGTATGTTCTTTAATGTGCGTGGAGGAATAAACTGAATGACAAAGCAGCTTTGTTGCTTTCATAATGCCGATAATACCCGTATTTGAGGTGACCTCAATATTGGTATATTGTAATCGAGTTTGCTCCCACAAGGCGTCACATGGGTAGAACCGCGCCTTGCACATAGGGCACACATTTATATATGAATGTGAAGTTTCGAAAAGTGCATTCTTCTCATTTCTTTTGTCAATGGTAAACACAGATCAACGTTATTATTTGCCGTACCTTCATCTGTAACGTTAAGTCTTTCGCTACTGTGCCAGAAGTCCGTTTCATACATTTTCTTTTGCACTTCATAGAATTTTCGATCGTTACTCAAGTAGTACTCGGTAGTAATAGTAGGCACATACCTTTTATCCGGAATGTGGCGGAGCGGACACGTTCCTAGATATTTGTTCCCTAGATTTACTTTGACGTAATTATGACATCGTTTTAAGTTATTTATAGAACTACATACCAAAGGAAAGAAATACTGTCTAATAGTAGCAGTCACACTAGATTACCAATATCATTGAATACTTCGCCTTTCTTATTTAAAAATATGGCGATATCATTCGTTTACCGTGGTTGTTTAGGTATCTTAAATATTAATTTATTAACGATACTTACTATTAGCACAACTCCTAGGATCAGGAAGAGCAAGACGCCGTTGTGCTTCTCCTATACAAAGCACCGCCAGGAAGGCCGCGACCTTCAAGCAAACATGCCGACTCATCTGTAATACAATCGAAATTCGTTAAGAATGACATTGGCAAAAGAAATTGGGTATGTTCAAATTTTTACCCGATGAAGGACTTAATGTAACTTGCCCACCACCCTGTTCACGCCGGATTATAATTATATCTGCTGAACCTTCCGAGATACCGGATTGAGACTTAAATGAAAATCATAACTAAAATTCCTGTTTTAATTCTTAAAATTTTCATTGTTTGTTGTGCTATATTTCTAAGTGTTACAAAAAGAATAAAAGACAAAAGTTCTAAAAATGATCAGGGATTATAGTTAGGCGTCGCCTAATTATCAGTTTTCGCTTAAATTGTTTTAAAATCCCTGAAAAATACCTTAATTGTATTAACATAAGTAGATATGAAAAAGGGGGGATAGATAAAGAAGAAATTTCTAAAGTTTTGATGTAATTTAACGACTGATGTTCTTTGATGTCAATACAACAAAGGACTAAAATTACTAATTGATATCATTTTCTAAATATAATGGAGTTTATTAACGTGATCCATGAGCCTAGGTAAATACATATTGACCTACAACGCGTGTGCTTTGCGGGTAGGATAGCTGCTAATATCGATGTTACAACTTGCGATCCTATTCTTTTACATTCGAGAAAGCATTGACGTATAACAAACGATACATGCTTCGAATCAGGATTCGGTTAACAAATACATGCATAGGTAATTTTTAGGGTTCCGTTGTCCTTTTGACAAAAACAAAAGCCTCCTAAAATTTTGTGGTAATATAATAGACTTTATACGGATAATATTAGATAGGAAGGTGTATTTTATACAGACCACTGTATAATAGTGTTGTGCACTAAGCTTTAACTAAGGTATAATAGTGCAGTAACTAGGGTTTCAGTCAACATAATAAGCGTAGGGCGGATCATTAGTCAACAACAAGACTATGTTGTTCTCATCCAAAATTGTAAAAAATTAAATAAAACCTTTTGAATTACGAGGTAAAGAAGTCTGGTATAAATACGAGACGATAGACCTTAAAACGCTTTTATTGAAGTTTGGTTTGAAGAAGATACGTTGCGTTGATTAGTTTTTTAAATGGGTACGTCGCCTATACGGAATGCATTGTGTGCGGAGAAGCACGCACTTGGCCGATTTTGACGGATTGAAAGTGAATAAAATGTTTGTTGTTATTATGTAAATTAAATTATTTTAAATAAATATTCATGACCTTACGCAACGTAATAAGTAAACCCTAATAAAATTGTGTCAAATCATACATAATTCTGGTAATATTTAAATAGTTAATACTTTCAATGAATATGTAGGTTCTGTGGTGTTGTAAATTTTGGCGAGTCATTTCGTTGGTTTTATGACGAGACATAAAAACATATAAATTAACACAGGCATAGATGAAGAGTATTCGATTTGCTAATCACGATACGAACCTATTTAAAAACTGCATCAATCAAGTAATGAGTACAACAGTTTGATAATATGAAATATAGGGTCCCTACTGCGGATTCCTGGGGAAGCCTTATGTAAATACTTAATTATAAAAAATTAAATGTAGGTACTCTTAGTCTCTTATGTCGTTTTCCACAAACAAAATGCATTTATAACCTACATTTATTTTTTAAATTTATGAATAGAAATGAAAAATGTAACGGAAATGTTTTGGTTTGCGCTCTGCAGTTTTAAGCGCCCTTAAGCTTCTAAATGTTATTTTGAGAATTGTACCTTATTAAGCTAGACTGTTTTTGGAATACTTAAATATAACTTTCTAAACCATTTGCATACGTAATGAGATAGTCACACTATGATTTATTCGCCATTTTTCTACTTTATAATGTCAAACGGCTGTGGAAGAGTATACATTCATCTTTTTTCATAATAATTAAAAAAATACTAATATAAAAAGATAAGATCAAAATAAAATTTGTTACTATTAGTCTCATAAAAAACAAGGCTTAAACAATCATTAATTAATTAAACAATGAGACTTAATTTTTGTAACCCGTACTATGGTTTTCGAGCGCGCGATTGCTGTTCTAAAGAGTTCTCATGTTATACTTATTATTATTTAATAACCATAGTACACATGTATCTATTGAAATTGTCGAAATATGTACATGTAGTACCTTAAGCCTGTTTTACATTAAATTTATTACACAGTTTTCTGTAAATAAAGTTGTATATTAAGATCTGACGTTTTACGTTTAAAAATATCATACTTAGAATTTAAGTACTACTTATGTTAGTTCCTAACGAGCAATGGACAATTAGGAAACATAGCCACGGAGAGTTTGATTTAAATAAATTCAGTGCAGGTTATTAAGTGCTTCGGGTCATGTTGCTGTAGGAAGGTTCAGCACTTAGGAAAGTAGTTACGGGTACATCCGTTTATCGAGTTCGCTTTCTTTATTTATGCACACCATGAATGCTCGAGGACAATCGATACGTGCCATGAATTTATTTTGTTGTATTTGTGAAAGCAAAACTCGCCTCGCTGACCTCCTTGTTGCGAGTTTAACCGTTTGTGTGAAAAGCTACTTAATACGAGAAATCGACCATTTGGGACGCATCTTATGCGCCAACAACGGAAAGTTGCGTCTTTCTCTCTAACGAAGTGTGTTAGCAAGCAATGCTTACGTCTTCCAATATGTATAAATCTGAAGTAATAGTTTTTTTTAACGTAATTATGTAATATTACATAGCATAAACTAATCGAAGCAATAGGTATATCGAATTATTTCATACTACGAAAGTAAAATAAGAAAAGTGGAATTATTGTTTTTTTTTAATACGATTATTATAATAATTATACACTCTTACAGAATATGGAAATAATAAATTGGTAGATATTATCAACAAAAAATAACAAAGTCATAATCAAAAAGAAAAGAGCTGTATTTTACCTAGGAATTTAATTTATATAATTTATCGATTTAAAATTTGATTATTCAATTTGATTTGTAATTTTCAAATTCATTTCTTTTAAAAAACGGATTCTAAGAACGAAAATTAAGAACTTACAATAACGTCGGTGATTATAATTTTGTTATAGGAATATTTTTATTTCATTTTGAATGAAGCACGCACATTACTACAATTTTAAAACAAAAATTATTGTGTGGTTTTAATCACTAAAAATTGCGATAAATGCAGCGCATACCTCTACAGGTTAGCTGAAGTCAACGATGCGCTTTTTGTTAAACTAGCGGCGGACGTGCGCGAGTTTTGATTTACCAGATACGCGATGCGCGAGTGTAAACCGCGGCTCTATTGGAGGGACTGACGAAGGCACAAGTTTCCTCTCTAATTAAGCCTCCGACATTCATTCACTTTCACTTCCAAAGCGAGAAAAGACTGAATTGCTTACACACATCCATTTAAAAATCAGGAATCAAAGACCTTCTGGACATCTTAGATAAAAGAAAAAACAGTAGACGGTAAGTAAGTAAGTAAACCATAATTACAGTCAAATTGCGATTAGCCAAGGACCTCATTCTTTTGCGAAACCTAATCTCATTTTATTGGTCATGTGATATTGACAGTATCAATAATTTTTGTGTCAAAGGACAATATCTATAACACTATATTTTTTGATAGAATAAGTAGGTAACTAGAGAGGTATGATTTGATATTTCTTTTGAATAAATATATCTTTAATTGAATCGAATCAAATGTTTTGATTTTGTATTTGTATAGTTATGACTCGGAAAATAATATTAACGAACGAGCCAGCTATCAAATAAAAATGGTGTATTCAAATCAATTCAGATGTTTCGGAATCAAGACAGAATTATAAACTCGTACAACATCACACTAATGACAATCCCCTGTTTTTGTCGCAGCATAAACAAATCCGACAAAAATTCGGTTAGATACTATTTGGTATTCGTCCATTTTTTGGGGTATTCGGTATTATTCTGAATATTACGTACTAATAGGCTGAATACGAAATCATGAAAAAACGCATATATTGATAACAATGATCGTGATGTACCGAATTTTGGCACTTCAGCTGGAATGTGGCCAAATATTCAGTATTCGGCCTAATAGTACGCAATACTCCCAATACCGAATACTGTCATTATTCGTAAAATACCTTCACTTTAATGTTTCATTAGTTTATTTTAAGTTAAGATCTTAAATTAAATAAATTGAATGTTTTTTTGGTTAAGATTGTTGAAATAGATAGCTCTATGCTGTAAGGTTTAAAATTTTTGTAACTATAGTTGTATTCTTATATTTGTTGATTTTGGCAAGCAATAGTCTCTATTTCTGGTGTTGTTGTTTAACAATCCATTTCTTTAAGTTTAATGAATTTGTAAACACCAACTTCCACACGTGTGTTATAGAACGTTTTTCAACACATTTATGAAAAAACAGTACATTATGTAATGAAACAAACTTTTTCATTAAACAATCTTTGACATTTCTAATATAAACCTTGCACATTTGCAAATGCCGTCTGTGCTCGTAGTGAAAATTAGAACTACACCTTTAATCTCGTTTTCTCTTTAGTATTGAAGTGAGATAAATGTATTGATTAAAAGCGCTTCCAAGGAGGTTCGATGTTTCAGCTTATTTATTCTTGTATTATGAAACTTCTTGGTGAAATTCTTATATAGAAACAACAACAACAAGAAATTAAATAACTTCAATAATATAACAATGATAAATAACTCCTTAGGAGAAATTATTATATAAAATAAACGTGGACTTAAATATTTCATATATATATATAAGGTTGGGGAAAAAGTTTCTTCGCATTTTATATAAAAATTCAAAAGGTTTTTTTATAAAGTTTATTTACATTTGACTAAAGTATGTAGGTGCCATTTTGTTGGATAACTTTTTGCCATCTTGTAGGTAGGGACGTGATCCCAGTGCTAAAAAAATTTTGGGGCTTCTGATCAAAAAACTGCGACAAGTGGTTTTGGCAGTACTCTCGTGATGTTAACCTGACACTGTCTAAGGAATTCTGCAGAGATCTAAACAGGTGAAAATCTGAAGGTGCAAGGTCAGGCCTACACGGCGGATGCATTAACACCTCCCAGCCAAACTCTCGTAATTTTTGCTGAGTGTCTCAAGATGTGTGGAGGTCTAGCGTTATCATGGTGAAAAACCACACCCTTTCTGTTGATTAATTCCGGCCGCTTTCTCTCAACTTTTTGCTTTGATCTCATTAGTTGTTCGCAGTACAGTTCAAAATCGATGGTCTTGCCTGGCGGTAACAGCTCATAATGAATAATGCCTTTCCAATCCCACCATACACACAGCATCACCTTGTTGCGAGTTAACCCGGGTTTCGCCACAGTCTGTGAAGCCTGACCGGCCTTTGACCACGATCTTTTTCGCACGCTCTTGTGGTACGTGATCCACTTTTCATCATCAGTTATCAGCTTCTTCAAAAATGGTTCGGTTTCATTACGTCGTAATAAAAAATCACAAAAGATTACACGGTTCATTAGGTTTCTTTCAGTGAGCTCATGAGGCACCCAAATATCGAGCTTTTTTGTGAGCCCAGCTTTTTTCAAATGCGCCAAAACCGTTTTATGGTCAATTCCCAGCTACATCGTAACTACTAATATGCCGATCTTGCTCCACTTTTTCAAAAATGGCATCAATTTTGTCCGTAACACGGCGACCAGAGCGACGTGCATCTTTGATATCAGAATTTCCGGATTGAAAACGATTAAACCAAATTTGCACTACTCTCACAGATACTGCATTAGGTCCATAAACACCACAATTTTTTTTTCGCGGCTTGTGTTGCATTTTTACCTTTTTTGTAGTAAAATTTTAAAATGTATCGAATTTCTTCATTAGATTCACTCAGTTTAACAATAAGAAAAACAAATGAAAATTACCCATTTTCCTAATTTGAATTTGGAATTGTTTTCTTTAAAATTAAAACTTTTTAATGATACCAAAACCAGCCATATACAAATGGTATAGCCAAAGAGATCTTATTACAAGTTCATACATACTATATGCGAAAAGACTTTTTCGCCAACCTATTATATATATATATATATATATATATATCGATGCGCGCGCGCGTGTGTGTGTATTTATATGTATGTATATATTTTGTTATTATTTTTAACTTAATTTATTCATTAAGAAATAACACTACATCCTCACCTGTATATCACTTGTTACTAGAAATTGAGACACAGTAGATGTAATACTCAAACTACCCAATATTTATTATTTGTACCTAAAGCGCAAACTTAGCATTTTGTCAAACCCTTTCGGGTTTTATATGTAGGTGAATAAAAAATAGGTATGTTTTTAATTATATAAATAAATTCTAAAAGTATTTTAATATTTTTTTATGGAGATTAAAAAAAGTGTAAAGGATAAAGGCGTTATACTCGGAGTATGCGAAAACCAGATACTTAAGTGAGAGTATCTATTTTACCGCACTTTCAGTTGTATAGTGCGTAATTTTTAACTTTCGAACAATGTAATACAGGGTTCGTTCGTGCATTTTTTGAGCAAATGTGTCGAACCAAATAATTTCCCTTTCATACGCAGATTTCTATGCATTTTAGCTCTTGCGCTTGAAAGGGAGACGGTAATGTAAAGTGGTTATTAATGTTATTATTTATGTACTTGCAAATTGCAACAAAATTTCGCAACCGAGGTGTGCAATTCACAGATGCAATGGCCTCCTCGGATGTAAGGTCGTTTAAACAGATGTTATTAAAGTACATTGCATACAATCTTGTAAAAATCTTAATAAATGTGTAAAAGTGAAGAAGATATGATTGTTTTAACATAATTTCTTTAATTCGGACGTCTTAAATGCGAAAAATCTGAACTAGGTGAAAGGTGAAACAAAGACTCGGATCAAAATAGTAATAGTTTATTCATGGAACAATATGAATAGATATGATAAAAGGTGAGTTATTAAAAAGAAATCATTTTTAATTTTGTTGTTTAACAAACATTTCAAGTGATAATGGTGGATGATAATCATAATACCAAAGCGAATTTGTTTGGTCTTTCGTCAAGATTGATCCGATTATCATGAAAAGTATATGCAGAGATGTACAAGATACCCTTGTATTTTGTATTCATATACAAAGCATCTGAATACAAAATACAGATACTATTAAAATAAGTACTTGAGATACCAGATACAAGATACTTTTGAAAATGGTATATGAAATACTAGATACAAAATACGTATTATATTATACGTATATTCTAAATACTTTTTAAAGATAAAAAAATACTTTTTGAAAGAAGTTCCAATTTTATTGAACTTAGTTTATTACATGAATTAAGAATAGATCGCGCAAATGTGACAAAATATTATATTTTTAAGGTTTCAATTGAGACCAGTCCTTTAAACATTTTATCACTCATTTTTCTTCGATGAGGTTTCAATATCCATATCCCCAAAACAGAGGAGTCACTAGATAGGGCCAGAACTCGGCAAACAGGTGTTGTTATATTTGAAAAAAGTTGTTTTTATTATAGGATAAACATTTAATTATAAAAAACAAGACAAAGGTATAAGAAAGAATAAAGTCGCCACTGAGAACCAAGCCTAGCCGCGGTCGCAGCTGCAGCGAATGGAGGAGGCAAAAAAGAGTATCAAATAGTGGAACACACTCTATGCGTCCTCCAGTCAAACCTGAACCATTGCACCGCAGCCCAGGACCTAATGGTCCAAAGCATGGCGCAGCGGGGCATTCAAGTATTGAATTTATGGTTGAAACCCAATAAAATTCCCTAGGGTGAAACCGCATAAAAACGTCGCCCACGTCGCATTTTAGGATGGAGGGCGAACAGAAACTTGCACCCCTTGTAGCGACCTTTTCGGGTGTAACGTGGCCGCGCCAGATTTCGTTCTTCGGTGTGCATCGTTGCCAGTGGGCAGGTCTGGTGAAAGCCAGTAGACTCTGCGGGTTGCGCATGGGCCAGTGGGTAATGCAGGGTATGTCTAATCTAATAATATGTATAATCGATATATAATAAATATCGATTTATTGCAGCCTGAACAAGCGGTAATTACCCAAAGTCGGGCAAAACGGAACACAAAAAAATAAAGAGGTAAGAATCTTCTTATCTCTTTATTTTTTGTCTTCCGTGGTGAAATGTCGAAAACGGAACCCATACAATTTCCTTTTTGACGATCTTCCACCCTTATGTAAGTCACAGCTATTATATCTATAAATGTACTAGATGATTTTTTTTATACAGACTCACACTTATCGATTTTTGTTACAAAAATACTTTTACGACAGTTAATAGAATTGCAACTAACAGAAGAAAACAAGAAACAAAATTTCTAATAAAAATTACACGTCAAGAATAGTAAAAATCTAGAGGTTTTCATTTGGAATAATATTTCGGGATTTCGTTGCCGCAAAACGCTATACTTTTGGTTTGGGGTCGGCACGCGGCGGTATAATTTTTTTTATTTAGCAATTGACTACCTTGTAGGATATAGTCTATAATACGTATAATAAATACACAATAAAATACATATATAGTTATCAACATTGTTCTACAGTTAAAGAAAATTTATGTACTATTTATTTCTCAAAAACCGAAGAACCCATCTATAATGCGGAAATTGCCGCAATAAATGCCGCAAGTTTTACTTTAAAATATTTTAGTGTTTGTCATGTTTTATTTTTGCGTAATTATCTATGGCAGGTCAGCGTGACCTATGGCATTTGAAATTCGATAAAATATTAATCAAGTGTTTTCTTAATTTCCTATGTTATGTAGAGATATTAATAAAATGTTTAAACGTTCGTAGCAGAAGAATCATCTTCTTTTATTACTTCATTTCGTGTGACACGAATTGGAATAATTTATGAATATTATTTATCAGGTAGATTAAATATAATATGTAAAGTTCGCACAAAAATTAAGGGAGCAAAAAGTATACAAATTTTTGGACGACTTTCAACAGGCTTTAACTTGAAAAATTTGGTCGTATAGCAAATTTAAAACAAGCTAATTGTAGCCCCAAGTGTCTAGTTTTTGTATTTTTTTCGAATAATTTAAATATAATCACTGACAGAAAATTTTACTTTTTTTAAATCTGCTATACGATCATTTTTCCTCAAGTTACAGCTTGTTGAAAATCACCCAAAAATTTAGATATTTCTGTGCGAAGTTTAGAATACCTATATTTTGTACTTAAATTACAAACCTACTGCCTACTGTTTGAATTATAGATTTAAATATACTTGCTGTAACGGAAAACTTTTCAAAATGAACGTTATTTTATTCTACTTCCCTCTGCTTAGACATAGTATAATATTGTAAAACGCACATACATAAGAATTTGTTAGGGAGATATAGATTTATTGGAATAATTAATATAATAATATTAATTTAAGAGACATATAGAAAAAGGATATTGTCGTAAGTATCAATTATTTTATATTGGAATTATTTAATCGTAAAAATCACAAATACTGATATAATAACAATCCCCTACTGACACAAATCTTTTTTAGGTTTCGACAACGACTTTGAAATCGCGTCGTAATACTTACTAATCTTACTGCTGTATCCGAAATTTAATTGAAGTCTAGATTATTACGAGGTTATTATAGAGAGGCACACGGAGAAGAGCACCGAACGAATGTAGTCGTTGCATAATGTCTGGGCCGCGGTGAGTGCGTCGGCCAACCTAGCCAAGCGGTCAACAGTGCGGTTACCGGTGCCCCTTGCCCCCTGCACTCCCTCCACCTTTTGCTATCGTCGAATATAATTATTATTACGAAACTGTTTCATAGCTCACTATGTATAATTGGTTTCTTGTAATTAAAAAACAAGATAAAAGTTAATAAATATAATAATTATAGTCACCTGATGCAAATGTATTTATAGCTGACACTCTAACTTTTTTTCGTAAACGAACGGAGAAAGAATACAATATCCTGCGGCCGGGCGGCGTGTCGTAAGAGGCGACAGAACAACCCACAGTCAGGTGGTAGGGCATGTGCCCATCTGCATGGCTGTCACCTCTGGTCTAGAGTATGCCGCCATAACAACCTGGAGTCGTGTTCCGGCATTAGGGGTCAGGTTTCAGTCTCCCTTTAGAGAGCGGCAGCACATTGGTAGCAAGCACCTTTGGTATTACAAATGTCCATAGGCGATGGTAACCACTTTCCATTAGATGGGCCGTCTGCCTGTCTGCTGAACTCATGCAATAAAACACACACACATACACACTTTTAACAATTTGTATAACCGTACATACCTATAAAATTAGTGAAAAATCCTTTAATAAGAATGTATTTTAAATTTATTTATGTGTAACCTTATGATATACTAAAAACGATATCACTATTTATACATAGGGAAAATTAGACTGTTGAGCAAATGCAACTTTATTAAGTATAGGTAGGTATTATGATATATCTGAAAGCTGAAATAAAAATATTTTTCGTCAATTTAACTATTGAATACAGATGTTTCAGTAAATGTAAAAAATAATATTCATTCAGTTACTTGCGAGTGTACATTTTTATACTTTCATACACAACATTATTATATTCAGTTATGAATATTATAACTTATTAGGTGCATTTAGGACGTAATAACAAAAATAAAATTAGTCAAATAAACATTACATGAATGAATATGCTGTATTGTGTATTTTTTTTAAAATACAGTTTAAACGCACACAACCGTATTAACAAATAATTGAAAAATTAAATGTTTTTCCAGCATGATATGGCAACCTGTAATTAGGTCTGCACTTAGATTAAGAACATAGCGTAATAATATAAACAGATGTATTAGTGTAAGACGTGTTGGTTGTTCTTATTATTAAAAAAAAAGACTGAAAATCAATATGCAATACAATAGGCGGTCATACCGCTGTTATCAATTTCGTCCCGACAACTTTTGAATGAGTGGACAAGAAGTTTGGTAAGAACAGTGGTGTGTTGCACTTGCTTTAGTGATTAGGTATCTATCTTATAATAAATAAATAAATTTATAAATATATATACACATATGATAATAGACTTAATACACACATTATGTTCGTCGCCACCATTCTATCATTGAATAGGAATTCTACCCTAATCCTGATTTATCTGGGGGCCTAAAGCGGCCGCTTTCGCAGATTCGTATTATTACATGACAAGTATCAAAATAAAGTGAACCCTATGTAATGTGTTGAAACAACCCTTTTGTTTTAAACTCATTGATTTTTCACTGATTTTTCGAAAGCGGCCGCTTTAAGGCTCCAGGAAGGACAGATTAAATAACACATATTTCCTTTTTTTATAGCAAGGTGCTTCATCAAGCAATATATGGCAAATGTTCAATGATACTTAGAATATCTTAGTTAATTACACTATTTTTTATTTAAATATGGTCTATTTTCAGGATTGCGATACCATAAGATTATTCTAATGGGCTCATTCTGGTGTCTGTCGATTTGTATGCCACAGACGATTATAGATAGAAAAATAATACTTTATTGATCAAAACAATAAAGAATTACAAAATGTATAGATATAGATAATGTCTTGGTAAAGTAATAAGCTTATCGTGTCATGTCACCTAAGTGATCAATCACTTCCAGTCAAAGGAAATGCGTAATTATGTGTAAATATGCAAACAGGAAAATAAAATAAAAATTTCACACATGGACAGCAGATTAACCTAAGGTAAACTAGAATAGAACATACTTTATTATAAATAAGGCTAAGGTAACGTTTTCTGTGTGAATATTTAAATACTTATATCAAATTAGTTCTGACATCTGTGGGCAAAGAGTAGGCACATTATCAGGGAACGTGTTATACGTGGGGAGATATGAAACTTTGTAACTATAATGTTCTGCACCTAGTAGTGATGTGCAGTATGAATTTTCTAAAGTACAGTTAGATTTGAAACGATATGTTTAAAATATTTTTAATTTTTTGAGTTAAATATAATAAAAATAAACAATTAAGCACAATTCTGAAAGCTATTGTTCACTTTTAACAAAATTACGCGTTTTGAAAATAAAAGTTTAGAGCATAGCGCCAGTATCCAAGTTCCCACAAAAGAGTAGGTACTTGTGTTTTCCTTGCGTTATTATCTTTTAAATCGTCGTGAGAATTATTACCACGTTGTGATTAAGAATTTCTTTGGCATACGTATTAAACTCAGAAACTTTCTTGAATTGTTTATAGCCAGTCTTTTAGATTTCGCTCCGCCCCATGCCGGAAACCTCGTACTTTTGGGGATTATTAAAGTAATTATTCCACGAGCCTAAAAAGATATCATATTATGGTCAATGCTCATATAGTGCACCTATAAGTATAAAGTATATACTTATATACAAATTTTCATGAACATTGTTACGAATCAATGCTATGAAGAGAGAACTAACAAACATTTAAAACAATAAGGAAACTTACTTTTACATTTGTATTTAGTGTGAAATAGTACTTGCCTACCTTTTTTTATTGCTTGAGTTCAGCAGACAGGCAGACGGCCCATCTGATGGAAAGCGGTTATCATCGCTTATGGACATTTGTAACACCAATGTATTGCTGCTCTCTAAAGGGAGACTGGATCGTGGCCACTAATACCGAAACACAACTTAATGTTGTTATGGCGACATACTCTAGACTAGGGGTGGTAGCCATCCAGACGGGCAAATACTCTATTACCTCACTGTGGGTTGTTTTGTCGCCTCTTACGACAGGCCGCAGGAAATTGTATACTTTTCCGTTCCTGCATAGATAGAGCGTGGACTAATTATCGGTATGGATTTCTCATCCAAGGTGAAAAGTTTACGTACCTAACTTAAAATCGATGTCTCATCTCGATAATAATTAAGGTTATACAACGCCTATTACGTTTTGTATATTTTTACTTATACAATATGGTCTTTTATATTACAATAGCAATAATAAAGATATTAAGTACATCGTTGATATCGGTAAGGTCATGATCACCAGGGTACGATCTGAATTTTAGGTCAAAAACTAATATTATTTTTGGGCTATGGAGGATAAGATTAAGGAGGACTGTCTCTGTATTTGAAAAGATCACCCTCAAAAGGCATTAAGTTAGAGTGGCACTATTGCCGTAACTAGAGGGTAACATTTAAAATTTAAAAGTTAATACAGTTAGGATAGAGAACGTTACTCTACCATTTATAGGATGGGGGCTTTTACGAGTGCGCTCTATGAGTTTTGCGTCCATTAGGGCCGCCTCCAGCCCAACCTTACTCTTTGTTTACGTTATGCCCATTTTCTACAACAGCAAGCCAGCAGCTCGAGTATGTACACACAACTTATGTATTTAAATTTTTGATACTCGCCCTGCCCACTTGTTTCGCCATGTTCTTGCGTGCTGCCGTAGAAGTGGGCATTATATAAACGAAGCATTAACTACGATAGTACGACACAGATAATATGGATGGGTGAAAGGCCATTTGGTTTAAGCGACATTTTTAAAACATTTCAAGAGAGCAATTAAGTTTTAAAAGTTTCAAATTACTTAAAGAAAACGCGCCTTAAATAAACTATACATTTTATTATATTTGAACCAATTTCCATGCATAATGGTGAAAAATGCTTAAAAATCCATTGCGTGGTTTACAAGGAGTTAGTGGATATACAGACAAACAGACGTGGAAAGTGCCTTTGTTTTATACTAAGTAAGGATACAATATCTAGAGATTTATATTTAAATCTATGGTATGGTATGGAAAATAGGTTCTATATATTTTTTAAGATTAAAAGATTATGATGTAGCGATTATATACTTTAGGTATATTACTTAAGTCTTCCATAGTGTCGCTGAAGACGAACCTTTCATCCCTTGATGTACCTACGGGAGTTATTGGTATGAACTTGAAGGGTGATTGTTTTGTTGTTCAGTTTTACTTTTCTAAAAGTATATTATTGGTTAAAAGTGAACAATACGTGTAGAATATTGATTGTTTTAACAAGAAATTATGTTTATAAGTGGAATTTCAACTGTTTAGGGAAAATTAATTTTTCCATCTGCCACAAAAACTATCTATTTAGCATTAGACAAAGATCTACAATTTGGCTGAAGTTTTTGCTCAAAAATTATTCTAAAACTTGAACGCTCATGTATGTAGTAGTACCACGTACTTTTTGCTATAATAAAGAGATGCAGGAAGTATAATTAATATTAGCAATACCATAAGAGATGAACATAATATACATTTTTTATAATAGGACGAGTAAGGGACCCATTATAGACTGATTGGTACCCACTATTAGTTTTAAATATTGTATAATAAGCCGTTATGCAAGTATAGAAACTACTTGTTTGACTATTAACGCATAAACCAAACACTTTTTTATCACTTTCGAGGTAGGCAAATACCTCTGTAATTATTTTTGAAGGTTTTAACCAAGTAATATACAAAAGTCTTGATTACGAAAAAGACGATAAGTAAATAAGCATAAACATACATCCCCATTCACACGAATACCTCAGTGTAGATTGTAAAAGCCTGAGGCAAACTTTCGCACAAATATTGTCATACATATTCAAGCTAGAGACATTAAGTATCCTCGTCATAAATATGCGATGTTTGTATGACAAAGAAAATGTTTAAATACACATTACGATATCCGTAACAACAAAAAACTTTCAAGCGACTACGTAGGAGGTTTGTGTTGTACTAATTATATAATTCTTTGAATAAATAAATTGGAACTTTGTAATTGCCCTCTCAGTGCTCAAGGGTATTAAGTATTACTGAAATTGAGTCCTATAAGATTAAAGATATTAACGTATAACAAAAAACAGTTATCCGAAAATTTAAATATACGCATTAATTATTGATTTGAAAAAGACATAATACGTAAATCTTAGAAAGAAGCTGGTTGGCACATGGCGAATTTAATTAGGCTTTTTTATCACCATATTTTTTCAAACGTCGACTCACAATTACCTAGTTCTAGAATTGGAGATGTACTATGGGAGCATTAAAAATAATCTTTACGTAGTTAAAACAAAGTTACTTTCCACGTCTGTCTGTTTGTCTGTCTGTATTCCACTACTCCTACGCAACGGATTTTTACGCTGTTTTCGCTATCAGTTAGATAATTTTTCACTGAATTAGATTGATTGATAGATAGATAACACTTTATTGCTCACCAAAATAAACAAAAACAAAATGCTTAATTACAATACTTTTTTGGTAAAACAACAGGCAGCCTTATCACCAAAACCAACCTCTTCCAGGCAACCCAGCTTAAAATAAATTCTTAACTAATCTGACGATGTAGGTGGAGCAGAAAAAAGATAAGACTGTACAATTTAAATATACATACTAACACTAATTTATAAATTTAATACATACATAGATCCAGACACATTTATAGAATACCAATATAAACGTATATACGAAATAATCTAAATAAATATATTTATTAACAATATATATATATGACAATTGACAATTTTTATATATATAAAAACCTAATTAAGTTTTTATGTAAGTAAAATAGAGATGCTTCCCGGGGAGGGAATATAAAAATCAGCCAAAACCCTGTCAGTCCACAAATAGTGCAGTTTCGTAGAGACGACGAACGTCAACTGATTTGTCTACACTTAAGAGCTGCTTCCGTATTTACGAGAGTGACTTGCGCTTGCATTTACACGTGAAACAAAATTCACCCGTAAGCAACACTTGCTGCCACTGCTAACACAATTTTATCTCATAAATTATGAAAACAACGAAAATATTAGGTATAAGTTTGGCTACGGTAAACTATGTCACAAAGAATACATGAATTTCTTTCTTTCTTTTGCATAAAATGCAGGACACTAATCACAAAATTCCGTTATTTAATATAGCTGTCTGTCTAAGAGTTATTTAGCAGTTATATAGCCACAACACAAGCATAACTTGCTTAGTTTGGGAATATAAAATGTGTAAGTCTTCTTGCCGATTAAAAAGAAAAACTTCTGTCTGTATGTTGTAAAAAATTAGTAGGAACTACTTATTAGGTACATATTGTAAATGTAATATGACTGTTTATATTTGCAAATTTATCGGAAGTTGATTACGTAAGTTGCTTATATTTATATCAGCAAAACTTATTAGTGTAAACCGGGGCATATCAACGAGATGAGTAAATTAAGACTTTAAACATAAGTGCAGTGTAGTAAATTAATATTTAGTTAAAGTAGATAAATAACTACAACATAATGTAATCCCTATTATAATATAATAAATGCGAAAGTAACTCTGTCTGTCTGTCTGTTCCGTTTTCACGGAAAAACTACGGGAGCGATTTGGCTGAAACTCAGTATAATTATATTTTCGATGCCGAGGATGAATGTAGGATGTACTTTTAATGCCGAAAAATGGGATTGTTTCCGAGATAAAAATATATTTGTCACTCTGTTTGTTAAGCTTTTAAGGAAAAACTATTGGAATAATTTGGCTGAAATTCGGTATATATTAGGTGGGGGAAAAAGTTTCTTCGCATTTTATATAAAAATTCAAAAGGTTTTTTTATAAAGTTTATTTACATTTGACTAAAGTATATAGGTGCCATTTTGTTGGATAACTTTTTGCCATCTTGTAGGTAGGGACGTGATCCCATTGCTATAAAAATTTTGGGGCTTCTGATCAAAAAACTGCGACGAGTGGTTTTGGCAGTCCTCTCGTGATGTTAAGCTGACACTGCCTAAGGAATTCTGCAGAGACCGAAACAGGTGAAAATCTGAAGGTGCAAGGTCAGGACTATACGGCGGATACTTTAACACCTCCCAGCCAAACTCTCGTAATTTTTACTGAGTGGCTAAAGATATCTGAGGTCTAGCGTTATCATGGTGATAAACCACACCCCTTCTGTTGATTAATTCCGGCCGCTTTCTCTCAATTTTTGCGATACACTTCTTTAAACACACAGCTTCTTCAAAAATGGTTCGGTTTCATTACGTCGTAATAAAGAATCACAAATGAGTACACGGTTCATTAGGTTTCTTTCAGTGAGCTCATGAGGCACCCAAATATCAAGCTTTTTGTGTACCCAGCTTTTTTCAAATGCGCCAAAACCGTTTTATGGTCAATTCCCAGCTACATCGTAACTACTAATATGCCGATCTTGCTCCACTTTTTCAAAAAATGGCATCAATTTTGTCCGTAACAGGGCGACCAGAGCGACGTGCATCTTTGATATCAAAATTTCCGGATTGAAAACGCTTAAACCAAATTTGCGCTACTCTCACAGATACTGCATTAAGTCCATAAACATCGCAATTTTTTTTCGCGGCTTGTGTTGCATTTTACATTTTTGTAGTAAAATTTTAAAATGTATCGAATTTCTTCATTAGATTCACTCATTTTAACAATAAGAAAAACAAATGAAAATCGCACATTTTCCTAATGTGAATTTGGAATTGTCTTCTTTAAAATTGAAACTTTTTAGTGATACCAAAACCAGCCAGATACAAATGGTATAGCCAAAAAGATCTTATTAAAAGTTCATACATACTATATACGAAAGGACTTTTTCCACAACCTATTATGTAATTTTAAAACCAAGGGTGCACAAAGGATTTTCATCCCAGACAATGGGATAGATTTATGTAAAGGTTATCCCAGAAAGTGGCTATCTATCCTACTTGGTTTTGGCTCTTTCGTCATTTTTGTTTTTTTGGTCACTTTGGTCATTTAGGTCATTTTAGACATTTTGGTTATTTTGGACATTTTGGTCATTTTGAACATTTTGGACATTTTGGTCATTTTAAACATTTTGATAATTTTGAATATTTTGGACATTTTGGTCATTTTTGACATTTGTGTAGTTTATGTAATTTACTGATAGACGAGTATAGATAAATAAAACTAGAACGGGTTGAAATAGGGGATGAAAGTTTATAATGGGAGGCCAATCATTTCTCAAGTTTATAGATATAAAAAATCATCATCTATAATAAAATGCGATAGTAACTCGATTTGTCTGTTAAGCTTTTACGGAGAAACTACTAGGAGTACCGAATCGGTTTTGCTGTAATTTTGTTCAAATGTAGTTTTAATACCGAAAATGGACATATACATACTTTTCATCCCGGGAGATGGTTTTGGTTAGTTTGCGATATAAAATGAAGTGAATCTTCCGGGGGCAAATACATAAAAATGTAATACAATGTACCTACCTGTATTAACGCCTGCTTTTAAAACAAGAGGTACGCACTAGAGATTGACCCTCGGCGCAGCCGTGGTGTAAAATCTATTACTCTTAATAAATAAATTAATTTAAAGTTTGTTACTATAATAATCACAAAATAAGAAGTCCGATTTGACGCTTAAGAAATTCAATAGAACGTAACTTTACATAATATCAACAAAACTGAAAGCCAATAACAATTAATTTATTTAAGTTGAATAGATTTTTTTTTATTTTGACTTCTTTTTAATTTAATTATACTTAGACATGAGTTGTTACAAGTATGCTCTCAGTCAGGTTGCCTGGAAGAGATCACTTTAAGCGATAAGGCCGCCTTTTGTTTTGCCGTTAAATTATTGTAATTATTTATTCTGTAATTGTTTATTTGGTGAACAATAAAGTGTTTTCTGTTCTATTCTATTCTAGATATTTTTTTAGTGCATTATATAATGTTAAAAAACATATTTCAACTATTATTTTCCTTCAAATAACGAATTAACATTAAATTTATATCAATTCTGTAATGTTGTACTTGTGGCGTCCCGCCTTTATTAGCATTTTTACATGCTAGATACCTGTCTGCGACAGGTCTCATAGAGATATTTTTAAGACTGGCAACATTGCCATGGTTTTTAATATTCTATTCTCTCGCACGCGACACAGAGACACACTACGAGGTCGCATATTATTGTAATACGCACAAAAATTATAAATGTACCACTTGTACCAGGGTGACTGGAAGAACAGTAAAAACCTGACCAGAAAAACTCAGTGTTCTTTATTTATCGCCTTTACACTCCGAAGCTACACGAAACCGCGGGCGACAAATCGCCAAATACTAATCTATGGCGAAACCCCAAAAACAGTTACGTTCTAAGGCGTGTTATTTAGTGTTGCTACCAAAAGGCATTTCACTAACTCAATTTGATTGAGGAAAAACTTTAATACATATTTATTTCAAAACATTAGATTATCATTTATGTATTTATACTAGAACAATACTACATAATAGAACATATATGTATCTAAAACAAAATGATTGAATAAATATATATAATATATACTATACGGGTAAAATAATAAAATTTGAATAGATTAATTGTGATGCGTCATAAATGCAAGCGGTGCACCCAAAGCCCGATATGAGCTAAAACTTTCGCGCTCCTTACCGACTTTGTGAGGTATTTGTGTGACACAAAAAGTAATAAACTTAAAATAAATCAATCGATCTCAAATTCGTATATTTAATCGATTTTTCGTGTTAATCGATTAACTTCGCTAACGATTTGGAGGTTTCAATCCCTAAATATGTTACAATGAGAACGGTCAAATCGGGCTTCTTATTTTGTAATTATTATAAGCCGTCATGTCTTGCAATAAGTTTAACTCGAGCATTACATTAATGATCAGAGAACAAGATTATTGACCGCATAAAGTATTGTATATTGCAATGACTTATCCACCACTTGTTTGCCTCCCGGCTCAATAAAGTATTCAGTGAATGTTGCAGACCTTGCTCATCCGAGTGTATGTAACATACTAGAAGAGATTTAAACCTCGTGACTTTAAATTACAACATCTTATTACAAATATACTCATATGGTTCCAAGTGATCTTATAACGTAAATTACATATTTACTTTCGCGCGAAGATGCAAAGAGGTTGATCAGTACCTACCTAGTCTTTTACAATTTGGTGAGGCACCGTTTGAAAATTATAATTTGAATATAAAAAATGCGCTGGATAAATTATATTACGCTTTGTGCAACTTTTTTTTTTGTTTGTTATAGAATTTTCTATCATTGTTGAATGTTATGTTTTATAGGGCCATTTACCTACATGAAGAGAGTTTCTTGCCTCGAAGATAAGATTTTCGAAAGCAAAAAGAAAAATATTAGCATGTAAACTAATCATACGATATCGTACGTGGAAGGGCGATAATCGTCTTGTCATTGAATATTGACGTTTCTGTGTAAAGAAAATTTGAAAGCAAAAATCGTTTTTCGAGTTCAGCTAGTCACTAGTCACCATTGGCAAGAGTGAGCGCCGAGGGTGTTTTAATTATCTTTTTAATTAAACGAAAGCGAAAAAAGATGTTGAGTTAAAAAGTAAATAGAAAGAAGACACTTTAGAAGCCTCAAATAAGTTGTTTTGAATTGCAACTAGAAGATGAAGACATTTAAAAATACGTTACGTTTTACTAAATCACAGTTTTCATATTTACTACAAAAACTACCCTGAGCTCGAAAGGCGAGTCTCGCATATAAATCGGTTCAAACTGATTTGTACGATATTCGCAAAAACTTGAAAAAATGTCATACGAGACTTAATTCAGACAAATCGAAAAATCGTAGGTAAACATCTATTTCAGTAATAATTTACTGAGCGATTGTTATACTGATATTAGACGGATCAACCACATAGAATAAATTTGGTTGAAAAGCATTGAACTGAAAGAAAGGACATAATCGTATTCTATGAAATTGAATGATTCAACTTTATGTTCATATGGATAATTTTGATTGATTCATCCAAATTGAAATTGTTGTGGTAGGTTTGGAACATACAACAAAATGATTTAGGTATAATATGTATGTTTGTTTGCGTATATCAGAGGCTTCGTGAGAAAGGATATTCTCAGAAATAAATAAATAAATTTAAACAAAAATAAGATAGGCGACAAATTTCTAAACAGACATGTATAACACAGGCTACTATGGATACTATGAGGTTTGCAGAACGTGGCAACTATGTCCATTTGACCTGGCCACAAACTCGGACATAGCAATAAAGCCGCGCCGGCGAACTTGCAACAAAAACACTTTGAAATGATTATAGTATATTTATTATCTATAAATAACAGTAATACACGCAATACATGGGCGGGCAATTCTCCTTGTTGGTGGTCGATTGTCCAACGCGTGTCATTGGTCGCAATCAGGTTTATTTTAAACTTGTGCTAGATCATTCATATTTAACTACAATTAACTGATTAGCGCTCATTACTGTCGTCATCAAATTAGTTGAAACAGAACGATTCCTAGAAACCTATATTTAAAAAGGAAAATCTGGTTGCGGCCAATGACGCGTGTGATTGGACGCGGAGAATCACGCGTGCGTCGCACGAACGAGTGGTCGCATGCTTTGTTCTCAAGCTCATACCAAAAAAACTTTAATGTTTTTTTGGAATTTGAGACACTCTTCTCGCGAGAATATGGAAGGCTATCGAAGTTTAGTTCTCATTCTCAACGACGCGACGATGGATGTAGCAGCTGCTTGCGATATCTTTATTGCTAATGTATTATTATTATTGAAGACTGACTTCTAAAAATCACAAAACTAAGAAATTAATATTTTCTATAACAATTTAGTATTAATTTCCTGTTCCTTTTAATGTAACTATGTACGTAATATTAGTGATTTTGGAGTTTATATTTTACAGTTTTAGTTATGTTTGGCACCGACATAAAAATTATATATTAATTATGTTTAAAGAAATAAATAATAGTTACAGAATAAACACAAAGATCATAATTATATTAGGCAGACTAGCAAGTGAATATTAATATGTTGTAGAATATGGTTACGTCTATTTTGTTTTTAGTTAATTTTGTGTTTTTTTTAATAACTGGTTTTATAAACTAATTAATTGTATAATGTTAATTAATTCGTAGACCGACTAAAGATGCTAAGTCAATTACAAAACGATTTTAGAACTGAAGATAAAAGATGAACAAAGGATAAAACAAGGCATATTAAAAGAATTATTATGTGTGAAAGCTACATTTCTATAGTAGAGTGGACACATATATAACATTGACATAATGAATACTTTTAATAACTTGAATTATATATTCGTGCTATTTGTCGTTACATATTTTCACGGTTTATCTTTGATGAACAACTTGGAGATCTATTATTTTAGTGTATTTTGTTGTATATTTTTTGTGAATAAACTTGGAAATATATTCACACAAAATATGGGCCAAGATACCATAATACATTAAAGCGTTTTAAAACAAGCGGAGAAAAAGGAGATGGTAAAAATTCTAGATACTCGACCAATTCACGATCATTATCATGCTCAAATCATACTCTACACAACTACTCCCATGAGTCCAATGACTCGTACGCTATTGATTTTAAATTTCTGGCAGCGTGGCCAGGTTTGGAATAAAGGATTCGACTAATTGCTCGGATAAAATCTAAATCATGCTACCTTTATTCAAAAAAACAATTACAAAATTATATAGATAACTACCTTTTTTATGAAAATATAGATAAATTTGCAAAAACAATAATTTTACTTGCTGTACTCATTAAGAACTAAAAAAGACAACTAATAATTATGTAGTCAGTATTTTTGTTGTGTAATAGTTGTCAAACAAAGCTTGTCTTAATTTTGTTTACCTGTAGTAGCGATATTTAGTTATTAAGCTTTGAGTTAAATTAAGCATATTTTAATGATTTAAGATTTACCTGTCCATCCTATGTTTATAATGACTGTTAGACATTTAGCACTGTAAAAACTTGTTCATTTTATAGCTATTTGGTTTAAACTTTGTTTTATTCTATTTTATTTTTATATACTTAGCTCTTCTAAATTCGGGGCCTAATTTCATTAAAATAGCGGAATTCCTATGAATTTGGCCACCCTAAGTTGTCGCATTCCCAGCTGCATTGTCTTGCGAATAACATCATGAGAACACTAGAAAGGCGTTCAGATTCTCAGTTTCTTTCGTTCTCGCGAGAATGTGGAGAAGCCTTTAAAATGGTCACCTAACCTGTGCGCTGCTCGAACAAATTACCGGATATGACTGATAGCGGCACCTTATGGGTATCTGGAATTTGGATAGTGAACGTACACTGAACTGTACAAATTATCGGAGGTAAGTCGCAGACATAACCTTGGTCTGTCCTTCTAATAATTATTCGCACGTTTAATAGAAATCTGGATGTTTCCAGTGTTGCGAACTCTCATTAGAGACAAAGCGCAGTGTTTATTCTTAAAAAGTGCTAGATTGGGATGTATTTATAAAATAAAACTCTAAACATACAAGAATATTCATTAAATGTTTGTTTTTGGACAATAACATTACAAGTCGATATTTCATTGAAGAAGTACGTTTTCTCCCAACGAGAGTTAGCAACATTAAAGTAGCGTTAAAACTATCGTGCACGCATCAGTCGCGGTCTATAAATGCATCCGACAGTTTGTTTGTGGCTTAACTCGATATTGCATAGAGTTCACGCCACAAAGAAGACCCAAGGAAAATAGGAACTAAAAGTGGCGGCTCCGCTATTTGATACAATTTTATTCGTAAAGTAGCCAAGAAATAAATTTACAGCTTTAATTATGGAATATTTTGTATATACTATTCAATAATTACCTACATCGATTTACGGATCAGCAAATAATTATTCTGGAAGGATTACGGCGGCGGAAGTATGGCGATTGCAGCGCCGCATCTATGGGACTTCTTTGATGTCGCGGACTAAAGCGTTTCTAAATCCTTAATGATACTATCAGACGTGGCTAACAGCTGCCACTTAATAGATATCTGGATAATGATTGTACACTGAACTCTGATAACTATCGGACGTAACCTAGCGCCGACCTTGAGCGTTCGGACGTTTAATAGAAATTTTCAAATTTACACGATGCCAGTAGTGAGCCAGCACTGGCTTACTTCGAGTTTGAAGTCAGTAGCTGGATCAATTTAAGCTTTAACGAGAGTTGGCAGCACTAAAGCCGGTTCGGAAATTACCGTGCACATTGCATAGTTATCAGTCGCGCGTTACCTTCAGCCGCGGCTTACGGGCAATCCGACCGTATGTTTGGAGCTTAACTAGCTTGTGATTGATGATATCTGTGAAAAAACCTTTTCTAGTTCATTACCTCCTTGTTTCATTTTGTTCTTACCGTTCCTTTTTGTAATATAACTCAAAGAAAATGGCTGATAATAAGTTATATGATATTTTAGGTGTGCCTAGAAGTGCCAGCGACTCAGAAATAAAACGGGTATGATTATTAAAATACACAATTTATGTTACAAAAGAAATCCCCCACATGTAATGTCATCTAGTCATTGCATGGTTTCTATTCATTGTCTGTATTTCATTGTCATTTTCTTTTTTGGTTTCATTGCAGAGTTATCACAAGTTAGCCAAGGAATTCCACCCAGACAAGAACCCTGCAGCGGGTGACAAATTTAAAGAGATTAGCTATGCATATGAAGTATTATCAGATCCTAAAAAACGGCAGACTTATGACAAGTACGGGTTGAAAGGTTTGCAAGAAGGTGGCCAAGGCGGAGGTTTCCCCGCAGATGATTTGTTCGGACACTTCTTTGTTGATTTATTAGGCATGGGAGGTGGCAGCAGAGGCCGCGGTCCCACACGAGGTGAGGACACTATGCATCCTTTAAAAGTGTCCTTGGAAGATATGTATGTTGGTAAAACTACTAAGTTGCAGCTTAGTAAAAACGTGATATGTGGACCTTGTAAAGGAATAGGGGGCAAACCAGGCGCTGTAGCCACATGTAAAGATTGTCATGGTCAAGGTATCAAAGTGTCTTATCAACAGATAGCCCCAAATATGACACGACAATTCCAGTCACGCTGTCCCACATGTCACGGGCAGGGTGAAACTATAAATGAAAAAGACAAGTGTCCTAAATGTAAAGGTAAGAAAGTTTTAAATGAAACAAAAATATTGGAGGTACATGTTGAGAAAGGAATGCGGGAGAACCAAAAGATATATTTCAGAGGTGAAGGTGATCAACAGCCTGACACACAGCCAGGAGACGTGATCATAGTGTTGCAGGAAAAACCGCATGATGTATTTGAAAGGAATGGAGATGACCTTATTATGAAACGTGAAATTACATTAACAGAAGCACTCTGTGGCTTTGAATTTGTTGTCAAACACTTGGATGGAAGAGATCTCTTAGTTAGACAATTACCTGGTGAAGTGATAAAGCCTGGAGACCATAAAGGAATTCAGGGTGAAGGAATGCCTCAATTCAAAAATCCTTTTGAAAAAGGCAATTTGTATATCAAGTTTGATGTGGTATTTCCTGAAAACCACTTTGCTTCTGAGGAGCAGTTAAAGCAAATAGAAAGTATTCTACCTCCTCGTCCAGCTTTTGTGATGCCAATTGGAGATGATGTGGAGGAAGTTAACCTAATGGAGTACACTGCCAGTGACCGTGGCAGAGGCCGAGAGGAGGCCTATGCTAGTGATGACGAGGAACACATGCATGCAGGGCCAGGTGTCCAATGCGCACACCAATAGTTGAATAGCCTGTATTATGGATTGCTACTCAAACCTCACACTATGTAATTATATCATAGTTAGTTTAATGTAACTTAATTATCATTGTATTGTAGTAAATGGGATGCTAGTTTTATTTGACATTTGTTGCAGTTGTGAGCAATAATTACTATTTTTATGAAACCTGCAACACCATATGGTAACAAAAATAAGAGTTTCTCTGCATTTTATTTATCAAGGATTGTTATTATCAATAAAATTAGTCTTACTTATTTATAATGTTCCACTACTTTTATTTGGTCTATTTACACTTGTACACACTTAAATCTTGTAAAATATACATATACTCCTGTGATGAGTGGGATGTATTAGTAAAACCCAACATTAGTAGTGCTAGTTGTTTTTTTGGATTTTTACTATGTTGCATGAAGCACATAGGCCTTGTCACACTTGAACAGAAAGTCTTATAGTAGATGATTTTTTTGATAAACCTAATTTCTGCTGTTATTGATAAGGTAGTGTTAGCATAAAATATAACAAAATATTTGTTACTATTTATGAAAGTCAGCCTTGAATTACATTATTCTATATTCAAAACGTAAATAACAAATGTACCAATGACAGATTTTTTCAGGTTGCCAATTGTTGCTCATATTAAGGTTTCTTTATTTCCACCTAAGTTACAAACTACTAGTCAAATGTTGATGTTCTACTTATTGGATGAGTTTTACCATACCATAAGCTTTGTATCAGAAGTGGTCAATTTACACCAACATTTTTGTTTTTCAATTGCAATATATAAAATATATTTTGTTCATATAACATTTTTTACCTTTAAATAAATATTCATTAAACAGTAAAAGGTACTGCAATTTTATTATATTAGCTAAATAAATCTCAAAATTTGTTCAGTTGAGCCTTGATTTATTGTAACACAGTTTAATATTACAAAACATGCTTTAGTGTTTGCTTTTTCTACATATAAATGTTTCTCAGTGTTATATGACATTAGAGGTCATAGTGAATCAAAATCCTGCTATCTGGTTCCAGGTGGTTCTAAAATAACCCTTTTTTAAATTCAAAATCTGTTTTTAGCTTATTATAATGGGAAAATACTGGCTACTCAAACAACAAAGAAATGTATTTAAATATAAGACTTTAACATGTTTAAAACACAATATTATCTATGTGCAATAGGGGAGCGGACACATGTTACAACAAATTTTAATATTTTTACATATAAAAAAACAGGTGTTAATATAACATCTTATTATCTAATTTTTAAAGTATCTTTATAGAAATAATTTTAATTACTTTCAAACAATAATTAATGCGCTATTTGACTCCTTTTTCTTATGCATACCTACTTATGATGGCATAGTAGGTACACTCCTACAAAATCTACAAGTTTGTGATTTCTGTAATTTTATAAAAAGTATTTCAGTTAATTTGACAGTCCACTCCCCTATTTGAGGGCGGGGAATGTTAAATATTTATAGCTCGGCGCTATTCTTGTACAAGTTAGATGACTGTACTGACAAATATGTTGTAGTATGTGCCCAAGTTAATTAAAGGTGTTGTCATGTAGTTGCTATGTTACAATTGCCAATGGGTGTAATGTTTTGCCACAACAAATAGACATACGCCAAGTCTAATTAAGAAATGTTATACACATGTCTAGTGGTGTTCACTCTTCACTCTCTATGTAGATTTAGAGTGAAGCTCCAAAAAGGTTCCTTAGCGTTATGAGGAATAAGTTGAGCTCAGCGCTCTTGACTTTGCATCATCGTAGTCATCGTTCACCCCAACGACCTTGGTCAGAAGCGTGCATTTTCATTGGTCAATGCCTATGTCTGGCCAATGTCAAAGGGCCCGCACGCAGGATTGCTTGCTCGCCCATATAACCCACATGCGAGAACAGTTTTCATTAGGCCGCGTACTTCCCTGCGAGCCGTAACTGTAACCAAAAATCATAGTGTACGTGGCTCGTGAACTTGAGACAGAGACAAGCGGCAGGCGGCGCGCTCGCAACGAACCAACAACCAAGATCAATGTCGGTGGACGCATGAGAGCACGTTACTGTAACCGCTCGGATACAGTTACGGCTCACGGCACAGATGAGTACGCGGCTTCAGCCATTGACGTTCTCATGCGGATTGGCATCGAAGGTGGTATGAACACTTTACAGAAGCGTGCAAATACGAGTACCCCCATGCAATAATACCGACCGATGAGTTTCATTGGTCGTTATACTATTTTAGAGAAATATCAGAAAGCGGCGTAAATAACACATTATTTACTTTCATTAGTGTTATCTCGCCTATGTGAAATCCCCATATTCTGTACATTGATCGTGTGGGTTATTGACCAATTAAAATGAACCCAAAAGGGTGGTGCGAGCCTGAAACCAATCGAGCCTTTTCTTAGATCTTCTTTCATTTACTACATTCATTTTCTGTCTTTTACAAACTATTCAAAATTAAATATGAATTTCTTATTTTCTATATAGATTAGTGCAATCTAGGATTAGTTAGGCTGTCAGCTCTTCTGGCAAAAACCTTCATATTATAGGTTGTTGACAAATATATAATTACGTTTGACGCCTCTCTCAGACGGCTTTGATGTCTTATTTGAAAATAGTGGACTTAATTACTAGTTTTGCTTCAGGACTTCAGTCTATAATACATGTTTATCAATTTACTTATGTAATAGAAAAATGAAGGTTAAATTATTAACTTGCAATTATACAAGTAATTATTTAAATTTTTCTATATTATTCATATAGAAAAATTACTGCATTTTATTACCTTGAAGTTTCGCTTTCTGAGTGCGCCTGTTAAGCAGATTGTATTAACAATGAAATTAATTATTATTGTCTGTAAGAAATTGTTTTGTGCATATTTGAACACTGTTCATTTGATTCATTCCAGGGATTTTAGTGTGGATGAGGAAAATAATCATTGGTACACATTAAACTATAGTGTTTTATTTATGACAACGTTTTTCTTAGTCCTTATAATATTTTTTATATCATTATAAGATTGTATGCGTGATTTCGGTTTCGTACAATAAATAAATATAAATATAATCTTCAAGAATTTGAGTTTTGGTCATCTTCATCTGTAAGTAAATGTAAAATTAGTTGAATTTCTAATGCACCTTAACTTACATTTCTTTTTACATTTAGGCGATTGCTATACACACTACGATTAGTACCTATATCTATAAAATTTCTGTCATTTAGGGCAGATGTCGAAGGCTAATTTGATTGAAACTGATTACAATTTAAACGACGAAAACTAAAACTTAGAATTGTATGCCAATATAATTCACGCGAAAACTAATAAATTTGTTTTGATGAAATTAAAATAATACTGCAAGAAGCGTAGTGGTGCGGCCTCTAGGTACACACTCGCAGACTGCAAAGTACCTGACCTTCATGACCTCGACAACTATAAAACACAATTTATCTCCAAAAGATTCCTGAAGAAATCGCTACTAGCGATAAGACTATCAAATGTATTAGTTAAAATATTGTTAATGCTGATGTATACATTGCTTTCTTGTGCAATAATGAGTATTCTATTATACAAAGCTGAATGTGGATCAGAAAATTCACTTCACTTTTTTTGGTTTATGGCTCCAACGCACAAAGAGTATGTAACACTACGTTTACCAACGCACTTGGCATCGATTTTGCCAGTGCCAAACATTACTGGCAAAGTCGATGCCAAGTGCGTTGGAGCCATAAACCAAAAAAAGTGAAGTGCATGTTTGGCATTTTTGTAATTTTGGTCATTTTTGGCACTAGGCATTTTTGCCATTTTTGGGTCTTTTTGGCTTTTTTTAAATCATTTATGTAGTTTGTAGATAGATGGCGAGGGAGATAGATAAATAAAACTAGAACGGGTGCCAAACATTACCAAAGTGCCATGAGTGCCAAGAGTGCAAAATATGCAAAAAATGACTAAAATACCAAGAGTGCCATGAGTGCCAGATATGCCCAAAATGACAAAAGTGCCAAATATGATAAAATGATGACCAAAATGTCAAAAGTGACAGAAATACCGAAAGTGGTGCCAAAAATGACCAAAATGTCAGAAATGCCAAAAGTGCCAAAGTGCCCAAAATCTCAAAAATGAACAAAATCGCCAAAATTACCAAAATGGTTAAAATCGCCAAAATGACTAAAATGGTTAAAATCGCCAAAATGACTAAAATGGCCAATATGATCAAAATGACCACAAAGACCAAAATTACCAAAATGGGAAAACGCAAAAAAACCCTATCTTACTTTTTGGGTTAACCTTTACATAAATCTATACCAAAATCTATCTCATTATCCGGGATAAAAAAGTGTCCCTTGTCCATCCACGATATTAAAATTACATTTATACCAAATTTCAGCCAAATCGGTCCAGTAGTCTTTTCGCAAAAGCATAACAAACAAAGAGACAAATATATTTTTATCCCGAAAACTATCCCATTTTTCGGGATGAAAAGTATCCTATGTTCATCCTCGGCATCGAAAATAAATATATACTGAGTTTCAACCAAATCAGTCCAGTAGTTTTTCCGTGAAAACGAAACAGACAGACAGAAAGAGTTACTTTCGCATTTATAATATTAATAGGGATATAATGAAAAGTCTACGAACTTTCATATTCAGTTAATTTGGATTTACAATATTTAGCAATCACGGCAATGACACTTGTGAATTTAAAAATCAAACGTCGCCATGTTCACCATAAATGATTTTTAAGTACAGGAGTCCAAAATATGGTCTAAAAATGGCTGCTATGTGGTTTTACATTTGTTTTTAAATGCGGTCTAAATATGGTATGACAACGGTTAACTAAGAAGACCTCCTAATTTAATTTATTTAAATTTTGTAATAGTCATAAAAATATCTTTTAACTTTGATTTAAGTGCAAATATGATCAAACTAAGAGTTCTGTTGGTTCTAAATATAAATACAAAGTACCTAAATGAGATAGAATTTTTATTTGGAGAGTTAGTAAAAAGTTGTTGGTCAAAATATTCCAGATAAGTCTTGATAGTTAAACTTATAAAGTACCTATATATTAGATCTTACTCGGAAGAAGCATTAGGGGAATTGAATAAATTTAATTTGACTTTTACTCGCAGATGTCCAAGTTAATTTTTGTATAACTTTTTTGATTTTGTTTTGGATAAGGTTGTAGTGGAAATCTCTATTTTTAATTAAACAAGTAGCAAGCTATAATATTACTATTTAAACAAAGCACAGAGTAAGTTATTGATTTGATAAACTGAAAACTAACATTTTAAACTAAATTTTTAGGATAACCACAAAAATGAGAATAATTTCTATGATTTTGTATTGCCACTTGTTGTATATATTTACTTTTAAATTTTTTGGGCAGTTTCGCTTAGGTAAGTATCAAATTATCATAAATAAAAATTCATTTTTGTTCTTTGCAGTGATCGATATGCATATAAAGCTGTTTAATGATATTTAATTCATTCAATTTCGCGCATGTGAACTCTGGATGAGTATTCCATGATAACTATCCTATTTTCCGAAATAAAAGTATCTTATGATTATTTTCTTTGTTGAAATTATACATTTTCAAAACAAATTTTATGGAAATTGTTAAGTTCTAAAGACCAAACGAATAGTCATTTTCGCGTTCATATTGCCTTTCATTACTGTCAACAACGTATTTTCAAAAAATAAAAACAAAAGTCATTGTACTGCATACTGTATCAAAAGTTATTATATACTATGGACAAATCGCGGCTATAGTTATTTTAAACATTGCGATCTAGAGAGATGGGGGCTGAGGCGCAGTTGAAAAACGAACTTTGTCAATCGGTATTCGGTCCCTTAATGTAACTCTGAAAACGCATGTGACGGTTCTAGAACCCATCAAGATAACTATCAGTTTCAACTTTTGCTTTTTAAAAACATGAATGTCTATTCGTCTTTAACAAATCGTGAGTGAGGGCTGTATGTGTGAATGTGCCTTTATAACTCTTGCAGTTTAGTTTTCTAGTTGTTCTGTCAATGCCAGCATTTTCTTTATTTTTAAAATTAATGCACTGCCTTTCATGTAGAAAATGCATTCATACTTACTTTTATTTGTAGATAATAATGATTCATAGATCCTATTGAACTCTTTTCTACTTCTACACAGCAAATTTAGATTGATATGTTCCAAGCCCATTTTACGTAACTGATATAATCTTTGTTTTACTGTTTGTTGTGATGCAGCTAGAACTTTAGGTTTATGTATTATTTCATCAACTTCATAGCCTTCTTCAATCAGAAAATCTAAGAAACTTTTGACCTAAAACAAACAACACATTAAATAAAATTATTTGCAATACCCATCAACATATAAATACATATGTTTATTTAGAATCTATAGTTCTTGATATTATTTAATTTATAAATGTAAAATGGAGTTTTATATTCAATTATATAGTAACATTTCGCAATTTTTAAGATGATTTTCATCAATTTTAGACTTGAGATGAACATGAAATACTATTTATTATGGTAATCACGAAAAATGATACCTTTTTACCTGCGATGTATTTGCGATGTATCAGAAGTTTATGCATAGCAAGTCACTATAACAGGACAAACCATGCGTAATAAAATATTAAGGTAATGTTTGTTCCTTTTCATACCATGCTCAAATAGTAGAATATACTATATGTAAACATATTGTAAAATATTTATATTTATTATTTCTCATATTCTGAGAACGCTTGGAGTTGCCTAATCACATGAATGAAAACAGTACTTTTCCCCTGGGTTACGATTTTCCTTGCTGTCAAAAAATTTAATTTATTTATTTAGGTTTGTGGCTTAGCAGCTAGGCCTTTAAGCCAGATCTTATATTATAATGTAGTTTCTTCATTTTCTTATGCCCATGTGTAGCACAGCTGAACTATAGATTATCAGCTGGTGCCATTCAACGGAGTTCTTGTGACAACTCAAAAGGCCACATTTCACTATACAGTTCACATTTCTCACAAAACACATAATTACTACTCAAAAATTATCAATATCCTATTGTTCATTTTAGAGTAATTTTACACATTTCTAGAAAATAAAACTGCACAGCACAACATCTCCTTTCAGTTCCTGCCAAAAACTCTCAAAAAATTTAAAAACCATGCGAACTATAGATAATACACGCAACTCATGTCCCAACTTTTTGTGCAGCCACTGTTAAATCGCAACATAAATTTTAATAAAAAAATATCAACAATTTTGTAACATCATTTTAAAGTTATTATTTTTCACTAAATTATTATTTAATTTACATGAATTTGAACTAAATATTTATTATCATCAACTAGCTGATGCCCGCGACTTCGTCCGCGTGGTGCGGTTTTTTAACTATCCCATGGGAACTTTTTAATTTTTCGGGATCAAAAGTGTCCTATATGTTGGCCAGGGATATAAGCTACCACCATACAAAATTTCATTTAAATCGGTCCAGTCGTTTCGGAGATTAGCCGGTACAAACAGAGAGACAAAAAATTTGAAAAAAATCTAAATCAGTTCTATTTCACTTCTTACATCCCCCTGACTCGGTTTTTAGCATTTTTTTCATTGTACAGAAATTTGACCTCTACAATTGTATTATATGTATAGATGACAAAAAAATACTGGCTGGTAGAATGCCAGACAAAAAAAATTATTTGATGTTTCATATGTGACATATTAAATGGGGTTTTTTTATTTACTTTCCTCATATTCAAAATGAAAAATTGTTAACCTCGGGTGAGAGGCCTATTGAGGCACTCGACCTATTAGCGCCCTCGCTACGCACGTGCGCCAAACCATCTCATGCCTAAATAAATCACTTTTACCTCTCGTGTAACAATCTAATATTTATTACTAGTTACTAGCAAATGAAAATATTAAAAAAGATTTACCTTAGTAACTCTAGTCGTTCTCAAAGCAGGATTCTTCCAGCACATATTCTCAACAGTGTCAATAGATGCATTCAATCTTTTAGCAAGGTACATATGTGTTGACATATCTTCACCTAAAATATTTTTGGTTTCAAGTGATATCAAAATTGACCTGAAATTTAAATAATACCAATATTTAATAATAATAATATTTGTAAATATACAACTTTATATTATTATGAAGCTATACAAATTATGCTTATGTTAGAGGTCAGAAGCAGAGGTAGCATAGTTATAATGTACTCGTTTTCAAAGTAAAAGTAATTTATTTTGTGTATACAGGTTTGAATATGATGTCCATAATTATAACAATATAGGTATCACTGTAGCCACATATGTAGCTTACAAAATAATTGAATTTAAAACTACTAATGTCTAAATATAAATTAATATACAATTTATAATAATAATAATTACAATAATAAGGATTTCTCATGTCACAAAATCAGAGTCCTATATCAGTATTTGGGTCAGTAAGATACTCATGTATTGTATAATATGCTTTATTTATTAATAATTGTCGTAATTTTATTTTAAAGCTTTTGATGTTGAATTCCTTAATTTTAACATTGATAGAAAACCTGTGTATCAAGATAACGAATGTGTGAAACCAGCTAATTGGTCTTGGACAAACATAATGGGTATACTATTCCTTTTCCAGAAACAGGGAGGCATATTACCACTAGTGGGATGATATTATCGGGTATGATATACAGTACTACCAGGATCATCTTAAGTGTCTTTGATTCCTGCAACTTATGGTGATGAACTAAAACTCAGCTGACAGTCATTGTAACCTCAAAATGGCACTATACTTGAAGCATAACAACTGATAATAGCTGCTAACTGATTGCCAATATAAAAAGAAATTTATAAAATTATTTAGCAATAAGATGGGACACTCAAGGCAAGTGAATGGATAGTAAGATATAGGAGCTAGGCATTAGTCAAGTGAAGTAATACCACAAATGGTGTCTATATTATCTATAGGCAAAATTATTCATTATCTACAATAGATAACTAAAAAAAGTTATCTGTAAAAAAAAGGCTACTGTAAACTTTTACTAGCAAATGCTTCTATTTTTTATATAAAATGAAAAATTTAAAAATTTACCTATTCAGTATGTTATCAGAACACCTGACCATCCATGGATACAATGTGTCAACACCCATTTCCTTCACCTTTTGAAGCCTTGCTTGTATTGTAGCATGGTGATATTTTAGGACCCATAGATCTCTTATAATGCGGTCACCAGTAACGCCCATTTCTAAAAATATTCTTTTATAGTAATTTCAATACTAAAATAAGTATACAAAAGTTAATCAATTAAGTTAAGAACTTCAAGTGATTTTAAAGAATCAGATGTTGTACCTAACAAAACATCAAGTGATTTTTCAATCCAATCAAATGATAAACCATACACAAATGTCCTTTTAGCTAATTTTTCACTTAAAATTGATGGTGGGCACTGAAAAAAAAAAAAATATATCAACCCTTGTACTACATTGGTCTGGATCTCTTCATTTAGGAGAATGGACTGACTATAAACCCTCTAATTTTGTCTAAGATGGATTGGTTGATATGCCAGTGTCCTCATATAACTTTAGCAAAACAATCTAACCAGAGCATCAATTAAAAGAGATAAAGGTGCATTCCTATATTTTGCCAACAGTTCATTTGCCTTACCATTGATTAAAGGTTGACATAAGGTCCATACTTATAAGTAATGTCAAATTTCCACTGTTGGTACGGCAAGTGAATGAATAGTAAGATATATGAACAGACCATATATTATCACAACAATACTGCAACAATATATTCAATAGTTCAGTAAGAATATAGTGAAAGAATAGCAACAATTTAGGTTTCTTTTTGTTACTACATATTAAAAAGCCTACAGAAACCAGCATTCTCTTTACCATGACCACTCTGGATGTTAGGAGTAATAAATATTCTTAAGCTAATGCTGGAGTATTTCTTGATGTAATGCTGTATGCCATATTTATAAGACAATATTTTATGTATATAAAAAGTATGCACTGACCTTTATCCTATCAGAAATGTAATATAATCTGTTTGAACAAAACCCTTTGGCCACATCTGCTTCAGTAGTTTTCTGAATATGTATCAATGTCTTTAGTGGAAGCTTATAAAATGGTAGAGCATCTTCAATACATTTGAAATTAAGTTTTGCAATTTTTGAAGCCTTTAATTTATCCAAACCTTGAATTTTAACAATTTATAAAATATTTATCGGGTGTGGTATAGTTATAGGGCGCAATTTGAGATATAAAGTGAATTTTTGGTGGTTATAAAAAAAATAACTACGAAGGCTAAGGCGGGAGCGAATCGAAGCGGAGCTACCGCCATATCCTTCTTCGTAGTTATTTTTTCTAACCTATATTAAAAAAGTTCGGATCTGTTCATAATAGTTCAAGTTAAATAAATGCGCCTTTTAACTATACCCCACCCCATTTATTTAATAATAAATATTTAACAGTAATAATTCGAAGTATTACCTCCTTCTTTAGCAGTAAAATTGGATTTAGATACTTTGTGATCTGCGGTTTTAGAACCATAACCTAAATATTGAACATTAAGATTTCTTATGCAAGGATTATAATCATTTTTTATGCTTTTAAAAGAATGTAGTGACCTGCATTTTAGAAATTGACGATAAATGTTCTTTGGTATGCAAAACAGAGCAGGCAATAACTGTGTAAAAATCATGTTTCAATGTTGGAATAAAGTAAGGAGAAGAGCACACTTCAAATGGGAATTTAGTATTTATAACATTTTTCTCATCTTCTTTTTTCCATATTAAAATTCATAAATGAATACAAACAAAGCTTATAGTTGTTTAGTCTAACTGTCCAAATCCAAAATAATATGAAATTGATATTTTGATTTTGAATTATAAGTGACATTGACAACTGATAACGCATATTGTTGCAAATTAATTTAGAAAATAATAGGGGCGCCACTTTCGCAAATTTGTTTAAACTCTAGCAACTTCAGTTTTTATGCTGGGGGCCACACCTGCGATAATGTCAAAGATACTGATTGTGGCCTAATTAGATCACAAATAACGCATTACACCCATCTCCACGTCTGCGTGAAACGGCCTATATCTGTAACGTTAGCCCAGAGGAACTAGTGTATTTGGCCAATATCAAGTATATTTATAAGTACTTTTCAAGCGCATGTTGCATATTATAGGTACCAGGGCTAAACTCATGTAATAGAAGTCTTAGACAAATTATATTGCTTACTCTGGGACTTGAGTCCCACACAGAGTTGCAGTTTATAAAGCTGTACTAATTTAGTAGAAAAATAATACATTAGGCTGAGCCAGATGCAATGTATGTATTTGCTATCACGATGACAGAAGGGATAAAAAATAGTTAAAGTCAATGGAATATTTAAATACTTTTCTAAAAGTCGCCAGTGCTTTGATAATAAGTAAACCTGTTTTAACAGTTTTAACACCTCCCCGTAATCAAAGCACTCTCTGTATAGTATAGATATACACTCTGTAACAAAGTATTTAAACTATTAACCCTACAGGCCCTACACGCAATACCTATCAACAAATTATTTTGACTATGTAATGTAAACACTATGTTAACCCCAAAGAGCTCAAGCATTTGTAGTGTCTCAGCTTAGGTAATGCCTTAGTGAGAATGTCTACTATTTGGTGAGTTGATGGTATGAATTTGATAACGACTTGTTGCACTCACGAATAAAATGATGTCGAATATCAATGTGTTTGGTGCGAGAGTGATGTGTATTATTTCTAGTGAGTGAGATGGCACTTTGATTGTCGCACAATATCTTTAAAGGTGGTGATGATTGGAAGATGTCATTAATAAGCGATCGGATATAAATGGCCTCCTTACAAGCCTCGCCAAGAGCCATGTACTCCGCCTCTGTTACAACAGACTGATCCAGTCTACAGACTGAGCCACAGTTCACTGTTTGCGTGATTCCCATGACACTGATGAACCGCTCATCTGGAACACATACTCTGCATAGGAGCGTCGGTCTATCAGACTACTTGCGTAATCAGCATCAGCGTATCCAATCCCATCACTAGTATTGCTGTATGTAAGCTTTTTATCTTTCGTTGCCTTCAGGTAACAGAGAACACGCTTTGCAGCTCTCCATTGTACCTCCCCGTAATGTGCGTTAAATTGGCTCAGAGCAGATACCGAGTGAGCTATATCAGGTCTGGTACCAATGGCAAGGTACATTAACGATCCAATGAGCTCCTGGAATGGTAAATCCGGCTTCTCATCGCCAGGGTTTGGCAGGACAAGTTGCGTACCCGTCTCCATGGAAGTAGATAAAGGAATACAGTCTTTCATCCCGAACTTTTCTATCACCTCAAAATATTTTGTTTGGTTAAGTGATAGATGGCCATTCTCTCTTGTCACTTTCATTCCTAGACAGTCTTTTAGGGGGCCTAAATCTTTGATTACAAAGGAGTTTTTCAATTCAGCTTTGAATTCTTCTTTTATCTTCTTATCATTGCTGAAGATGAAGAAATCGTCGACAAAAACAGCTAGGATATACAACTTTGTATTTTCGTGCTTGTAATATATGCAGTGTTCTTTTTCGGAACGTTTGAACAAGTTTGTCCAGAGTCACAAAGTTTTTTATTCCACTGCCGTGGAGCTTGTTTAAGTCCATAAAGAGATTTTTTGAGAAAACAAACTTTAGATTTGTCATTAGAAAAACCTTCGGGCTGCTCCATGATGATTTCTTCTAGATCGCCATTAAGGAATGCTGTCTCGACGTCTAGGTGATCAATGTCCAAATTTAGTTTCACAGCGAAAGCCAGTAGAAGACGAATGGACGACAGTCTTGCTACCGGTGCAAAAGTTTCACCATAGTCAACACCACAGACTTGTGTGAATCCTTTGGCAACAAGTCTTGCTTTATATTTCACAATGTCTCCATTTGTATCCTTCTTGACTTTGTACATCCACTTACATTTAGTGATTATTCTATCTACAGGTCTATTTACAAGCATCCATGTTTCATGCTTTTGTAATGAATCATGTTCACACTACATATCTTTCAGCCACTCTTGGCTACGACTGTCTTCCAGAGCTTGCTTGTAAGTTTGCGGCTCGTAATCAGTGTTGCTAAGGTTTGCATAGTCTGAGTCAGAATATCTCGCGGGAGCACGATGGTCTCGAAGAGGATTTCTTCCAGCAGTGATGTTTTCAGAAATATCAACTACTGGTGACACAGCTACAGGAACATCTTGAAGATCGACAAAGAACTCCGGTTCCGACTGAGAAGCAGATGGTTCTTCAGTAGGGAACTCATCATGTTCTTCTGTTAGATCTTGAAGCTCAGGATATTCAGCGTGTTCTTCGTCAATAGGCTCATGAATGTTGAAGTTGTCACATGGTGTGATAACTTCAGTAGGCTGTGTGTGGGGTGCAGGCGAGGAATCTTGAGTAATAGGTTTGAAGACTTCCAGTTTTCAAAGAAGTTTTCAGGCTGAGGATCTGACACTTGTGTTATTTCTTCACCAGGTTCTCTATATGGTGGTAGCTTATTTTCGACGAAGCCGACGTCTCTAGCAATGGTGACGTTCCTTGAATTCTGGGGATCAACAAGACGATATCCTTTAGTATCTTTTGAATATCCAACGAAGATACAGGTTTGAGTCTTGGAGTCGAGTTTCTTGCGCTTCTCGTTAGGGATTAGAACGTGCGCTTCACAACCGAAAACTCGCAAGTGACGTAAATCCACCTTCTTCCCAGTCCACATCTCTTCAGGGATTCTGTTATTTAGTGCATGGGTTGGCGAGCGGTTTTTGAGATATATTGCTGTGAAGACAGCTTCACCCCAATATGCTCGTGGTAACCCAGAATCTTGGAGCATAGTTCTGGCTTTCTCGACAACGGTTCTGTTAACTCGCTCTGATACTCCGTTTTGCTGGGGGGTATAAGGCACTGTTGTCTGATGAACAATACCATTTTCGATGAGAAAATGAGTGAAGTTATGGTTAACGAACTCTCTTCTATTGTTGGAGCGTAAACACTTTATTTTCAGACCTGTTTGATTCTCCACCAGGTTCTTGAATTCAACGAACTTATAGAAAACTTCGCTTTTCGATTTTAGCCGGTAGCCGAAAGTCTTACGCGTAAAATCATCTGTAAAAGTTAGTAGGTAAAGTGCTCCACCCCATGAATGCGTACTCATCGGTCCGCAAAGGTCTGTATGTACCAATTCTAGTTTAGAATCGGACCTATTTTGTGAATTCTCGAATGGTTTCTTCGCCATTTTGCCTTGTAGGCAAGGCACGCGGGTTTTATTTAAATCACTAAATGATATAGGCAGGCGTGCTGCTACCGACCACTGCCGAAGACATGCCGCAGGCAGTCTGAGAAGGCTGTGGTGTCGACGGCGACGATGGGGTTTGACTGATCTTGAATAAACTGTTTTACTTTCTTCCAAAAACTACAACGAGGGACCATAACCTGTGGGACTTGAGTCCCACACAGAGTTGCAGTTTATAAAGCTGTACTAATTTAGGAGAAAAATAATACATTAGGCTGAGCCAGATGCAATGTATGTATTTGCTATCACGATGACAGAAGGAATAAAAAATAGTTAAAGTCAATGGAATATTTAAATCCTTTTTAAAAGTCGCCAGTGCTTTGATAATAAGTAAACGTAGGTTTTAACAGTTTTAACACTTACAACAACAATAAATATCCTACAATTTTTGTTCATTTTCGCCAATTTCATATATTTTTTGAAAATAAAACTACAGCAAAAATCACCCTTGAAGGTCTATCTTATCTATCATAAAAACGGTTGTATGAAGCCGATTGGATACGGGGTTTCTATAGGATTGTTAAAAAAATAAACTAAATGTTATAAAGTTGTTTATTTCATTAAAAAATAAAAGTTCATCCAGATACCAAGTGTAATTATTCTAGTAATATTACAAAATTCTAAATATGCCGCGTCTGTACATCGAAGCTATTAAAAAAAACAACTAGAATAGGCTATATAAACAACGGAGAACACGATTCACGTAAAAACTACTGTGCCGATTTCGATGCGGTTTCCGCTGATCAACAGCTAATTCTTAGATTTAAACTGTGCGCTACTTTTAACCCTCAGAATCCCGCGGGATTTTTTTTGGGAATGTTATAAAATGGTCAGATTAAAAAATAAACAACTTCCAATGTGATTTTTTACTGATCGATAGCAAATTTAATGTAATAAAATATGTGACATTTTTTATCCCGGGAATCCCGCAGGAATTTTCCCGGGAGCAGTTTGTAGTTGTACGGGTGCGCAAACATTAGCGTATTCCAACACAGTTTTGACTAAACGATAGCTTACATTCTTTTTCAAATGCTGCGGTATTTTGTGTCCCGGGAATCCCGAGGGAATTTCAAGTCAAGCGTAAATAAATGCGCGGGCATATCCTAGTAATATATATACTGTACTTGATATGTGGATGAACATCTACAAAACATCTTCATATTGGAACATTGTAGTTTTCATTCAGAAATGGATCATAAACTTAAATTATTTCCAAATCAATTTTTTTATCTTTTCTTTCGGTCTTTATGCCTTTTAGAAGTTTTGTGTTCCCTTTCTTTTTCTCTATTTCGACTTTCACGTTTATGATCATGAGATTTCTTTCTTTTCGGCATTTCAATTTCAGGTGATTCAGACCATCGCCAAGACCGTAGCGGTGTTCTTTTTGATCTGGAACATGCACGAAATATTAAAATCAATTTTGAGATATAAGCATCAAATATGAATATGATACATTTTATGTAGGCAATTGGCTCCCGAGCTTGTGAATATTCTGCGAGGGAAATGTTAATGGTCTGAACAGAAGTCTAAGATCATAATGATTAAACCGCGGTTCCTATATCTTACCGAACGTTCATTTGCCCTACTATCGATTAAAAATTGACCGATGGAAATGCAAGTGAATAGATATAGGATATAGGAACCGGCCATTAATAAATGTGGTAAAATTCATTTATTTTTTCGACGTGAAATGTAGTTTACGCACACCCCACTGCTCCAGGATTTACATTGGGGTATTATGTGGCTATACGCTACACAGGTGTTCCTCCTTTCGCCATTAACTAGGGTCACGGGAATAAGGGTATTGTTAAAGTAGATACGCAAACTGACGTGGTATCTCCCCATAAGCCCCCGTTAACATTGTCTACTTCCATGGCAGCAAATAGAAAAGTGGCGAGGGAAGGGGACAATAATAATAATAACAGCCCATAAACCTCCACTGGCTGGGCTCGGGCCACCCACTGTAGGGGGAACGGACAGTATACCCGCCACGCTTGTCTAAGGCGGCTTGGCAGGTATGACACATCGTTATCTTGATGTGCAGGTTTCATTACGATGTTTACCTTCACCGTTGTATCACGTGGTAATTGTAATAATATGCACATTAGGTCCGAAAACTGCCCAAGTTGTGCATGCGTTCCGGCCAGGATCGAACCTGCGCCCTTTGAGTTTGGGACACCTGCGCTAGCCATTACGCTACCACGACAAAGGGTACACAATACGATATCAAATAAGTTGCGTTTACGTACTCGCGCTGCAAATTCCTGCGCCACCATGGAAGTTGTGAGCACAATGCAAACGCGGCACAAGTGAGTCGGCCATTGGCCAGAGAGGATCAAAGCCCCGACATGAAGTCACATCGAGATGAGAGGGGCAAGCGGGGAACACTCGTACGCCACCGTATGAGCGATTTTGGTGCGAGTAACGGCCGATGTTACCTTCGAGTACCAATACCCGCGGCGCGGCGTTTAGTCATATTCTTACATTAAAGATATAAATTTATTATTTCTTCACGACCTTGGATATGAACCAATTTCCATGAAACTTTGTGCTTATCGTTAGGTATATTAATTAGATTATAAAGCTATACTAAAAAAAATGGCCAAGTGCTTGGCATCCCGCCCATAACGAATGAGTTCATAGATGACAAATAGAAAACAAGTAATCGAAATATGGGGTAATTCGATTGCATGTTTTTTTCATCTCAAAAACTATCTCAACGAATATTGTTCGAAATAATTTTAATTGTTAGTACGTTATAAGTATCAATGATTTTGAATTGTTTCAGAATGTTCCACTTCATAGTTCAAAAGTGAGAGGGTAGGACACATTTCACATAATTTAGGGAGCTAATAGCTCGCCACCTATTAACTTCATTGAAAAAGTCATTAACAAATATCGTTATGTTTTTTCATGATCTGACTACCAATAAATACCACATATGACTATGCATTATTGAAAAACATTTTTTCAATCCCAATCTTCAATTTTTTCACGAATTCTTTACAGAATTTTATATCGCTATATAGATTACCATTTCATGTCAAAACTTTACGCATGTAGACTCCGTAAATTTCGAGAAAAATAACTGTGACATAAATGGACTGCCGGACATGACGGTTACGTAAGGCTTCCGCTTTTACCAAAAATGGTTACGGAACCCTAAAAAGGGTTACAGAACGGCGAATTTGAGAGGACAAGCTATTAAAACTATAAATTAATGTGAAAATAATCCAACCTATCCGAACTTTGGTTTTGAGGTGTTCTGTCATATCCATTGAACAAATTATTGGGATTTCTGAACACATGTAGAAAGTTACAAGCACGCCCTTTAGGACACCTTCTTCTCAACTCAAGACCTGGAAAATCATGACACACATCAGTTCAATACTGCAAAAAAAATTGTGTGCACTTCGCACACGGCAGAAGTGAAACTTCAGAAAAGTAGCCTACGAGAGAATGAGGTAAAATATATCAAGAGTATTAGGATAATTACAAGGTTTATTATTTTTACAATATTTTTACCAAGCTCAAAAATTATTTTATATTTAATGTAAAATATTACATTTTGTATATGACATATTTAAGATATATTATAACACATATTATTCAGATTCCATGTTTTCACTTTGAACAAATCTGGTATTGGTAATGTCCATAGGCGACGGTAACCACTTTCCATCACTGTTGGGCTGTCAGACTGTCTGCTGTGCTTCAGTAATAAAAAAGTAATAACTTAACTAAAATAGGTAACAAATGCTCTAGTTTCAATTTGATTTATGAACTTCAAAATATTTCCAACTCTATCTTTATAAGCTTAGTTAAAATTAAATTAATTGCAACGATTCCAAATAAGTTTCACTTCTAAAAAAGATTATTGTTGCACTTCCATACTTGTTAACAATTTATTTTATTACATATAATTAATATGCAATATCCAAAAGCTAAAACGATGATTAATATCTAATAACGTAGCACTTCGTTAGACAATAAATAATGCTGTGTTTGTACACTTGAATGAGGCATATGCTTCAAAACTTTAATAAAATCAGTATTTCAGAGTTCTTAAACAGTGTAATCTATACTTAATATTATAAAGAGGTAAAGTTTGTGAGTTTGTGACGTTGTAGGGGGTAATCTCCGAAACTACTGAACCGATTTAAAAAATTCTTTCACTGTTGGCAAGCTAAACTATCCCCGGTTGACATAGGCTATATTATATTTTCAAAAAAATTAGGGATCCTTACTAAAACTACAATAGTCTACCCAAGGTGTAAAAAAATTACCCAAAATCACATGCGCTGCGAAAACTATTGATGATAGAATAAAATTATGTACTACGACTTTGCAGAACACATCATTATTAATAAAAAGTGTCGCGACAGCATATTTCTAACTATTAGAGTTAAGCCACAATAAGTGTTCTTTTATTTTAAAAATTTAATTGAAATGCCGCCGCTAGAAAATGCTCTTTATTTGTATCTTGGTATTCATCCTTATCAAAATAAATTACTTCATATTCAAGACTGCTTCAATACCTTTATATAACTTTTTGAATTATTCAATTGGGAGATTCCATTCGAAAGATATCACGAGTTTAAAAATGTAAGTATTAGAAAAAAGTTGCGTGGTCGCCGCGCATCCTAATCGGCTAGATAGGCTTATGCGATGTAGGCGTCACTGGGATACGGGCAGTACGGGAGGGGAAATATTTTGAATTCGCTTAGTAGGTAATTAAACTCAACAAAAAATAAAGAGGTAAAGTTTGTAAGTTTGTGATGTTGTAGGGGGGTAATCTCTGGATCTATTAAACCGACTTTGAAAATTCTTTTACCAGTGTAAAGGTACATTATTCCTGAGTGACATAGGTTATACTTGATTGTGATTAATAATAAGTATTTTTTAATTTTTTTCAATATCTTTTGAATCCTGTCAAATATCATAACGAAACATACATACAAAAAGACTGAATTCGTGTATAAATCCTTTATTTTTTTAATTAAAAATCGTTCAGCCGATTTTAAAGGCTATTCGAGACACACTCACACATAGGTACTGATAGACTAAAATTCTAAAATTGCTAGTAATTATCAATAGCAATACCTGCTATTGATTTATTTTATTTTTTGGATCTCCTTTAAATGGTTTATACTCACCACATATTGCATTTTTCCAAGAGTTAATAGTACAGAACTGTAGTGAAAGTTGACGGCCACCATACCAGCGCGTGTGCAACGCGCGGTATGCTGCAACAGCACAATGCAACTTCTCATACTCTATATATGTGTTCCCACGAAGATGTTTCTCGTAATTATTACAAACCTAGGTTATTAAAATCAGACAAATAAATTATAAAATAAAGTGCAAACGATTTTGATTTTCCATAATTTACTATGGTGTGTAGTACTACTATATACTATACTACTACTCCAGAGTGAAACACTAGTCACGATCTTCACACTCGCAGATTTTAAGGAATTATTTACTTAAATATGAATTAAATTTACTATTTTGAAGTAGAAAAATTTAATTTTTATTTGTAATCCTTGAAAGATCAGTCATAACATAACTTTTACTTTTATGATCCCTGTCTCAAAATACACATTCAGGGACAAAGTACTTACATCTACAATTTTTATTACACTTTAAAGTTAACAGTCTTCATGACTGACTTAATGAATGGCGCAAAATTACCGAGATAATTTTTTAAAATCTATAATATCATATTACAAAATTCTAAACATCTCGTGTCTGTACATTAAAGCTATTAAAAAAACAACTGTAATAGACTATATAAACTAAGAGAACACGATGCAATTTTCTTCTAGATTTCTTGTCTGTTTGTCGGTCTGTCTGTTTGTTCGGTTATCACGTAAAACTACTGGGCTGGTTTCGATGCGGTTTACGCTTATCGACAGAAAATTCTTAGATTTAAAATCTGCACTACTTTTTGTACCGGGAATTCCGCGGAATTTTTTATGGGAATGATTTAAAAAAAACTAATTTCAATGTAAATCACATTCACTGATCGAATAGAAAATTTTATATAATAAAATGTGTGAAATTTTTTATCCCGGGAATTCCAGGGGAATATTCAGTTTGAAGTTGTTCAAGTGCATAAAAATTTTCGACACAGTTTTCAATAACGATAGCTTGCATTTTTTTTAATGCTGCGGTACTCTGTGTCCTGGCAATCCCGTGGGAATTTCAAGTCAAGCATGGACGAAGTCGTGGCCATATCCTAGTTAATAATACCAACCTTAATTCTTTATTGGCCATGCTTTAGTCAAAATGTCTTTCATCTGTATAGTATATTAAGGGATGTTACTTGATATTACAAATAATGTTACCAAAAATATGAAAAAATATTTTTAAATTAACTTACTTAAACTAAATACCGGATTTAATGAATTTGTTGTTATTTATGTAAGCTGGGGCCTATTTCTTTATTTTACAAACTAATGGATATCTTTCGATTATATGTCACAATAAGGAATAATTTAAAAAGTTCAAAATTAGGTAAATGCTAAATAGAGTACCATTTATGAATAGCATATATACAAGTACATGTTATCATCACAAATAAATAAATTAGTGTTTTTATTTTGCATATATATGTTGATCCCCCTTCATGACCTGTTATTAACCAATTTCAGTACTTTAGAGACTGATCAACATTAGATGCTGTATCACAGTGACTTTTGATAATATGGTTTGAGTGGTGTATGGGCTGTTAGTGTAGAGTGCACCGGAACAAATTTAACTTCTAAGAAATTTCTGTTGTTTACTCTGGTCTGAGTGTTTGAAATTTACTCTAGAGTTGTTAATAGTCAACAGTCCATTTGACTGAGACACTTTTTATCATCTTATAAAATGACCAAGCCTCCTAGATTTTTGTACAATTGTAGCAAGTTATGACTTCATGTCTTTAAGATGTGAAATCTTTGCATATTAATTTATGTTTAATTTAGACAATAATTAAAATTATTTTTATTGTTATATTTTAAAATTAAGATGTTAGCAAGGTTTGTTGCCACCCGCTCTGTTATTATAAACATCATTTCAGTATTTATTGTAATATTTCACCTACACAATGCTTATTATCTATAATAATAACTTGCTTAGCTCAGTAATATATAATGTGTGTTTGTTTGCTGATATTCACCCTCGAAAATGTATGATTTTTTGGAACACAGAACCAAAGATAAAGCAAATAGTCACAGATATTATTGTTGCACAATAATGTAAGTAGATATATTATCAATGTGTTACAATTCACATAAAGGATACAAAATGTCTGCACCAAGTGGGTGGAGATTTGTGAAATATCTCATTCCCACAACTCACCTTGAATTGAATAATTTTTCCGAACTTTTCAAATTCTAATAATACATCATAGAAAAACTCTTTGAACTCTTTGTATGTCTCAATATCGTCATACTCCAACATTATATCTGTATCATATTCATTTACAGATGTGTTGTTTAAGCCAAAATGTACAAAAAAGTTTGCTGCTAATAAGAACTGAAAGAAATTTTAAAATAAATTTAGTGAGTTTAGGTTGAATATAGAACTTATTGTTTTAGGATTAACTAAAAAAAATATTCTTAAAACTTCAAAGAGATATGGGACAAGAGCTTTTCCAGAAAGATAGGTAAAGAAAGTCCTGATTCATATCATTCATACTAATTTATAAATGTGAAAATAAGTTTGTTTCTATGTTTCTATATTTGAATATTACTTCTCCTGCAATGGCCTTGGATATAAACCAATTATTATTAAATTTGTTTTACATACTTATTTGTTCTTTAAAGACCTGATATGAATATATGTAGCACTAGAGCTTTTACCTCGGCTGCACAAGAGATCAAACCGTAGGCACTAGCTCTACTTTAGTTAACATAAAAACTTAAACAGGATTTTTATATAATATATAAACCGTTATCAAAAAATTACCTAACTAATGATGAAAACAGTTTAAAAATTTGTTGTATGGTTTAAAAGGATTTAGCAGATATACAGAAGACAAAGGCGGAAAGCAACTTTGTTTTATACTATATAAAGAAATTACACACCAGGGAATGCAGATCCAGTGTAGCAAAGATAAGTCAGTGTAGAAAAGACCTAGCTAATTATAAATTGTAAGTTATACCTTACTAATGCTTGGATACCGATGATTCCTTGAACATTGGTCACCAAATCTGCAAGAAGCAGTCTTTGAAAAAAATGGACATGGCTCCATAGTGGGTCTAGTTTCTCTGACTTCTTGTAATTCTTTTGGAGGCTCAGGAGCACCACCATTTAAAAAACTCTCTAAATTATCTTCAAACTCTTGCTGTTTCAGTTTTCTTTCTTGTTCTATTTGTTGCAATTTCAACTTTTCTTCTTCTTTCTTTTTTTGTTCCATTTCCCACTCCTGCAATTATTAATCATTTTAATGATTACAATAGTAATTTTATTTACTTGAACATGTTATCTCCAAACATGTAATTTTACAGAAAGCTACTTTGTAACTTCATCAAATAAAATGGAGTACATCATCACTTTCATTCACAAATATTCTCTTTCTCACTTTAAGATTACATTACACTTTACTAATAATTAAAAATATATATAAGCAAGTAGGTTTATGAGGTGAGATGAATAGATTTATGAGGTGTCATCTTTTTCTCATAAAGAAGTAAGTATTTATTATATATGTGACTGCAAGTTTTTCAGTTTTGTTTGCTCCTTCTTCATAGCATTAATTAAGAGGAACAGATTTTTCATAAAATTTGGAATATGATGTAATTTATATATTAGGGATGTTTTTAGTTGGTATAAAACTAGTGTGCAATAATAAAGCCTAAAGTGGAGCTTTAGTAAAAACATACCAGTTTAAGCTTAGCCTCTTGTTCAAGCCTTTGTTGTAACATTAATATTTTTCGCTGTTGAAATTTATTCCATTTTTCAATAGCAAATTTCTCAGCATCTAACCATTTCTCATTTTCAACTTTATTTGTTAAATCAATTTGTTCATATTGTAATTCTTCAATCAAACTATCACACTCGGTTTGTAAATCATCTGAAATCAGTATTTAGTTATAAATATTATATATGCTACTAAGTAATTTATCATTCAATAGGTAATGAATGTGAAAATGTTTGTTGTGTTATACACTTACTTACCTCTTGTCTTTGCTGATTCTGTTCGAAGTTTTCGGCGTCTCTCCCGTTTTGCGATTTTCCTCCATTCCTTGTGCCTGTTGAAATCAAGTCAATTCATTCAAAAAACAGAATAACATAGTACTACGAGTGTTAAAAATATTGTTGATGTATTGTGTAATATTATTACGAGTGTTAAAAATATACTCGAAACAATTGGTATTTGAATAAACGTAATATATATTTTTAAATAATTAAATTAATACCTGCCCATTAGCCTTTTAAATGACAAATATAATTTATCGCTGTTATATCATTTTATAGGGTATGTAAATATATCAATTTGTTGTTACTTGTTATTATTATTTATTTAGATTTATGGCTTGGCACCTAGGCCTTTAAGCCAGATCGTAGATTAATTGTAAGATCTGGCTTAAAGGCCTAGCTGCCAAGCCATAAACCTATATAAATGGATTGAAAATCGCGCCTTCCTCAATGTCAATCGACAGAGAGAATTATGCTCTGTGGCCAACGCCTACTTCGACCCAGTTGAGAGTTTTGGTGGGAACTGTAAGGAGATGTTGTGCTGTGCAGTTTTATTTTCTGTTAATTGTAGGATATTGATAGTTTTTGAGTAGTAATTATGTGTTTTGTGAGAAATGCGAACTGTATAGCCAAATGTGGTCTTTCGAGTTTTCACAAGAACTCCATTGGATGGCGTTGATTGTAGCCTACAATACAATTGCGACTGGCTTAAAGGCCTAGTTGCCAAGCCATAAACATTTAAAAAATCTACCAAGCTCTTGACATGGGTCGTTGTGAGCACTGTGTAATCGAAAATAATGACGTCATTAGTGACGTTTTCGTTACGACCACAACGACCGTGGTCGCCAATGGAACGGCAGAAGGAGCATTTTGGGCGTTGTAAGATACAGGAAGAACGTGCCTATTATATTCTGCGGAAGTTGGTTCTTGTTAAATTCGCCAATCGCCAGCAGCAAAATGGCCGGCAAAGGAACTGCTTTCATACAGCTTGTATAATGTTAATGACACTTTTTTAAATAAAAACTGCATAGTAAAATATCAACTTTAAGTTGCGGCCAAAACACTATAAATCATAGATAATAAATACACTACAGTATAGTTGCTCTTCTTCCGTTCTTCCCAAAAACGTTAGCCTGATTGTGATTCCACTTATTTCGTTTTTTGGAGGGTTCAGAATATAAAAGCGCGAAGCTATTTATAAATGTTATATATAAGTAATATATATAATAATACGATTTCAAAAATGTGTTACATTTAGCCAAGTTACATTTTTCAAAGAAGCGGAAATCCGATCTTTATTCTTCACGAAAGCGTTATTTTATAATTCGTCTCACACTATTTGTACTAAATTTAATTTTAAAATTAAATTATTTTCATATATTACCGATAATACCACACTTTGGTTTTATTAAAACGAACCTTGATTATTTTAAAAACATTTTAATTTACAAGAAAGAGGGTAGATTTGCAAATAAATGTTAATAATTGTAATTGTGTAATGTTAAATTATTGTTCCATCAAATAAATGACTCGTACAAAATGGACATCCACAGTACAAAATTAAAAGAAATGATCGTATCTAATAACGAAGAAGAACTCATTCATTCGTTAAATTCTGGTCTTAATCCTAATTTTGAAGGAGGCTGGCCGATAAGATTGGCTGCTCGATATGGATTTTACTCTATTGTAAAAGCACTTGTTCAGTTTGGAGCTAATCCGCACTTACTAGGAGAATCAGGTAAAATTTTGCTGAAATTTAACACGTGTAACAATAATGTATATTCTAAAAAAGTTAAGAAGCCGACTCCAAAAATAACAATAAGTAAATATAATATTTTCGATAGCTAACTAGGTCTTTTAAGCGGCTTTTATCGTGTAAAATATGAGCCCATATCCGAGGACGCTATCATTTTTCCGATATGATTCCCATATTTCTTATTTTATAGGCGCTTCAACTTTGCAACTAGCTGTTTTTTCTGGTCAACACTGGAATACCGACAAGTGGACATTTTTGCTATCTTGTTCGGATTCTTCTCAATTGGCTGACGGAGCAGCTGTGGCAATAATATTTCAAAACGCTGCTGCACTAAAAAGTATTATAGCAACTGGACGATGTAATAAAAACGTTCCCACAACGTTAACCGGTATTCATTACATTTTAGTTTGTAAATGCAAGTTATTATTAAATATTTACAAGTACCAAATGAAATTTTTATGTGGTATTAACTTCTTAAATTTGCAGATAACCAAAACAACATTAGGACTCGGAGTCCTAATGTTTCGCTTCGGGCCCACGTTTCTGTTTCTTTTTTCTACCTCCACTTCGCATGTCTATCATGCGTTACCGGTGGAGTTTATAGAGACTAAAATATATGTACCTAATGTGAAATTGAACTGCTTACAGGAAAAACACTAGAGGCATTAGCAAAAGGATATAAACAGTCTCATTTACTGCACGATGCTCATGAAGTGGAAGGTGAAACAAGTTACTCAATAATTGATTCTCCTAGAAATAGAAGACAGCACAGATCGGTACCTATATTACTTTAAATAATAAATTTAACTATAAAAGCTCCAAGAAAGTGGTGACAAAAAAGGAGGTCAACACTGTCGGTCACATACAACACACATAGTATTATCTATTAATACTATTTGGCCTTGGCTATTTACAGGGCCCCCAGACCTTACTTAACTATATTCTCACGAATAAAGGGTATGGGTATGGGTATGCGGGTTTTTTTAGACCAACTATGACCTCTTGTTCCGTACCTTTTTTACAAAGATTTGATTTTAAAAATGTTGAATTTTACACGCTATATACCTAATTTTTGTGTTGTTGTGTATGATATCTTAGATTTGTTAGCATAGAGTACACTGTATCTTTGTTAGTATGTTGAAGTGTACCTTAAATTTAGATCATACTAATAATTATTTCTAGTAATATATAGGATTAAGTAGTGTTAGTATAAACTTTGCGTGCGTGCGTATCTGCTAGCATAGCTGGGCAACGTCAATCAAATAGTTAACTTCGTTAATCGCTAATCCGTTACTGAAAAAGTTAACTTCGTTAAAAGTTAAAGCGTTACATTTCAGAAAATTTAACGCCAGTTAACGTTAATCGTTAATCCGTTAACACGTGACAAAAATTGCATCTTCTTATAAAAGCTGTTGGTTCTGGAAGTTAACAGGTTAGAAACATAAAAAAGACGGGTATATTTTTATTAGAGTGTTGACAAACAAACGTTTTTTCATCCATTTGAATTAAGGTTTAGAATTTATTTTATTAAGATAGATTAGTTGCGTTCTGGACGAAACACTAATTAGACGAACTAATTTTAAGACGATTTGATAATAATATAATGACCAATATCTGTTCCCCGAGGAATGCCGTATCATTTAACGAGTCTTTTGACTTTATGTCTAGCCACATTTTGACGATACTTTGAGCTTTGCTCTTTAAACCTTTGTTGCTCATAGGTTTTTCTTTACACCCGCCCCCGCCGGCAAAATAGTGTCATTTCACTCGCGGCACACGCCGTGCCGCGCTTGTCGACCGGCTTGAACGTACATGTCAGAACGTGTTTTTCGCGGTGCGTGCGATATCTGTGCTGGAGTAACGATTAACGGACGTTGGGAAATTTAACGGAAGTTAACGAGTCCGTTAACATATTTTTAAGTTAACTTAAAAGTTAATCCGTTACTCGAAATGTTAACTTTGTTAATTAACCATTAACAGATTAACGAGTTAATGCCCAGGCCGTCGGGCCTAGTGACGGCCAATTTACAGGTACCACATGCTAAAGGTATGTAAAAATAGTATTCACTTTTCTCAGTCTCAGGGTTGCTTTTTACATATGTTTTAAAACATACTGTTTAAAATTAGTATTTAATACAGCCAGGCACTTTCCATTGGCAGCAACTTTTAGCTGACGCTTTGAAGCTTTATTATTTAGGCTGATCAGCAATTACTCCCATGCCACCGATTTGGCTGTCCTAATGGCTTTTTGAAGCACCTTCGTGGTGCCTCTGTAACCTTCGTATATCCTCGTCTCCATGATCATTGTGTCATTGGCGTGGCGGCTCCTTCTCCTAAATCTGGTGTATTGTCGTTACGCTAGGATTCACTTACTGTGTAATGGTGCTATTTCGTCACTCCACCAATACACCTGGCGGTTGGGCCTGTGAGAACACCCTCAACATTGCTGCATAGCACGTTGCCCACTTCAGCAACCGTCACTGTTGCTGCTGGACGATCAGTTCCTCTTGCGACGCCTGCCGATCTAGACGATTCAAAGTCCAGAGTGGGTAGTCCGTGGTTGAGGGAGGTTCCAGGGGTCCGCTTACACATGTAAGCAGACCCCGGTTGAGGACCACGAGACGGAGCTCGATCGCCTATTTTGCGAGCACTCTACCCCTGGGGTCTGTAGACGGGGAACCCCAAACTTGCAACTTAGCGTTGTAGTCTCCCGGCCAGTCATCTCTGGACGGGACGCAATACGGCTCGGAAACCACCGACTTCCTGAATTCCCAACTGCGCCATGCTTTGGACCATTAAGTCCTGGGCTGCGGCGCAATGGTCCACTAAATAAATAAAATTAGGATTTCTTGCAAAAAGTATCATATCTTTAAAAAGTATTTAGAAGATACGTATTTTGTATCTAGTATTTCAAATAAATACCATTTTCAAAAGTATCTTGTATCTGGTATCTCAAATAAGTACTTATTTTAATAGTATCTTAATATCGTACCAAGAAGAATAGAATAGAACCTATAATAACACCAAAAGGTAATTTTAAAAATAAATAAACTAAACTATACTGTTACGAGCTACGGGATTCGAATTAAAAATGCCGTTGGAACTACTATAGAATTTATTAGAACTGTACAAACACATATAAAACAAATACAAATAAAACTGGATGCAACCAGTTCACACTGCACTATTCAATACAATTCGAACACGCAAAGTCCGTCGTTTATATCGCTTATCGAGAATACTAGAGAACGTCTTACTCGTTTCGTAGTCGTCGCTTGACTGCTTGACTGCCCTCGCCCCTCTATCGTCTTATACTAACTACACAGTATAAAGGAATTGGAGGCGCATACTGAGTTTCTAAGAAATATTAATTTGCACACCTGTGAACGTCCACAAAGTCGAAAACAATAACAATAGGGATTAGTTCGATGCTAATGATGGTTATAAAACAAGCAAAAAGACAATAGCATGTTTTTCTTAACTACAAATTCAAAAGACAAAAGAGTTCCTTAATCCGGGAGGACAATAAGCTGCGCTTACTAGGCTGTGCGGCTTATCTTTGACGGCATGTAACAATACTATAAATAAAGCTATACTTACAAAATAACATAAAACTATAAATAAAAAATTGAGTCCAAATCGCTGCCGGCGGGGAGCGTGCCCAAAATGCTGGCCGCATTTCCGCGTTGGATGGCAACGCTAATTCGTTGCCCTAGGTGCAAGCCAGCCTTTTGGTCACGAGAGACCTCAATTAGACGAGTTGAGAGGTCTCGATAGAGGTGATAGTATAGTAAACGTCCCACTGCTGGACTCGGGCCTCCAATTTATAGGGGAACGGATAGGATACCCAACACGCTTTTCCAAGGCGGATTGACCGGATTTGACACAGGTGAAGGGGGGGCAAGCAGAGGGCGAAGAAGCTGCGCCGAGCCCCAGCTCTCGCCGCCGCCTCTGCTCCGGTGCCTAAGCCCGGGCCACCGACCCCCAAGCCGGCCCCCAGGCTCAAGGCGAAACCCGCGGCCGCGACACCAGCCGTCGCGCCACCATCGGCTGCGGTGGCCCCTGCCCCCGCCCCCGTTCCGGAGGGGGCGTGGTCCACGGTCGTCCGAAGGAAGCAGGGCAGGGGAACGGGAGCAGAAACGCCCCGCCCCCCTCCCTCGGCGCAAGCACCGGCTCCGCCATCGGGGCGGAAACCGGCGCGCAAGCCACGAGCTACGAAGCCCGTGGTATTCCAGGAGCCGAGATCGGCAGCAATCATCATCAAGTTGCTGTCGGAATCGGCTAAGAACGGTATTGGCTACCGGGAGGTCTTTGCGAAGGCCGCCTCGGTGGTCAATATCACCGAACTAGGTCTCAGGGAGGGGCTGAAAGTGACGCGGACTGCCCGGGACGCTCGACTCCTGGATTTCCCCCCAGGACCCGAGAGCGCGACTAGGGCGAACCGCGTCGCCGAGGCCCTTCGAGGGGCGCTTCAAGGGATGCCCGAAGTCATCCGCCCCGTAAAGCGTGGGGAGCTTTACGTCTCAGGGCTGGATGAGTCGGCCCAATTGCTGGGTGGGTGCGACCAATTTCTGCGAGACGGTAGTGTCTCAAAAGGAGGCCGCGGAACGAGATAGGGAGAGAGATGGAAGTGCGCATGCGTCTCGCGGGCGCCGACGTCAGTCGGGAGCCCGGAGGCGCAGGTATGCGCATGATCTCCCTCCCTGAAATACCGCTGCAGGGGCCCTCTAGCATCTAGGGAGCAGAGGAGTCTTCACCCCTGTTGACGAAGTGAGTTTGCCTCTCCCGGGGCATTCTCAAGCACTTCTGTGCTAGGATCGGCGTGGGCGTAACGTTCTGTATCTCATACCTTTCCTACCATAAGCGCGGGGCACATGGGAGGAGGGTGGTTTTAGTGGGGTATTGATTAGTCGAGTCTCCACACAAGCCGGTTGATTATTGTTTGGATTGCCTCAGTGGAAAGCCTCCATGATCAACAACGGTCTAATCCCTAGCAAAAGACCCGGTATGTGCGAAAGGCATTACGCCCGCCTGAAAAAAAAAAATGCAAAGAGTACATTCTCGCGGAAACGCGGGACCTTGACCTTCAGAATGACACAGATACTTACCGGGCACGGTTGCTTCGATAAGTATCTGTATCAGATTGCGGGCTGCTTGCCTTCACCCCAATGCCGCCAGTGTGGCGCACTAGACACGGCGTTACACACGCTAGTCGAGTGCGCAGCATGGGCACCTCAGAGGTTTGACCTCGAGACACTAGTAGGACCGATCGATACGCTGAGCGATCTGGTGCAAGCCATGCTGCACAGCGACGATTGGTGGGTGGGCGCGGCCAATTTCTGCGAGACTGTAATGTCTCAAAAGGAGGCCGCGGAACGAGATAGGGAGAGAGATGGAAGTGCGCATGCGTCTCGCGGGCGCCGACGTCAGTCGGGAGCCCGGAGGCGCAGGTATGCGCATGATCTCCTCCCCTGAAATACCGCTGCAGGGCCCTCTAGCATCTAGGGAGCAGAGGAGTCTTCACCCCTGTTGACGAAGTGAGTTTGCCTCTCCCGGGGCACTCTCAAGCACTTGTGCGCTACGATTTGTGTGGGCGTAACTACGTTCTGTATCTCATGCCTTTCCTACTCATAAGCACGGGGCACATGGGAGGAGGGTGGTTTTAGTGGGGTATTAGTCCATGTACGTCCATGGGTTCGAGTCTCCACACAAGCCGGTTGGTTATTGTTTGGATTGCCTCAGTGGTAAGCCTCCATGATCAACAACGGTCTAATCCCTAGCGCAGGACCCGGTATGTGCGAAATGCATGTCCCCCGCCTGAAAAAAAAAATGCAAAGGGCAAATGCAAAAAAAAAATACAGCAACTGCCTCTGCGTAATGCCCAATTGTTGAGTGCGTAGTCCAACATTACAAAGAGGTTCAGGACAGTCGACAAAGCCGCTAGTTATATTAAGTAGAAAACAAATATCATTTACATTCCGCCTGTACTCCAAAGGTAGGAAATGGTTTAATTTTATTCGTTTTTAACGTGTGGAAGTTTCCTGAATTTCTAATAATAAAACCTAAAGCTTTGGATGCCTTATTAACAATGTGAGTTATATGCTGATCATAAATAAGTTTGTTATCTTGAATGATACTAAGATTTTTGATACTATTTTCTTTTGGAATACATTTATTGTTAAGCTTATAATTAAATTAAACTATTGAACGTTGCCTAGAAATAGTAATTTGAAAACATTTTGAGACATTAAGCTGTAATTTATTATGCGCGCAATAGGTTACAAACCTGTCTAGCTCTTCCTGTAAATATTCAGCGTCATATGAAGTTTTTATTTCCTTCAAAACTTTCATATCATCAGCGTACAGTAAGATTTTAGAGTTTTTAAAACATGATTTTATATCAGTTATGAAAATAATGAACAGGAGAGGCCCCAGTAATGAACCTTGCGGTACGCCAGAAGGTATGGTATACCTACCAGTAAGAAGTATAGTCACGCAAAACTACAGCCTGTGTGCGATTATTTATATACGAGCAAGACCAACGATACAAATCACCATGTATTCCAGCGGCCGAAAGTTTCTTTAGCAACACACCGTGATCAATGCGATCGAAACATTTACTATAATCGGTATATTTGACGTCTATTTGTGCACCCTGTTCCATTCCCTTAGTAATGTATTCATGGCATAGCACAAGGTTGGTGGTAGTCGATCGTTCTTCTACTAAGTTCTTTTAAAGCAAACTTGATCTCATAAATCTGTTTTTATTTTCGCGGAAACTTTCCCAATTTTCCCTTTAGGGAAAATACTGATATATTTTTTATATACCAAAAGCGAGAAGAGAAAAAGTTATTAGCCTTCTCATATAGCGTCATTGCGGGCCAAGCAGGTGGGTTCCTACGTTTTAAACCTTGCCCGAGCAAACATTTTTTTTGCTGGACAAACAAGCAGACAGGCAGACAGCCCACTTGATGGAAAGCGGTTACCGTCGCCTATGAACGTTTGAAACACCAGATATGTCACCAACGTGCTGACGGCCTCGAAGAAGTTTTATGACACACTTTTTAAAGAACCCCATATTGTAGCGCTGTGGGAAAGCCACGGCTGGTAGCTCATTCCAAATCCCCACGGTGCGCAAGAGAAACATTCTAGAGAACCGTTGCGTACAGGAGCGAAGCGGCTCTAGAAAGTGGGGATGAACGCCCAGCCGATGGCGTGCGGTGCGTAGAAAAAAGCAAGAAAAAGGCGTGCGTAAAAGGAAGACGAAGGCACCAACCTGAACCATTCCTCGGGACACTCCCCATTGTGCAATCGGTAGAATACGCAGAGAGACACGAAGTCTCTTCGAAGGCCAAGCGTATCTAAACCGTCTGTGAGTATGGGATCGTCGATAATGCGAACGGCTTGACATTGAATACTGTCCAGGGGATTTAGCTGGTAGGTGGGTGCCCCGGCCCACAAGTGTGAGCAGTACTCCATGTGCGCTCTCACCTGGGCTTTGTAAAGCACAAGGCATTGCCGCGGAGTGAAATACTGCTTGGACCGCTTTAGCACTCCCAGCTTCTTGGAGACAAGTTTTGCCTTGTCTTCAAGGTGGCCCCTGAACTGTACATCATTTACAATGTCGACACCAAGGATCCCAATACTCCTAGGGGTGATAAGGAATGTTCCCTGGAACTGAAGCGCATGTACAAATAGGGTTTTCTTGCCAGAAAATATGCAGACCTGTGTCTTTGCGGGATTGAATTGGACAAGGTTTTGTTTCCTCCACTCAAAGACTCTCTCTAAGGAGTTCTTTACTTCAGACACAAGCCTAACCCGACTTTCCTCCAAAAATGATCGAGGGACGTTTGCACGTCCATAGTAATGTGCGTCGTCAGTGGTGTCATCCGCATAATAATGAACGTTGTCAATGGACAACATATCATTGATATGCAAAATGAACAGCGTCGGCTACAGCACTCAACCCTGGGGCACACCAGCATTGATGAGCTTGATGCTAGAACATCAACCCTCGACAACGACTCGTATGCTGCGCCCATTAAGAAAGCTGGATAGCCAGGTGCAAAGTCCCTCGGGTATCCCGTAAGATGGTAGCTACGACAGAACAGCCCTGTGCCAGACCCGATCGAAGGCCTTGGCAATATCTAGGCTGACAGCCAGAGCTTCCCTTGTCCTCGAGGAGAATCTTGATACTTGAAAACATAAAATGTTTTTTTAGTTTAGAAAATATGTTCCAGGTCACAAGAACAGTACTCGACGCACCGCACCCTCAAAGAGTGCTTTCACCTGCGGTAGAAAGATTTTTCAATCAAACAGCAGGCCAACACTCTCTGTCACCTCACAGAAGGCTCACTTACAACACTTCACCGAATACAGAACGTTTTCATAATTAGGAAATGCGAATACTTTTATATTTTAAAAACTATGACTATGGATTAATGGATGTACAAAATAATAAATGTAGGTAATTTATTTATTCATTTTATTGTGACTAATACATTTTGACAAATTGCACTGTGTTTACATTTCAAAGTTTATTTTTATCCCATACAATTTGTATACCTGAGTTCTTGACAATCACCCTTAATATATTGACATCAATAATTACGTAAAGAAGTCAGTTTTGTATAATATCAAATGAACATTAACTTTTTATAAAAAGGCTAGAAACACTTCAAAATATTTTTCTTATTAATTACTGCGTATGTTGGGTGTTGGAGTACATAGACTGACTTCTTGTGTGTCAGGAAATCTCAGTGCAATCTATAAACAAAATAAATTAATATTTATAATTAGGATATGCCCGCAACTTCGATCGCGCTTGATTTGAAATTCCCGCGGGATTCCCGGGACACAAAGTACCGCAGCATTTAAAAAGAATGTAAGTTATCGTTTTAGTGAAAACTGTTTCAGAACAAGCTAATTTTTATACTCCCAAACAACTACAAACCGCTCCCGGGAAAATTCTCGCGGGGTTCCCGGCATAAAAATATCATAAATTTTATTACATAAAAGTTACCGATCAGTAAAAAAATCACATTAGAATTCGTTATTTTTAATCTGGCCATTTAAAATAATCCCAAGAAAATTTCCCGCGCGATTGCCAAGATAAAAAGATTTTAAGTCTAAGAATTTGCTGTCGATCAACGAAAACCGCATCGGAATCGGCCCAGTTTTTACATGAATCTCGAACAAACAAGAAATCTAAAAAAAATGCTATGTGTTCTCCATCGTTTGTATAGTCTATTGCAGTTATATTTTTTTAATAGCTTCAATATACAGACACGGCATGTTTGGAATTTTATAATATTAAAGATAAAACGTATTATCACTTTCGGTTGTTTTCAATTTAGGCGAGTTATAATTCAGAAGATTGATCTAGTAGAAGTAGTGTATATACTATACACTACTTCTACTAGATACTAGAGTATTGTCATCGTATAATTCTAAAAACCGTTAGTTTATAATAAGAGATTGTACAGATAAATTAGCTTCAAGACGTTTTTGCGTTTGTAGTAGTGTGTGTAATGTCAACATATAAATAAATAAACTAATACTTTTATGTGTTTTTATAGGCAGGTACTGAATATGAAACTAATAATATTAAACGATATTAAAATAATAAATATTAATATTAAACATAATTTTCAAACTAAATTTCAAGTTTAGAAGTCCTGTAAATATACAATGTTACTACAAACGCAAAAACGTCTCGAAGCTAATTTACCTGTAAACTGTAGATAGATTGTGAATAGACATAAAAAGGACTTGTAATAAATGGTTCTGGCACTCGTTGGTTGCATACCGCGGCATGGCTGACGTGTTTTGATTTGTATTAATCTGACTGCTCGACGTGACCTTCGGCTAAACTTATTTCTTACCTTTAAAATAGTGTACCCTGTAACACCGACTAAATAAGTGACAGTTCAGTGTTGTGGACCATACTATAACTTGTCATTTAACGAGTAGGTCTGGCAAATTACAAATCAGTAACGTAAATGTATAATTTATGTGAACTTTATTATTCGTTCACAATTTATCGACGAGGTAAATATTACCTTACTAGTTAGATTATAAACTTGCGGTTCTTTCAATATTCTGCTAGTAACATATCCTTCACATATTTAAATTGCAACCAGTGTTATGAAATTTGAAAATTACCTCTGGTATACTGCTTTCGATAATCATACGTTGTCCCAGTATAGCAGAAAAATTATGTTCCAAACACTGAATAAAATTGGACAGCACAACTTTCTGAAAAATCATATACACGCATATTACTGGTCAAATAATAAATATAAAATTGACTTTTTTACGATTTTTGCTAGGTACGTTAAAATATTAAATAACGTTAGACGTTAGCCTGCCCTAAGAAATTAAAATTTAAAACCAGACTGCAGCGCCACATACCGGGTTCAATTGTAAATCTAAATCATCCCGAGACTCACTTAAACACACAAAAAAAAAATCAAAATCGATCCAACCAACCGTTTAGAAGGAGTCCAATAACATCCACACGAACAGAAGAATTCTATACATAAGGATGCTGATGTCAACTAACAAAAGTTTATTTTCACTACAAACATCCTCAAATGGACATCATATTCGTACTATTTCGTTAAATGAACTGTAAGACACACTAGATATGTTATTTAAATTTACTAAACAACTAAAAAGCAAACCTCTGGAACTGGTGTGATTATAGGAAATTCTCCTAATAAGCATGTTTTCGGGTACGTTAAAGGATCACCATGCCAGAATCGCACCATATAGTAGCTTTGGCATTCCTCTTCTGGGAGTCGATATCCGTGCTTAAAAAAGTACACCGAAACTATAGTTCTTTAAATTACATTGCGTTACGGTCGAAAATTAAAATATTTTCTAGAGGTCAAAGCAAAATAAACACGTTTAGAATGTGTCATTATTATATATTATACACTGCAAAATGTTGTCCCGAATTTGCACTAAATTTCAACACATATATATACCTACACAAATCTAGATTTACTATTCACAATTCCATCTTTTTGATATCATTTTACACAATAATTACTGTACGAAGCAAGTACGTATATTTTCCCGATTCATCATTTTAGGTGAACACGCACGATGATTGCTTTTAACCAATTTTAGTTTTATCTGTGCTTTTAACACTTATCTAAGTTTTAACACCAGTACGAACGTTGCTCATCAAGGTTGGGTTCGCGCGTGCTCACCGGTGTATTTTTTTTTTAATTGCAGGAGGATAGCAGACAGGCAGACGGCCCACTTGATCGAAAGTGGTTACCATCGCCTATGGACATTTGCAACACCAAAGGTGCTACAAATGCGCTGCTGCTCTCTTAGGGGAGACTGGAACCTGGTCACTAATGCTTGAACACAACTCAAGGTTGCTATGACGACATACTTTAGACCAGGGGTGGTAGCCATCCAGTCGGGCAAATGCCCTACCACCTGGCATATCAAGTGCATATCAATTATCAAGGAATTTCCATCCATATCAAGAGATAAAATAAATCAAATAAATAAAGTGTGGAGTTTCAATCAACGATCCTACAGTTACTGCTATAACAATAACTAATTATTTCTAACAGACTATGGAATGAGTAAACACCGCTTGCGTGGTCAGCGAGCCTGTTTTTCATTATAAAGAATCAATGTGCACAGTTCGAGTTTTTTTACTACTCGATCACGTTCAAATTAACATAATTTTATGGTGTAGTAGCGAGAGGTAGAGGTTTAAATGATACTTCAGTTGGCAGAGAGTAGTATTTACTCGACAGTGGATGTGCTGATGTGAACTAATTTATTTTGAAAACGGTATCCTTAAGTACAAATATTAACAAGTAGTACCGCTAGTACAATGTATAGCACAGTGTGTGAGCGGGACGGATGATGTGCGAGCGAGATAGAGTAACTATTAATATGTGCGCTCCCGCGTCCGCGTTGCGCTAGTCAGTAGTAGTCAGTAGTTCGTTGCCTGCTGCGATGTCTAGACGTATGCAGCTCCTATAATGGGAATGACTAGCTTTAACTTGAACGTGACAGAGTAGTAAAAAAAAACTCTGAACACTCAGGTCTACAATCTAGGGTGTCGTTGTCATTTTGGTAAAAACCGAATCCTTATGTAATCGTCAAGTTCAGCAGTTTGTCTATCTGTGCATGTCGCGGTTCTTTTTATCGGATACTAGTACACCTAGTATCCGAGAAAAAGAACAAGGATGTAATTTTTCTGAACCGATTTTGATTATTCAGTAAAAAGCTTCGAAATAGTCCCATATAAAGTTTACTGGTATGGGATTTTGGGTTTCGAAGATATAGCAGAAAAATCTTTGAAATCAGGCAGAAATGTAAAGATATTGCGGTTTTTTAGCTATAAGGTTTTATTTCTGAACCGATTTCGATCATTCTTTTTGCTTTCAATTCAATATAGCTTCAGAATGGTAGCATCTGAATATATTTTCAGAACAGAATCTAATACCAATGAAATAAATTTCATGGGTATTAGATTCTGTTCTGAAAATATACCAAAAAAATCCTTCAAATCAAATAGAAAACGTTGTAGTGGTTGACGTTTATAACTTTTTTATTTCTGGACCCATTTTTGATCATTTTATTTTTGTTGATTCGGTGTACCTTCATAGTAGTCTGATATAAATTTTATTGCTATCGGACCTTGGGTTTCGAAGATATAGCCGATTGTTAGTGAAAATTAACGGCACTCCGTATTCGAGAAGCTATCTTAAAAGGGATACCGTATACGTAACTTAAAAGTGTAAAACAAAAAAAATCTAATAAAAAAGAAACCGACTTCAAGAGTACCTAACTAAAAAGCAAAAAATTACATTTTCTACAACATCTTGAAGTCCGTTTCAAGTAAATCACAAACATTACTATATAGGTACATTGCTAAACAACAAAATATTGCAAAATATTATGGATAAACAAAAAGTTTGAAAAGACCAGTGGTATGTTGTATTATTTTCCCTTTACCCATTCAGTATCTTCAATAAATTCATATATATATATATATATATATATATATATATATATATATATATATATATATATATATATATATATAATATATATTATATGATATAACGTAATAATATAACATAATACTAAAAATATATAAATAAAATACAATACACTTACATTATTATAAAAAGAGAGAAAATAAAAAAGCTAATAAAACAATAACTGCTGGTGCATCCCTAAATTGCGCTATTTAATGACAGATAATGTTCCTTCACAAGTACATTAAAAGTAGGTAGTCTAATAAGTATTAACAGGTAGCGCGTTCTAGAGACGAACTGCTTGGACTGTGAAGGATTTGTCATAAAAGCTGGTAGTATGCATAGGAGATTTTAGTAACAAGTTTTCCGAGGATCTGAGAGACTGTTAATGAAATTGTTGCTTAAGGTATGCTAGGATCTGAGGGTCTTATACAGAAGAGAGAGAATATGAACATTCCGGCGAAAACGTATTGGGGAGGCACTTGAGTTTGGCGCGATATTCCGAAACAGGATCATATTTACACAAACCAATATGAATCGTATGCAAAAGTTTTGAAGTCGCTCGAGTTTGCATAGTTGGCTTTCAGTAATATCGAGATAGCTGACATCGGCATAATCTAGGATGGGTAGAAGGGATTGTTCAAGTACAATTTTAGTGGCATGAGGAAGGAAATTACGCAGTCTTCTAAGAGCAGCCGTATAATCCAACATCTTCTTACTGACTTCTTGAAGTCGGGTTTATTTTTTGTTACAAATTGTTTATATACGAACTTGTAGTAATGTAGTAAAGTAATATATTTAGCACTACCTACAATATTTTATAGTGATATAGTAACAAAAATAAAAACTAGAAATGGCCGCCATAATAATTGTAAAAATCAACGATGTTCCTAACTGATTTACTTTATGAAGTCGATAGGTGGCGAGACGGCGAGATATTAACTCTCAAAGTTATGCTTAACTGACCCCTAACCTCATCTTTAAACTATTAAGTGCAAAATTCTGATAAAAGAAACCTCGGTGGTAGGTAGAGCTTAAATAATACTTATGACAAACATGGTTTTGAACAATATCTATCGTTTTTTGATTAAATGCATTTTTGGTTCCCAATAACGAAAACTCACTTACTACCATTTGCAAAACTCTTCTTCGTGCGCGGACTGGCTAACACTTGCCCAATTTATTACAAATTGGACATCTAAGCATTCGATATTTTTAGTATTCGATCATAGTTAACTAGATTATGTACTTATAAGTAACTAGGATATGCCCGCGACTTCATCCACACTTGACTTGAAATTCCCGCGGAATTCCCGGGACACTAAGTACCACAGCATGTAAAAAGGAATGTAAGCTATCGTTTTAGTGAAAACTGTGTCGGAATCTTAGATCATATAAACGTCTAGATAACGCATGAATTGCACAAAAACGGCCATAAAAAATGCACTAAATTTGGTGCACTTGCTCCCCAGAGCTCTCGCAAAAAAAATCATTGTGCCGTTCTGCGCTACAAAAATGTGTTGGAACTATTTTAAAAAAGGAAAGGATTTAAAGATAAGATGTCATTGCATCGGAAAGTTTAACACTTGTCTCATGATTTATTTATGAAAACATGAAATTTAATTTCGATAAATCGAATTGGTTGATGTTGTCAGGTGATAAATAGAATTTAGTTTCCAAAATTTGGGAAGATTTTGGTATGATTTTTGAAGCTAAAATTCTTTAGAACCGTTGTGACTCGATGAAACGAAAAAGCGACACTAAAAAGAGGTAAATTTATAAATCTATAGGATTAAGCCTGCGAGAGAATAAGATAGAATACATTATATTTAATCATTTAAACACTGCTCCTATAGAGTTGGAAATGTTTTGGAAAATATGCTATGTATATAATAATAATATGTAAACATGTAATTATGTCGCCATTTGCTTTCTTTCTTTTGAAGTTTTGCGATAATACTTCGTAGTTCGTGTTTTAAAGGTTAAATATATTATAACGATATAATATATGAAATGTGACGTCACGAAATTTAGAATTTCTCTCACCCCTTGTCACAGTTTGTTTCACTTTTACTGCATGTGCACGGCACGCAAACATATTTTTTTATTTGGATTACACATAACGCCTACTATCCAGTATGAACCCATTGAATCGTTCCAAGTCCATTATTACAACTGATTTCAATGACTTTTATAATAATAATAATAATATAATACGATAATCTCTGGGCATAAGTAGTCAACCTTTGTCAACTTGTTGTATAAATACAAAAATATTATTTCATTACGAATAGTTTTTTAAAAATTATTACATTAGTATTGGTACACAGACTTTTAAATACTAAAATCTGTACATTTTAATATAAATTAAAATCACTAGCACATATACTAAAACTCATTTGTGCCTGTAGTTTATTTTCTATGGCTTGTTCCAATACACACAACTTTTGCTGATAATAATTTAAATTATTAAAAAAACTTTAAAACCTCTGAGTAATATTAAAACTATAACACACAAGCGATTAAATCATAATGATCATTTAAACTTTTCACTTACGTAAAGAATATTTAATTATAAAAAATAGGGTAATATTTTTGGGGGTCCAAAACACGCACACGTTGATAGTTTTTGTAGAGTGAATATAGCAACGCTTCGCGTTTTCTATGTCGTTTTTTGCGATGTTGTTTGTTAGCAATGCTCTCTCTAGACATTTTATAACTCAATGGTCGGAATAAGCTAATGTTTATGCACCCGAACAACTTCAAACAGCTCTTGGAAAACTTCTCGCAGGATTCCGGGAATAAAAAAGTAGCAGATTTTAAGTCTAAGAATTTGCTGTCGACCAGCGAAAACCGCATCGAAATCGACCCAGTAGTTTTTACGTGAATCTCGAAGAAAGAGACAAGAAATCTAAAACAATTGCATTGTGTTTTCCATCATTTATAAAGTGTATTCCAGTTTTTTTTTTTTAATAGCTTCAATGTACAGACGCGGCATTTTTAGAATTTCATAGTATTACTAGCTAACCCGGCAAATGTTCTGCCATAAATATAAAAAAGGTGAAAAATACGATCTATTCTCATACCTAGCAAATATACAAAAAAATTCATTAAAATCGATTAAGCCGTTTCGGAGGAGTTCGACTACAAACACCGACAGGAGATTTTTATATACTAGATAGATAATAATTAGGTAGCTTACTATGTTCTTCCAATGTCGACGTAAATCTTTATAAGATTTAAAATGTCCATACTCTGGCAAACTTTGACAGCGATCTTCTATCATTGCTTTATTTAGGCTTGAAAATAAATATTTTTTTAAGAATAAGAAAGTAGTCGACCAGCATTAACGCTGTACCATGGAAAAAGAATACTTGCTGTACTATACTTCTTCCATGGCTGTATCAAAGAAATCCTCGTAGAAAATGTGGAATACAAAAGAATACATAGGTCGTGTTGCCGAAAAGACTGCTACATAATTATTTTCTGGATAATAAGATTTATCTGTTAAGAAGATTTTAAACTTTATATACTATTTACATTTATTTATTTTCTCGATGACAGCTCCTGTGGAAACTTGAACGAGCGTCTTTTTTACATTATGTATACATTATTTAATAAAAATATGACGCTTAGGCACGTTATACAAGGTCATAGCAGAGTCGGAGAAACTGATAGGAATGGAGCTATCGATAAACGTAACACGATAATAAACCCGATATTTTTTTACAAAGTGTAAGAAACTAAACTATTGCCGGATAATTTTGTACAAATTTATTAACTAATATTACATTTGATTTACTTGATCGCCAGTTCTCCCGCCTGCCTTTTCAGAACAGATCCTTTAGGCATTTTGATATTTGACAGCTGGGCAGCAATCAACACGGAGGAACACAAAATACACAACGTAACGTATAGATAATGCGAAAAAACTCAGCGAACAGAAATGTAGTGACTATATAGTACGACCGTCTTGTTGCGAGTGACAGATTAAAACAAACACAAAATGGCGGTGGGCCATTGAGTGTTCCCAGATTGAAAAAATATATTTGAATGTTTTTGTTGTATTTGTCTTTGTTCAAAACGTAATAAATATATGCGATCGATATCATTACTTATTTGGTCACAACACTACAACTATCAAATTAGAACTGTCATCGAGAAAATAAATAAATGAATATAGTATAATAATTTCATGCGATTTATAAAATTACTATAAAGTTTAAAATGTTATTATTAGATAAATAATAAATATGTAGCAGTCTTTCGGGAACACGACCGATTTCTCTAAGAAAACGTTAGGTATTAGGATGGATTAGAAAGACTTTTAGGACATAGGGTATAACGTTGTAATTTACGCGCTCTGCCCATTTAATCTTTGACGAACGTAATTTGACTATTCTGTTTCGTTGTTCTATGCAACCGATATTTCGTTACCATACAAGGCGACGTTGTCTATCACAAGGGTGCTCGTAGCCTATTGGTTGTGGAGTCATAAGAGACGCCCTCACGCGCAATCCCCACCTCGTAGTATATAATGCGTTGGCGCCTTAAAAACGTCCATTAGTTTCAAATTAACGATTAGCAAATCGTTCAGAATAAATTCATGCGCAGAGCCGTCGGTGCTCCTCTCTATATGCGTAACATCGACATCCACCGTGATCTGGAGCTTCCCTCCATCAAAAACTACATTACGTCGCTCTCACGTAAGTATTTCGATCTAGCGCCGCACCATCGAAATCCCCTCGTCGTGTCCGCGTCCGATTATAAGCCTCGACGAAAGGCTCTCGTGCGACGACCGCGTAACATCCTCACGGACAAGGTCGACGGTATCACAAAACGGCTGGCTCGGATCAGCCCGCCCACGGTTAGGACGGCAGGCTGGCAGGCACCGACAGACAGACACAGACGGCGGCGTCGACGCCGCCAATCACGATCTCTCCACGTCCCCGCGAGGGACGCCAGGAGACACAGCCCCCCCATAGGATAGACTAGGCGTGTTGCTGGGAAGTTTCTTTCGCCGTTTCTTCTCTCCCAACCATAACACGTTGCGAAACGGCAGTAAGATAGTATAGGCCACCGCGAACCGCCGATCCCGGTCCGCCGGGATCCTTCCTCTCGGGCTTTATATTACCCGTCGCCCACTCTCAATTAGTGCATCGTGTCGCCCTATGGTGGGCATCATTAGATTCATCCCCCTCTCATGGCAACAGTCCAGCCGAGGTGAAACTCCCTAGGGAGCCCCCTCGAGCGAGTTGCCCCCCGGGCTCGAGCGCCTTCGCTTCGCAAAGGCACTCGCCCCGAAAACCCCGGTAAAGTTGTGAGGTCTTCGGACCAACAACATAAAGTCGTCCAATAAAAAAAAAAAAACGTCCATTAGTTATAACTAAACAACCTAGTTAAATTATTGTTACTGGTAACAAATGGCTTATGTAGGTAGAAATAAACCACGCAAATTGACCTGGCGACCTAGAACGCCAACGGCCTTCGAAACCAGCGCGACTTGGTCCATGACTTCCTGGTTACCAATCAAGTACATATACTACTAGTGCAGGAGACCTTCCTCAGACCGAGTGATAGAGATCCAAAGATCTCTAACTATCGGGTCACTAAACATGACAGGATAGGCCGTGGTGGCGGCACCCTGATCTATTTCAGAAGATCTCTACACTGCATGCCTCTAGTCACCCAGCCACTAGTAGGTATAGAGGTATCCGCCTGCAGACTAGCAATGACTGGCCAGAAACCTCTAGTCATAGTCTCAGCATACCTCGCGTGCCAAAAAACCCTTATTAAGCAAGACCTAGAAGCCCTATTCAACTTAGGTCCGGCTTTTATAATAGCCGGAGATCTGAATTTCAAACACGAACAGTGGAATTGCAATACCACTAACCCCATTGGCAGAGCCCTAATAAATATATCAGACAATCTTTTGTTTGATATACTAACTCCCATGACCCCCACAAGATACCCTCCCAACCGCGACTGGAGGACCCCAAACACTCGATCTAGCGTTACTGAGGGGCGTAACCTTTCAGTTCCATTCGATTGAAACGATGGACGATATAGATTAGGACCACAGACAGACCAGACATCTGAAACTAGGACCTCTGTGGACTGGTTGAGACTTGGGGAGGTCCCCAAGGCAACCAGCTCACAAGCCTTGGACCGCATCCCGGACCACATCGAGTACCGCAAGGACACGGAGACGGCGATCGAGGCCCTCACCAGCCACCTTCAATCCGCACTGCGGAACTCGCCCAGGCAGGTGCCAGTGGAGGATGACTGCAACTTATGACTGCCGAACGAGGTGAGGGTACTACTGAGGGAAAAGAGAGCCACCTCCAGAGCTCGTGGACCACTCGTGCGTCCAACAAGTGCATCGCATCACAGAGCACATACTATCTCACTTTGCCCATATCACCCCCGCCCTATAGGAACAGCCGCACTGTTCCTAGACGTAGCTAAGGCCTTCGACAAGGTCTGGCACAACGGCTTGATTTACAAGCTGTACCAGTTCGGTGTGCCAGACAGACACGTGCTCATCTTGCCAGACTTGCTCCTAGGCCGTAGCTTCCGTTTTCGAGTAGAGGGAACGCGCTCGTCCCTTCACCCACTCACAGCCGGTATACCACAGGGCTCGGCCCTGTCCCCACTGCTCTTCACGCTGTACACCAGCGACATCCCAAAAACTCCAGATGTGGAGTTGGCTCTCTTCGCGGATGACACCGCACTCTATCAGATCACAACCGAGAAATGGCTTGCGTCCGGATGCAGGTAGCTGTCACAGAGCTAAGCGAATGGCTTCGTAAATGGAGGATAGAGGTGAATCCGGAGAAAAGCGCAGCACTTTTCCCCGGGCACGCTTCGCTCCTCCAAACGCGCTTGCCTTCGCCGGAAAGCCATCTCGCTCTACGACCAACAAATCTCCTGGGCAAAGTACACCAAATGTCCAAATACCTAGATGTCACCCTAGATTAGAACTTGCCCTTCGACAAGCATATCTCTATAGTCCGAAATAGAGCGCGATTTATGCTGGGGCGTCTAGCACCCATGATAAATAAATGAAGCAAAATGTCCCTCAGACACAAGCTTACTCTATATAAAACATTCATCCGTCCCATCATGACATACGCGAGTGTGGTATTCGGTCATGCCAAGCCTGCCCTTTTAGATAAACTGCAAATTGTGTAGAATAGATTCATGCGCAGAGCCGTCGGTGCTCCCTCTATATGCGTAACGTCGACCTTCACCGCGATCTGGAGTTTCCCTTTATCAAAAAATACATTACGTCGCTCTCGCCTAAGTATTTCGATATCGCGCCGCACCATCGAAATCCGTTCGTCATGTCCGCGTTCGATTATAAGCCTCGACGAAAGGCTCTCGCTGTCGTGCGACGACCGCGTAACGTCCTCACGGACAGGGTCGACGTTATTACAAAACGGCTGGCCCGGATCAGCCCGCTCGCGGTTAGGACGGCAGGCTGGCAGGGACCGACAGACAGACACAGACGGCGGCGTCGACGCCGCCAATCACGATCTCTCCACGTTGTCGCGAGGGACGCCAGGAGACATAGCCCCCCATAGAATAGACTAGGCGTGTTACTGGGAAGTTTCTTTCGCCGTTTCTTCTCTCCCAGCCATAACACGTTGCGAAACGGCAGTAAGATAGTGTAGGCCGCCTGCAACCGCCGATCCTGGTCCGCCAGTATCCTTCCCCTCGGGCTTTGTATTACCCGTCACTCGTTCTCAATTAGTACATTGTGTTGCCCTCTAGTCGGCATCATTAGATTCAGCCCCCTCTCATGGCAACTCTAGCCGAAGTAAAGCACCCCCCCCCCCTAGGGAGCTCCCTAGGAGGGGGGGTGGTTTTCTTCGGCCCAAAGGCCCTTTACAAAGGCCCATTCTGATAAACGCAGCAACGTGTCTAGACGTATTCAAATACTTTAACCAGTGATAGTAGTTAGCAGTGCAAAGTGAACTTTTGATAGTAGAAATGGTAGTTCTGCAATTCCCCCACGCTGGCAGCCGACCTCATGAGTGGCGCTGACCAGCCTCGCTTACTGCACTACATGACTTTTGAATAATCACCCCTTTTTAGGGTATTTTGTACGGGCGGGATCAGCCACATTACTCCGCGTGCCGATAGCCACGCGGTCAGCTCGTCACATTCGTTACGAGACACATTCTCCACCTCTTCATCATTCCACGTGCTTCCGACGCGTACCCAGAGACCTGCAGAACGGTCTCGGCAGTCGAAGCCGGGCCCGCGAGCGTCGAAGCAGAACTTAATTCTCGTGACACGTGGTCACGAGTGGCGCTCTTTAATTAACCATTATAATAATTTTAAAATAAAATAAATAAACTTTTAATCGCGTAAAGCATAGTTCACGAAGTCGGTACTTTAGTTTCCCCACGTTCTTGAGAAATATCACTCCCCGTATCGGGTTTAGCTTTTTCAGCACGGGTATCCAGGATTGTAAGATCCTGCCGTGTTTGAAACGGGACCCTTGGTCCACTTTGATTGGCCATTCTAATCAAGTCTATATTTATAACAGTAGAAATAAGTTGCTGTACCTTGTACTCTAAAAAAGGGTGATATTATTAATAAAGTCTCTTAGCCGGCAAACATATTATTTCTCTCCACCTCCTATGGGAATTGAAGGTCTATTCCTGATTGTGAATTCTCATAGTAATTCATAGCTCATAGCTCCGGGACTGTGACCGTTTCACACGTTATAGAAAACGGCCACGCACGCGCTCATAGCAAGCGCGCCCCGTCTTGCTACCACGTAACAAGGGTAGGTTTGCAAGAACATGCTATAATATTTAAATTTAATAGAATATTATACACTTAACTAACTTAAAAATATCATTACTCAACTCATAGTATGTGGTACTTAAACAAAGCTGATTCATTTAGTGACGAAAACCAAAAATTAAAACCTAGTTTCAAGTAAGTCAAACCCCGTTAAGATTATTTTCCTTTAATAAAAACGGTTTAAACTCAACCTTCCTCAAAGTTTTGTTCAGTATTCTGTACAAAATTTGGAAAGGCTAATAAGTTTTTTACTTTGACGTTTATACACCAATTTTAATAATTACCTTGGTAACACTGTTATCCATTCACCAGGAATAAATTCGTTTCTCGATCTCAAAAATATTATTTTTACAGGTTTTAATTTCAAAGTAGTAACAGATTCTGAAAATCAATCTTCACATTAGTTTCCTTCACGCGTAAACATAAAGGTAAAGATGGATTTGTTTGAAAGTAAAGCCTTCAGATTATTAATATTCATATCTATTAACTGGCATTATACTCGCAACTTCGTCCACGCTTGATTTGAAATTCCCGCGGGATTTCCGGGACACATGTAAGCTACAGTTTTAGTGAAAACTGTGTCGGAATAAGCTAATTTTTATGCACCCGAACAACTTCAAACCGCTCCTGGGCAAATTCCCACGGGGCTCTCGGTATAAAAAATATCATACGTTTTATTACATAAAGTTTGCTATCGACCAGTGAAAAAATCGCATTGGAGTTTTTTCAATTTGGCCATTTTAAATCATTACCAGAAAAAATCCCGCGAGATTCCCAGAATAAAAAGGGCAGATTTAAAGTCAAGAATTTGCAGTCTACCAGCGAAAACCGCGTCGAAATTGGCCAAGTAGTTTTTACATAAATCTCGAACAGACAAGAAATTAAAAAAAATGGATCCTATTCTCCATAGTTTATAATAGTCTATTCCAGTTATTGTTTTTTTTAATAGCTTCGATATACAGATACGGCATGTTTAGAATTTTATAATATTATGTCTATAATTAGATTTATCTATCTAGATATTTTAAAGGCTTTATTATTGTTAAATGTTAATTCACCTCCTGCAATTTTGATTCGATTCAAGACGCTATAGATACTATAGAAGATATGTTATAGATACTAACTACACTTTGATTTGATCGATCTTTAATAAAGATCTCACTCCAGTAGTTAAATTCGTCGGAAGTACTTTATTAAGTACTATATATACTATGTAGTACTTATATAGTATATACTATATTCTATATTGTGACTAGCGGTTACCTGCGACTTCGTCTGCGTGGAATTTAATTAAACTTTTTTTTTCAGGCGCGGGAAATGCATTTCGCACATACCGGGTCCTTTGATAGGGATTAGACCGTTGTCGATCATGGAGGCATTTCACTGAGGGCAATCCAAACAGTAACCGACCGGCTTGTGTGGAGACTAGAACCAATGGACAAATGCCAAAGGGCTAATACCCCACTAAAATCACCCTCCTCCCATGTGCCCCGCGCTTATGGTAGGAAAGGTATGAGACTTAAAACGTAGTTACGCCCACGCAGATCCTAGCGCAAAAGTGCCTGAGAGTGCCCCGGGAATCAGAGCAAACTCACTTCGTCAACAGGGGTGAAGACTCCTCTGCTCCCTAGATGCTAGAGACCCCTGCAGCGGTATTTCAGGGAGGGAGATCATGCGCATATCTGCGCCTCCGGGCCCCCGACTGACGTCGGCGTCCGCGAGACGCATGCGCACTTGTTCCTCTCTCCCGAATTTAATTTAACTTGCCTTATGACGCGGTGACGTGTGCGTAGGCCTTTAATTTTTTTTAAATAAAAATTTCCTGTTTATCCTTTTAACATCAGCTATCTGCCAGTCTCCTAAAGTCCCGTCAAAATCGGTCCAACCGATTCACAGATTAGCCGAACCAGACAGATGAATATTTTAAGTACCGTATATACTTTCATATGCATTTAGTAAAACGCGGTTATTTTTATATTACAAACAGACACTTCAGTTTTATTTATTTGCATGTATAGATATTTTAAAATATACCTACCGTTACACAAAATGTGATATTCAAGTCCGTCTTGTGGTTTATTGCACGTTAAAAAATTTCTGTTGTTAATGAGATGATTAGTTCCCAATGTATTCCAATTTGGTGCAATTTTTGCAGTCATTGTATACTCAAAACTCATTTTGAATATATCTGGTGTAGTCTTTTGAATGCTGCCACTCTTGGTACAAAAATCAAATCAAGCATGAAGTTAAAAATGATCATTGAGTAATTTATTACAAATCACAAACGGTCTTTTTAATAGTCTGTCCGTGACAGCAGATAATCTGCAAATCGGGTACGCTGGCATGGTCACTATTTGTAGAAAAAGGCACGTTACGTAGGGCAAAAATGGCTAGTTATGCAGTCTCTTTAAGTTTAGACTAGGGTTAAGTAAGCCTTCCAAAAAACATTAATTCGATGTCATGATGGATGATATGCATGCTAAATGGTCTCATAATCAAGGGTGCCGAAGACTGCATGAAATGGAAGAGAAAGTGTTCGAAGCGGACGCTCTAAAGCTGGCTGTGTTACATATTTCTTTATTCTCGAAAAGTATTGCTTTAACTAACAGTTGACATTATAATCTGATCGAATTATAAATATTTTTAAACGCATGAGACGTTATAATGTCACGCAGTAGCTTGTGTGCCATTATAAAGTCATGATATCACGTATAATTACAGTAGCCTGTAATTATTTCCTGAATCTTTAAAAAGCTTCCCTCATTATTACAACCTGCTACTGAATGTATATTGACACAGGCCGTTTAGGCAAATTTCAACAGTAAGAAAGAACTAAACACATAAAAATATTACTTGCATGAGACAAAACTTTGTGAATAGCGAATTCAATTTATCATAATCGTCGCTGAGTTTATTAAAAATAATATGAACTCGTTTTACATCTTGTTTGTCCGGGCAAGCCAATACCGATGAGTTGGAGAAAATTATCATTCTGTAAATTAAATACTAAAATTAATGTTTCAATAATTAAATTATTATAATTTGGCAACAGATTAGTCTTTAATTGTACTCTGACCTGCATTTAAGAATTTTCCAATGGTAGTCAGTAGGGGCTGACCTATCGTGTTTATCATTTAAATTGGCTGTTGCTACAACATATCCCAATTTTTCAAAGTCCGGATTTCTAAGATTATAATCTTTACAAAACATACTTAGATTATGAAAAAATAAGGTAAATTTTAATGTTATAAAACCTGGAAATAAAAAAATCGTTTCGAAAATCAGTTTATGCCTCTATTTGTAGTTTTTTAAGCACGACTTTAGGCGGGATCTTGTGTGGAAACATAGATTAAATATTCTTATATCTTTGGACTTGGGTGAAAATGACGTTTTATGGGAAGAAAGACATTGGTGTAATTTTTAATCTGAGTTTTTTGTTTGATTTGTGCGAAGCTGCAAAAAAAATTGAGTGCAATTAGAATACGATTTAAAGTTTTATAGATTTTTCTATAGTACATTACGGATAAGAATACTCCACAAACACCTGCAAAACGTAATTTCGATAGTGAAACGGATAAAATAGATAGCGAATATACTACACCGAAGAAATGTTTAAAAAAATGATCCGACAACACAGAAAAATAAACGATTGCAAAGTATAAAAGTCATTGAGAAATCATGGTGATTGGTTAATTAATGATCCACTAAACGAATATAATGGAAAATGCAAATTATGTGGAGTTACATTTATAGTTGCTTCAGCAGGAATAGGACAAGTAAGAACTTTTTTCTTTTTTTCTATATGTCGTGTGTGTGTCTGTGTATTGGTATGGTTGCATTAAATATCAAAACTTAACTATGCTAAGCTATAAAATTATCTGATTTTATTTAAAATAATTATGCAGTTTTTTTCCCAATAACTTTAAAAGCATAATTATTTGATGGTAACTGGAGGTGATGGGTAAGGTGACGGGATTATTCTTATTATTTTCAGATTAAACAACACCTGCAAACCAAACAACACAGATCAAAAGTAGATATGAGGAGAAAATCTGGACTACTTGAGAAATTCCTCGACTCTTCTTCTGCTTCCACATCATCTCGATACAGTGATAAAGAAAATGTTGTTGCATCTGAGTTAGCCCTAACATATCACACAGTAAAACATAATTTGTGCTATAATAGCATGGATTGTACTATAAAATTGAATAAAATTATTTGTCAATTCAGCTACAGCTACAGGAATTCATCTAGCTAGAACAAAAATTGAAGCACTAGTTACAGAGGTGTTGGGCCCATATTCTTTACAAAATGTAATAGATGCTATCAATACAGATAATTTGTTTTACTGCTTACAAACAGATGCTTCTAACAAAAAAAATATAAAACTGTTTCCATTAGTGATACAATATTTTACAGCCAAAAATGGCATTGAAAACAAATTAATAGATTTTTATGAAAATAGTATAGAACCTGCTGATGGTATGTTTGAAGAAATTCAAAAGTCATTACAGCAATAAAAAATTATCTTTTCATAATGTATCTGGGTTAAGTGTTGATAATACAAATGCTAATTTTGGCATTAATCATTCTTTATTCAGATATATGAAAAATGTGGTACCAAATTTGATTAAAGGCAATTGTCATGCACATATAGTGCATAACTGTGTAAGACATGCCATGAGCTTTTTATCACATACATAGAAAATGTGATTTTAAAAATTTATGCACATTCTTCACATTCTGCTGTAAGAAGAGAGGAGCTGAAAAAATTTGTAGCATCAGTAGATGGAGACTTTCATGAAATAAGACACCATTTGAGAACAAGATGGCTCTCTCTTTTGCCATGCATTGATACATTATTATTAAATTGGTTACCTATTAGAAGCTACTTTTTAAGTTTAGACCATTGTCCAATAGTTTGAAAAAATTTATTGATGCTCAATGATACTGAAAATGATATGATTGAAATTTATTTGCATTTTTGTAGTCACTTATTAAATTTATTTAATAAAGCTGTGAAATGTCTTGAAGGCAACCTCATAACAATTTTAGATATTTATGGGATTATGATTAGTCTTAGAGATCAATTAACACAAAGAAAACAAGATCTGTTTTTTGGCTAAGAAACAGGCAAAAAAATTAAACTGTTATCTTCACCGGAACTGACTAGAAAAATTCGAGAGAATTTTTTATTATTTATTGATGAATCCCTAGTGTACCTGAATAAATGGTTTGATTTTAATAACACAAACTGGTTATTTACACTTGGTAATATAAATTTAAAGAGTAATATAGAATTTGACAATGTTGTTAACATAATTGAAAATTTAAATCTGCAAAAACTTAATGTGGATATGGATGATCTTTATGGACAAATCGCTTTATTAAACCAAATGTATAATCAATTATGTACTTCTAAGGGTTTTGCAGAATTATCAACTGCACAAAAATGGCAGCAGGTATTTAATAAGAGTAATGATAACTTTTTAAACTTGTATAAAGTAATTTCATTTTTATTGTCTATTCCCGCCACATCAGCATTCACAGAAAGAGATTTTTCTGTGATGAATAGCAAATGGCGAGACGAAAGAAACAAAGCGTCTCTGAATTTGATAAAAAATGAATTACTTATTTATTTTAATTTAAATATAGAATGTAAAGATGCTGTGCAATTGTTTAGTAAAGATGCTAATTTAATACAAATTGCAAAAAGCAATAAAAAAATACGTTTTTAAACATAATAATAAAGAAAAATAAATTATACTTTATTTTGATACTATGTACTTTTTTTTCTTACCTATAATAACCAATCTTAGACCATATGGTCTAAGTAACCAATGTACTTTAATTGCAAAAAAAAAGGTGGCAGCTCAAGTGGTGCTAGAGATAGTGTTAACAATTATAGTCCTATTGCAATTCTATCAACTTTTTCGAAAATTATGGAAAAAATCCTGAACACCAGACTCATGGAGTTCCTGAGCTTTAACAACATTCTTGCTCAAAACCAATATGGCTTTCGAACGGGTTGTTCAACTGAAGATGCTGTTTTGAAACTCTGTGATTCTGTTGTTAAAGAACTAAATTTGAAACGCAAATCAATTGGAATATTTTTGGATTTATCTAAAGCTTTTGACACTGTCTCTGTTGCTACACTTGTGAATAAACATAACTTAATTGGCGTTAGAGGATTAGTTCTGGAAATCTTCAAAAGTTACTTAAGCTCTAGGTCTCAGTATGTCAAAATTGGTGATTATGTTAGCCAAGATTTACAAATTAATTTTGGCGTACCTCAGGGCAGTGTCCTTGGACCCACACTATTTTTAATATATATAAACAACCTCTGTCTATTAAATATACCTAACTGCAAAATTTTAAGTTATGCGGCCGACACGGCTTTATTAATTAGTGGTAGCTCTTGGGATGAAGTTGCTAAGAATGCCGAGACTGCTATGCATACTGTCGTGTTGTGGCTTTCAAATAACTTACTCACGTTAAATATTGACAAAACTAAATTTGTACCTTTTTCCCCTAACATCTCTTTATTGCCTCCTGTGTCCTTAACAATTCTTGCTCATGTAAGCTTGATCGGTCTGTTATTTGTACGTTTGCCCCATTAAGCCGTGTAGATTATATAAGGTACCTAGGCATTTTAATTGACAACACATTGACTTGGAAACCTCAAATAAAAGTATTAATTTCTCGTGTGCGTAAATTGATTTATGTTTTCAAATCACTTAGGAATGTTGTTGGTATGCAAATTTTAAAAACAGTCTATTATACTCTGGGACAATCTATTTTATCCTATTGCATTATAGCCTGGGGTGGAGCGGCTAAATCAACTCTCTTAAGACATGAAAGAGCTCAACGAGCAGTTCTTAAAGTGATTTTGTTTAAGCCAATACGGTTTCCGACTTCCGATCTATACGTTCTGTGTAAGGTTCTTTCTGTAAGGAAACTATTTATTATACAGTTAGTACTTCATAAGCACCGTATTTTACCGTTTGATCCTAGTATATATAATAAAAGAAGATACGATTTAGTTTGTACACTCGTACCATGCCGACTTCGATTAGCTGACCGACATGCTTACTTTCTTAGTCCCAAAATTTACAACAGAGTTAATAAGTTACTAAATATATACTCTCTTACTCATCGCGAATGTAAATTAAAGTTATTCAACTGGCTAATAGAACTCCCTTATGACGACACCGAGAATTTACTAAACTGACTACACTAGTTTACTAAGACACACACTCACTCGTTCACTTGTACACACATCACAAACATACACACCACGTACATATACACATACATACATATACACAGCCATTCACACATCTATACATTTATAATATTAACACGAAAAATTTCCAAATGTATAAATCTCAATATAATTTTCTTTTTATAATGTATAACAAACGAATTGTCTGGAAGTGGGCGCTAACAACTGCAACACAGTATTATACTACAGCAGTTGTTTGCGAAACCAAATTGTTTCTGTACACTATGTTAATGGTTTCGAATAAATTCTTTAATTATTTTCTTAGAAAATTATACCTTTGTGATTATTTTATATAAAAACCACTTACGAGACCTAGTTTCGAAAATTGTATATTGGTTAAATAGAAGATAGATAAAGAGAAATTATGCTATAGTGAAAAGAGCTTCGCAGATAATAAGAGGAAGAAATTGGGAAACGAATTTATTCACAGATCACTTAAAACTAGAAAAATTTATCGTTCATATGCTGTAATATCTTTATAACTTTGTACCGAACCTTGACGGGAACGGAGTTTTTGGCATAAACTTGAAGGGTCATGTTTTACTGTTCAGTTTTATCTTCTAAAAATGTATAGTGGTTGTACGATATAGACTATTTTTAAGCAAAAAATGTCATAACAATGTTAGCGAAATGTTGCCTTTCGAGTTGTTGTCACAAGAAGTTCGTATTTGGTGGGTGCAATGCTTAAATCTAACAAGTCTTCTATTATATAAGCCGCGCGAAGGTTTGCCGATGACTACTTAGTATTATTGTATTGTATTACTTATTATTATTGTATATACTTCAAACATATTATATATACGAAGTATATTATATCTTTGATACACGTATGTAAAGTATATACAATAAAAAATATATTGCAACAACTATTTATGTAACCTTTTTTATCAAACCTACCTACCATCGACGCGTGACATCATAAGGCTATCGGCAAACCTTCTGCGCACGAGTAGTATTAATGTAGTCTGCTAACAAAGTTGTAGTTCCTTTGCCTGCCATTGCGCCGAACTGAAAAAACCACTCGGTGGGAACTTTAAAGATGTTTTACTGTGATTTTTAATTTTCAATATTACATTTTCAAAAACCAAGATTTTTGTTTTTATTACTTTTTATGAATTTTTTCTGTGAAAATGTCAACTGTTTAGTGGTTAAACCCCTCAAGTGTCCCGTAAACCAAGTGTAAATAAAAGAAAAAACTTCCGTGTCCTGTGTCCCATTATTGGTAAAACATTACAAGGCTGAATTTTGTCATTGTTGTTTTCCGTTAGGATTCATTTACCACTCGAACAAACTTCTCAATACAATAAATTAAAGGATATTGCATAGTGTCAATTTTATATTTATACCTTAGATCATGTAAACGTCCAATGATTTATACTTATTGCCGTTCTAGAAGTTGAATCTAGGACATTGGTTAGGCTGAAAACTTACAATACATAATTACTTTGCTTTTAAGTCGCAGAGACAAATTGAAAATGGTCAAACTTAAAAATTAAGATTTTCATTTATTACGCTTTAATCTTGGCACTGGTTTTTGTCGTTTGCAACTGTCAACTTTCTCCCTACGTATCAAAAACAAAGTATAAACATAAAAAGGCGACGGTTAAATGTAATAAATTTAATTAAAAAGAAATCAAACTACAATTATTCATAGCTATGAACATGACTCTGGTGAAGTTATTGGAGTCGCAAAATAACAGTATTACAAAAATTAATCACATCAATACCTTGTTTTATAATTCATGATTCAACACTAAAACAAAGTTTTATGACTTACACTTAGTAAATTAATACTAATAATTAATTAAAAATAAGATACATAACAATTTTTGACTATAATCAAATTGATGTGAAATTGTAGGCATTATATTGTTCATAATATTTAACAAAATAAAAGTGCTTAGCAAACTGCCGCCGAAATAGGTCAAATTCGTTTTGTATTATCCTGTAAATCTAGTTATTAGTCAGGAAACAAAATTATTCATTAAACATATTAGTTTTGATTTTCCAATTGATCACGGGCTTGCCTCAAGACACCTTGTGTCTTATGTATTTCTCTGCAAATCGCACGTTGGACATTTCTTTTTCTTAAATTGGCTGCATTCAGTTGAGTCAATGTATCAGCAAGTGTTGCTTTAGTTCTTGCTAGCTTTTGTCTGAGTGTTATATTCTCTTCATATAGTGAACCTAGATAAGACAAATATTTTAAGTTCATTATTAAAAATTTAGATTTTACATTTAATTAGAAGTACTAAGGGGTTTCGACTGATTACTGCTGCATCATATTTAGAATTTTTATAAGGATTAAGTTAAATAAACATATTGGGCACATAGTATGTCCTTGATATATTACAATATAATAAAAAGTCACAAAATTTAATTTTATGGTAACAATCCGGCCGTTAAGTAAATTATTCTTTTAAGTATCAAGTAATGCCAAATACATTTATTTATATGGCAGTTATCTTGCTATAATATATGTTTACTTTACAATAAAAAAATTCATCCATTTGAAACAGATGTCAGCAGAACACCCTTAAAAAAATACTTTATCTAAATTATGAAAAAAGAAAATAAGAAATGATATTCCAAGCACAATTTTAACTAATAAATTGCTTAAGGAATAATTCAACTTTGTTAGCTATCACAATGGATACTTATTTACTATATTTAAATACTTATACAATTTTAAAAACTCACACTAAAAAGATTATTTTAATCTTTTGACTGATGTAAAAAATGTGTATTTTAATAGTAAAACATTAGTAGGTAGTGTTAGTGATGAGTCTTGATGTCTAAAAACGAGGGAAGAAGAACTTATGGCATCCACTGATCCACAATAGGGTTTAGAGGCATTTTTTGAGTTTACGTTTTTTAATTGGCGTTTGGCATTCCTAGTTTTTTTTCTATAATCTAAATATACTTACGAGGCGAAAGGGCGAGTGCATCATTATGTTCTAAGCTCGAGAGCCTATCGCTGTCTATGCCTTGGTCGGGCGAAGTAGGCCGATCCTCTTCGGACACCTGCCCGTCGTCAACAATGGCAACTTTATTATCAACTTCAATAGCTACTTTTTGCGCTAATTCAATTTCTAGTTGCGAATTTAATTTCAATGCTGAAGATAGTTGTTCGCGTGTTTCTTCTAATTCCCTTTCAATCCGAAGCCTGTCGTGTTGCGTTCGCGCCCTTTCCAAGGCAGCTTGTGACGCTTGTACGGTGGCTTCGTCAGCGGCCCTTCGTAAGGACCGCTCGTTTTCCATAAATGTAGCTTCAAGTTCCTGTCTTTCAGACCGAAGGTTATCTACCAACTGAAGAGCATCAGACAACTTTTTCTCTCCATCATTAAGCCTGGATTCCAAAGCTTTCATATCTCTAGTCATTGTTTCAATATCTTTCTTTGCTTCATTCAAACTTTCCTTTTCATTCAATAGTTGAGTTTTTAAAGCATAATTTTCTGCGATTAACTCCTCAATTTGTTTTTTAGAGAAATCAAGTTTACTGTTCAAATCAAAATTATCTTTTTCTAACTGCTCATTAAGTTTCGAGAGGTTATTAAATTCATCGAAAACAGTTGCTTCTTTAAATGCCTTATTGTCGTCTGAACGGGAATATGAAGCGCGTGCACGTCTTGGTCTAAATTTGTTAATGTCTGAAGACGATTCTTTGGCACTAACACCAGTGTCGCAAAGGCCCACTCTCGCCAGTGAAACATTCCTATCTGGTTCGGACCAACAATCAGATTCCGAAATAATATCTGCTTGTGGAATATGTCTCAACGGTCGTCGTAAAGAGTATCTGTTATTTTCATCACTACAATTTATGTGATGTCCAAACATCATGGTTAGATCTTCGAGTCTTAATGACTGTGATATATCAAGATTGCTTTCGTCCATTGTTAATTCTTCAGGGGCCATTGACTCATCTAGCTCTAATCCAACGGGTAATGCTAAACTCTGTTCTAATATGCTTTCTGCTAACTTTTTCTTATCTTCACCCAAGACACATCTGCAACGTGAAGAGCAGTAACAATATTAAATACCATTCCGAACGCAGATAGAAGGACCCAAAAAATAAAAATATATTAAATACCCATAGAAAAAATCCCTATACATATAACAAAATATTGTTATATATTTTTTTAGGTTTTTAATACAGTTAACCATCATAATTAAAACTCCCTTTTAAGTAGGATTTTTATTAGATTTCTTAATTTAATGTAATGACTGCTTTCCAGTAAGTGCGATACATTTTGAAATCAGTTTTAAAACTATTAAAATGTACTTTAATTTAAAAATTACTACTGTAAGAATTATATAGTTTAACCAAAATAAAACATTGTTGATATAAAAGCTCTTACTTGTGAGAAAGTAATTTATCCAAGAAAAATGCCATTCCCTGAAGTCTACGTGTCAGAAGTTGCTGAAGATTTCTGAAACAATAACGCACATAATAATTATAAAAAAGAACAGCAATATTTAAGAACACAATTATGTTTGTATGATCTATTAAAAGAATGTATAAAGAAAGTACCCTGTGTCAAGATTTTGAGGATTTTCGGAGTTCTTTTGCAAATCCCTGACTTTATTTTCCAAATCTTTGATGTGCTCGTCTTTACATTTTAATATTTCTTCATATTTTTCTAGTTGTGAGTCACTGACATGCGCGTATACCAATTCCTTATCCTGAAAATTCACGTATGAATAATTAAAAGTGAATATCAAGGACTAGTTTAAATAAAATTTCTAAAATTAGAAAACATTTTTAAAGCATTATTTATTTATTACTATTGAATCTATTAATCATATATAGCAGTATTTATATTAAGTGTAAAAGGTGTGTAGTATTTATATTATTTAATTGTGGTATGTAAATTACAGTATTTATATTAAATGTAAAAGTTTACGGTGAATAATATAAAAAAGTATGTTCCTTCTTTTCCGAAATGTCATGAAAATGAATATAGAAAGACACAGAAAAAATATTAATTCATTTTAAAAATTATTTACCAGTTTGATTTTTTTAATTTCCTTGTCTTGTTGTTGTATTTTTTTCATGCAACCTTTGATCATCTGTAGAGCTTTGCGATTCTCTTTGCGCAATCTTACCAACTCGTCCTGATAATGAGTGAAATTGGGTAAAAATGTATAAATACTATGAAAAATATAGCAAAAATTATTATTTTAAAATAGTTGGTCCAAAAATTAAGACACTTGATTTGAGAAATTTTGACGTTATTACGATGTTATAATTCTAATGAGTCAAATATCTTAGTTATTACTCTTAAAACATTAATGACATTATTTTTATTACGTTATTTCAAAAGTAAAGTAGCAATATCTTTCTTCTTTCATTCTTTCAATATATTTTAACGCTCACTCTTGTATTCGTTGATCATACACACGACTATCCTTACAGATTATCAACACAATAGTGTATGTAGCCTTAAAAATAGCATATCATGTATTTAATTCATTGCTTTAGAATTGATAGAAAAATATATATTATTACTAGCTAACCCGTGCCCACTTCGCTGGCCGCTACTCGAGATAAGCTAACATCCTACATATAATTACTGTAACAACGGTTACTATTGCAATGGTTATACCATAGCCACAATGGTCCTCCAGACTATGCTGAGGAAAATAGACCCCTGGGAAAGTTTAGGGAGGCCAGAAAGGCCCTTTCGATTGCAATTTTGCAAACCAAAGCCAGGGCTCGGTAGGAGCTCCTCGAGACACTCGATCGGGACTCCTGGGAGCGCCCATACTGTGTGGCCTGCAGTAAAATGCGGTCTTGACTTTCACGGTCATGGAATCGCTCGAACTCGAGGTTCTCCGGTCGGTGATCGATGGTCTCTTTCCGGACCCGGGTGTCTTCACTCCCCCAGACATGGGTCTATCCGTTCCCGACACTCGAAGGTGGAGCCTCACTCCATCTCCCAGGAAGACCTTGACGTTTCCCGGACCGTCTTTGGGGCAGGAAGACGGCACCGGGTCCCGACGGGATCTCGACCGATCCTCTTCCTGGCCGCAAAACATGTACGCAGCCACCTGTGGGACTGTTCGACGCCTTCATCAGTTCATGTCAGTTCCGGTCGCAGTGGAAGGAGGGCCAGTTAAGTCTTATTTCGAAGGGAGGCCGGCCCCCCAATGATCCATCTGCCTACAGGCCCATAGTGTTGCTCAATGAAGTAGCCAAGGTCTTCGAGAAGATCTTGATAAAACGCCTCGTTAAGCACCTAAATACGGTGGCGCCGGGGTTGGCTGAGACGGCAGGACGCAGGAAACCGCGACCATGATCCAAAAATGAGAAGTGCGCAAGGGACCTCTGGACGCTGACGATAGAGACGCAGATACGCAAACGCAGATATGCGCAAAATCTCGTACCGTGATTCGTGATTGATAGGTACTTATAGCTAACTAGGATATGCCCGCGACTTCACCTACGCTCGACTTGAAACTCCCGCGGAAGTCTCGGGACACAAAGTACCATAGCATTTAAAAACTAATGTAATTGTAAGTTATCGTTTTAGCGAATACTATATCGGAATAAGCTATTTTTTTATGCACCCAAACAACTTCAAACTGCCCTCTTCAACCGATAAAAAAATCACACATTTTATTACATAAAATTTGCTATCGATCAGTGAAAAAATCACATTGGATTTTTTTTATCTGGCTATTTTAAATAATTCTCAGAGAAATTCCCGGGATAAAAAGTAGCGCAGATTTTAAGTTTAAGAATTAGCTGTCGATCAGCGATCACCGCATCGAAAACGGCCCAGTAGTTCTTACGTGATCCCGAACGTCTGTTCGGGATCACGTATAGACAAGAAATCTAAAAAAAATGCATCGGGTTCTCCAGCGTTTATAGTATATTCCAGTTGTTTTTTTGGAAATAGCTCGCACAGACACGATATGTTTAGAATTTTATAATATTATAGATATATAATATTTATTATTGAAAATATTTTATCATATGCCTACTCAATTCTACTTACCAAATCTTCATTATTTATGGTAACTCCCAAATAATCCCTGCAATAAAAATTACAATATATATTTAAAAATATTTGTGGCTGTGAACTATGCTGCCTACTATGTTTAAATAGAAACAGAACATACCCTGCTGATGATTCAGCACATGTATCATCGACTGGCTGTTTTTTATCTTCAGACTGAAATTTAAAAAAATGTAAGAATGTGATTTATGCACATTTAAATGAAGCAGAAAAGGCCATTCATGACTCTTGGGCACATTAGATGACCTATTTAACTAAGAAACCATGTGTTCTGTATAATGAATGTCGTGCTGTCTCATATGCCTTTGTGGTAATTTTTTTATTTCATTGTACGAGTTCAGCGGACAGACAGAAGGCGCACTTGATGGAAAGCGGTTACCATCGCCTATGAACATTTGTAACACCAAAGGTGCAACCAATGAGCTGCCGCTCTTTAAAGAGAGACAGGAACCTGGCCAGTAATGCCGCAACACAACTCCAGATTATTATGGCGGCATACTCTAGACCAGCGGTGGTAGCTATCCAGACGGGCAAATGCCCTACCACCTGGCTGTTAATTGTTTTTATCGCTTCCAAAGCGCAATACACATCAAAGCCGCCGACACAACCCGGCGGCATATATGAAAAAAATCATGTCAGCAACATACGCACGCAAGTGTTCTCCGCCGACATGTCGGTGTACGCAAGCGCTCAGTTGCACTGCGTCCGTGTTTAATGATTATTTTTATTTACTGAATTATCCTAGAGATTACAGCACACAAATTATATGACACATGCAACGAGTGAAGCCGCCAACTAGCCCGCTGACAAAAAGTTGCAGACTTAGGTTGGCGGGTAGGCGGCTATGGTGTGTATTGCGCTTTACGACATGCCGCCAGGCCGCAAGAAATTGTATTCTTTCTCCGTTCCTGGACAGATAAAGTGGAACATACTTAACAAAGAATGTTGACTGAAACGGAGAATAAGTAGAAGCTATTTTGCCCGAAGATTACCATTTCTATAAAGTCCCATTTTCTTGAACTATTCCTGTAGCTTCTTCTTATCTATAAAAATAGTTATTTACCGATATAAAAAAGTTAAAGTAAAACATTACCTGGTTCTGTGCATTTGCTTCTTTTTTTAAAGCAGCACTATTATTCATTGTCATTTCTACACTGTCCGTCGATATGGAACCCTGTTAAAAAAATCATTATTAGTTTTTCTTATGACACAACACAACATCTCTATACATTAATATGGGAATGTTGTGGCATAAGAAAAAAACATATTCAGGCTATACCTGTGGGTAGGCCACAGTTATCTCCTGAATATGTGTTCTTTATCACAGTAAACTTAAACTCCGGTAGGATAACAATAACTAAATAATAAAATATATATTACGAGCAATAAAAGGGTAAAATCCAGCAAAAATCAGGAAGGGTGTTGAGCGTGGGCCTTATGAAAGCGCTTAGCCGCTTACACATCCTATGGTGATGGAAAATTTCACACACTCGTCCACAATGCGAGTGTAAGACGAAAATAGATATTCAATCTGCTAGGAATTTTCAAATAAATAGTGCAAAGCTGAACAAGAGATTATATAAAGTTCACCTGTTGTTCCAATACGTCGATAGCTTCCGCAGCCGCAGCAAGCAATTCCTGTTTGTCGCTGAGCTGCCTTCTCAACTCCTCTACTTCCACTTGTAACCGAACATTATGTTCTAACAAACCCTAAAAATAAAATTAATACTACAGTTGTGATTATTATGTTCTGGAGATGAAAATAAATTACGGGACCGAAATAATGAGTTTAGCCTATTTCATTTTGTTTACAATAAAATTCAGTTTACGAACGTAAAAAAATGCATAATTTAAAAGGTAATGTGTTAAGGATGTGATCTTACAGTTAGTAATCAGGTATTGATTCATTTCTGATTCTTACCTGAACTGCAGGTGGCGATCCCGTGCCTAATTTTTCTTCTAAAAAATATATCCTTAACTTCAAATGAAAATTCTCCTTACGTAAACCGTTAAGTTGCTCTTCATATTGTTTCAAGCTAACACCACTAGCGTTGTTTACGTCTGTAAATATTGCAAAACGTTCGCTTTACAGAGCTCACGACCACAAACCAAATACATAATTACATGCAAAGGACTTTTAACTGATATTTGAGAATATCACGCATGAAATGGCCTATATTGTAAAACGGGAAAAATCGTAACGTTGCGCTACAACTGTTACCCTCATCTATTCATATCAAGGCTTTTTATTTTGGCCAGATCATTTCTTAGTCGACGAAAGGCTGTGCGTTCACTCAAATATACAAGTGATACTTACCGTGGCCTTCAGGACCAGGTACGGCCATTTCTTGGAGTTTCCTAGGACTTGTGCTGAAAAAAATCGACATAGTTTATGAGCTTCTTTAGCTAGACTGTAAACTAATAATATCATAAAGTATTCGACCATTCCGTAAAATATTAACTTTTCATTACATACGAGAGGCAACAATTACTGGCCTTATCATTTTATTGGTCAACGTTTGTCTATTTGTTTATCGATATTGGCCATATGATTAACGTAGGGTGCCTACAAAATATAGGTACACTTTTAATAAACCATTCACAGCAAAAGTTTATGTATGTAGATGTTAAGAATTTCCACTGCTTTTGTCGTTTGGCATTATGAATATAATCATTAAAAACATTTAATGGATAAAAACAAAAAAGCTCTATTTCAAAAAACACTGAACGTAGAAAGTTTTGCCTTTCTATGTTCTCTACCTCATACTTCAAACTTTTTATTATCGCAATTTTACTACTCCATTATGTAACCAGATGTAAATACGCCTTCCTGCCAAATTTTATCCCCATAGACAAAGCAGTTTTTAAAAACCATTACATGGATAGACTGACGTACATGACGATTTTACAGCGGTTCCGTTAACTTCAAGCTGGATAGAGAACCCTAAAATGGCTTAATGTTAAATCTTGGGGTTTGGAAGAATAAAGATATTAAATAGATAGACTTTGATCGTTGTCATTCGTTCAAGTGAACATTAGTAGTTCGTAGTCATTGAGTTACACTCCATTACGAAGAAATAGGTCAAGTCTATAGTAATTTAGTAGGAGGTTGGTTATAAAATTATTACGTCCTAATGAATTATCTAATGAAATATTACTTAAATTGGGAAATTCACCTACGAACACGCATACAATAGGTATGCAGCGTATTTTCTACTTTATTAATCGGAGCAAAAAAAAACCATACATGTCTAATTACTTTAATTAATTCACGGTCACGTACCTAAACGGAGATGGTATGTTATTCCCGTTTTTAGTAGCATTGTGCATTCTAGGTAATGTTGCCATTTCAGTCTATAAAGCATTCAACGTTAATGCTACGACATTATCTTTGATGTGTTTAGATAATGGTCTTAAAATAAACACACACCGACTGCACAACACTTCTTACAATTAGTTGTCTTTTATATGGATTTATTGATGCTTTTGTCTTACTAAATTGTTATAAAAATATAAGGCAAAAAGAGGATATAATCTGGTAAACACTTCCAAATAAAGTAAACAATAATACAATTAGCAAATCACTTTGTATTGGTTTTGTCACAGAGTACATGAGATGAAACTGAAATTAGGACAAATCTTCCACGTCCAGTGGGATTCGGGAACACTCGTTCACTATCGTACGAGCACAAAACATATACATAGGTCTAGAAGGTTTACATAGAATAAAACGAAATGTTGAAACAGGCTCAAGAATAAAATGCCCCGCCCGATTCCGTGCTTTACGATTGTTTTTTAATTTTATCGTCGAAATTATTCTATCGAGATCAATGTAAGCGAGTAGGTATTAGAAGTATTCAATACTTTATTTGTCCGTTCTCTTATGTATTACAGAGAAGATTGCGCGCTTCATCTTTGGAGTTAATGTTAAATATTAGGTTGGGGTAAAAGTTTCTTCGCATTTTATATAAAAATTCAAAAGGTTTTTTATAAAGTTTATTTACATTTGACTAAAGTATGTAGGTGCCATTTTGTTGGATAACTTTTTGCCATCTTGTAGGCAGGGACGTGATCCCATTGCTATAAAATTTTGGGGCTTCTGATCAAAAAACTGCGACAAGTGGTTTTGGCAATCCTCTCGTTATGTTAACCTAACACTGCCTAAGGAATTCTGCAGAGACTGAAACAGGTGAAAATCTGAAGATGCAAGGTCAGGACTGTACGGCGGATGCATTAACACCTCCCAGCCAAACTCTCGTAATTTTTGCTGAGTGGCTAAAGATGTGTGAGGTCTAGCGTTATCATGGTGAAAAACCACACCCCTTCTGTTGATTAATTCCGGTCGCTTTTTCTCAACTTTTTGCTTTAATCTCATTAGTTGTTCGCAGTACAGTTCAGAATCGATGGTCCTGCCTGGCGGTAACAGCTCATAATGAATAATGCCCTTCCAATCCCACCATACACACAGCATCACCTTGTTGCGAGTTAACCCGGGTTTCGCCACAGTCTGTGAAGCCTGACCGGCCTATGGCCACGATCTTTTTCGCACGTTCTTGTCGTGCGTGATCCACTTTTCATCACCAGTTATCAGCTTCTTCAAAAATGGTTCGGTTTCATTACGTCGTAATAAAGAATGACAAATGAGTACACGGTTCATTAGGTTTCTTTCAGTGAACTCATGAGGCACCCAAATATCGAGCTTTTTGGTGTACCCAGCTTTTTTTAAATGCGCCAAAACAGTTTTGTGATCAATTCCCAGTTCTCCAGCTACATCGTAACTACTAATATGCCGATCTTGCTCCACTTTTTCAAAAATGGCATCAATTTTGTCCGTAACAGGACGACCAGAGCGACGTGCATCTTTGATATCAAAATTTCCGGATTGAAAACGCTGAAACAAATTTGCGCTACTCTCACAGATACTGCATTAGGTCCACAAACATTGCAATTTTTTTTCGCCGCTTGTGTTGCATTTTTACCTTTTTTGTAGTAAAATTTTAAAATGTATCGAATTTCTTCATTAGATTCACTCATTTTAACAATAAGAAAAACAAATGAACATCACACATTTTCCTAATTTGAATTTGGAATTGTCTTCTTTAAAATTAAAACTTTTTAATGATACCAAAACCACCCAGATGCAAATGGTATAGCCAAAGAGATCTTATTACAAGTTCATACATACTATTTGCGAAAAGACTTTTTCCCCAACCTATTAGTTCAGTAAGCGAAAGGGCAAACTGGGTTATCAAAAATAATTATGACCACATATATTACATGCGTGTGTCTGTTTCAGCTCTTTATTATAAGTAACCCTTCTGTATGAATTTATATTGCGGTTGGAATAAGGACACAATCACAGGAGGGAGGGAGAAAAAAGATGAGAGAGGCGACTGCTGTTTACCCCACAATATAAATGTGCACTAGACACTACACAAATAGATTGGTCGCGCCAGTAAGTTTGTTCTGTTCCATATTTTGATTTATATATGTGCTACTTCCTGTATGGAACTATGGATTGCCTTTAATACTAAATTTGACAGGTATTGGTTGTTACAGGGCTTCCTTTATAAATTATGAAAATTGTATTGCACTTTCTTTAATTATGTGTGCACATTATAATAATATGTTTTTAGGACAGAAAAGTAGTCCGATGCTCCGCCTAATCAGTGCATGTGTTATGAGCGTTATATTAATTGGTAGTGGCAATTCAAGAATTGAGGTCCACAGAGGATTAATCATTATCCGAGCGTTAAATCCGAGTTGCGTTCAGTGTTCGCTCCGATGTCCAGGGTCCGCTTTCCCAATTTTTCTCTTCACTTCACGAGGGTTTCGGCATCCCCCGTTTTGGGACAAATGAGCTATACAGACGATTGAAATAAAGTAAATCCCAGCCTTTTTGCTTATTCCCATCGTTCGTTGCACGACCTTGTAGGTATAAGTATATACATATATGTGCATAACGCAAATGCTTATGAGGAAGCAATCATCGCGAGTCGGACCCGCCTGAAGGATACTTAAATCTGACTAAATTACGTTATGGGATAATGAACGAATTCGAGAACAGCGTCTGTGGGATAGTATGTACACCACAGAGTCTTAAGTCACTTGAGCACAGATGTTCCGGCTTCTTTCAGTTCCAATATTTTATAATTAAAGAGTTGCCTTTTATATGTATCACAATATATCGATCTATAAATTATTAAATGTGTAAATGGTTCGAATTTGTACATTGCGATTAAAAATGTGAAAAAATCACGGGGAAGAATTCGGACCAGATTCCGAAAATGCAAGTTAAAGAATTTTTGTCTGTCTGTCTGTTAGAGCATCAGGTCAAAACTACTGAATGGATTTAAATGATTTATTTAACAAAAACAAAACCGACTTCACACTAAAAGTAAAAAAATAAATATTTAACTGACTTCTTTTTACAGCCATCTAGAACCACCGACGATGACGATCTAGAAGTCGGTGTCAAGTAAAACATAAAAAATACTCTATTTTGTAAATTTGTTGTTGTTCTTGTACTTTACTTTTTAGTTGCGCAAATACTTCAATAGCTATAGAAACAATATATTAAGTACTTGTAGAAATAGTTCAACTGGTACGCATATACAAATTTGCTATTTCACTCTTCGGTATACTCGTATATGCTCTTAGACAAGGGTTCCTCTCGATTTCCTTGCGTCCACAAATCAGATCCTGACTTGGTGACTATTGTGGTGTTGCGGCAAAAAGTGGCGAGTGGTATAAATTAAAGATACCACTTTAATACGCAAACATATATTTAACTAGAGTTTACCCCGCGGCTCAGCCGCGGAGCAAACTCTAGTGCGTACCTCTTGCGTAAAGAGCAGGCGTTAATATAGGTTACATTGTATTAAATTTTTATATTAGTGCTATTTGCCCCCGAAAGATTAACTTCAATTTATATCGCAAACTATCCCATCTCACGGTAAACTATCTAAACTCGGTATTAAAACTACATAATTGTACAAAATTACAGCAAAATCGATCCAGTAATCCTAGTAGTTTTTCCGTGAACGCTTAACAGATCGAGTTACTATCGCATTCTTTTATAGATGATAATTTTTTATATCTATATAAACTTGAGAAATTATTGATCTCCTATACAAACTTTCATCCTCTATTTAAACCCGTTCTAGTTTTATTTGTCTATCCCCTGACTATCTATCTGTAAACCACAAAATGGACTAAAATGACCGAAATGACCGAAATGACCAAAATAACCAAAATAACAAAGAGACCAAAATGTCCAAAACGTCCAAAATGACCAAAATATCCAAAATGACCAAAATGTTGAAAATAACCAAAATGGCAGATCACCAAACCAAAACCTATCCCACTTTCTTGGATAACCTTTGTATAAATCTATCCCATGAACCGGGATGAAAAGTATCCCTTGTCCCCTCTCAGTATTAAAATTACATATATACCAAATTTCAGCTAAATCGGTCCAATAGTTTTTCCGTAAAAGCATAACAAATAAAGAGACAATCATATTTTTCATTTTATTTTTTCGGGATAAAAAGTATCCTATGTTGATCCTCGGGATCGAAAATATATACAGTTGTTGTCTAATTAAGAAAGATTTGAAGTTCTAGAATTATTTTTCATTTAAATCGTGTCATACACAGAGATGTGTACCTTCTGAGAAGCAACTAGTTATGTTATAAAATAGCTACATTAATAGAGCAACGTGGCTTAGGAATAAAGAATAAAATCGCTAACTATTTTTTTTCACATTTTATTTATTTTACCAAAGTAACACATTCAAATAGTACTGAAGCTGGACAAATAATTAAGAACGATTTATTAAACTGCTAGGGAATCGTTTTGTATGACACTCACATTTAAAAAATCACAATAATATGTAGCGCGAGAAATTTAAAAAGCATTTTAATACATTTTTAACTAAAATTAATAGTTAATAATAGCATATCCACGGCTTTTAATTACTTCTTTACACCGGCGAGGCATTGACTCTATTAATTTTTGACATTTCACAAGAGAAATAGAGTTCCATTCTTCAAAAAAAACGTCGTACAGCTCTCTTAAATTCCCACACTGTGTATTTGAAACCTTTTTCTTTACTTCGAACCACAGGTTCTCTATTGGGTTTAGATCGGGGCTGTTAGCTGGCCAGTTTAAGACAGAAACTGATTGCGCTGTAAGAAATTCCTTTACGGTGCGTGCAGTGTGCTTTGGATCATTGTCATGCTGGAATGTCCAAATAACCGGTAGAACGTCTTCAGCATAAAGTAACATTGTTTCTTCCAGTATATTTTTGTATTGGCACTGATCCGTGTTACCTTCTATCAACTTTACAGGTCCAACACCATGTCCAGAAAAGCACCCCCAAATTTTCACATTTCCACCACCGTGCTTTAATGTAACTTTCGTGTACTTAGGGTCGAACGCTGTATTCGGGGGACGTCGTACATAACGTTTTCCATCAGAACATACTCTGTTTATTTTCGTCTCTTCAGAAAAAAGTACATTTTTCCACTGTCGCACAGTCCAGTTTTCATACTTTCTCGCAAATGCAAGCCGGGCTTGTCTGTGGCAAAGTTTCAACATGGGTACCTTTCTTGCTATCCTACCGTGCAATTTTTCTTCTATCAAACGTCTTCGAATAGTGTGTGCTGAGATTGTTGAAAGGTTGTTTTCACCAAAATATTCTTTTCTCAGCTCATTGGACCCTTTAAAAGGATTTTGTTTTGCCATACGAACGATGTTTCGGTCACCTCGAGGAGTTGTTTTTCTCTGTTTAGGTACACGTGGAACATTCGAAGTAGTTTGATACGTAGCAAAATGCTTTACAGCGTGGAAAACCATCGTTTTTGAACATTGGAGATGGTCGGCTATCTTTTTATAAGACCAATTTTTCCGGCGAAGTTTTATTATTACTTCCCTAGTAGATTTATCACAACTTTTATTTTTTCCCATTGTTTTTTCATAAGAAGCAATCACTTTTAATCTTTAACAGCACTAAATGGCGCCAAAATTATACAAACAGTAACAAATCGACTGAGTGTTCTCTATTTAAATTTGAATAAAGGTATAAACTGTTTAGCGTTCTTAATTACGTGACCAACCAGTAAATAGGAATACTATGTTTAGAAGTAGTGTAAAAAGTTTGTCTATTTATTTTTAGTTAAGCATATCAATGAATACAGCGGTATTATGGAAAAGTTTTACGATATCGAGAGAAATAAAAAAATGCATTCAATTAGTTTTGCGTCTTAGTTTGAAAAAAATCTTCACTTTAAATCAGCGTTCTTAATTATATGACCACCACTATATATATACTGAGTTTCAGCCCAAGTCCCAATAGTTTTTCCGTGAAAACTGAACGGGCAGACTGACAGAGCTACTTTCGCATTTATAATATTAATAAGGATAGGGATTTGCGTAAACCAAATATGAAACCGATACAAAAATTCTGGAATTGCTCAAGTTTATCTAACTGATATTCTGCGAGGTTAAGATAGCTAGCATCGGCATAGTCTAGGATGGGTAAAAGAGTTCCAGGAGGCCCTGCTGGTCTACCAGTGGGGCTCGCAAAATAACATCAATGCCCCTGGTAAAGCCCTCGATGTCGATGTCTTCACCGCGTGCCTAGAACAGGGCCGGTTCCCCCGGCAGTGGAAGACCGGGAAACTGGTCCTACTCAAAAAGGAGGGGCGCCCCGCGGAATCACCGTCCGCGTACCGGTCCATCGTGCTGCTGGACGAGGTGGGCAAGCTCTTCGAGAGAGTCATTGCAAACCGCCTCGTCCAGAACCTATCAAAAGAGGGAACGGACGTGGCCGATGTCCAATTCGGTTTCCGCAAGGGGCCCTCCACTATTGACGCGATAATGCGGATGAAGAGCCAGGCGGAGGAAGTCTCCAGCGGTGAAGTGCTGATGGCGGTGTCCTTGGACGTCGCCAACGCATTCAACAGCATGCCTTGGAGCTGTATCAGGGAGGCACTCCAATATCACGGGGTGCCGACCTACCTCCGCCGCATAGTCGGGGCGTATCTCAACGACCGGGCCGTCATCTTCCCGGGTCAAAACGGCTGGGGACGCCAAGAGATGTCATGCGGTGTTCCACAGGGGTCGGTACTGGGGCTGACCCTGTGGAACATCGGTTACGACTGGGCGTTGCGGGGCGTCATCCTCCGCGGCGTAAGTACCACGTGTTACGCCGACGACACATTAGTCGTCGCGCAGGGGAGGACGTACCCCGAGGCAGCCATTCTGGCGACAGCTGGGGTTGCACAGGTGGTCCACCGAATCCGGCGGCTGGGTCTCAAGGTGGCCCTGCATAACTCTCCCATCTCCCGGGATGGAACAGTATCTATGCCCATTTTCGGTATTAAAATTAGATTTAAACAAAATTACAGCAAAACTGATCCAGTACTCCTAGTAGGTTTTTCGTGAAGGCTTAACAGACTCCCATACAAACTTTCATCCTCTATTTCAACTCGTTCTAATTTTATTTATCTACCCCCCGTCTATGTATCTCTAAACTAATAGGTTGGGGAAAAAGTCTTTTCGCTTATAGTATGTATGAACTTGTAATAAGATCTCTTTGGCTATACCATTTGTATCTGGCTGGTTTTGGTATCATTAAAAAGTTTTCATTTTAAAGAAGACAATTTCAAATTCAAATTAGGAAAATGTGTGATGTTCATTTGTTTTTCTTATTGTTAACATGAGTAAATCTAATGAAGAAATTCGATACATTTTAAAATTTTACTACAAAAAAGGTAAAAATGCAACACCAGCCGGGAATTTTTTTTGTGATGTTTATGGACCTAATGCAGTATCTGTGAGAGTAGCGCAAATTTAGTTTCAGCGTTTTCAATCCGGAAATTTTGATATCAAAGATGCACGTCGCTCTGGTCGTCCTGTTACGGACAAAATTGATGCCATTTTTGAAAAAGTGGAGCAAGATCGGCATATTAGTAGTTACGATGTAGCTGGAGAACTGGGAATTGATCACAAAACTGTTTTGGCGCATTTGAAAAAAGCTGGGTACACAAAAAAGCTCGATATTTGGGTGCCTCATGAGCTCAGTGAAAGAAACCTAATGAACAGTGTACTCATTTGTGATTCTTTATTACGACGTAATGAAACCGAACCATTTTTGAAGAAGCTAATAACAGGTGATGAAAAGTGGATCACGTACGACAAGAACGTGCGAAAAAGATCCTAGGCAAAGGCCGGTCAGGCTTCACAGATTGTGGCGAAACCCGGGTAACTCGCAACAAGGTGATGCTGTGTGTGTGGTGGGATTGGAAGGGCATTATGAGCTGTTACCGCCAGGCAGGACCATCGATTCTGAACTGTACTGCAAATAACTGATGAGATTAAAGCAAAAAGTTGAGAGAAAGCGGCCGGAATTAATCAACAGAAGGGGTGTGGTTTTTCACCATGATAACGCTAGACCTCACACATATTTAGCCACTCAGCAAAAATTACGAGAGTTTGGCTGGGAGGTGTTAATGCATCCGCCGTATAGTCCTGACCTTGCACCTTCAGATTTTCACCTGTTTCGGTCTCTGCAGAATTCCCTAGGTAGTGTCAGGTTAACATCATGAGAGGACTGCCAAACCAGTTGTCACAGTTTTTTGATCAGAAGCCCCAAAATTTTTATAGCAATGGGATCACGTCCCTACCTTCAAGATGGCAAAAAGTTATCCAGCAAAATGCCACCTACATACTTTAGTCAAATGTAAATAAACTTTATAAAAAACCTTTTGAATTTTTATATAAAATGCAAAGAAACTTTTTCCCCAACCTAATATTATAAATGTGAAATTAACTCTGTCTGTTACACTTTCTCACAAACACTACTGGGCCGATTTGACTGATACTCAGTATATATATTTTTGATGCTGGGGATGAACATAGGATACCCTTTATCTTCCAGGATAAATAAAGTTTTATTTAGCCTACCGTGAACTTGTTAATTTTAACTAAGTAATTAAAATGAACAAATTGGTGGTAGGCTAAATAAAACTTTAACAATACTCATTGACACTTGACATCTTCGTCTTCCGTGGTCAAGGCTACTAAAAAGTGGCCAAAATATCGAATAATCAAAATAAAATAAATTACCACACTTAAAACCATTAAAACATAGTTTTATTAAGTTTTTTGAAGTTATGTTTCATCAAATTCTAGTCAACTATTCTTGAGGTTTTATATATTGATAAATATAATGTTTTCTGGTAAGAAAAAAATTCAGCTTTTTAGTTTCAGCTATCATGAATATTGAGAAAATCATAATTAGCTATTATACAATTTTCAAATTAACATTTTGTTATTCATGATAATGAGGCCAAAATAAAGTCACAATTGGTATTAAGTGTGTAATAGAAACATATATATAAAGTATTAACATGTAAGTACTTACATCATATTTGTAGTATCACCAGTAAATTCAGTCATTTTGATATCAGATTCTGATCTTATTATAACAGCAATGAAAACCAAATTATTTTAATCTAGAGAACAGTTGTCATGTGCTCCAAACTCAAACCTTACACAAACAAATCACAGTTTAATATAAAATGTTACTTTTAATTTATTAGTAGTCTGATAGTGATGTGTGGTTGAAATGCACAGAATTGAAAGGACAGGACAATATCCTATAATATTGAATGATACAAGTTTATGTTTATATACTTAGTCTAGCCATAAATACTGTTACAATAAAATATTACATTTGAATTTGGAATCTGTCATTTTTATATGATTGTTCATGGTGTTTTCTCATTTTGGCACCAATACATTGTACAACATTTTGCGATATTAAAATGGAGTGGGGCGATAAAGAAAACCAAATTGCTGTGATTGCATTACACAAAGTAGGTATGGAGCCAAATGCAATTTTTAAAACTCTCCATGCGCTTGGTATTAATTAGTCAAATGTTTGTGTACCGAGCTATTAATAAGTACAATGAGACCTCCTCTGTTTGTGACAAAAAAAAGATCTGACCGTCCACATAATGTTTGTACGAAAATGGTGGTCAAAGCAGTAAGGGAAAGAATTTGAAGAAATCCTCTCCGAAAGCAAAAGATTTTATCTCGGGAGATGAAGATATCACCTAGAACCATGTCACATATTTTAAAAGATGACTTAGGACTTGCAGCCTATAAGAGACACACTGGTGATTTCTTAACTCATAATTTAAAAAAGAATAGGGGGTAAAATCGAAACAACTACTTAAGCGGTACGCAAAGGGAGGTCACAGAATTTTTTTTTCAATTGAGCAACATTTTAACAAACAAAATGACCATATTTATGTTCAAAGCTCTAAGGAAGTTTCTCAATTAGTCGACAGAGTGCAACATGGGCATTATATATCTTCAGTGATGGTTTGGTGGGGTGTTAGCTATGAAAGAGTGACTGAGCCATATTTTTGTGAAAAAAGTATCAAAATATCAGCACAAATGTATCAAGATACCATTCTTGTGAAGGTAGTTAAGCCCCTTAAAAACACCATGTTCAATAACCAAGAATGGTCCTTCCAGCAAGACTCAGCGCTGGTCATAAAGCTCGGTCCACTCAGTCTCGGTTGGAAACAAACATATCAAACTACATCAGAGCTGAAGACCGGCCGTCAGCTAGTCCCAATCTTAATCTGCTGGATTATGATTTATGGTCAGTTTTAGAGAGTACGGCGTGCTCTAAACGCCATGATAATTTGGAGTCCCTAAAACAATCCATATGATTGGCAGTGAAGTATTTTCCCACGGAAAGAGTGCATGCTTCTATTGATAACTGGCCTCAATGTTTAAAAGACTGTATTGCAGCTAATGGAGATCACTTCAAATAAGCTTTTTATAATTCAAATTGTTTTATATTTATGTATTAAACTTACACACTGTAAAACTTATAAATGTAATTTGCAATAGAAAAAAAATCTTTGTTACAGTATTTATGACAAGACTAGGTATATCACTTGGTTGGTTTATCTAAATTGAAAGACAGGAACATAATATCGGTTTAACTATTGCATTAATCTTTTTTTTTCAAATGTTTGATGTACTTACAGAACCTTATCTGTAAGTACAGTCATTTCCAAATTTAAATTTTTTATTCTTTTTAGGTGTCATTCTGAGGTACCACAAGGCATTTCCGAATAAAACAGCAAATGTTGTAGACTGATATTTCTTTTATGAATACTTTACCCTTTTATATAAAATTAAATCTAATAATTGTTACAGCTAAATGTTGAAAAAATCAGTTACTTGTGAAAAGTTCGTTGTTATTTATTATACATGTATGAAATAGAGTACTTTTCATATTATGCTCATTTTACTAGGTTAATAGTAAGTAAGGTAAAGTTATAAGTAACTCTATAAAAAACATTTTGGTTTTGTATTGCCTTACAATCTATGTACCTACATCACCTGTATGAATATATTATTCCGTTGAATCCGCTTATATGACTGTGTGCGATACGTTTTGTTTATAAGTGCTTAATGCTTATATTTATATTCAAGATAATTATTAATTTATTGCTAAAAACTGCAGTTTATAGGATATATTTCCGAATGAACTGTGGAATAAACGTTAACTTTCAAATATTTTTTTTTTTATTCAGGTTTATGGCTTGACAGCTAGGCCTTTACGCCAGATCTTAGATTATAATGTAGTTTCTTCATTTTATTATGCCTATGTGTAGCACAGCTGAACTGTAGATTATCAGCTGGTGCCATTCAACCGAGTTCTTGTGACAACTGAAAAGGCCACATTTGGCTATACATTTCACATTTCTCACAAAACACATAATTACTACTCAAATACTATCAATATCCTACAACTATTGTTCATTTTAGAGTAATTTTACACATTTTTAGAAAATAAAACTCCACACCACAATATCTCCTTTTAGTTCCCGCCAAAAACTCCCTTTCAAACATTTAAAAAACCGAGGAGTTTTTGGATAACTCTGCGCACGGCTGAAATCGGAATTAATCCATGTGCCATTATCAAAGTTAATACTCGCTATCACCATGCCGAAAGTGATTAAAAGTGCTGGCCGTGATATTATCTTGAAGGTAAAAAGTGCTTGTGAAGAAGAACGAGACAATATCGGGCCTACAATTCCGTTTTACAAAGTCAGAGCCCGCTCGGCATATTTGACAGGTTAGTTTTAGGGCTGCCATAACATCAAAACTATCTTTATTTTCTGGTTTTGCTATTAGCTTTTTACGACATCTGTACAAATACAGTGTAAAGTACATAATTAAGCTCTATTTAATGAAAAACTTTGTAAAACATAAATATTGTTAAGATTTGCCTGATAAACATTATTTTATGTATATTGAAACAACATAACATAAAGTTTATTGTGATTATCTAGTACGTATTTACTTACTGTATTTCCCTATTATCGTCCTAATGCTATGCTATTCTATAAAAAAAATCCCTATTGTATTCCAACAGACAAAACTGCCCGTAAGAGGATTCTAAATTCTAACTGATTACCTGTAACACTGTTTATATTATTATTCTTACTTTGTTATAGGTGTTTCCGAACGTACTGTCACCCAAATAACTCAAGAGGGTATTGCTGCAGCAGCTGCATGTTCAAAAATTGTGACACCCGGAAATAAAAGAAACCGGAAAAAAGCAATTGATGATTTAGACGATTTTGATAAGTGCGCTATAAGGCATCAAATTCAATCCTTTTATGTCGTAAAGAAAGAAATTCCGACCATAAATAAACTTTGGTTGGCTCTGAAAGCTAATATTGATTTCAAATATGGAAGAAGCTCGTTGAGGAGTATTTTGAAAACTATGGGCTATAAATACAAAAAGTGTCAGTCTAAGCGTAAAGTATTGATAGAACGCAGTGATATAGCAGCTTGGAGAGCAAGATATATTCTGAGGCTACGCAAGAATCGCCAGGAGGATAATCGGCCTGTTATTTATCTTGATGAAACATACATACATGCTTCATACCACTTACAAAAATGTTGGCAATCCAAGGAACAGCCTGGTATTCTTGCTTCTGATAGTGTTGGCGCAAGATGGATTATAGCCCATGTTGGAGGCAAAACTGGTTTTATTGAAAAAGGACTGCTGCTGTTCAAGTCCAAATCCAAATCAAGTGACTATCATGACATGAATTCCGTGAATTTCATGCGATGGATAACAGAATAGATAGTGCCAAATCTACCATCAAATTGCATTGTAGTGATGGATAATGCATCATACCACTGCATACAGGTAAACAAGGCCCCTACAATGGGGAATATAAAAGCAGAGCTCCAACAGTGGCTTACGAGAAATAAAATTGAATTCGATGATTGTTGGACAAAACTGCAATTATTCAAATTAATCAAAAGGCACAAGGGAGACCCACAGTACGAAATAGAACAACTGTTAAATGAACATGGGCACGAGGTTTTGCATTTACCGCCTTACCATTGTGATCTCAATCCAATCGAAAACATTTGGGCAATTGTGAAGAGGCGCATTGCAGAAAAAAATGTCACTCAAGCTCCTAGTAACATAGAAGCATTTACAGAGGCAGCTTTCCAAACAATAATCACAGAAGAGTGGCTCAATGTATGTCTACATGTAGAAAAAATTGAGGTCAAGTATTTTGAATCAGACTAATGGATAAATTTATAATTAATGTCACAGACAACACATTCGACTCTTCTGATGAAGAATCTAGCATGTGTTCTGATGAAGATGTTCAAATGGAAGGTATTGACCCATTACAAGACCATTCTCACTCCAAATTTAAAATATCTACTATATATTCAATAAAAGACTTACAAGGTTACTGTGGACTTTTAATTTTTCTTTTTTTTATTTATAGATTGAATAATAAAAGATGAAACATTAATTATAATAAATTAATTTCATCGTTGGAAAATAATTCATATTTATGTAACTTAATTAATCATAACTGTTTTAAGTATTTAAACTGTTTAAAATAGAAATAATGATTTATGAATGTAAGTTTTAGTTTAAAAATATTCACTCATTATCGGCATTTTCCCCTGCATGTGGTCTTTGGACGCGTGAGAGGTTAAACTGGTAACATTAAATACGCCACCCGTCGCGCGCAGAGTTATCTTGCGCGCACTATACTACTTTAAAAAACCTTTCATCACAGACTATATAAGCGGCCCATTCACTATCCTGTATGGCATTGCATCCGGCTGCACGGAGACGTTCCATGTAGACTCACAACGACCACATTCACGACCGGGATTTTTCCAGTTCCACTTGCTTGCCTGCGTTACAATCGTAAACTCAAGTGAAACAATTATTCGACCTACCTCTTGACATAAGTCATTGTGAGCGTTGTGTGATCGAAAATGATGACGTCATTATTTTTGTTTTCGCCACGACCACAAGTGACATTGGCAAAATCAATGCCGAATGCGTTGAAGCCATAAAACTTAAAAAAAAAACGATCGCGGTCGCCTTGTCAAACGGCTAGCAGAGCATTTTCGGCGTTGTGAGCTACGAATGGAAACCGCAGAGAGCAAGATACCTCTTGAGTCCTTCAAATTCCGACCACTGCAAGACTCCCATGCAGCATAATGAATGAACCTTTAAAGACATTTAAATCACTATTTTAATGAGTCTTCCTTATATCAATTTTGCATACCGTCCTATTTGAAATATACTGTAGCCAAAAATTAGAAAGAAAATAGGTAACATTTGACACGGTACGGCTGTAGAGACTTGGTCTTTTGCCTGGCATTATGTTAATATGTCAATGTGGAATTGACTGACAGACACAAAGTACAGACAATCAACAATCTGACTTGCAGCGGCAGGCATTAATTTTAAAAAAAGAACAATTTCATAACACGTTTCTTCATTTCTATTTTCTTACAGATGTAAATTTAAATTTTCATTTCATTTTGCATTTGATCAAACAAGTTCTAATAAGTAAAGAGGTGATTAAACATTTTTATTTAGCAAAAGCTATAAGAGCAAGCGTAACTTTGTTTCAAACAAAAGATAAGATGAAGAAATATGCATAGAATGAAAAAGGACATCGAGACGCTACATCAAATTAAAATTTGCAACATCTACCTACCTACAATACCAACTGTATTCTATTTCTTATTTCCAGTTTCCAAAAAGCAGCAATCAAATTATTAAGTTGCTTAGTGGACATGGCACTTTCAAGCAATCTTCGTTTACTATTCAATAGAATAGGACTTTCTGACGTTAGAAAAAAAATTCGCTTCTACAGTGATAACACGGACGCGCTTAATGAACAAAAAGAAATAGACCCGGCCAAAGATAGGACTAAAGCAGTGCCGGTGGAAACGAGCATAAAATATCTACAAAGTAAAGCTTATCAGCAAACTTATGGCAATAAACCGGTTTGGGTTTTATATCGCCGCAATCATAAAGGTGGAGTAGCACCAAAGAAAACTAGAAGATCGTGTGTAAGAAATGGGATGATATCTACAGGGAATCCATGCCCCATCTGTAGAGATGAATATCTAGTTCTGGATCACAGAAACACTAAACTACTAGAACAATTTATGTCTGAGTACACTGGTCAGGTTTGTACTGTTTGTTATATCAAAATATATATCACAGTTTATGTGGAAATTTTTATTACCAAATAATAAGTTAACGCTGTTTAACCTAAAGTGTCAATTTTTGCCTATTAGTCTCTTTGAATATTTATTTTGTATAGGCTTGGGATTATATATATAAACTACAGTTTGCCCTGTGGCTATGCCGCATGTCAAACTTTAGACAGTAGCTTTATTTTACTTACATAAAACTTCATTCATTTTTTTACATATAATATAAAAACATATAATAATAACAAAGAAACTAAGTCCTTATAATCTAGACAACTGCCCAGCAAAATATATGAGGTGAGTCAAAGCCAACCTGATTTGAAGTAATATAATGAATAACACTCCTGGGCAAATTCCCCTGGGATTCCCAAAATATAAAGTATTGCATCACTTAAAAAGGACTTAAGCTATTGTTTTATTCAAATTGTATAGAATTCAGCTAATATTTATGCAATCTAACTAATTTATACCATACCCAGGAAAATTCCTGTGAGATTCCTGGGACACAAAGTATAGTAACATTTAAAAAAGAATGCAAGCTATAGTTTAATTGAAAACTGTGTCAGAAAAAGCAACTTTTATGCACCGGAACAACTTTATACTGCTCCCGGGAAATTCATAGCCTAGATTTTAAATCTAAGCATTTGCTGTTGATTAGCGAAAACTGCATCAAAATCGGCTCAATAGTTTTTATGTGAATCCCGAACAAACAGCCAAGAAATCTAAAAAAAAATGCATTTGTTCCACATAGTTTATATAGTCTATTCCAGTAGTTTTTTTAAATAGCTTTAATTCACAGACATGGGAGGGTTAGAATGCTACATTATATATATATATATATATATATATATATATATATATATATATATACAGGCTGTCCCGAAATTCAACATCCAATGGCAAATGAGGGGTAGGCGACTGTATGACACCGTTAAATAAAATATTAGAAAAAAAATCCATTTAAGTTTTTTTTAGATACATATATATTTTTTTAAGTTGTGAAAAATTCCGAATCTGACGACATTTTTAAGCACCATAAGGACAAATCCATAATTCTTCATAATTCCGAAATGGTATAATACTCTGTACATTTAAAAGTAACTTGGCAAACAAAATGTTCCTTGAGAAAGACATCAAATTTACAAGAAATGTTGTTTTCTACCAAAAATGGCTTTAAATTCTAGTTTAACACAAAAAAAGGTAAAGCGCATGTGTGTGAGCGAGACAGAGAGTGACGCCACCAATTTAAGGCCGATCCGGTATTATGATTGTTCTGCTTGTTCTAACTGTCATTTGATCAGTGTGTTACATTCCGTGGTCTATTGCACATCTCTCTGTATTCCGTTACGCTCATACTGACGACTTTGGCTTTATGTTTTGGACTTGATTGCCTTTGTGTGAAAATGATGCCGTCTTCTTACACAACATCAGAATATGAAGAAATACATTTGATCTATGGAGAGTGCAGATGCAATGGACATGCTGCAAGTAGTTTGTACTGTGATAGACATCCAAATGCTGAACGCTACCCAGACCATCAAGTGTTCATGAATATATACCGAGCATACTTGGAGGGGCATTTACCTGGTGCCCGTTTAAATGCAGGAAGACCTAGAGCCAACATCGATGCAGAGGTTCTGCAAGAAATTGAAAATGATTCAAGCATTTCCGTACGTGCTATTGAAACAAACATGGGAGGGCCAAAAAGTGTTACTCATTTGAATTTTGAAATTGCACAATTTTTACTCATAGCACATACAACGGATACAAACTCTTTTACCTCATGATTATCCCAATCCCCAAGAATTCCCTAACCGATGGATTGGGTATCTTGGACCAATTACATGGCCTCCCCGATCTCCAGACCTAAACTCGCTAGATTGTTTTTCTGGGGTTGCCTGAAAGAGAAAATATATTTCAAAAAGATCACAAATATTGCCGAACTTCGCCAGAGTCTCAACAGCTGTAGAAGAAATTAATTCTAGAGAATACGCCCGTCGAATCAAAAGATCGTTTTTACGGCGTTGTCGGGCTTGTATTGATGCTGATGGAAAACAATTTGAGCTTTTAATTTAGTAAAATAAATTATTAGACACAATTTACTTTGCTTTATTTCTTACATTAGAGACTAAGATTTGTAGAAAGACATCACTATCTGTCTCGTTCTTACTTAAATAAATGGCGTCACTCTCTGTCTCACTCACATCAATGCGCTTTGCCTTTTTTTTAAGTTAAACTAGTAAAAGAGAATGTAAAGCCATTTTTGGTAGAATACATTTTTTGTAAATTTGACGTCTTCCTCAAATCCATTTTTTTTGCCAAGTTACTTTTAAGTGTACTAAGTATTATACCATTTCGGAATTATGAATACTAGCGCCATCTTTTAAAATCGCTTGCCACTATGGATACAATACATTTTTTTTGTAGCATGATGTGTCAAAGTAAGGTGAAAGATGATTTCTTTGAAAAAATTGAAGATTAGTCCCAACAACTTTGTTTATATTTTATTTTTTTGTATTGTTTCTGGTAGTAATTATACTTTTGGTCGATAGAGCAGTTAACTACGTTATGAATAAAAAAAACCGTCGTCAAAACTTGCGGATTTGTCGTTATGGTGCATAAAAATGTCGTCAAGTTCGGAATTTTTCACGATTTTAAGAAAAATATTCATATCTAAAAAAAAATAGATTTTTGTAAATATTTTATTTAAAGGTGTCATACAGTCACCTACCCTCCACTTGCCGTTGGACGTTAAATTTCGGGACTCGCTGTATGTATGTATACATATATATATATATATATATATATATATATATGATATGTTCTGATTTGTAATTTTAAATATTTTTGTTTACCTTTATAGATACAAGATGCCTTTATTACTGGCCTATGTCAAAAGAAACACAAGGAACTCCTAGTTGCTATAGAAAGAGCGTGGGACCAGGGCCTCCTCACCTTTGATGTACCTTTTAGGGAGTATGACTATTCATTGTATAATAAAAACATTGTTTCATAGTAATAGATACCATATAATTATAATAGCATGAATAAAGTAGTTTACCATTTTGATGTCACTTTATTGCACATGTCTTCAACAATTTAAATTATGGCACTAAGAGCTCAAGGGAATCTGATAGCCTGTCTGCTTCAAGTGAGGTCAAACAATGGTAATTTTAATAATTGAAATGTTGGTTTAATTTTTATGGGATTTGGATTTGAAACCTTTAAAAATAAGTAATTCCTTGTATATAGTATTATTTTTCCACACTCGTATTAAGGAATCATAATGTATTATGCTTGCTTATAAAAATTATGTTTTAAATTCAAAGTGATGACACCCAACTTTCCTTATTAAGAAGCGAGGAGTCTATCAGAACTTCTCTTAAAGCTTTATTCATATTCTGAAAGCATTATATAATAAAGACTTGTTGCTTTATGAAAAGTTATCCATAATTTTACTTTTGTTTCTCTGTACAAGAAGTTCCCTTATAAGTGCTGATTTTTCCCTTTCCAAAACTGATATCCTCTCATTCTTCCTATTAACTTCCTGAAAAAATTGCCACTAGTTATTAAAATGTTTTTATATTTAAATAAAAATTCACAATACCTTTCAAGTTTTACATAAATGTACTAGTGTCTGTTTGTAGATATACTTTTCACAGGATAAGCTGCTTATTTTTGTAAATACTAGTCGAAAATTGCTTACATTCAAGTTAACCACAAGGATACAAATGTTTATAACACAATCCTAAAGCGCCTCATCCACAATAGAGTAATTGAGCTAGATGGGTTGGAGATCTATAGTCAAATCTATACTCTCATTACTATATACACAGAGACCATGAGAATGTCCTATTGCAATTTTTGCCCTACCATAGAGTATTTATATCATAGAGAAACCTTGACCTGTGTACATTATAATTGTACTCTCATATGTCTAGTAAATGTTCAATATTCAAAACATGTTACAGTCATGATTGGATGCTGCTATTGTGGTAGTTTTGTTATTGGGAAAGTAAAAAAAAGAAAAGGTGAAAAGAGATATTGTGATTGGAAAAGCAATAATTGCTTAACAATTACTAATCCTACCTTGACCTAACGAAACATAATTCGAGAGACTTATTATAGAACATTGTCTCTTTGTTAAAACTGCATCCCGATAGCAATTCAAGGGTGTATATTGTATAATATGTAGACTAGTGAAGTCTATATATTATACAATAGACACGCTACCCTAGCTAGGGTAATCTCTGTACATGTGAAAGTTGCTTTATGTGATTTTAATATCTCGTGGATGAGGCGCGTTACATTTCATGAGAAATGTTCTTCATACACTCCCTAATTGGGCAGTGATAAATTTTTAATTTATTGTGTGCTTAAGTCTGATTCATGACTGAATGTCCTTTTGACATACGGACCTAAGAGTAGCAGACTAAATTGATACTGTAAAACTAAAAAATTCGAGAAGGATATTCATAACAATATTAACAATATAATTCATTTTGTTATACCTATACGCACATTTCAGTACAGTTGGATTTCTATGTTAGAATATTATGACAGAACAGATAATAATGGCTAGCTTGAATTATATCACAATTTGTCTACAACAAAAGATTCACCAACCTCAGCTAACATGCGGTTCTGAGATCTAAGTACCTCAGCATTTTTAGGTGTGTTATGTGTTCCAGTGAGCGATGCAGCTGGTAGAGCCAGATTCATATGTAGCGAAAGTGGTCCATGGCGCCACCCTGTTGCCAAAGCTCCAAGTTGTCGGTTCAATTCCAAAACACGTGCTTTCAATAATTCTAATCTCTCTTGATGTGCCTCACTCCAAGGTTCCTAAGAAATTTAAATGTGGATTTAAACGAGCAATTCGTGTATCTCAAAAACGGCTCTAATGATTTGGTTCAAATTTTATATTTATCTAGTGTCTGAAAAAACGCGACACAATAAAAATCCTTTTTTACTTGATCAATGTTTTTTTATAACTAATTCTACTTGTTACAAAAATATATGTAAATTTTTGTATTTTTATTCAATTGTAGGTAGTAATTTACCTACAATTGAATAAAAATACAGTTATTAAGGGGTAGTCACCGTACTTATATGTAACTAATTATAAAGGTTAAAACATTTTTTAGCATTATACCTACATAGTATTGTGGAGTATCGATAGACAGATCTTAAAAAAATGCAGGATGTTTATTAATAACTAAAGTTGTGAAAATTGTGTCTCACCCCTCTAACTTTTAAACTATAAAATTGAAACTTTTGAAAAATCAAGATATCGGACCCTAAAAATACTTGAAAGGAAAATTGTTTTGAACCACATTGTTGTGTAGTTTTTAAGATATAAGTATGGAATATTTTTGATTAAATGCTTCTTTTTGGTTTCGTAGCAAAATAAAGATAGTCAACGTCACTCCGAAACACAGCCCTGCGCGGTTTTTCAAGCACATAACCAATTTGTTATTTTTGGCGTCATGTGACTAAAGCATTTTGTAGCGACATGTAAAATATTGCACCTTTATAGCTTTCTATTCTTGGATTGTAATTTTGTATGAACACCACGTTTAAAATTGGCGTTTGTTTATTAATAATTCTATGAATAATAATAAGTAAGGAATTATCTCTAATTATAGTCCGGCCGCTCTAAGAATGCGTTTCCGTTTTGTACTAAACTAATTTAGTTTACATCAGTAATTTGTCGTGGTAAATCTTAAATCGGTAATAAATACAGAAACAAAAAAAATTGTAAATTGCTAGTCATTACAATGTTATCTGTCCATATGTTCACGAAGTAGGAACGCGTGTTAAGAGCTGCCGAAGTATAAAAATATGATTTTTGGGGACCCGTACATATTTTGGCAAAAATGGGACCCTTAATCCTTATTTAATCGTCCCATCCATCCGCCCGTCTTTGCATGTCAGTCATATCTCCAAAGCACTACCTGACAGGAAGGTGCACGAATGCAGCAAAATCGCGAAATATTAAAGGTGGTGAGGGAGGGGGGGCATACATACATGTTACGAGCATATATTTTTGTATCCAATCAATAAACCGTTATAAATAATAATTCAAATTTGAGAATTTACCACATATACTCCCATCCGACCTGCGTAACGCATTTTTTCCTGAACTTCCGTTAATTGTTTCAGATACCATTCACGAGCTTCTTCAACCGCAGAAAGACCTTGCAAAAGAACGTCTTTTTCTTGTTCGATTTGTTTCATTCTTTTCAGTAAATTATAGTCCACACCATTGTGTAAAGTGTGTCGTCGCGGTTCCCTGCGACGTGATGGCCGGCGTAGCTGCGTTTGGGTTTCGTTAGACGAGCGTCCATCACCAAGCCCACGGCTCTGCTCGTCGACGGTTCTTGATAAATCCTCGAAGTTTAGTTTGCCATCACCCAAATCTTCATTTACGAAAAGTGTCTCTTTTTCAGTTTTAAAACTGGATCTAGGATTATCTTTCCTCTCTGGCTGTTTTTCTAACCTAGGTGGTTTCGGTGGACCGTATGATCTCTGCGACGAGTCCTGTTTAGATGAAGAGGAAGCTCGAAGATGTCTCGTTTCTTGTATTAAATCTTTACGACTGTGAAGTTGCGGCATGCTTAGAGTTCGATGTTGCGATGTGCTTTCTGAAGTTTTTAAAATATTCCACTTATCGATTTTTTGTACATCTTTTATGTCCAGTAGGGGAACAGATGGAGGTCGAAGTACCTGGGAATTAATTTGATTAAGCAAATCAGAATTTATGTCATCATTGTCGACCGTTATTGCTTTACTAGGTATGTTTTCTACTTGGTTACGCAGAAGGCAAATCTTAAGGCCTGTGCAAAAACGCTCGAAGGTCAATAAACCATCATGAGATGCCACTTTCTGCAAGCTCTCTATAACGCCTCGAGGTAAGCCTTTTGTACGGTCATCCCTCCACCTATTTTCAATATCAGTGAGTTTTACGTATCCGGTATGTTTATCGTCCATGATGTCGAATAATGTTCGCATTGCTGAAACAAACTGCTTCGGTAAAGATTCCATAGTTCCAGCAATATCTTGGGTCATGTTACATTAATAAATTGTCAGTGTTGTATACAATTAGAATATGAATCCAAAATACGGACGCAAATTGGTTACAACATTTTTCAAATACAGAGGTATAATATTATGATGATCATGATGTCATCACTCCTAAATATCGGATAGAGAACGTTATTTTTATAACAGTGAACAATGCACAGCACACTTTATATTAAATATTTCACACACGTATTGAAAGAATTGCTGTCAACTATGCGATTATAAAGTTTAACATTGAAAGAAAAGTTGATTAGTTACTTGTGTGGTGGCCGAACAAATCTACTAGTAGATGGAATTGGCGAGACTACAAGTGCGAGTAAGAAAACCGGTCAAGCAACATTTTGGTCAGCGCGGGCGCTGCGGCTTAACCGTCCACGCCATATTTTAGGCGTCATCTTCTGGAGATATTTGAAATACATTTATGAAATTATGCTTACACGCAATGTATATTTCCGTAATATTTGGATTTTTATTTTTGTGTTTCAACAAATTTGGAATATATAAAATATACATAGGTACAATTAGATTTTTTTATATCAGAAAAGGTGAGATTTATTTTGGTAGGTATGTAAAATCGAAGGAGTCGCTGACAAACCCGCGAGGTTAGCCTTGATAAATTGTAAACCTATGTTATAACTACCTAGCTTATTTAACTAATGCCCATTATTATCGTTCTAAGGGTTAAGATACGTAAAATATGTTAGTTCTGATGGTAAGTGGTGACTCCGACCACGAGGTTTGCGACACCCTGAAATACACCTCGGATTCTGTAGATCTTTCATAACAATATGCGGAAATAAGGAAACATACTATGTATTATAAAGTTACCTTTAATTATTGGAAAAATAATGGTATATTAAGGTTGCCTGGAAGAGATTGCTTTAAGCAATAACGCCGCCCATTATACTACTACCTTCTAATTTTAAGATATGCAAATGTGTTACTGTTTTAAGTTGGTGTACCTATAATAAAGAGTATTGTTGCTGTTGTTATATTTTTTTAAGAAAACAGTAATACATACATGAAATAAAAGAATCTTAGTTACTTAGACGTGTTGCTGAAATATCTTGTTGCTTCTTCTTTATAAAACTGCGAACCGGTTTACATAGATTTGGAACTCGTCTTAATTTTTAAATTTTGTATCACTTCAAAAATTGTTCTCCAGTGGTGCGTAATTTGAATAAAAACCTTGCAGCAGACAAAGTATTTCGTAAATACAAATAATTTCCCAGTGGCTTCGCCGCGTGCGATTAGCGAATAACCCTTGTTTATAGAGAACATCCCGGAAACTATCCCAATTTCCGGGATGAACAATATCCTTTGTCCATTCTTGGTATTGAAACTACATAACATATATCAAATATTAGCAAAAACGGTTCCGTAGTTTTTTTTATAAAGCGTTCGTGTGTATGTCACTGAACTCCTAAAACTCTGGCCAGCTTTTAATGAAATTTTCTGTGCGTGATTGAGTGAGTCCGTGATAGTTTAGATTTACATTTAGACCCGGTAGGTGGCGCTGGAATCAGGTCCTAGATATTTATTTTTCAGGACAGGACGTCTCCCGGAACAGCTAGTTTTATGTAATTCCTTAATCTAAAGACGCGACGCGTATTTATATTAGACAATGTAATGCTTGACAGTGCAGCGGCGGTATTGAGACATCCACTTCCATTCGTATTCCTGCGAGAGCGGCACACACCGAGGGAATCATAAAAATACATATATGTGCTCGATAAGCTTTCGGTCCCGCGTGTACCAGGCAGACCGCTTTCGCACCGCTGCACTGCTGCACTGCTGCACCGACAAATTACAACGATACATTAATTTAACAGCAAAAATATTGTTCGCTTTTTTATTATCCCGAAAAATAATTGTAGTGAAATAAAAAGCCGGGTCTCACTTAGAATATTTACTTGGGTGCTTTCCTATTACAATAATATATTAAGTAACCTATCACGACCCTAGGAAACCTATGGAAGCCCTAAATGCATAGATCACATATCTTAAAAGTCTCGAGTCTTTTGAGAATGGATTGGGGCACACGCCGGTGACGGCAGCGGGTCGCGGCTGCAGTCGTATCAGCAACAGCAGCGCGGCGACAGCTGGGCTGCCAACCGACGAAGAGGTGTAGCAGGGCGGCACTTGCAGAAACCAAGCGTAAATAGGCGGTAAATCTATAGCATTCTAATACAGGAATTTTAAGTAGTGGGGTGTTGAAGTGGAGAGGGGGGGGGGAGGCATACTTACCTTTACTACAACCCCTAAGGTCCGGAGATCTTGAAATATTTTTTTTTTAATAATCATAACCTCACTTATTTTCACTGATTTTTTCCGCTAATATTGCACTTCTATCATAGTTCCAAAGTTGAAAAATCTTTTCAAGCTTCAAAAAAAAGCCAGTAATCAACATAAAAAGAGCCAAAATAACCGAAAACCAGCTTAATTGGATAAAAATTAAGAAAAAACAATAGAACACATTCAAATACACTACAAGAGTAACCATTCAAAATGGTGACCAATAAAGACGATGTTTATTTTTACATAATAGCATTAATTTATATTTAACCTATATTAAAAAAAAATTGTTCAGTAATGTATTTAAAAATGAATATCATTAATATATTAATTCATTGTTATATTTAAAATCAACTTGCTAGTCGTCCACAAAATTGATAATTAAAACAAATGTTACATACGAGACTTTTATGGCGTCGTACTGTTTGTGTGTATAAAATAAATAGTAAATGGTAACCCGTCGGTTCTGGCACTCGCCGGCCGCTGCCGCGGTACGCTCGCTTCGTTTGCTCGGATCTGTTATCAGGTAAGTGACCTCTTTAAATAAAATATGGTGCCTATATAATTTAATTAACTTTAAAAGTACATTCCCTTAACTGCTAGAGAAAAGGAATAAAATGGCGGCAATAAGAATTGCAAAATATTTGTCAATATTTTCTTTTTATAGAAATGTGTCGATTTCCGAAAATTATATGAAACAATATATTAATTAAAATTCAAGATTTCGAAATTCTTAATTAAAAATCGATAAGTATTATTGACATATCGATTAATTTATTTTTATCATCACACCTTGTTAGCCAAGCCATTAAAAACAGAAGTGACAGTAAAAACTGTCATTTTCTAATCAATCGATTATATGTCTAGCATTAATTTTGTAGTTATGCCCCAATTAAATTTAAAACTTTATTTCTACATTAAAAACAGTTTTAGTGTTACAAAAAGTTCTGGCGGTTATATGTAATTCGTAAGTACATTCATAAACAATTCGTGAGTACATTCATAAACTCAAATCACGGTTTGTTATTATCAAGTGACACAATTTTACAATAAATTAAGTGAGGTTATGTTTATAAAATAAAAAAATTTAAGACCTCCGGACCTTAGGGGTTGTAGTAGGGGTAAGTCTGCCTCCCCCCTACCCACTACGCCCACCCACTACTTAAAATTTGTGTATCAGATTGTTAAGTCGCAGCACTCGCAGCCGAAGAGCTGCATAGTAGATAGATATTATATTAGTTTACTGGGAGGGTTACTCCTCTCCTATTATATGAATGTACTCTGTGATTACTCCAGTTAAATGCATGTATGCATCCAAAAAGGACGATTGTTCCCCCTTATATACGATTCCGTAAGAACAGGCGGGTTCTATTGTTGTTGTTGTTCTATTAGTAATTTTCAAATATAGAATCACAACCTGAGAATATTTAAGAAAATGTTATGATTGTTATGCGACTTACGAGAAAATCTCATTTTAAAAAGAAAATAAAAAATATTTATTATTTTATTTATTTAGGTTTATGGCTTGGCAGCTAGGCCTTTAAGCCAGATCTCAGATTATAATGTAGTTTCTTCATTTTCATAACGAAATGACCGAGTGTACTAATACATTTATTAAGGTGCCCACATATTATATGTCGGACGCGTCCGAACAATGTGCACGCCAGAACCATAACACACTCTCCAGTTGCTTTAGTTAGAACGTCTCAAGGTTCAAGATCATGTCCGCGACTTACGACTATAATGTAAACATTACAATGGACTTTCCTTATTCAGATACATTGTAAACATATGTAGTATCCATAGTAGTTTGTGTTGTAAACCACGCCCCTTAACCACCACACACCTTTAACGCTTGGTAATGTGTAATGATTAACACGACCGCTAATTTCGGAAGCTTCCCGCGCTTTTTATAGAGAAAATTTAATTAATTGATTTCGTGAGGATTCAGTGGAGTTATTTCTTATTTTTTCTTAAGTAGTGTATCTATTATTTCTTTATTGTATATATTAATATATATTAGTGGCTGATTTAAAGAGGTAAGTTACTTTTCTTTCTTATTATGTGGGTTAATCTCCCTAACGACCCTGACGGATCCCGGGATCCTTTTTGAGTGCCTCATGTAGGGATGGAGGTGATTATTGGTGATACATCGTCTTTGAATACAGATGGATCTTGTCAACAGATTTCTGCTTAGCAGAAAATGGATAGAAAACGCGTGATTTATGAATGTAATTTTATCACAGATATTAGACTAGCCTTTTCGAAAAATAAATCTGTACTTTCAGCTTTTTTGGACATTAAAGGTGCCTATGATAATGTTATAATTTCTATTCTTCACAAAAATTAAATTTTCTTAATGTTCCAGAAATGCTTACTTCCTTTATTTTATATTTATTTTATAATTGGAATGTTGTCAGAGAGACATATTAACATTAATATGCAAGACAGCTCTCAGTTGTCTAAATGTATTTCGAAGGGCTTAAAAGGCCCTTAAGGGTCAGTATTAAGTCCTTTACTTTATAACATATACACATTTGACCTAGAAATAACTATAAACCATTCAGCTAACATTTTAAAATATGCAGATGATCTGCTACTGTATAGTTTAGATCAATCTGTTTCTACATTATCTAATTCTTTTACCACATCTCTTGGGTTACAGAATGGCTCGCTTGATGACAGTGGCTTAGAACTACTAGGCCACTTAGAAAGTATTGCGAAAAAAGTTTTTATGTATGAGAGCCCGGCCAGTTATACTCAATTTTGAATTTATGACTATTTATAACTAAAAATAGGTACGTCCCAATTTCAAAATTTCCCTCCACATTGTTTGCGAGCTAAGTTAAATAATCGCGTCTCATTGAAAAATGGATCTGCGCTGGAAACATTTTCGCGCTATGATTTTTCCAGATTTCAAGTGTCGCCTGAAACCGGACGAATCATACGATAGACTTTAAATAGCATTCATGGATGAAGGCCCTTCTAAGGCAACCGTGTATCGTTGGTACAACGAAAACAAGCGCGGCCGGCGAAATTTAGGGGATGAAGAAAGAAGTGGTCGCCTTTTGCGGCTGTTATAGAAGAAAATAGGCTAGCAGTGAAAAATTTAATTCCAAACAATAGGCGAGTTACGTATCAATAGATTCAGCCGTACTGCAGATTGGATTGGAAAGCATTCACGAGATTCTACAAGTGCATCTTCGCGTGAGGAGGTGTGAAACTACTTTCACACTGTGTGCCGCACAACCTTACCGATGCTCAGAAGCAGGCCCGGGTGGAATGTTGCCGTGATATGATAACCAAATTTGAAGCAGGCTCGTCTCGGCGTGTTTACGACATCATTACATGTGAAGAGTCCTGTATTTATCAATACGACCCAGAAACGAAGCGTCAGTCGACGGTTTGGGTGTTTCAAAACGAATCAACGCCTACCAAAGTGAAGCAATCTAGAAGTGGGGGGAAGATTTTGATCGCAAGCTTTTTCAATTTGACTAGCTACTTGGTGTTAATTCCTTTACGGAACCAAAGACGCATCAACGCCGAATGGTATACTACCAAACGCTTGGCAGAAGTATTATCTGTTGTGAACAACAAGCAACCAAACACAGGGCTCCGCGGGCTACTGCTTCACCACGACAACGCGCCTGTTCATACCGCGCTCAATACGAGGGACTTCCTGGATAGCACGCTGGTCAAACTCCTGGGTCGCCCTCTATATAGCCCTGAACTAGCACCGTGTGACTTCTTTTTAAGGGGGTATTCTGGTTTAGAAGCCCGAATTTTGGGTGTTTTATATCGGTCGCGATAAAAAAAAGCAACAAATATTTTCACTATCAATTTTTTATAAGTTTTTTATTGATATTTAAATAGTACAAAACATTAATAAAATTTAAAAAGCTGATAGGCTTGCCAGTGATGCGATCGAATGTGGCGATAGGGCTTATTATAAAATTTATGCTCATGACCTCGCAGCCCTACCTAAAATTTACCTACGTATTTCGTGGATTAAGGTGTGATCTGTTTCCTCTCATAATAAAGGTACATTTTATAAGTCGGTTCAAACCGAAATTTCTTTAAAACCTTGATTCTCCAACTTAACGTCGAGTAAAAGAGTATCATCTGTCATAACTCGAATAAGAATAGGTCATGTATGTACGTCTTCTCGTCTATTCAAGTTTCAAATAGTCAACAGCAACTTATGCGAGTGTGGTGAAGTAGAAGATGTGGACCATATATTCCTAAATTGAAATACGATCACTCACAAGTTTTCCAAGGACTCTTATAGCTTCTCATTCCTTGACCCACATCTATCCAAATCCTTTTATCATAAAATAATCGTTCGATTTATCGTTTATTAGGTATGTTTATTGTAAATAATGACATTAAGATATTTTTTTATATTCTTTATTACTCTCCTTTCTTTTAATATATATCTATATATAATATGATATAATTTATTATTTATAGTATTAATTATGATTCCTTCTCCGAACCTCCCCTTTTCCAAATCCCTTTTCTTACGCGGTCTATTTAATTTTATGTAAATGTTTCTTGTTTTTAATGTTGTCCAAAAGTATATTTAATACTACTTAGCATTTGTCGTTGCCCCAACGCTAAACGCGGAAGTCATAGAAGATGGAAAAATGTTTCTTTTAAGGCTTCTCTACATTCTCGCGTGAAAATAAGAATGTGAACGCCCTTCTCGTGTTCTTGCGAATGATGTCCGTCAGAACAATAGAGCTGAGAACGTGGGAAGTTCTCGCGAGAACTTTGTGCGAGTGTAGTGCAGACTTTAAGACGGTATAGGGAACCGATTCCTAATAGTAAATCGGTTTTTCGGTCATGACATGAGCTACACAAGACTAGTCGTTACAGTGTCAACTTTGTGGTGTCAACAAAGTGGAGAGGAGGACGAAATTGAGGTTTTATTTTTATAATTGTTTATAGTTTATATTATCTTTTGGAGCAGTATTAAATTTTTTGAGTGATACCTCAAATATTTAAAATGAGTAATGTAGATTCACCAGCAACATTAACTGGAGCCACAGAATTAAATGGCAGCGTTAATCAAGAGAAAACACCGAAAGGCTGGATAAAGTTTGATGATGATACACACAATGTTCCACTATCAGAGAATCGTACTAGTGGTGGGATACCCAGTACGTCAGAGTCTTCGGCCCAGGTGCCTGCAGTTCTTAAACCTGAAACTGTGCACATAAACTTAGAAAGAGGAGACAAGCTTGAAACAACGTCACAAGTGACACTATCAAAAAATGTAGAGTTTGTCAATATTCGTCAAGGTTTTTGTAAGTTCTAATTGCTCTAACAATATTTTATCTAAATGTGGTAGCAATTTGACTGTAAGGTTTCTTTATTTGTAAATTTAATCAAGTTCAAGGTGGCTTTTATTTATTTATGGAAACTAAAGTGTTATAAAATAGGAATGCAATTAAACAACTGGATGTGGTGTAGATATGAGACACTTTTATTTATTATTTGATTTTAATTTAATTTTTATGATTCCATAGCTATATCTAAAATGGAACTCTTTTGAAATTGTCATGTCTATCTGTTTATGTATCTCACGATAAATCTATAGATGTTTGATGCACGAATTTTAAGTAGCGGGGTGGTGGAATGGGGAAGGGGGGAGGTCCCTATGGTCCCCCATGACCAGACCCCCTATGGTCTGGAGATCTTCAGTTTTTTTAAATAAACATAACCTCACTTATTTTTCACTAATATTGTACTTTAAAGTTGAACAACCTTTTAAAGTCAAAAAGAAAGCCAGTTACCAAGAGAAAAGAACCAAAAAACAGTGTATGTCATCAAAAATGAAGAAAAAACAACAGAGCACATTCACATACACTACAAGAGTACCACAAAAATATTCAAAATGGCGGCCAATAACGACGAAATTATAAATTGTGTGTATAAAATAAATAGTAAATGGTTAACTGTCGGTTCTGGCACTTGCTGGCCACTGCCACGATATAAGCTCGCTTTGCTCATTCAGCTTGTGCGCTTTGGTCTGAAGCTAACCTAAATCACTGTTCTAGTCACTGGTCCCAACCTTTCACCACCCATCACAATAATTTTAGTATAAAAATAGGTACCAAAAATAAATATTTCAAGTACTTCAGACCCTAGGAGTTGCGGAAAGGATAAGTATACCTTCCGTCTTATCCACTACGCCCACCCACTACTTAAAATTTATGCACCGGATAGCTGAGTAGTAGCCTATCTCGCACAAACTTATTTAATATAAAAAAAAAATTGTTCAGATAATATGGGATATATATGAAATTTCACAGAAACATGTACATAACATTATAGATCTATAGAGACAACATCTGTCTCTATAGATCTACAATGTTATGTAGGGATATAAAAAAAAATAGAGGTTGGGGTGATCTCTGTATATAAATAATTATATATAAATAAATAATCGGCAGACAAACACACATTGTATATCCCCAAGTGACACATGTGTTATGTGTAATATACAATGGACCACTCTGGGGCTAATCCCAGACACCTACACACACATAGTAAAGAAGGGAAAATTAGTTTCTCTATGTTTACAAACTTACAAAGTTGGGCAAAGGCTTAGCCCGCACAACTAGGAATTGAAAGAAAAAATCAGTAAAACATAGTCATGTAGCCTCCCTACATGACTATGTTTTACTGATTTTATCATTAATTAGATATTAAAAAAGCATAAAAATGTCCTGTAATCATTTCTTTGTTTAAATCAATATATGGTGATGTATATTAGCTCCCAGTTGTGAAAATTGTGTCTCAATCTAATTTTTCACCTATGAGGAGGAAAATTCTGAAAAATCAAGCTTATAATATATATATGTATTTTCTGTGAAAATTACTTTTGAATTCCATGGTCGGTCATCACATTATATGTTCAGCAGTTTTTGAGACATGTGATATTTTCGATTAATTGCCTTTTAACTGTTCTGTTTCAAAAGTAAAAGAATAAAAAGAGACTTTCCCACCTCTCCACCTCTTAGCTGTTTTCTACTAAAAATGATCACATAACTACCGGAAAAGTAGTTGATGTTTTAAAACAAAGTGCTAATTCAAATTAAAATCACTTTTAATATTGTTAATATTTAATAAAATTGTGTCTTACAGTTGTAAAAATCTAAGAAAATATTTATTTAGTAATGGTTAATTTAGCTATTACTGGTGAAGTTCTGGGTATTTTTTAACCAACTTGAAGCTTGCTTTTATAACTTACCATCAATTTATAGTAATTGTGAAGGAAATCAGAGGATAATATTAATATTGTATAATTCTAAATAATGTTTTATATATTATTATTTATTATATCAAATTAGTTTAGAAATTATATAATTGCAAAAATAAATGTTCTTGAGTGCAAATACAAACACCAATGTAAGTGTGTGCACAAGGGGCATGCAAGGATTAGCTACCTCATCCCAATCTAGTAGTAGTATGTTAAACTCTACTTTTTGTTTCCTGAATTTTTTCAAACTTGTCTACTGCGTGTTCAGTGGTGGAAGAGAATTATTTAACCTGTGGCAGTGATAAAATGGGAATGTAGACAGCATTTTAAAGAAAATCTGTTTGTATTATTTATAATGAAACTAGCAATCCGCCCCGGCTTTGCATGGGTATCTAAAAAGAACTTCATGTTGAGTTTAATTACCTACTAAGCAAATTCAAAATATTTCCCCTCCCATACTGCTCGTATCCCAGTGACGCCTACATCGCATAAGCCTAGCTAGCCAAGCAGGGGGGTGCGCGACGACTATGCAACTTTTTTCTAATACTTACATTTTTAAACTCCTATCTTTCGAATGGAATGTCCGAATTGAATAATTCAAAAAGTTATATAAAGGTATTGAAGCAATCTTGAATATGTAGTAATTTATTTTAATAAGGATGAATACCAAGATACAAATAAAGAGCCTTTTCTAGTGGTGGCATTTCAATAAAATTTTTAAAATAAAGGAACACTTATTGTGGCATAACTATAATAGTTAGACATATGCCGTCGCAACACTTTTTGTAAATAATGATATGTTCTGCAAAGTCGTAGTACATTATTTTATTCTATCATCAATAGTTTTCGCAGCTCATGCAATTTTAGGTAATTTTTTACACCTTGGGTTACATTATTGGAGTTTTAGTAAGCACCCCTAATTTTTTTGAAAATATAATATAGCCTATGTCACCCGGGGATAGTGTAGCTTGCCAACAGTGAAAGAATTTTTCAAATTGGTTCAGTAGTTTCGGAGCCTATTCAATGCAAACAATCAAATCTTTCCTCTTTATAATATTAGTATAGATAAACAATATAACATGTACATACACAATAAAACCTTTAAATAATAAATTAGCAATGAATTTCATATTTCAGCCAATGGTGATATAATTGTGACTGTATTACCTGTAAATACTAAATGGCCATGGGTGACAGCTGCACAGTTTCGACCAGAACTGGTCCCTGAAGAATTGATGGCTCAAGGTTTAACTGTAAGATTTCCTTTATTATACTTGTTAAATCATGCATAGCTACACTCTGTGAACTTAGAGAACAATTATAATTAGTTATTAAATATTGTTAAGGCATACATTTTTAATTAATTCAACGATGTAGAGGGAACTTCTTGCCAAGTTTTTTCCTTTGTGCTGTAATAAGGGGTTGCTTGAGAAGGGTGTCATAAAATGTACCTGATAAGGTAATAAAACTATATTTTTTAGCTGGAAATAAAGTTCATATTCTAATCTTCACTTTCCTCCCCATTGACTGGAAATCCAGATTTATAGTAAACTCTTTGAGTCTGCCACATCATAATTTAATATGATATTTTCACAAGGATAATTACCTATTGCAGCTGACTGTAGAAGAATATGTTCAAGCTATGGAGTTGCTAGTTAATGACGCACGTTTTACATTATACAACATTTGCTACAAGCGAGTTCTTGTCTGTTGGATAACACTTGCATTCCTTGTGTTACTGGCTCTATTGTTTTCTGGTTTGACTGGCCTCACACTATTTTCACTCGGAGTATTATGGCTCATACTCAATGCTGCTGCAATATTCCTTTGCATGTGGATAAAACTAAGATTATCAAAAGGATTGGAACAATGTTTGGGAAGGGTGAACAAATTGCTCAATAAACACAAATTGATACTAGCTCTAGATGATAGAGGGAAGATATCATGTCACAAAGTGAATTTGTGTTTCATTTATTTTGACTCTGGACCATGCATTACACACATTCAGCAATTCATTGAAAGTGAAGAGGGTAAAACGATTATGGAAGGATGGGAGCAAAGATTGGATGTTGCTACTAATGACATTGTAATCCAGGGAACACAAACTACCAGACTGTCTAGGCGACAGGTATGTTGTATACATAGTTTCCTTAAAGTCCCCAACACAATTATCATAATAAAAAAATCGTTAGGTGTGAATATTATTGATAAAAAGTAAATTTATGAACCGCTAAAATATAAAGGATTGGTGGTACACAGACTTAAGAAATTGTTTTCATTACAAAGTATTAAATTTTTGCCATACCTTTACATTCCATTGTAGCTTTATAGTAGTTTGTATATAAGAGCATGCATAAATGTCATTTATAGAATTGTCTTTTTATTTTTCACCACATATTTATAAATCTATTATGTAAGTACTTTAACAAAGGGGTTTTGGAAGAAAGTTACTTTCTATATATATATATATATATATATATATATATATATATATATATATATACATTTGTGGTCATTTAATTAGAACGATTTGAAGTTTTAGAAGTTTTTTTTATTTAAATCGTGTCATACGTATGTAATGTTTTGTATGACATTGACTATTAATTTTTGACATTTCGCAAGAGAAATAGAGTTCCATTCTTCTAAAAAAACGTCGTACAGCTCTCTTAAATTCCCACACTGTGTATTTGAAACCTTTTTCTTTACTTCGAACCACAGATTCTCTATTGGATTTAGATCTGGGCTGTTAGCTGGCCAGTTTAAGACAGAAACTGATTGCGCTGTAAGAAATTCCTCTACGGTGCGTGCAGTGTGCTTTGGATCATTGTCATGCTGGAATGTCCAAATAACCGGTAGAACGTCTTCAGCATAAAGTAACATTGTTTCTTCCAGTATATTTTTGTATTGGCACTGATCCATGTTACCTTCTATCAACTTTACAGGTCCAACACTATGTCCAGAAAAGCACCCCCAAATTTTCACATTTCCACCACCGTGCTTTAATGTAACTTTCGTGTACTTAGGGTCGAACGCTGTATTCGGGGGACGTCGTACATAACGTTTTCCATCAGAACATACTCTGTTTATTTTCGTCTCTTCAGAAAAAAGTACATTTTTCCACTGTCGCACAGTCAAGTTTTCATACTTTCTCGCAAATGCAAGCCGGGCTTGTCTGTGGCAAAGTTTCAACATGGGTACCTTTCTTGCTATCCTACCGTGCAATTTTTCTTCTATCAAACGTCTTCGAATAGTGCGTGCTGAGATTGCTGAAAGGTTGTTTTCACCAAATATTCTTTTCTCAGCTCATTGGACCCTTTAAAGGATTTTGTTTTGCCATACGAACGATGTTTCGGTCTTCTCTAGGAGTTGTTTTTCTCAGTTTAGGTACACGTGGAACATTCGAAGTAGTTTGATACGTAGCAAAATGCTTTACAGCGCGGAAAACCACCGTTTTTGAACATTGCAGATGGTCGGCTATCTTTTTATAAGACCAATTCTTCCGGCGAAGTTTTATTATTACTTACTTCCCTTGTAGATTTATCACAACTTTTATTTTTTCCCATTGTTTTTTCATAAGAAGCAATCACTTTTAATCTTTTACAGCACTAAATGGTGCCAAAATTATACAAACAGTAACAAATCGACTAAGTGTTCTCTATTTAAATTTGAATAAAGGTATAAACTATTTAGCGTTCTTAATTACGTGACCGGCCAGTAAATAGGAATACTATGTTTAGAAGTAGTGTAAAAAGTTTGTGTATTTATTTTTAGTTAAGCATATCAATGAATACAGCGGTATTATGGAAAAGTTTTACGATATCGAGAGAAATAAAAAAATGCATGCAATTAGTTTTGCGTCTTAGTTTGAAAAGAATCTTCACTTTAAATGAGCGTTCTTAATTATATGACCACCACTGTATATGTATATATATATATATATATATATATATATATATATATATATATATATAAATATATATATATATATATATATAGACATAAATAAACAATTTGTTATCTGTGGATACTTATAATGGGGTACAATGGTGTACCCATTCGAAACAGGGATAATTAATTATTTAATGCTTATTTTTTAAATTTATTTTACTAATCTTTATCTTTTCATTTTCTATGTAGCACATAATTATCATTCAATTTATATACTTTTTTCTTTGCATCTGACACTAAACTACCATTATCTATTTTGTCTTACAATTATTATATAAAATATATTCATATCTGTATATAAATTCTTTTTTAATACTCGTACATATGTATATATTGCTTATTATGCAAATCCATATTAAGAAAAACTTGCATAGAGAATTCCAATAACTATTGTTAGTTTTCCTTACTAGAGATATAAATTTGCCTAAATTCAAGGATGACTTACTCTACACCAGGCCAACAATGGGCTGAGTCATGGGACAACCTCTATAAGATATAAACTGCACCAAACTTAATGACTGTTCTTAGTTAACAACATATGACTGGGCCGTATTCAATTAGTTATCAAATTCAGTAACTGTACAACCTCACACAGCTAACTAGTCTAGAAAGACCATTAACATAGAATAAAATATAGTATTCTTTATTGCACACAAGAAATAAGTACCTACACATCGGCATTAACAATATTTCAACTATTACAATCGGCGATCTTATCGCTAATAATGATTTCTTCCAGACATCCTTCTGGAGATAATTTTGCATATCTAATAGTGGGTGGGTATTGAGTGCGCATATAATAATATATTGGAATGAACTATAGATTTTCTCTGAAATCATTTATGGTGTACAAGGTTGTTAACGAGTATAGGATTGTGAAGGTTCAAGGTGTGTCGGTCTCATGTAATACAAGTCAGTCCGTTTCAATTTAATCCCGTCGCATTTTATCTTTAGTAAGAAAAATTAAATACTAAATCACAATAAGTGGGTAAAGGCAATTGAATGTGCAGGGTATGGCAGAGCACGTGTACCTCCGGTACCTGCAGCGGTGGGGCAAAGACTTCCTGCGTCGCCGGCTCGATTGGACGCTAGACGAGGAGGGCGGCAACCCGGCGGCGCCGCGGCACTTGTCGCAGGCGCTCTGCCCGTGTCAGTACGCCGAGGAGATATTGCGGAACAAAGAGCCCCGAGACACGCGCGCCTGTTGCCCCCTCTGCAACCACTGGCTCAGGCGTCGCGGCCTCGATTGACCGAAACGAATAATTCGCGTGTGGCAAGTTTCAATCTGATAATATAATAGACCTGTAAAATTCTTGAATTTGTAAATCGTTGAAGAAAATATGTCGACAAGACTTGGCAACCAATAGATTTCAAAAATATAACTCAAATTTTTGTCTATTTGCGCCACCACGTGGGAAAGTAGCATAAGATATAAATCCCAGATCAAGATTTGGGTTATTTTCTATACGGACATCTGTTAATCTCCGGTGAGATTTTAAATTACAATCCACACACAAACGATTGTCTGAAATAGCACTAGTTTACATTACACAGATTATTTAGTAATGGCCGGGTCCTGTATCTTACTATTCATTTGCTTGCCTTACCATCGGTTGAGTTTTGACATTACTTGTATAGCGCTTATGTCAGATTTTAACTGATAGTAAGGTGAATGAACGGTGAGATATAGGAACCGGCCATAAGTGACTATAGTTATTTATGGAATCATTTGATTTTGTTCGATAGGAAAGGGCATCTCTTCTATTTTTACGGTATGCAGGACGTTGGGGCTCATACGCTGTCAAAAACAGGTTAAGCCTGAACAGCTCGCGGCCGGGCAGACATGGTAGGAAATATACCTGTCCTTGCCAATTCATAGAGGAGCATCTCAAGACCAAACCACCCGCAGGTATTGCGAAGTTTTTCGCCTTGCCAAATCAAAATAATCATTTTTATTAATTGTGAATATTTGGAATTGAATGCTGATTATGAATTTTGTTTGGCAGAAATAGAGCGTTGATATTTTGCTCAAAAAATTTTAGATGTAGGGATGATGTCTCAGTTTATTATTACCTATTGGCTTTGCTCCTGCACATTATATAATCTAATTAACTAGTTAGGACCTTATAGTGCCATCTATAAGCACTTAGATTAAAATTGTTTTGTTTTACAATTTCCTACTTAGATTCTTTGTATGATTTTAAAAACTTTAATTTTTTACTTATACTTTCATGCTTAATTATATCTATACGATTTTATGTTTTTTATTGTTACCAATACATAATCCTTCAGAACAAATGTATTATTCATTTTATTGTTTAAATTTCTGTATGCAAAATATCAAACGCTATCAGCTGCTAAATTCGTCATCAGCTATTACTCTAAAAGTAGTCAGTAGGTTTTCTATCCGTCCAATGTATTACACATATCAGTATAATAAAAATATGTAATATAATATGTATCTATAGATTTACTAAATATTTTAACTGTGTTGTTTATGATTATGATAAATAATGAGACCCAATTGCACTAACATTACCAACTTAAGTTTTGAAGAGTAGCTGAAACATTAGAAGCGTGGTCTAATATTTAAAGAGTTGGAGTTTGTTGGCTACCTCTCCCGCGCATTATCGCATTTTTGAAAATATAAATAACAGAATTCACTTACGACAAACTTGTATTGCTCAAATCTTAATAATAAAATTACAAATGTATCGTGCCGCGCGCGTCGAATTTCAGGGGCTCAATTCTGCTATTACTATCTCGTTAAAATCGCCGGACACTATCGTCTCAATCGTAGGTCTGTCTGATTTCGGTATTCTATCAATTCCAATGGCTATCTTTGTAAATATTTATAAGTGAAAACTCACGGTATAAATGTTTAAAATTTTGGTAGCTTTTCAATATTTATTTCGGTTAACGCCATTTCTGCTGATGGTAATACCAATTTTTTCTACTATTATTCCGCCGCGAAGATACATATGTAGAATATTTTGTGAATTTAGTAGAATACGAATTTTTGACACTCGCAATGGAATCATACTTTGAATATCTTCGCAACGTCAAAATATTGAAGTGGCAAAATTGGGCCGCAGGTCTGCAATCTAGAACAATAATCAGATTTGAATAAAAATATAGAAACGATGAAATTGAAATAACAAACGCACCTATTATGTTTCATGCTGCATCTGAATATCCTTTTCGAGTTGCATAGGTTGTACTACAATAGGACGTTAGTCAAATGATCGTGGTAAATATAATGACACTATTCGTGTGCAGCGACACTTGCACTAATATGCGTATAATTTAGTACGTTAGGCATTATTGTGTATAAATTTCAATGCAATTGGGTTATAACATAATATCATTTACTAATAGGCATTAAAAGTGATTGAAAAAACTTTAAAGGAATTTGGTCGACATCTCCTTGATTATTGTCATGGTTATGGTGACATACATATCCATTTTTTTTTAAAGATTTGAATAAAAAAATTAGCACATATATCGCGAAAAACAAAAGATACATCCTTCTCATGCAATCCAATAACAGTGAAGATTTTTAGTGTGTCAGAAAATGTATAAGAATATAAAAAAGTATGAAAGGATAAGTTTGGAAAAGACGCACTGTCGCAACGCCAGATGACTGGTAGATAGATGGTAGGTATAATTTTAGTTTGGACCTGCACTGACTGTACAAACCTATACAGCAGTGAAAATATCATGTGTATTTTAATATAACATTAAGCGCAGATTATAGTAATAACGACTCATAAATTGTATTTTTGTAAAATAGCGAAGTGGGTTTATTTTACTCAGAGACAATAGTATAAAAATAAAATTTGATTTATTTACTGACCATGCCATATACAATAGTTGACGCAGATGTCGCCGAGTGTCCTCGTAATCACAATATCTTAAAAGGATTTGTTGTTGATATAGCACATAGTGTAATACTTTTCCTCCGAATGTGTAGTTTTATGCTACAATGGTCTACAAAAGTTACATTTAGAATCTATTTTAAACAGTAAACTATATTCATTTTAATTTATTTACAACATTTGAAAAGGTTGTATTATGTATAAAGGTATTATGTTTAGGTATATTTGTTGTACTACAATCATTTGTTATTTGTATTAATAGTGGCCATACCTACTTTATGTATTCTCTGTTCTTTAGTCAAATAAATTGTTATATAATTTTATTAAAGCTCTTTAGCTACTACGAAGTTTTAACAGGCTCTCAAAATTGTTCGAAGGTAGTATCATTTTAATCAATGTGCATAATGTTAGTTTTAACAATAGTTTTAGATGGCGCTGTTTTATCAGTAGTAAAAGAAAAATATCTGTTGAACGATGGAATTTTTACAAGTAAAGTCGCAAGCAAGGTGTTAATTGAATTTTGGGTTCAATTAATACCTTTGTTGACGACCATAATGCTCTAAATTGACTACTTTACCGATTATACAATGGAAGTAGAAACTGAAAAAGCACGACAAGTTTATATATATAGAGTAGTTATCGCCAAAGTATCTCACAAAGATTTGTGCTTTAAGTTACACTAGACATCCCTAGTAAACTTTAAAAATATCTTGTGTGAAACTATTATTGTTATGTCATTACCAGAAGGCAAAAGAAATATTTCATGTTCTAGACTAACATAACCATTTATGTTTCCTAATATTCTTCTATGCTATAAATTTCCTTTTCACTAAAAACATTGTTTACATTCATTCAGAAGATACGACAGCGCCATCTACAAACCTTTGTATTAAGGAAGTAAAGGGTAAATAAAATAACTCCTATTGGAAGACTATATTTTTAATAATGTATGTAACACTTAAAATACACAAACAATGTAATGAAAAGTGGTCATCTCTCAGTATTTTAAAAGAAAACTAGTCTAGAAATGCAGCTATTTATACATGTAACTTTACGCAATGAATTTATTTTATATGTATATAGAAAAATATTTTTAAGATAGAAGAGTATTTGTAACTATGAAAGTATTTATTTTTCTTAATTTTTTTAGCGCTATGCGCATTTAGCTTTAGTCTATGTATGTAAAATATGTAGATCTTCAAATAATGAATTTATTATGTCTAAAATGCTGCTTCAGCCCCACCCCACATTTTTATCTATGAAAAAGACCATTACTACTATAATATTAGAACTGGTTTCTATTTAATGTTAAAACGGAGTTCGAACTACGCAAATTTTTTAGGTAAATTAAGAGTATTTTGAAGGCAAATTTGTGTGCGCACAGACTAATATATTTCTCAATACCTGACTCAAGACATATAAGCATGAGCAAAACTCATAGGTTTAAGGCCGGGCTTACTTAACAATAGTATATTAGAGCACTATTTAAAAAACTGAGATGTCATATTCAATTTAAAATTATTTTGAACCAAGCCAGCCATTTTATCAAGCCACTTTCGTGAATCTCCAAGCTGGACTAGCTTCCCATCTTTCAATTTTCTTAACTTTTATATTCTGCTTGTGTTTAATTTATTACCAAGTACTGCAAACAGTTTTGAGATAAACTTGAGCATAGAATCGATAAAATTAGGAAGCTTTCGAAATGTATGTTGACTGTTGAGTGAGGCAATTGAAAAGGTAATAATAACATGTGAATTGAATTAGGTATTTATTAAGTACATTAAAAAAATGTTTAAATTATTTCCCTTTTCTATTGTTTGTGGTACATACCTACCTGTAAGTACTAAAACAATAATTTATTATTATTATTATTAGCTATTCTTAAAATATTTAGTGTTAAGGTATTTATTACTTATAATAAGAAATTATACAATACTAACAATATTGTGATTAAAAATCAAACATTCCATCCTAAGTGGAAATGTACTTATCTCTTTTTGTGTATTTACTTATTTTATTGTAACATGTTGAATAAAATATACATTATTATCCAATTCTGAGTATATTATTGAATAAACTGAACTCTTTGCTAGTTATATTCAAAGGTCTAGAGCCAAAGATTTCTAGAATTATCTATGCCATTTACAAATTACTTTATAAAAGAATATAGCCGAATGGACCACTACTATCTATAATATTATAAAATTCTAAACATACTGTGTCTGTACATTGAACCTAATTAAACAAAAACAACTGGAATACACTATATAAACGATGGAGCATTTTTTTAGATTTCTTGTCGGTTGGTTTGTTTGTTCGGGATTAACGTAAATCTACTGGGCCGGTTTCGATGCGATTTTCGCTGATCGACAGCAAATTCCTAGACTTAAAATCTCCGCTACTTTTTATCCTGGGAATCCCTCGAGGATTTTTCTGGGAATGTTTTAAAACGGCCAGATAAAATAAATCGAATTCAAATGAGTTTTTTTCCTAATCGGCAAATTTCTTGTAATGAAAGGTGTGATATTTTTTATCTCGGGAATTTTCCCAGGAGCGGTTTGAAGTTTTTCGGATGCTTAAAAATTAGCTTATTGCGACACAGTTTCCACCAAACCGATAGCTTACATTCTTTTTTAAATTCTGCTATTGTTTGTGTTCCGGGAATTTTAAGTTAAGCGTGGAGGCATATCCTAGTTATTAATGGGTTTTCACAGGCATAGCCTTGAAATGCACTTCAGTTTATAAGCTATCTATTCTGAGTGTTTCACTAAAGTAGAGGAGTAACTTTGATGCGAATTGATAATTTAAAAACCAACAAACAGGAAAGCTTTCATTTGTTTTGTAAAAACAAATTGAGGTCAGTTAATATAACTTATATAGGTATGTATATATTTCAATGAAATTTATCAGTTAATACAAATAGTTCAAGTTACCTTGACTTATGTTTTCCCTGCAGAGCACGCCATATCCTTAGTTATTAGGAAACAGACATGCCAAAAAAATATTAAAAATTAATATTTTCTAAAATTTGTGTCCAACGTTTGAAAGGAAATCGTATGAATGGTGTCTTGTGTACGACTCGAAACAAAAGAGTAATTATAGTATAAAATAACGTATGACTGAAATAATTACACGTATGGTAAATTTTGGACTATCGAGTTAACACAGATTAAATATTCTACATATAACAGCAGGTTCTTTTGTTTTTTTACACAATATAACACAGTAATTTTCCGCGTCTGTCTGTCTGTATATCCGCTAACTCCTAAACCACGAAACGGATATTTAAGCGGTTTTCATCATCATTTAGATTATTTTACAAGGTAGGTTTATTTACACTAGCATTTTCCCGCGGCTTCGCTCCCAATTAAGTTTTTATGAAGTAAAATAAAGCTACTTACTTATATATAAATTCATTAACATAAAATATTTTGTGTCTGAATTCTAAACATACATAAAGTTTAAAACTAATTGAATAATTTATTGATGATATAACCACGAAGCTCCCCTAATCAATGTGACAATTTAGGTACCTATCAATGTAGTTCACGGAGGAAAAGCTTAAAAATAATCCCGGAACCAGATATACAACCCAATGTTTCGGGAAAGGTCAAAGTAATTAAAACAATATAATAGGTGTTGATGTTGTATTTACGTAAGAAAAATAACAAAACTAATATCACAAAATTAAAGAAACTACACAATAATAATAATTATCTACTAAATTTTAATTTTTGAAATGAACATAAAAAATATAATATATGAGAGCTGACATGAGTTTAGATAATCGTAATATCTTGAGTTGGAATATTTCATAATCCACCACACTATTTAGGCTACGTTCCATTAGAGACCCACAAGGACCACGTTCACGACCGCGATTTTTCCCGTTCCACTTGCTTGTCGGCGTTACAATAGTAAACCCAAGTGGAACGGTTATTCTACCCACCTCTTGACATGGGTCGTTGTGAGCGTTGTGTGACCGAAAATGATGACGTCATTAGTGATGTTATCGCCACGACCGCAACGACCGCGGTCGCCTTGTGGAACGGCAGACGGAGCATTATGGGCGTTGTGCGATACTAGTGGAACGCGCTGGTAGAAAACAAATAGTTCTGTACTATTGCAACTGTCTTTTGTTGCAAAAGCACATCTCTAAGCGTATGGCCTGAGCGCCTGCTGTATTCGAGCGTGCAGCATTCGTGCGAATGTAAATGTATGTAAACGCTAACGAGCTAGTGCCAGCTGAAATGTGCGTTGTGCGGGGTGTCGCATACAGGTTTAAACCAGTTTGAGTACGATAAACGCTGAGCGTGGACTCAGGCCACTCAGTTGGACGCTCTATATTGCTCGCAGCCCGCCCCGCCGCACACTGCCACTCAGGCCGTACACTAACTATACTACGTAAAAGCATGTGATCTTTTCGACCTTTACTAAATACGTAACGTTTTCAATGATATGTCGCTCTGTGTACAAAAATATCACGTGTGAATGTTTTTATTTATTTAACTACTATATAATTTTATAAACTAAAGACTGACACAAATACGATGGTAACAACTTAGTTATAGGTAAAATTTATCTAAGAGAAAAATTTAGAAAAATATAGTGTTTAACGCATTATGTTTGTGTTTAATACAGTCTGTATTAATTGTTCCATAAGGAAAATTGGTACATATTTTATGTTGCATTTATTCATTACGATCGGTGTAGATTAGGCAAACTACACAAAATTTTTATATATTCCAGCAAACTGAAATAGTTGTTTTGTAACTTACGTCTAATAGTGCTCAAGGCAAGTTACCGTATTAAGATCTTGTTTTAATTCAATCAAAAGGTAAGTACTCATCCTCAATGTGAATATTCTCCAGACATGCTTAATTAATCTTTGCTGTACTCGAGTCTAGATTGTTCCAAGTTTTGCATAAATTCGACATTCAAAATGTTAAAATAATGATTTAATTTTTTTACTAAAATATATGAAAAATAACTATGGTGAAAAGAAATAATTTTGAGCAAAATCTATAAAATTCAGAAGTAACAAATATTGACTAATTATTATCACTTTTACGAGATTTCTTTGGTAACCCCTTAGAAGAGTCCCCGGTGGTAAACAAACCGCGGAATGTGGTTCTTTGTTCTTTTAGTTGGGACTCTTTGTCGATTTCAGTTATTATATCTCTGTTCCGTTTCAAACTCTTGTCGGAGGCGTCGTCTTGGAGGTCCATCGAAGAGGCAAGTGATTCTAGGGAGGTGACGGTGGATCTCGGCTGTATTTTGTTGCGGACAGAGAGATCGAGGTAGCGCCGGTTGGTGGCCTCGGCGGCAGAGTGCGTCGACGAAGAGCACTCAGAGGGGGGCGGCTCCTCGAGCGCCGCGAGCTGCATCAGCTCGCGCTGAGAATCGCGCGCCTCCATCAGAAATATGCTTTCCTGTTTATTGTTATAAAATCTCATGTGAGTAACGCGTGTTTTACAAAATAAAATGTTCTTAAAAGAAGTTACCAAAAACGTAAATAAGCGAAACTATAATAATAAATAAAGGTTTAAAGTTGTCTTTTGCACACCGTGTAAAAGATAGAATATTATAGTGTTTTAACATCATTGGGCGATGGCATGAACGAAACAAAACACGAGATGTTTTGTACCACATTCTAGCAAAATCAAGAAGATGACTATGATTTAAATTATTGATGTAAAGAAACACATCACGTTTATATTGTTACGAGCTACAGGACTCGAATCAAAAATGCCGTTGAAACTACTATAGAATTTATTAGAACTGTACAAACACGTATAAAACAAATACAAATAAAACTGGATACAACCAGTTCACACTGCACGATTCAATGCAATTCGACACGCGCAAAGTCCGTCGTCTATATCGCTAATCGAGAGTACTACAAACGTCTTACTCGTCTCGTAGTCGTCGCTTGACTGCCCACCCCCCCATTCGGGTATCGTCTTATACTAACTACACAGTACAAAAAAAATTGGCCGCGCGCACTGAGTTTCCGAGAAATAGTAATTTGCACACCTGCGAACGGCTAACAAAGTCGATATCAACAAAAATAAGGATTAGTTCGACGCTAATGATGGTTATAAAACAAAACACAAAAAATTCCTAAATCCGGGAAGACAATAAACTGCGCTTACGACAGGCGGCTGTGCGTTTATCTTTGACGGCATGTAACAATATTATAAGAAGCAGTCAGTTGCACTGTAAAAGTTTAAAACTGTATAGAAAATGAATAAAAGAAAGGACCAATTAATTTTGGCAAAACAAACTATATTAATATTTAAAACCAGAACACAAGTTAGGTTAAGTGCACAAAATTTTAAAGGATTTGTTGTTTCACGTTAGACACCTTATAAAATCTTTCAACTAAGTTAGTAGGTATGTTACAGTACATGATTAGCTGTGGCAGCGTGCCAATGCTTCGCAACTGTCTATTTGTCTGCTTTGTAATAGTTGTTATACGATTACGATTTATACGCAATAAAATAACTACGCATTAGAAGAAAAAGTCCTAAAGTGCGAAAAATTATTAGAAATCAAGCCAAGTTCCAATAAAATAATAGATTTTTTCATTTCTAGTTGCTCTGATACATATGATTTTATACTTTGCATGAGATCAAAATATATAATGATAAAGTCATATGGTGCAAGAATAGCAGCAATCGAAATTGGAAGTACAATCAAATCTGATATACTAATAAATTATTTAACAATGCATATACCTGTAGCATTAGATATCTGTATCTAGGTAAATAACACATTCTTGGCCATATTGATATACTAAGATACAATTTCCTCAAATTTACTTGTGCAAAGTACGCTAATCGAATTATCAGAATTACGAAAAGAAAAACGAAGAAAAACGAAGAAAAAGAAAAAAAAGAAAACGATTACTAAATGCCTGACCAACCCATACGCCAAGGAAAGGCGATTATTTTTATTTAAAAGAAATAATATCTTTCGCTATTGAGAAAAAAAATTAAGAACCTGATGCACCACTATTTATCTCTTTTCTCACATATAAATATATCGCTGTCTTACATCACCGCAATTATTTTACGTAACTTATTTTATTACATTTTTATTATTCGATCTTTTTCATCACTTAACCAACAAGGGTTTAAAACTTGGCAGCCAAACCGTGAACTTGTTACGCAAGTTATACTTAGTACTTCGATCAACAATTATTGATCGAAGACTTTATACAAAAGACAAAGATGGCGTAGTCACTCTGAAAATGTAGACTGATAAGCCGCTGTAAAAAATTTAAAATGTTATTAAATTAAAGAAATTTATGGAAATATAGAATATTAGAGATTACAAATCGCAATATTATCATCACTTTCAAGACTTTAAATGCTGTTTAAGAAGAAAAATGGCACAACAAACTCCCTAGAATCAATTTTTTGCTACAAAATAATTATTACTATTAAATTGCTATAACAATTAAAAAGGTCATATACTATTTTCAAAGATATTCACCTTAACTTCCTTAGTCGTATACTGGTCCAACTTGTCATAAATTACAGCATGCAGACCCATCTCTTTCAGTTTCTTGATAGTGTTTTTATCATTGTTATCATCTCCCCAACAAAATATGACTAGACCTGCATCGGTTGCTAGTTTAACCTATATAACACAACAGATTTTTAATAATTCAAACCAATAATTATTTAAGTATATTCTTTCATCGCGAATTCGCCCGCGTAAACTTCGACTACGAATACGGTTAAAATGACCTATTTTCATATTTAATCTCGATAGTAAGCATAATTCGAGGGATGAATGGGCTATTTGTTTTAAGTGAAATTGTTTTTATTCCGAAGCTGGCAAACAGGCACACGGCTCATCATGGAAAGTGGCTATGGTCGTCTATAAACTTTTGGCAACACCAGGGGCGAAGCCAACGCGTTGCCAGCGTTTAGGATGGGTTTTATAGAGGGATCAGACAGGAGGAATGGGATACAGGGGATGGGATAGGCGGAGTGGGAATTGGGCCATCAAAACTCTTACTTAGGGTTCCCAACCGTACTAATAAATATATTATCGTACTATATTTTAGCCAATTGTACTACATAATGTAGGAAATAATATAGTACGAAATGTATAAATTTTCATCACTAATTTAATTATTGCGCTTTATGTAAGATTTAAGTGATTATTTTAAAAATAATAGATCTTTGCTGGCCAAAGCAAAGAGTAATATATAATAAATACACACGGAAAGTTCAATAATAACACAAATTAAATATAAAATAATTAATTAAAAATAAATGTGTACTATTTTTTCCCTAAATTTCCCAAAAGTACTATATTTTTACGGTTAAAAAACAAAAATACTGTATTTATTTTAAAAAAGGTGGCAATCATTCTCTCACTCATCCTACGAAACACGATTAATTCAAGGCTAACCATTTCATGCTCAATATTCTGCGAGAGCGTGGTATCACAACGATCGGTCCGATACTAAAATCTGATGAAATCAAGATGATGATTCCAGCATGGCTCTGCGAAATCTGTGAAAGACACGAATATTTTTCCTCTGCATGTTTCAATTTAAAGAAATATAAAGAACCTGGTATCCAATTGAAATCTACATTCATCTTTTTCAAATATTACTTTCCTACATACTTTATTAATGATACGTTTTATGAGTTACTTGATTCTTTAAACTTTTCTCCCGAAATATTTTCGACATGTCGTTTGGAACAAATAGCTTTTTACCCCTCCATATAATCTTTGCATTTTTACTATGTGGATTTTTTTAAGGCGTACATTTTTGAATTTAACGTACAAAAAATAAAAATGATTATAGCCATAATAATAATAATATTTATTGTAATTAACAAGAGTTGTTTTGTGTGGCAACTATTAATTGTTTACTGAAATGTTATTTTTTGAGATGCCACATGAAATATTACGTTATTTTTGGAAAGTTCCACTCTCGGCCTGCCTATTTGCTTAAAGAATATTCTAAACCTTGAAATGAAAATGCTTAATTTTCATTTCAGTGTTTATAATAACAACCCAGCCCCGTCTCACTGCTTGGCTCGGACTTCCATTTTATTGACGAATAGACAGTATATACGCCACGCTTGTCCAAGGAGGATTGGCGGAAATTGGTAGGTTTCATCACGCTGTTTTCCGTCACCGTCAGCACATGGTGATTGTAACAATATACACATTAGGTCAGAAAACTGCCGAAGTGGAGCATGCTTTACGTCCAGGATTCGAACCCCCTTTGAGTTTGGGACTCAAATGCACTAACCTCTAAGCTACCACAAGTTATGAGTAATGTTTCAGTAAATACAACTTTGACAATGACGTTATTATTAACATAATACCATGGAAAAATAATACTTAAAATACTGTTTTATACAGTAGGTATAGACTATGCTGTCTATACCTATTGAATACATGCACATTACAAAAGAACATGTCGTTTAATTTACCTACCAATTGCAATGACGGGAATACGAAATTACCATTTATGACGATAAATTACGTACCTGAGTGGGATCACGTAGCAAATCCTCAGTGTGGACGACTATACCCAATATATCTGAACTAACGGCATTCTGAACTGCAGCCGGTATGGACAAACAACGAGGATCTCGATAGGGTTGGTATTTGTTTGTAACACCCTATTACAGATATTAAAACGATCCGACGTTAATATATTATTATCATTTGATTACAACAAAATCATCTGCACTTAAACCTGTACATTTGCGTTAAGCCTTATTTATAATTAAGTAGTACCAACTACAGATTTTTAACCGACTTCCAAAAGGAGGCGGTTCTCAAATCGTTTATATATAATTTTTGTATGCATGTTACGCGATTTCTCCGTCAATTGTAGATCGAATTTTCAAATATTTTTTTCTCGAAAGAACAAACTACCGAGATGGTCCCATGGTAACCAAGTCAGGATCTGATAAGTGGATTCCAGAGAAATTGAGAGTAACCCTTATCAAAAAAACGCCAAGACCCTACATTTAAAAAAAAAAACCTTGTATATGCGTGCCAATATTACACTTTCTACAGGCGCTTAATTTTTTTGAAGGCATATTACGAGATTTCTCCGCCACTTGTGGATCGATTCTGATTTTTTTTCTTTATTCGTAAGTATATACTCCTGATATGGTCCCATGGTCACCTACCTAGTCAGGATCTGATTAGTGGATCGCAAGAAAATCGCGAGAAGCCCTGGTTGAGAAGCATATACACCGAAGAGTGACATGGCAAATTTGTATACGCGGGCCAGTTGTACAATTTCTACAGGTGCTTAATATATTATTTCTAAAGCTAATGAAGTTTTCCACAACTAAAAAGTAAAAAATATTACTTTTTTAACAAAAACAAAACCGACTTGACACTAAAAACAAAAAAATAAATACTTAACCGTATTCTTTCTACATCTTGAAGTCGGTGGCAAGTAAAACATAAAAATTACTAATTATGTTGTTGATTTTTTATGTTATTATGCCAGACTAAAAGAAATCGAATTCCATTGCGTTTTTTTCACTGGTGGATAGCAAATTTTATGTAGTAAATTGTCTGATTTTTATGCCAGGAATCCCGCGGGAATTTTCTCGGGAGTGGCCTGTAGTTGTTCGGGCGTATAAAAATTAGCTTATTCTGACTCGGTTTTTAGTAAAAGTATAGCTTATATTCTTTCTTAATTGCTGCGGTAATTTGTATTCCAGGAATTCCGAGAGAATTTTAAGTCAAGCGTGGACGAAGTCGCGAGGGTATCCTAGTATTATAATATTGTTACGAGTTACGGGCCTCGAATGAAAATGCCGTTTGGAATTACTATAGAATTTATTAGAACTATACAAACACGTATAACACAGGTACAAATATAACTGGACACAACCAGTCCAAACGTAGTACACGATTCAATAACACGCGCAAAGTCCGTCACTATATAGCTTATCGAATGTACACACGTCTTGTCTCGCTTGTGACCATCGCTTGACTGCCGATCTCCCCACTGGGCCATTGCTATATACTGCACCGATACAACATGGCTGCCCGCCCGCGTAGATCGAATTTCTTAGAATTCGTAATCTGCACACCTGCCTAATTATGCCTGCAAACGGCCATAATCGAGCACAATACACAATAGGCTGTTTTCTAAATAGAAATTTTAAACATAAGGTAAACAAAGGAAATGGCTGACAAAAAGGTAAAAACTGCAGGTATGCATTGGTCTTTGTCGGTCGTAACAATATAATGAAGTAAATATACTTACAACAGTCAAGAACATTACAGGATACTTGTTCTGTTTGTTTCTAACCATGGTACATATATCAGGGTTGAAACACGAAAATACAATGCGACGCTCTCCAGCATTTTTTAACACCACTTCTAGTACCTACGAAACACTCATTTAATAAGTAATAATATATTTAAAATTAAAAGAATAATGATAAATCGTGATATTTTAACGACTAATGGACTCGAGTATCATTCTAATGACGCAGTTACGAATCCTGGCCAGCATACATCATTAATCCCTATTAATATTATAAATGCGAAAGTAACTGTCTGTTCCATTTTAACGGAAAAACTACGGGACTGATTTGGCTGAAACTCAGTATATATATATTTTATATTTTCGATGCTGAGGATGAACATAGGATACTTTTTATCCTGAAAAAAAGGGATAGTTTCGGAATAAAAATATATTTGTTTCTCTGTTTGTTATGTTTTTATGGAAAAGCTATTGGGTTGATTTGGCTGAAATTCGGTAACTTTAATACCGAGGGTGGACAAGAGATACTTTTCATCCCGGATAGATTTTGGGATAGATTTATGTAGACGTTATCCCAGAAATTGGGGTAGGTTTTGGCTTTTTTGTAATTTGCCATTTTAGTCATTTTGATAATTTTGGTCACTTTGGACATTTTGGTTATTTTGTATATTTTGGACATTTTGGTAATTTTTGACATTTAGGTCATTATGAACATTTTGGGTAGTTTGGACATTTTAGTTATTTTGGACATTTTGAACATTTTGGACGTGCTAGGCGTTTTGGACAGTTTGGACATTTTGGTCGTTTTGGTCATTTTTGTCATTTTGGACATTTTGGTCATTTTGGACACTGGACATTTTGGTCATTTTTATATACAGGTAAATTAGCTTCCATACGTTTTTTCGTTGTAGAAGTAGTATTTGTATATTTACAGGATTTCAAACTTAAAAATAAAATTTTCTGAAAGTTTAGTATTAAAATTATGTTTAGTATTAATATTTCTTATTTTAATATCGTTTAATATTAAGTACCTGCCTATAAAAATATATAAAAAGTATTAGTTTATTTATTTATGTGCTGACAGTACACTACTACTATGGAAGTATTGTGTAAAGGATGATATGATGATTTGTGGTGTGACAGAAGATGTATGTCAGAATAGAGGAGTATGGAAGGAAAAGACATATTGTGCCGACCCCAATTAATTGGGATATGGTGAAAGAGAGAGTACACTACTACAATCGTCTCGGAAGCTAATTTATCTGTAATAATAATAGCTTTTATTTTGACACCTATATATGCGTTTTCTATACAGTGTATCTTAATTTTGAAATATCTCAGTTTGCTGCTGAGTCGAAATCGAAAATTGTGTCGTCTGTTTGCACATTTTTGGCAAAAGCCTCCTCCAAATACTTCCATTTACTCTTATTCTTTGCAATTCTAGTCCATACTTTGCTCGCTATGGACACGTTAGCTAGATATATACGTAACGTCAAATTATAGAGATATCGATTTGTATAGATTTATCGATCGTGTATATGATTTTTTTTTGCAAATTTTCATGTCTGCGTGTTTCATTTCTGGCAGTTGTAATAATCTGCATAACATCTGTTTCGTAGCCCTGGTCAGCTTTTCTACGTGTTTTTCCCCACTTGGCGCTGTTTTCGCCTTTTCTTATGTAAGAGTGCCATGTCATCCGTTACGACTTGAAGCCGGTATTTCTTGGGACTATTCCTTCTACCAGGATGTGGTGGAGGTGGCCACCATATCAACAGCATTGCATAATTATCATAAATACTAAAGTAGAAATATTTAGTAAAAAACACATAGGAACCAAACCATTATCTTTTAAATATAATGATACAAATAATCTTCGCATTGCACAGTGATTAATTACTCAGTGATAATGTAGAATGAAAGATTACCTTGTCAACATAAGTATTCATATCAAATGGATTGTTCAATTCAAAGGAGCCATCATGCATCTCCATTGTCCACTTCAGCTCTACATTAAATCCAACATGAATATCTATATTCTTAAAAACATCTTCTAGAGTAGGAAATGGTTGATGTTCCTCTAAATCTTCATCAAAGAATAAGATCTCATGATTGCGCCCCTCAACTAGATGATATACCTACAAGATTTTGATAAACACTAACAGGGAGTAAGCATGTACTTCATTTTTGGAGTTTACTCCTTAAGGATCGATTTTCATATACAGCCCCTGATAGGAAAATGTTATAAGGAGTGACATAAAACAAACAAAATTCAAAATCATTCTTTTTTTTTAACCACCCCTGTATAAGAGTGAACAAAAAAATATATATTCAAATTAGTCAGGTCGCTTTTGCTAATTAAAGTAATATAAGTGTTACTCTATATGTCATGTTAATGTTCACCTCTCCTATTTAAGCTTGCTTACCAAGATATGTTTTAGCAAAACTACTATTATATTTCTGACAGTCAATCTGATATTAGTTATATAATTTTAATCTTTAATCAATATATTTGTGAGTGTGTTTTGTGTTTATATGTGGTATTTTCTACTGACTAGATAGTTATTTATATCTGTATGTTTTCTTGTAACCATCTCCATTCAACCACATGTGGCCAGCTGTTGCTATGGACATGCACATGTTTTTTTAATGTTTAAAGAGTAAACTCCAGCTGTGCGTCAGGGCTGACGCACAAAAGTTTTATTCTATTAATTATTTACTTTAGAAAATAGCTGTAAAAAAAATTACATAACTTGTTTAGTTAGAATTAATTTAAAAAAAAATTTTAAACAGTAATCTGATTTCAGTGATTAAACAACTATTTTGAAGTGCTATCTTATTATGGACATTGGCATTTTATAAACTACAGAAACTCACAGGAAACCTTTGTTGATAAAAAATAAATGTGTATTTTGACATCACAATATAATTAGCAATTATGTGATTTTAAATTTCCTGCATATTTTTAAGTTTTTTTTCTTTAAAATCCATAACTATAATGTACCTATCTGGGACATGGCCCTAAGCACCTGGATCAAATTTTATATTAGATACAAGATAATAATCCTTAAAATAATATTAAAATGCTTTATCTCATATAAAGTTGAAACTATCAATTAATAATATATAAAAAATTAATAATTTCCAAGACTATTAATGTTCCTTTATTAGATATTAATAAGATAATAGTTTTCCATACTCCAGGAATGTGCTACATAGCACAGACCTTTCTGCTGATGTACCTTAAGTTTCTGTAGGTGTTCCAGAGTCAAGTCCTTAACGGGCAACTCTAACATCTCTGTAAATTCAACTTCCTTCTTTCGTTTCATAGATATACATACATAAAAATCATGATATATAACCGGTATCATATCTTTGCTTAGTTGAACATCAAATTCAAGCAGATCTGCACCACTTGCAGCTGCCTTTTTAAGGGAAGCTATTGTATTTTCACGAATAGCATTTCCTCTGAAAATTATTATTAATTAACCACAAGAAATGATAGATTAAAACTATAGAGTTGATAAAAATACACAAATATATCAATTTTATAAAGATTATATTATATATTTTTTTATTTTATAAAATAAATTTACACACACATGCAGGGGTGGATATAGACTAGATATTATTTTATGTTTTGGGTGCAGTATAGATATGAGACACTTTTATTTATTATTTGAGATATAAAGGGAATTTTGGGTGGTTATAAAAAAAAAACCATAAAGGCTCAGAGGGAGGTCCGCTTTGCTTCGCTCCCGCCTTAGCCTTCTAACCTATGTTAAAAAATTCTAGATCTGTTCCTAATCATTCATAACAAATAAATGTGTCCTATAACTATACCCCTCCAATATTTTTACTAGACATTTTCAGCTTAAAACATTCTTAATAGGAACTTCTTTGCATAAAATCTGGATTACATTGTTCAACCAAATTGAATCAATTTCCTTTTATATCTGCACCTTACAATCAAAGTGAATCAATTTGGTTGTAAGGTGCTGATATAAAAGGAAACAATGACAGTTACTGGCTTTGAACAATTCAATTTTATCTTTACGTACATCACTATGGATGTGTCTTCCAAATTAAATGACAGAAGTGAATCATGTAATATCAGCTCTATAGATTTTTCATTCAACAGATAAGTTATTAATCAAGTAAATTAAAGCCTGACTAAATACAAAATTGAAACAATTGAATTATTATTCAAGCAACTGTCATTTGAATTTTATCTGCTGACTGGAAAATTCACCCATAAAACTTTCAAATTAAAAAAGTAAAAATGACTCACCCTTTTGTTTTAAAGCTAGCACCCAGGCCACGATGTCCAACTTCTAATCCAGTCCAAGAGGGATCCCAATGTTTAGCATAGGACACCTGCAGATTACATAGCTTCTCTTGCATTGGGCAAATTATTAGGTACTCAAAGTTAATGGTACCCAGGGGCCTATGTTTAACATTACAAGTGACTGGCAATTCTAACATGCCTTCAGATGGCTTGAACATATTGGGCAACACATAAGTGTAGCCCACATGACAAGGAGGATCTTCTGAGGAAGCACGGCTACTATATGAGTAGAAATCAATTAGATATGCCAAAGCTCTTGGATTTGGAGCCAGAACATTTACAAGTACAATATCATTAGGCTTGTATTCCCTACCAAACTGTTCTTGAGGTTGCAAACGGCATATGGTTGAATCATTAGCAAGTGTTGCTACTTCAACAAAAACCCCTGCAGGCATTTCCACATCCATAGTATCAGTGCTTAAGGATGATTCTTCCACATGCAGATCATTGCCAAATGATAACTTCACTGGGGTTATTTTGATATTCATTATTCTAGCAGCCAAACGGCTTTTTAATTTTAATGGTTTATTTACAAACTTAAATTGTACTAGAGATTGTTCTGTCAGCCATCCAGTGCTAACATTATTCTCACCATCATATTGCCCAAATAAATCTGATAATGGATGAAGCATAGTCTGTTTGATAACTCTAGGAGTAATATTTGTTTCCCAGCGCCTAATTATTACATTATTTGTATCTTCATCCACTACACATATGGTATACCGATAAAATATATCACAGGTATTAGGTATTATGACTGTTTTTGACCATAAATCGGCGTCTTGATCAAATTTCAGTGGAATTAACTTGGTGTAATCCCACTCACCGAGTTCCTGAGTACTTCCTGTTAAAAATACTTTTTCTTTAGGTCCAAGATCGGGCGCAGAAACAGTGAAAACCCATTTTTGCGAGAGAACTTCTGCCTTCTTTTCTGGTTCTTTTGCAGACATTTTTTTTGGAGCTTTAAATTTCGGTCTTTTGCGATCTTCCAAGAAGAACCAACGTTGCATTATCTTAAAATGTTGCTCTATTTTGATTAATCATTGTGAATTTATGTTTCGGGAACAGCTGTTTTTATTTATTAAATTTATTTACTTAAGGTTTGTTAATAATTATTTAGAAATAATTACGTATTCTGTTTATATTTAAAAATCCTTGAGAGATCTTTAAAAAATCTACTTATTATAATTTGAAGTTTTGAATAATTTAGAATAAAATCTAATCACAAACTAATATGGATACTACGTACCTACTCCTAATAAATTAATATACTGAAATATACTCTGTAGTCTGTAGATCACAGATCATTTTTTTATTTTATTTTATAGCTTGGTTTCTAGACCTTTAAGTCAAGTCTCTTTTGGATATTCGGCACTTCACAGGTTTTTCACATGTAGTTTCTTCATTTTCTTAAGCCTACGTGTAGCACAGCTGAACTGTAGGTTATCAGCTGGTGCCATTCAACGGAGTTCTTGTGACAACTCAAAAGGCCACATTTGACTATACAGTTCACATTTCTCACAAAACACATAAATGCTACTTAAAAACTATCAATATCCTACAACTATTGTTCATTTTAGAGTAATTTTACACATTTTTAGAAAATAAAACTGCACAGCACAACGTCCTCTTTCAGTTCCCACCAAAAACTCCTCACAGATCATTTATTATTATTTGTTTATGGCTTGGCAGCTAGGTCTTTAAGCCAGATCTTAAAATAAACGCCGAAAGTCCTTAAAAAAGGTTTCAATGGCAAAAACCCAAGACTTTGTACTTTAAAAATTGTGCCTTACAGTAAGTAACCTTACTGAGATGGCTCTAATAAAACAATATGGAAGCGGTATTGAGACTGTTTATTAGCTATGTATGAAATATACAACTACCCGCAATTTATATACATTACACTTAAGAGTATGATTTTTCTTCTTTCTTCTTTTCTTAAATGAAATTTTGTATGGTGGTAGCTTATATCTCTGCTCAACATATAGGATACTTTTGATCCCAAAAAATTAAGGAGTTCCCGTGGGATAGTTAAAAAAACCGCACCACGCGGGCGAAGTCGCGGGCATCAGCTAGTTTTCACTATATCTCAGGTCCATAAAAAGTTTTTATGTAAACAGGAAATATAGAATATTTCACCTATTTTTGATAAGCCTATCAAAATAAATCGTAAAGATTTCATGAATACATTATGATTTATTTTCACACTGACGATCTTGTTCTATGTGAAGTCAAGAAAGACAAATTTCTTTTGTTTTTGTTGGCACTGTTGCTTGGTCATACACAAATAAAAACCTCGAAGATACGTTCGGAGACATTATTTTATAAAAAAAGTGGTCATTTGAAATTAGTAGCAATGGTGAAAGTTGGGGTACTTAGAATAGTACCCAGGGCGTTCATTTGACGAAATTAGAATAGGTGCTGGGCTTTATTCCCTTCTTCATTGAAGTTCTTTCTTAAGGACCGTGGGCGCTTTGAGGTTTTTATTTGTTTACGACCAAGCAAGAGTGCCAACAAAAACAAAAGAAATTTGTCTTTCTTGACTCAACATCGAACAAGATCGTAGAGTGTGAAAATAAATCGTAATTTATTCATGAAATCTTTGCGATTTGTGTTGATATGCTTATCAAAAAATAATAAAATAAATGTTTCTATTAATTTTAAAGGATTTTTTTGTTTATTAAGGTTATTAAATTTGTTTTTAAGTTTAATTTCATTTTTGATTTTCTGAAGGTAGTTGGAAAAAATTGATGTAAATGTTTGTTTTCAGTTAAGTGCTTTTGACTCAAAGGCCTACCAAAAGGTAACCTATTTTTTGTTGAGGTTGGATGGGCCGGCCAGAGGAAATTAAGAAGAGCGGAGTACCTTTTAAAATGGGTTTATTTAATACACATATCACACACATTACATGTTAGCAGGGAGCCATTACGAGAACACATTATTGACGGAACAGGAAGCTTAACAATAGACAAACCTAAGTCTATCCGTAGACAAGCTCTAGTGATGTGCCATTGTTTCTCAACAGTTGTAACACGTTTATCATTTCTTCCGATGTCTGACATTTTGATATGATATCGAGATATATATCTTCTAAACATGAAATTATAATAGCACGAGATTTTGTATCTAATATGCGTTTTTGCATATCACCTTGGATCTCCTCTTTTAAATTAATACCTTTTTTTCTAACTATAGGTCTATTCAATATTTCCAACGGGCAAAATTACCGTTTTCTTTTAGCAGGGGAAATTTTCCTTCGGATATTTTCTTTTGTTTTTTTTCGTTTTTGTGAATTTTCGCATATATTTCAATAGTTTTCTAATAATATTACTCTCTACATTTTACTTATACAATTCCTTACAACCTATAGAGCCTCTGGGCCTTTAAACTTTGAAAACTTTATGAATTGTTGGGGATAAGCTATTTAAATAAATCTTATATATAAAATCGTGCTCTTTTCATGGTTTCTTTATTACAACAACGTGAAATCAATCACGATTTCAATCAATATTATTATAATAATCGAATCAATATTAAAAGTAAATACAAAGAATATAAAAGTGATTCTAATGCCTAAGACTAATCCCTCACACAGAGTAAGTTAACACGAATTTTTCCAATCGTTTTTAGTGATATCTCGAAATGCATGCTCAGCTGCTTCTTATAGTGAAAGAAAATCACAATCAATTTAAATCTTCATAGAATGTAATTCGACCAAAATTTAAAGTAAAAGAAATTATTGGGTAAATTTATTCAAACCATATCGTAAAATTACGTCAGTCGATCCAATTGCCCATTTTGTATTTTATTATAATTAAAAAATTATAATTAAGCGATTAATTACGATTAAATTTAGGTACGATGACGATAATTTTCAGTCTGTGAATTAGATAAATCACAGAACGTCACTAGTACGTCGTCTGGAACAATGAAAAATGTCAATTGCGACATGTAGAGCATATGAAAACGAGCAAAAATATATTATGATTAACGTGCAAACGTCAAAAGTAAAGTGTAACTAGTATTATCTGGCAGAAATGTCTTGAAAGGGAAACTTTTTTTTGCTTTTCTACTAGCAACATTTCTAACTAGTCTGTGATTATGCTTCGACATATGATGTAAGCAAAGGTACAGATGCTCATAATATTTCTTTTATTTCATATTAACAGTGATTGTAATACGTGTAAAGTGTTAAAAATTTATAAAACTGCTTTAAGTTCGGGATGAAAAATACTTTATAAAGTTTACAGACGATATCTTTCGGAATATGAAACAAGAAGTATTCTTTCGAACTTGGACAATGTTTGCTAAAGAACCACTGATATGACAGGTATATTTAAGTTCATATTGTTGTTTTTATTTCAATCGTATATTACTTGATAAAGAAATCGCTATTCTGGATCTCTCGTATAAGATATATGTTTTGTAAGATTATCATTGACCAGATAGGTTATTTTTCTGTTTGGATTTTTAGTATTTGTTTGTACAGGGACCGCAGACCGCATCTGTGTATGTTATAACAGTGTGTCGATTGACATAAATGTACGATATGGTTTATTTAATTGGCAAATTTACGTAATGATTTTTTTTACTTTAAATTTTGATCGAATTACATTCTATGAAGATTCAAATTGACTATGATTTTCTGCCATTATAGGAAGCAGCTGAGCGTGCATTTCGAGATGTCACTAAAAACGTTTGGAAAAATTCGTGCCAACTTACTCTGTGCGAGTGATTAGTTGTAAATTTTGAGGTCAACAATAGCAGTACTTCTGAATCAAGTCCGACAAAGATGACGTTGCGACCAGCTCTAATCAAGACATGGATGTAGGAAGCAGTTAGCGATATAGAATATTTAGAAGAAGATTTATTGAAATAAAGTATAATTAAATAATATCTATCATTATTTATTTCAGGGAATTTTGATTGAATAATAAAATGAACATACTTTAACGTCAAGTAACATTAAAATAAAGGTATTTGGATATTAATTTTGTAAACTTTGTGTATGACCTTATTATAAGGCTGAGAACATGAACTATTTTTTTGCCTTCTAGCAATATTCTATCCTATCTATAGTCAAGGTCAGTGAATTTATCCATGTTATTTTACTTTTATCGCTGATTCAAATCTAAAATCCATTAAAGCAATAAGGATATAAGAATGCTACGTTTCACACGAGAAGTCATTTTTATATTTTACCAAGGCTAACTAGCGGAATTTAAAGCAAAAATCTTTTTGTTATATTTTGACGATATTTACCATAGAACAGCGGACATGGCGGGTATATAAGGGTTCGTTTAGCTTCTTTTAATAAAATAATTGGTCTGTTAATTATCGCGAAGTATTAAAGCTCTTGCTTACAAAATTATAGTCATTATTATTAAAATAAACATCATAGGTTATGTTGAAAAATTGACGCATGTCGTAAATGAAGCAACCTGATCTTTGCACGATGTTTGACGTAGTACCTTCTCTGGGATAACGTTACAGATATAGGCCGTTTCACGCAGATGTGGGGATGGGTGAAATGCGTTATTTGTGATCTATTTGGGCCACAATCAATATCTTTGATATTATCGCAGGTGTCGCTCCCAGCATAAAAATTGGAGTTGCTAGAGTTTAAACAAATTTGCGAAAGTGGCGCCCCTATTATTTTCTAAATTAATTTTCCACAGTATAAATAAGCCGTTGGACGGTGTATAGTAGTTCGCCAGCTGGTATGAATACTCGCGTTATCCACTTGCGATGTCACTTATACCGTATATGTATACCTTATTCCAATTACGAAGTCCCATTTCACAGATGTCAATAATCAAGTACTAGTAAAGTACCGCTATAGTCGATACTCGACGATATTGATCTTCGATTACTATAACGAACAAATTAAAATCGTATTGACAGAAAAAGGATTAGCATCAAATTAAAATTTATAAAACTTTGTTTTTAAATTTAATTAGATAATATTACATGATATTTTTATCAAGATGGAACTTATTCATCATCACTAGCCGAAATCGATATTTCATGGTCGGCATCGTCGTCATCACCCTCGTCATCGTCTGTAGAATCTCCTGTATTTATTATAATTTGGTTATCTATGACGGCATCGATATGTATGTCTCTGTCACAATCAGCGAAAATCAAATTTTTTGTAATAGCAACAGATAAAATGTTAAAATAGGTAAAAATAAGTTATAAAAAGATTTGTTTAAATTCTTACCTTTAATTTGTGCCCAAATCAATTCTATGGCATTGTATTGACAACGGTAGGGTGGAAGGCGCATTACATTGTGTCCGGCTTCCTTAGCCATTTCGTCCAATACGTATTTTGGTCTAGCTGGCTTATTTATATCAACCAAATGCAGCAGCTCAACTTTTAACATGGACATGTCAGCAACAATATTAGTGTCATTCAGCCATTTCACAATATCGGCTTTTTCGCTGCTAGAAGTCGGAGGCTTACTTATTTGTACTAAATGATACGGTGCATTATCCATAATGATCGTCGATGGCTCATTCAAGTTGGTCAATAAGGTACAAAACCATTCTTTAAATTTAACAAAATTCATCTCTTCATGGTATTCCACAGTTTTCTTTAGATTTAAACGCCAAGAGGCAGTTCGGAACAAATCCCCGTTCACCTTTGCCACTAGGTATTTTTGTGGAGGAGTGAGGAGTGTTGTCTGTCCATATCTTGCCAACTGTATGATTAGCGTTTAGCCACGTCTCATCTAGAAATATAACATTATTCCAAACGGCAATGGACTTTGCTGATCTTAGAAAATTACATCTGGCTAAAGCTATATCTCTACGTTCCATCAAAATCCGCCTTTTATCACATTTTTTACAAGAAAAGCAAACTTTTTTAAAAATACTCCACAAAGAAGTTCTACTGCCGTAAAACAGTCTAGATTCTCGTAAAGTATTCGACAATTTATCGAGAGTCGGCAATTCGTTCCTACTATATTAGCCATAGATATGGTTTCTAATGGCGTCGTTATCAAAATTGTCGATATGTGTAACTATCGATCTTCTAACTTTTTTCTTAAGTGGCGATTTTAATTTGTTATCTTCCGTTAAATCTTTACCATGTTTTTCTGTACTTATACGGGAAACAGTTTTTCGACTAATACCAAGAGCTGCACTTACTCGGTTAGTGACTTGTGAAAGTGGCAACAATGGACCACCATTCTGATACTCTCTTTCAAAGTAATCTTGTAGGCGTACTACAAACTCTCGCGCTTGACTGCACAACAGTGTTCTTTTAATGGTCTCAGTTTCGGCCATAGCGTTTATAAATAAAAACAAACCAAATCAAATAACAGTCAAAATTTAATAAGAACGAAAGGATTATCAAACAGTTATAACTACAATAACAAGAACGAAATAAAAACAACACAAAATCAACTAAACTGAACAGCCGTATCGTATACAAGGCTTCTGCACTCGTACTGAAGAGAAACAAAATGGCGGGTCATGATCACGAGGTGGACGCAGTGTTTACAGATTTTCACTCTCGAAAAGAATCTGTCTATAATCGATTTTATACGATTCTTTTAGTCGCATCACTATGTAAAAAAGTAAAAATAAAACTATAGAACGTAAACGCAAAACCGCAGTAAAGTATTATTACCTTTTAAAGTTTTAATTATTTTGAGCACGATGTCTAAAAACAATATGTTGATTGTTTGTGTGAATTAATTGTATAATGATTTAGACTGATTGTGTATTTTTTAAATGATGATTTACGACCATGAACAAAAAATGATTATTATTGCAAATTATGCGAAACGTGAAGAGTTGCGTACTAAGAAGTGTCAAAAGGGACTTCGTAATTGGAATAGAGTGTAGTGGTGGATACTAATCCATAGCAGTTTGTGGTCACTTACCTGCTAACTGCCGTGAAAGTAGGTTGAATGAATGAAAAATCTTTACTGTTCATCATAAACTTAAATCTAGACTTTTTTTATTTAGTTTCCAACTGACTCGTTCTTTATTACCATTACTGCCGGTGTCAGGTGCTCAGATATATTGCATTGCAGTCCTGCAGCGGGCGTAGCTTTCAGATTTCAAGAGGCATTCTGCTCGGTGTTGCCGGAGGTAATGCAAACTGCAACCACATCCTTCATTGTGTTGCGAACTGCAATGTAGGACCTTGGACAGGCCCCTTAATGAAAATAAATACTTTAATTTTATTAATGTTACATAATGCCTCGTGTCATTCTTTTATTATATTTCGATCCTTGTGACTCTCGGAAAAACTTGAAGATCCGAGACGTTAACTAAAGGGGCCCATTCACTATACTGCTTTACAGTCGGCCGCGTAATGATGGATGTCAATGTTGTTGCAACCTGCATTTTGTCCTGCAACACCGAGCAGAATGCCTCTTGAGTTCTGCAAACTGCGCCCCTTGGAGAACTGCAGTGCAGGACAGTGAAGGGGCTTCTTAAAACTGATTTATAACATACATATTAGGTTGGGGAAGTTTCTTCGCATTTTATATAAAAATTCAAAAGGTTTTTTTATAAAGTTTATTTACATTTGACTAAAGTATGTAGGTGCCATTTTGTTGGAACTCTTTTTGGCATCTTGTAGGTAGGGACGTGATCCCATTGCTATAAAATTTTGGGGCTTCTGATCAAAAAACTGCGACAAGTGGTTTTGGCAGTCCTCTCTTGATGTTAACCCGACACTGCCTAGGGAATTCTGCAGAGACCGAAACAGGTGAATATCTGAAGGTGCAAGGTCAGGACTATACGGCGGATGTATTAACACCTCCCAGCCAAACTCTCGTAATTTTTGCTGAGTGGCTAAAGATGTGTGAGGTCAAGCGTTATCGTGGTGAAAAACCACACCCCTTCTGTTGATTAATTCCGGCCGCTTTCTCTCAACTTTTTGCTTTAATCTCATCAGTTGTTCGCAGTACAGTTCAGAATCGATGGTCCTGCCTGGCGGTAACAGCTCATAATGAATAATGCCCTTCCAATCCCACCATACACACAGCATCACCTTGTTGCGAGTTAACTCGGGTTTCGCCACAGTCTGTGAAGCCTGACCGGCCTTTGACCACGATCTTTTTCGCACGTTCTTGTCGTACGTGATCCGTGTCTTTTCATCACCAGTTATCAGCTTCTTCAAAAATGGTTCGGTTTCATTACGTCGTAATAAAGAATCACAAATGAGTACACGGTTCATTAGGTTTCTTTCAGTGAGCTCATGAGGCACCCAAATGTCGAGCTTTTTCGTGTACCCAGCTTTTTTCAAATGCGCCAAAACCGTTTTGTGGTCAATTCCCAGTTCTCCAGCTACATCGTAACTACTAATATGCCGATCTTGCTCCACTTTTTCAAAAATGGGATCAATTTTGTCCGTAACAGGGCGACTAGAGCGACGTGCATCTTTGATATCAAAATTTCCGAATTGAAAACGCTTAAACCAAATTTGCGCTACTCTCACAGATACTGCATTAGGTCCATAAACACCACAAATTTTTTCGTGGCTTGTGTTGCATTTTTACCTTTTTTGTAGTAAAATTTTAAGATGTATCGAATTTCTTCATTAGATTCACTCATTTTAACAATAAGAAAAACAAATGAAAATCACACATTTTCCTAATTTGAATTTGGAATTGTCTTCTTTAAAATTAAAACTTTTTAATGATACCAAAACCAGCCAGATACAAATAGTATAGCCAAAGAGATCTTATTACAAGTTCATACATACTGTATGCGAAGTCTTTTCCCCCAACCTATGAAAAGCACATCCGTTTCCGTATTGGATGTTTTCTTTTACATATATTTCCGTTTCCTGTCCAATGTTCTTGGTGTTGACAGGTAAGGAGCCCACAATTACGAGACGTTTTTTATCCGTGCAAGAACGGAGAAAGAATACAATTTCCTGCGGCCGGGCGGCCTGTCGTAAGTGGCGACTAAACAACCCACAGCCAGGTGGTAGGGCATTTGCCCGACTGGATGGCTACCACCCCTGGTCTAGAGTATGCCGCCATAACAACCTTGAGTTGTATTCCGGCATTAGTGACCAGGTTCCTGTCTCCCTTAAGAGAGCAGCAGCGCATGTGTAGCACCTTTGGTGTTGCAAATGTTTACAGGCGATGGTAACCACTTGCCATCAAGTGGGCCGTCTGCCTGTCTGCTGAACTCAAGCAATAAAAAACAAATAAAAAAAACGCGTCCATCAGCCAGTCCGTCGGCCAACGCACAGAGTACATAACGCAGTGTCTAACGCACTGCACTCGCGGTATTGAGGGGAAGGCAGATACACCAGATTGCTTTAGGGCGTCCGAACGCTCAAGGTCACGTCCGCGACTTACGACTTGTAATATGCACTATTCAATGGACTTTCCTTATTCAGATACAATGTAAGCCACGCCCCTCAGCCGTGACTTATAATATGTACATACCTTTATGCAATAAGATTTAAACCCTTATTTTGATACGCAGGGGAATACATTTCGTACCATGCCGAGTCCCTCTCGGCTGTGGTGGTGGGGCTGAACTGCGGCGATAAGCGCCGCGTAGCGTGTGCGAAGACTCTAGGCGGAACCAACTATTCTGCTAAACATATACCTGCATCCCAGACCCGGCGCTTGTGTGGAAGAACATGAGATGACGAGCGAAGCTACACCCATTGTTCAACCGCGCAACAAGCTTAGGTCACCCCGGGATGCAGAATGTCCCACTTCACCAACAGAGGTTGGACCCGTCGCATCCCCACGATGGACCCCTACGATAGAATCATGGGAGAAGATTTTGCGCATACCTGTGACTCCGGAGGCCAATCTGACGACGGCGTCCGATGAGCGCGTGCGCAGCTCTCAACATAACACAGCATAACACAAGTTTTACATTACTAAGACTCTTAGTGAAAACATCTGCCAACATATGCTCTGATGGCTTATATTCAATTTTAATTACACCCTGTTCAATAAGGTTCTTAACAAAATAAAACCTAACACCTATATGCTTGGTGCGATTACTAAACCTGTATCTACTGCTAGACAAAGCCAAAGCACTTTGGTTATCATTAAACATTTTAATATTATCAACATAAATATCAAGTTCGTGTAGTAACTCTTTAAAATAAATTGCATCCTTAGCAGCTTCACACATGGACACAAATTCTGCCTCTGTAGTAGAGAGTGCAATACATCTTTGTTTAATAGCAGCCCAATGAATAGGATTACCACCTAAAGTAAACAATATTCCACTATAAGACTTTCTATCCAAATCATTAGCCCAATCAGCATCTACATGACAAACTAATTCAAAACTTTTATTACATTTGAACCTAAGTTTATAGTCTATAGTACCCTTTAAATATATAAGAACTCTCTTTAAATGGTTCCAATGTACAGAATTATAACAAGTATTAAATTGTCTCATAAAATTCACTGAATAAGCAATATCAGGTCTACTGTTTATAGCAAGATACATCAGTTTTCCAATCAACTCTTGATATGGTAAAGTATAATTAACTGTTTCAGATCTTTCTAACATTAAATTAGGTATAAGTGGTGTTTTAACAGTTTTACACTGTGATATTTCAAACTCATTTAATAAACTCAATATATATGCCTTTTGATCAATACTTATTCCTTTATTATCCCTTTCAACGCTGATTCCAAGGATATTTTTAATTAATCCCAGATCTTTAATATTGAAATTATCACTCAACATTTTACTAAGTTTTTCTTTCTCTAAAACACAATTAGTAAAACTTAAGAAATCATCTACAAACAATGTTATCATAATAATAATATCACCTTCAAATTTTGTAAATATACAAGGTTCATGTATGGACTGCTTGAAACCATAATCTGTTAACACTTTTACAACTAACTGATTCCAAACTCTTGAAGATTGTTTCAGTCCATATATTGCTCTATTGAGTAAACACACTTTTGACTCATTTTCAGGTTTTATGAACCAATTATTTCAGGCTGTTCCATGAAAATATTTTCTTCCGGTTTTCCATGCAGGAATGCAGTCTCAACATCATAATGGTAAATTTGTACATTTTTATAAACTGCAATACTAAACATCAATCTTAAAGTAGAGTTTCTGACAATTGGAGAAAATGTTTCCATATAATCTATACCATACTCTTGAGTAAAGCCCATAGCAACTAACCTAGCCTTATATTTAATTTGTCCATCGGATAATTCCTTTTTTTTGAATACCCACTTACAACTCACTATATTGACGTCACTTGGTTGATTTACAAGAGTCCACATGTTATTTTTACACAAAGAATCATATTCAGATTCCATCGCACTTTTCCACTTATCACAATCATCTCTCATCATAGCCTCTTTAACAGAAATAGGATCACTTACCATTGCCATACATGCAACATAGTCAGCAAAGAACTGTGTTTGCTTACGCACTCGGGTTGACCTCTGCGGGTATGCCCCAGCAAAAGCTTCTGCAATATCATTGCACCCTTGCTTAGGCACAGCGGCAGGTGCCTGGGCACAGTTGGGTACAGGAAGCACAGGTTCCTCATCACTGGCAGCACTATTACACTCACCATCACTTTTTTGATTAATATCCTCTTCAGGCATGCTTGAGCCTGAGCTTTCACACTGAGGTAGTACATTCAACATTGGTAAGTTATCTCTGGTATTGGTATCCATGACCAATATGTATTCTCAAAGAATTTCACATTTCTGCCTTTCACTATACTGTGAGAAATGGGGTCCATCAATCTATAACCTTTGGATTCTTCATCATATCCAACCATGACTAATGGCTTACTCTTTCGAATCCCATTTACGCCTCAGCTGTTCTGGCACATGATTATATGCAACACAGCCAAATACTCTGAGGTGACTCAGATCAACTTTTCTGTTTGACCACACCTGTTGTCGTAAAGTGATTTAGGTTGCACTTACGATTTATCCTTCATTGCCCAGATTCAATATAGATAAATATAAGAGATGATAATGAGTTTATGTAGAGTGTAAGTGTAAAGTAATTTTGTATGGAAATGTTAATAAATACATACACAAGATATAAACTCATATTGATGTATCCACAAATTCATTCCTTTATTAGTATCAAATATGGAACCCGACTGTCCTAGTCATAGGTGTCGTTTAGCACACAATATAAGAATGATCTTTAAATTCTTCTTTTACGACTTATATTAATAAGTCCTTTTGAATGTAAAATGCAAGGAGAGATTTGGGTAAGAAAGTACCAAATATACCAAATATACCAAATATTAACTATTTGGGCAGGGTTTCCCCTTATTGTTCAGCCTTTGATGTGAACATTCACACAGCACAGTAAGCAATGAACACAGTCTAAACGCAACTACGCCTTTTATACGAAAAATGCTACCCTATAAAACAATAATATTGCATCATTGCTAAAAATAGCAATTACATCATAGTGTTGCCAGGATCATAAAAACAATTATAATAATTAGTTACTGATGCACTAAATTATCTAAATAATAATTTAGTGGGCTTATAAAATTAACTAACAGGTAGAAAATGATAATTTAATTATAAATCGAATCGTCTGATAAATCGACTAAAAGTATTATCTATGACGATTGTCTATGTCATATTAATATACACTATGGTTCTCATGACTACTGTGATGGACATCTTGTAACATTCGGCTATCTAGTCTTTTGTTAACAACTTTTTTGAACTCAACAAGTTCCTCGTCGCGCTCCCTCACCCCTGCTGTCCTTTGCGTTCAGAAAAATATTAACCTTTTCGCATTTCGCGACACCTGTTCAGGGGTCGCACCAGGTAGAGCTTTATGTGGAGAAAGATTTTTCAGATAACATGCTGTATTTACAGCTTCAGCCCACATTCTATCAGTGCAATTTCCTTGTTTCATCATACTTCTAGCCATTTCTGTGAGTGTTCTATTGACTCTTTCCGCTAGACCATTTTGTTCCGGGTTGTATGATACCGTCTTTTCATGAATAATTCCCTTTGATTGAAAATAATTCTCTAAAGTCTTGTTTACATACTCTCTGCCATTGTCACTTCTAATTTTCTTCACTTTTTTGCCAATTTCATTTTCTACCCTATTGACAAAATTGATAATTGCATTTTTCACATCTTCTTTACTCTTTAAAAAGAAAACAAAAATTTTTCTAGAGTGATCATCAATCATAGTCATAAAATATCTAGCATAACTCCATGACTTTTCTGGCATCGGCCCACATACATCACTATGTATAAGGTCAAGTAAACCTTCAGCTCTCTTAGGCATTTTTCTCTTTGGAAATGGTAAATGTGCCATTTTCCCTTCTACACAGGCCACACACGGTTCAGTATTCTTCTCTGAATATTTCATTCCAGTAGCCAATCCATCGGATAGTAGTTTCAGACTAATCCTATTTATATGACCTAGTCTTCTGTGCCACAGATTCTTAACTTCTTTTTCAGTAGTTAACATAGCTGAATCAATACTTCTCAATTTAAAAAGACCACCTTCATTGTATCCTTTCAACATGACATCTCCTTTGATATCAAAGCCATCTCTGTTTAATATTTGACATTTGTTTTGTTGAAAAACAACAATCAAACCTTTTGATACAATCTGATTCACTGACAACAAGTTTGTCTTCAGCGAAGGAACATGTAGAACATTTAAAATGTCATAGGTATCTATTTTTGCAATACCAACTCCTTTGCATTCAATTTCATTGTTATAGGCAACTATGACTGTTAAACCTTTCTCCTTATAGTGTTCAAGCCAGTCTTGACAACATGACATATGATCTGTGGCTCCTGAATCCACTACCCACTCATCCCTTTTGTCTTTGCTCACTGCAAGACAAACATGAAGTGCATTTTGTTCTTTTTCTCTTTTATTTGGGCATTTATTTTGAAAATGTCCAATTTTCTTGCAACGAAAGCACATAATTTCTCGTAAAGGCTTTTTACTACCTTTTTTGGGTATGAACTTCTTCTTATAACCACTATATAATGCATTTTCTACTTTAGAATTTCTTTCTGTATTTTCTTGAAGTAGTTTTCCTTTAACTAAGTCACTGCTAATTTTTTGGTTTGTGCTCTCTAGCTCCATGACCATAGGATCATATTCTGATGTTAATCCACTGAGCATGATAACACCTACCAGCTCATCTTCAAGTGGTGCACCCATCTCCGCTAGTCTTTGTGAAGTTTTAACAATTTCACCAACATAATCATCCATACTACAACATTCCGACAGTTTGACGCCCAATATCCTTCTCATTAACGTTAGACGCTGTGAAAGCCCTCGATCGTCGAAAGTCTTTTCGAGATTTTCCCAAGCTTCACGTGCTGTTTTTGATTCTTTGATGTAGGGGTATATACAGGGTTTAACCATGAGGCAAATCTTTCGCTAAAGCCCTTTGATCTTGTCTTGACTGTTCAATGTCTTGTTTGGTACTTGTGGTGGACGGTGTTGACTGTTCAATGCAGCTCCAGAGGTTATCGTGAACGAGAGCCATCTTCATTCCGAACTTCCAATTCGCATAATTGAACCTACCTTCTATCTTTTCGAACGCTAATTGTGCATGTTCTCCCATTATTGTTACTGTTAATTAAACAATAATATGCAAATATCTTTATAATTTGCATTAAAACACACATATAACACCAATAAAACTTTTCTAAGTTCTCAGAGCAACCGAACAACCGCGTCTCATTTTTCAAGCTAACTCGAAGTACATGCCATCGCGTCATCGGCGGCCAATCAGAACGCGCTATTATGTCGTGATACTTTGAGCCGGCCAATCGCGTAATAGCATCGAACACGTGAGAGCCGCGCAAGCCGTCGCGCGATAGGCAATACCTTGTAGCCGGTATTTTAACCTCACTTTGTCCACTTCGGCAAGTCCACTTTTTCAAAACCACTATTGTCCGAAATACGCAACTCTGGGCCCATAACCTATTGGGTTGTGGGCTGGCAGAGTGAAACAAGTTTCTTGTAATGCACAGTGGATATTTATTGGTGGTTTTATACACTTAATATTGTAATGTACTTTTGACATGGACACAGCGAGACAGCGGTAACTTCACAACAACAGGCAAAACATAGACCGACCATTAACACTGTCTTTTACCTTTTTGATTTATGGCATGGTTGCCAGATTAATATTTACCAATAATATTACAAGAGTTAACGCCGCGGCTGCGCCGCGGGTCGACCTCTGGTGAGTATCTCTTGTATACAATATAACCTGTACTACCTGCTCTTTAAAGATTCACTTCATTTTATATCGCAAACTATACCATTCCCCATCTATCTGTAAACTACTTTATCTGTCTAAGTGACAAAAATGACAAAACTGAACTAAGTGGACCAAGGGGACACGGGACCAACGGGACTCGGTATTAAAATTACATATATACCGAATTTCAGCCAAATCTGTCCAATAGTTTTTCCGTAAAAACATAAAAAACAGAAAGACAAATTTAATTTTTATCCCGGTAACTATCTCATTTTTCGGGATAAAAAGTATCCTATGTTCATCTTCGGCATCGAATATATACTGAGTTTCAGCAAATACGGTCCAGTAGTTTTTCCGTGAAAATGGAACAGACAGATGGATAGACGGACAGACAAACAGACAGAGTTACTTTCGCATTATTAATATTAATAGGGAATAGGGATAGGGAAGTCTATCTCGTCTCTCGCAGGCTTAGTTCTATAGATTTGTGTTTATCTCTTTTTAAAAGTAGTCGCTGTTTTGTTTCATCGAGTTTCAAATCACGATTCTAAAGAAATTTCACTTCTAAAACCAAAAGTTGCAAATCGATTTTTCATGTTATATTTAATGTTGCCACTTGAAGATATTTTGAATTTGCCGCCATTTATTTGAGCCACGACTTGCTAGCCAGATTCGATGAGTCGTGGCCATAAGTCCATGGCCGTGGCTATCAGCCACGTTGTAAGCTGTATCCTACAATATGATACGTAGCTTTAGGTTGCTTGTATTGCCAGAAGTTGTCATATATTTATTGCAAATGGAACAAAAGGCACCGTTTTCTCCTTTTATCTAAATGCAAACTTATATTGTAAAAAAGTCACAATCAAAAAATCCTATGCAAAACAGAGATTTAGATGAAGAGATAACGAAGCAAATCTCCATAAAGCCATTTAAAAATATTTACCATTAAATATACACGAATTAAAATAAAAGAGCTCACTCCGCAAAAAAATCAGTGCATGAAATCACTAAAATCCTGTAGCGTCAAAGCCAATTTACCAATATTTTTTTCTTGGTACATAAACATTCTTTACATTTTGCATAATATAGCGTGCAACCCTTGTCTTTGCTTTTTTTTTGTTCCTCAGTGTGTCCAGATTTTAAAATATCACAATTTTGGGTCAATTAAATTTTTAGTGACTAACTTCAATAGTGTTGTAATTGAGACAATAGGTATTTTATCCGTCTTGCCGAACTAATACTATATTTGATATAGCATTAAAAATGTTACTAAATTTTATCATAATATGTAAGTAGGTATATTTAATTATCAAAACGTAATTTTGTTGATGTTATGTAAGTTCTGCTGTAATAAATACGCTTTTAAGTAATTTTATTTTTGTTTTATTCCAACATAAATGATAATAAAAACAGTTGCGTTTAGTAAGACCGTGAAAGATTCACTCACTCACTCACTCATTTTTTTTTCATTTTACTATGTGACATATTAATTATAAATATTATAACTCAATGTTGTATATTTTTTGCCGAGAAAATTTATTAAATTACTTAAAAATATAGAGAACACAATGGACCAACGAATGAAACATTGACGAAATATTAGGTCTAAATTCGGTGGTTGATTTATATTATGCGGTGCGTCAATGATTGCTACCACGTAGTGTGTAGGAATGTACCACTGGGCGAGAGCCTATGGTTCAGTGGTAATGAGGGGAGAACAAAATAAGACGCCGAGTAGTTAATTTTACATGATAAACATATATTACTTTTTATCTCGAAAAATGGGATAGTTTCTGCAATAAAAATATATTTGTCTCCTACGGACGCGTCATGTAATGTGTGAGCACCTTTATTGTGGGTTAATTTTAGACAGATTGGGAATTTGTAAACTACATCTGGAGACCCTGCCTGTCGTCGCCATTTCGATTTCCGCCGCCATTCTTCAACCTTTCTCTTCGCTAGCTACCCGTGTGCCCAATCCGAGTATCATTAGCTGGCGTTGGCCTGGAAAAATTATCAATTCATTATACATAATTATTGTGTTATTATTTTAAGAATTATAATACTAAAACTTAGGATATCAACAATAATTAGGTCTTTAAAAACATATTTCGAATAATGAAACTCATTCTTTCGTATTAAGGTTTATGGGGTTTTAGTAATTGACACGCAACCCAATATTGTGATTACTTACATTATATCATAAAATAAGGTTAAACAGTGCTATATTCTTAATTAGGAACTGAGAACTAGATTTTAAGTGGACTATGATTACGACGCAATATATCCGACGCCATGTTGTATCGACATAGGGCGTGGCTTTTTTGTGATAATATTGGATGCTGTTTCTAGAAGTTAATAAATTCAATCATGGTAAGTTTTATATATCGTTTTTTTAATTAAAATTATCTACTGTACTTGGTTTTAAGTTCGTAAGTATTTGGTTACATCACAAGGGGTTTTTTCATTTTACGTTGTTACATTTATTTTATGTACATATGTGCTAACATTTTTGGGAATGTCTAAAATTAAAAATGTAGTCAAACGATGAAGTATGAGCCAATCACTTGTGCGTGTCCTTTGATTACGAACAACCCCCCCGCGCTATAATTTACGACACATCGACATGCTGACTCCATTTTGTAGTGTTCAGAAAACGGACTTTGACCCGGATGACGTACAAGTTAAATGAAAGAATCTATTTCTTTTACAGGATGTATTTCCCCTACAAAGTTTTAGATTGCATACTTGTTGGTTTTTGCAGATTATACTACCTTATATATAATACATGGCCACCTGATGGACTTTTTTTTTCCTCTTACAAAATCATTTATTTACCAAACATCTGCAGGAAATCTGAAGAGCTTATTTTGCACAGATGATATATCTATGTACATGGCACACAGGAAGCTTGATGTAATTTCTGTCTATCTATCGATGACATCAATTGGCTGCATTTATTGTCTACATCACTGCTAGTTATACTAAACACGAGTTTCTACATATATCTTAATATTAGATTGAGTCTTTAATTTGTTTGAATCAACCAAAGTGATCCATGTAAACATAAACTTGAGTCATTCATTACTATTGATTAACACCATCTCCTTTCACGGGTGGGGTATAGTTATGGTACACCTTTTATTTATTATAAATAGATCTGGATTTTTTAAATATAGGTAAGAAGGCTAAGCCATAGCCTTTGTGGTTATTTTTTTATAACCTCCCAAAATTCACTTTATATCTCTAATAATAAATAAAAGTGTCTCATATCTATACCACACCATAATCAATGTCATTGAATACCATTGTGACCTTGCAGCTCTGCCTTTCAACCAAATTGATTAATTTTGTTTGATCTGTCTAATTCAGCATTGCTATCCATTCATTAATTTGCTTTACTACTGGTTATATTTTAATATAAACTCTGGCACATTCATTTTCTATCAATGTTAAGGTAAAAGAATAGGTAGTAGCATGAACGCCAGGTTTCTATTACATACATTACTATTCACTCATTTGTATTATTAAAGCTTTAATTATTTTTTAAAATAATTTTATCAGCTCCATACAGGTAATGTAATTTTTCTACCAATTAAGGCAAATGAATGGACAGTAAGATAGAAATTGTACCATAACTGTTTAAATTTTGATAAAGAGTAGGGAAGTTGGTTTCAACTCAAATCACCACATTATCTAGTTTTTTTACTATCTATTAAGTTTTAATTCTAGGCTACAGTTTAATGTAATTTAATTGTAATTGAAATTACATAATTGAATCATTTAAGAAAATAATACATTTTATGTTAGAAGAATGTTGATATGTTATATGACAAATTCATTATATATTTTATTTAGTCAGTCCTCCTAGGTCTCTCATGTAACTACAGTATAGACTCATAATTAATATGGGCTATTTTTACAAAAGGAAATAAGATTGATTTTGCTACCAATCAGTTTTACACAGGCACCGCTATGAGAAAATATTGAATTTATAATTGTTTTTATATTTAAGGAAAAGGAAAAAAGGGTGCACAGGATTTTAAATTTTCGAAAAACACGCATAGTAGTTTTTTTTTTTAATTTATTTGTTTCACAAATTGTATTAAAGGTTAAAAACAGTTGAGCTACAAAGTCACAATATAAATTATGTAAATTGAAAGTTGAAACTACTAAGTGCCAATGCCACCTCTGGATATAGAGTTTACAATATTATATCTACTTATGAATGTGCCTGTAACAACTACAACTTTAATACAATCAAAGAATATTTTAATGTGCAAGTGATGTGTGTTTGGACAAATGTGTGTATGTTTGATGAGGACCTAGAACAATCCAATTTCTTCATAGCATAAAGATTTGATGAATTTGCAATCTTATGGGCCTTTCATGAAATGATAAAACATGAACAAGGTTTTAGCACTCAATGATATCCATTGTAATGTGCTGTAAGAAATTAAATGTCAATATTTTGCTATAGTTTTTATATTATAATTTTGTCTGAGCAGGATTTATCTTTGAAACACCAAGACTAAAAATTATAAATAGATTGATGTGCTCTCACATAGGTCATTCTTTAGTTCCATTTTGGAATTTCATGGTATTAGTTAATAACATGAAACAGCATAATATGCTGTATAATACAATAACCTTTTATTAAGGTATCAAGTGTTAGAACATAACAGACATATGCACCTACATCTACACCAACCATTCTTATGTGGCCTACAATACACCTATGAGTTTTGCTCCCGTTAGGTTTGTGTAAGGTTTGAGAGCTAAGTAACCTTTTAAGGTTTCAAGTTTTAGAACATAACAGACATATGTACCTACATCAACCAGTATTATGCGGCCTATAATTACATGCTATGAGTTTTGCTCGTGTCAGGTGTATGTAAGCACTATTAGTTTTTACTAGTGTTATCAACTGAAAAGATGAGTCCAGTGTTGATAAATCAAATTGTGCACTTAACTTTAGAAACTTATGCACACCTTACACAGACAAAACTTGGTGTAAAGCTGAGCTCAGTATAGGATACTATTTGCAGTGGTCTCACTGAAACTACAATCGAATTTTCATTTCATAACCAATCTAAAATAGAATGACGCAATCCTTGTGCTCGAATAAGAAAATGTAAAGAATCATACACATACTTTTCAGCATTTTTTAAAAGTTATTACCAGTAAACACGCCGTTTAAGTTCTATTTAGTGGTATCGATCTATTCAAATGAACTGCGTCATGGCCGCACGTACATGTTTGTGTTCGTCCATAGAAATATTAAGCGCTCGTGTAGAAGGCGCCGCCGCAGCGCTACTATTTTAGAATTTCTATCTATATGCGAATGTCCGCCCTCATGTATCTGACTGTCCATACCACTGAGGCCTGCTTGACAGCAGGCAAGCAATAAAACGGTGTCGTGTACACGCGCTACGGTATAATTGTGCTTAACCCCGTAAGCCATCTCGTACGAGGCCTGAGTGAGGCACGGACTTAAAATTTCTAGAACACTGAAAAAAGTTATTACAAACACTTCCAACGAATTGGTTTGAAATAAATTCATGTAGTAGTTTGTAAGGTATTTTAGATTAAATATTTTTTTAGGGTTCCGTGGCAAAATGAAAGCAAAACTTTGCCGTTTATCATCCCTCCGGAACCATTCACTATGACATTGGGCTATTTTTATGCTGATTGCATGGAATTACATAAACTTGACCAGGTTTTTATAGTTTGAACCGGAATAATGTCATTCTTGCTTTACAATTTTTATTTCAATAGCTGTTTATAAATGTATTCATATTTAAATGACTGCAAGAAATAATAATGTGTAGATTCGAAAGTGTTTCTATACTAGGATTTGCTACGCGACTTGGCCTGCAAACGCAATAGGGGCGGCCAAGCCGTTCGTGACAGCCAAGAATTCTGTTGACTATACAAACCGCATTACTTTTAAATGAAAGTTGAAGAGAGTCGTGGTTATCTATCAAGTTATGGGGAAGAAGAAAAATCTAGACGCCTATGTGTTGCGCCAAATTAAGCGGCCAGCCGCTTGTCGTTAGATGCGTGCTGTCTGAAATTGACATAAGGATTCCTTTTGCCAAGATGACTACGAGACTAATAAACCCATTTACTGAAGAATATTATTATTATAGACCATATAAAATTACTTTAGGATCCGCAGGAGCGGCATTAATCTCAAGCAAGTAAAATTAAATTATTGTGTATCTATTAGGTCAGATTTTTTAAATTACACATTTTAATAAATAACTAGGATATACCCGCGACTTCGTCCACACTAGACTTGAAGCTCCCGCTGGATTTAAGGGATAAAAAATTTCACGATATTTTCTTACATTAAATTTGCTATCGATCAGTAAAAAAATCACATAGAAATTCGATATTTTTTAAGTCGCTCCCAGAAAAATTCCGCGAGATTCCCAGGATAAATAGAAGCGCAGATTTTAAGTGTAAGAATTTGCTGTCGATCATCGAAATCGGCCCAATAGTTTTTACCTGAATCCCGAACAAACAGACAAGAAATCTAAAAAAATTGCATCGTGTTCTCCATCCATCGTTTATATTGTCTATTCCAGTTGTTTATTTTTTAAATAGCTTTAATGTACAGACACGGCATGTTCAAAGTTTTATAATATTATAGATACACGAATAAAAACAGACTGTTAGTTAAATAGCTGCTTGTGTTTTTTTTCTTTACATTCGCTATAATGACCATTCATTCGGAGCTCAGCTGAAACAGTTTTCACAATTTGGATGGTTAGTTCACAATACGCAATGTTTCCATTCGTAGTTTTTATTTTAAATAATACTGGTTTTTACAAGATTAGGGTCAGGTTGAACAATCACTCTATTTATCAAAAAAAAAACAGTCGTGAAGTATAAGTTGAAAATTAATACTTAAATATTACTTTTTTTTTACGGCCTTACGTACCTTAGAATCCAGAGGTGATGATTATTTTGTCCCCGGAAAATGAAAGAATATCGAAATTATAGATAAGTGAGTCTAGGTTAGCTGTAGTTAAAATACAGTTCAGTGCCGATTTATCACATATCAAAATTAATTTTTATTTCGATTGATTTATAAACATTTAGCAAATATTTAATTGAAAGTCTAATTTCAAACTGAAAATGTGTAAAAAATTGCATTAGGTAACTTTAAATTATAAGAATATCATAATTAAGTACGTATATTTAAAAAAAAAATTAAATTTGTTATAGTTACAAATATAAACTCAGTAGTTCCGACAGTTTTCTAATAATATATTGAAGTTACCATACAATATTATCAGATAACATCTGCGATTCATTCTGGCTATTATTAGTAAACATATTAGCTCAGACCATTTGAATGGTTTGTAATCCTTCGTTCGGGATAACTCAGCGGCGTAGCGTGGGTGACGGCCGCCCGGGACGAAAGACAATTTTGCCGCCCTTTTATTTAGTTATTTCAATTTAATGCATACTATATCTATACGAATATTATAAAGAGGTAGTTTGTGTGTTTCTGCCGTTGTAGGGGGTAATCTCTGGATCTACTGAACCGATTTTGAAAATTCTTTTTCTTTTGTGTTGCCAGCAGTCGCTACAAAATATCATTCAAAGAAAGAGGATTCCCCGAATTCGTCACAGAATAAGTAATGAAAAATTCCGTACTCTTTTCAATCGGTCATTTGTAGTTGCGATAAAAATATGAAATGGTTCAAATATTTATATTATTTATTGTGAAATTTTGCCGCCGCCACTACCCTACGCTACTAGGATAAATGACACCTAGTACGTGTGAAAACACACGCCTCTGTCACCACGCCAATGGTAAGGCGGCAGGACTGAAGGGCGGACAATGGCGCATATACACAGAAATTTACAGTATTGCAGTATCGGCGGTGCTCTCTATACGCGCACTGTCAATTGTTAAAGCCTGCGTTCGATATTTTGCAGATTGGTTGATTCGGCTCGAGATAAAATGACCATAAGCCGGTCATATACCGGCAAGTTTTGTTCGCATAATCCTGTAAAGCTAAACCACGTTACTACAATTTATCAATGTCGGATTCAGCTGTGAAAGGATGAGTCCACTATCGACAACAGTAGTGCGCGCTTAACCTTAATCTAATGGTATAAAGCCGATCTAAAAAAATTAACTCCTACTTTCAACTAGACTTCTCATGAAATTGCTCCTATAACGTACTCAAGAGGCCTTACTCTCAAACGTCTTTCGTCATTCGTTTTCGTCTGATGAGCCCGAAAGAGATAATGAAATTTTAGATAGAAGGAAGAAAGAACAAAGATTTTTTAAACTACAATAATAAAGTTTATAAAACACAAAATAAATGGAACATACAACGGAAAATGCATTTAAATATAAAAAAACAAGCAAAAGAAGTTCGAAAACGAAAAACGTTTGAGACTAAGCCCTCAGTATCGTATTAGTAATAGGGGCCTCCTAAAGTAAAATTAAGAACAGACTAAAATAATAGTAATTTAAACATATGTTTAAGTTAAGAATTATAAATCGTATTTTTGTTTTAGCCACGTATCGATCCAATTCAGTTATTGAACTGCCTCAGTGTATTGCTGTCAGAAAATGGTGGAATAAAAAGCAGAGACGAAGTTGCTCGTTTAGCCGGGTAAGGTTATTGAAATTGTATATTTGTATTATTAATTGTTAGAGAAACAAGGATTTGAGTACGACACCCCTGCCGCGTCACCTGACTCTGTAGACTAGGTGTGACCGTGCCACCGCCGCCGCATTAACATTTACATGGTAGCAGCGCGGTGATTGTGCCGTCTACACGAACGCTATCTGTGCGTAAAAGCATAGAAAGAAGATTACTAGGAGTGACAATCGCGTAATAAAAACTAATTCTGAAAAACTGAATTGTTAATTGAATGGAACTTATTAAAGTAGAAAAAAAATTAAGGTCTCCTTTTAGTTTCTTTTCTATTTTTGACGTATTTGACCTAAAAAATATGTTATAATTAAATTTAAGATATTGTTAACACCTGGTAAATGTGTGATACTAGTCTGACGCTAATCTAATAATTTAGAACTAAGATTTTCAGAGTTACGTTTTTTACTGACCTATTATCATTTATAGTATTTTTCATTTTTCCACGCTAAAAGGTGTCTATAAAGAATGTATTGCTTACTTAGGCGGAGACAGATATTAATTAAATTAACTTCATAAACATATATGTCGTGGTAGCGAAAACAAAACACACTTTTATTTAAATGGCATAGCTTCCCAGACAACAGACACTTTTTGGACAGTTTTTTAGTTTTATATGCATATTGTCACTATGACCATGTCATGCTGACAGTGAAGATATCTTCATAAGAAAACTCAAACAATAAGCTTCTGAAATTAGGTGGCCCCATTCTAACAGTATAATATTTATGAAATAATAATATTTTATCAAATTCTTAAGTGATATTTTTCCTTTCAGCTTGATGACCAAGTTCTCTAAGAAGTTGGTTTCAAAATGTATTTACATTCAGATACTTAAGTGCACAGAAACAGAATTATTAGGATCATTTATGAGCTCTGGTGGCTGGCTCTTAGTACACATGTGGCTGACTGAAAGCATCGTAGCAAAAAACTGGCCCCTGGCCAAAGAATTGCTGGAATTGCTCCTACTGTGTCCAGTAGACATAGAACGTTTAAAAACAAATAACTGCCCAAAACTTGTGAAAGAATTGTCAAAGGATGGAAACCACTTTGGTAAGTGACAACTTAGAAGTTTTGTGATTTTTTAATTCAATTTACAAGCTGGCCAAATAGCGTAAAAAATAATAGGGGGCACTTTCACAAATCGTCTAAATTTTAGCAACTCCAATATTATGTCAAGAGTAATTTTTAGTATTACGTCAACCATTGTGTAAGTATCAAGTTGTTTTATTTAGGACATACGCATTTTGTCAACATAACCTATCTTAGGCTTACTTTAATAATTATGATTATAATTTTGTAAGCAAGTCCTCTAACACCTTGTGATAATTAATAGTGCAATTATTCAATTAAAAGAAGCGAAATGAACCATTACAACCTGTTATGTCAGCGGTTCTTTGGTAAATGATGACGAAAAGATTTTTGTTTTAAATTCCGCTAGACATTCTTTTTAAAGTTTAAATATCACTGCTCGTTTAAACGTAGCGTTGTTATATCCGTACTTAGTTATTTTAGTGGATGTTAGACTTGGAATAACGTTATATAACATGGATAAATTAACTTTGTTTACAATTCACTGACATTGACTACAGATAAAATAGAATATTGCCAGAAGGCAAAAAAAAAATAGTTCATGTTCTAGACCAGTGATTCCCAAGCTTATTTTGTATACTGCCCATTTTGAGAATAAATTATTTTTTAGCTCTCCCATTTTTTCACCTACTTGAAGACCACTATAACGTCAAATTAAATTAATTGATTATTGTGAGTTATATTAGCGGAGATTTAACATTCATTCTAAACGAGACTTTTACTATAGCCCACAAGAATTAACTTGAGACCTAAGCGCAGTAGGTACTAAACAACGGCGATGAGGTCTCAAGGCTCTTAACCCCCCGGCCTGCAGCGCCTACAAGGGGGCGTTATCGCCCACTTTGGGAAAGGATGTTCTAGACATTATGACCAGGCTTTAGCTTGACACATATTTACGTTTCATGTATTTTTATTTCAGCTATCAGAGCATTAGCTTCAAAATTGGTTGAGCAGTGGTTAAAAACGGTAAAAGGAGAACAAGTAGTGCCTATCTTGCTCGCTGATATTCCCAAAATAATAAATGATGCTCAATCAGACCTACATCCTGAAAATATTAAATCTGAAATAGTCACAAATACTAAAAATGAAGAATCTTATGCTAAAAATATTGAAAACAAACAAAAAGTTGATGAGCAAGAGAATACAGTTTGTGAAAGCAAGATTAGTGTTAGTTCAGATAAAGGTGTTATTACAAATGAAGTTCAAAATAAGGACAGAGATAATGAACAACCAGAGATTTTACCTGTTTTAAAAATAAGTATCAAAGATGGAAAACAAACTGTAACTCAAGTTGATGAAAGTGCAAATAAAATTTCAGGAGATGAGATTATTACAGAAAAATCTAAGGATAGAAGTAAAAGTAAAAATAAAGACAAGTCAAGTGAAAAACGTAGTCATAGTTCTAAATCTTCGAGTTCTAAAGTATCTAGCAAAACACATTCATCATCTGATAAGCATAAAAGTTCACGTAAAAGTAGTTCTAGTCGGCATAGTAGTAAAGATAGGTCAAAAGATAAAGAAAAACAATCATCTCATAGTTCTAAGTCAAAAAGTGATGGTAGTAGCAAAAAATCTAGTTCATCCAGTAGCAAATCTAGGGAAGATCGTAAATCATCATCTGATAAAGATAAAAGTAAAGTTAAGGACAAAGATGACAAAAGTGAAAAGAATAAAGATAGTTCTCAAAAGTCCTCTACTGAAAAAGATGATGATAAAGTACAACAAACTCCTTCTATACATAAATTAGGGAAAATACCAAGATTAAGTGATGTCAAAAAGGAAAAACCATCAATATCAATAGAAGTTAGAAAGCCTGATGAGCCTAAGCCTAAAACTGTCAAAACTTTTCATTCTAAGTTTAGGAAACATGGTCTGGAGGAAGAGGTGAAGCCGCCACCATCGCGCGCAGCATTGTTAAATAAAAAAGCCCCGCCTGTAGTTCCGCCTACTGTTGCAATACCAAAGCGGCCATCTCCTGTACACCACGAATCGCCGCCAGAGAAGAAACCAAAAACTGTAGAGCCAGTTGAAAAGCCTGGTTCAATTAAATTAATTCCTCCTAAACCGAAGCGTAAGTATCTTTATGATTGTGCTGTTTTCCATAATTTTTTAACATTTTCTATTTTTTCAGGTGCGTTTTGGTGTGCCATACTCCAGTTAGGGCCATCAAGTGTTTCCAATAGTTTAGGGTATTTTCCGGGTGGTAAGTCTAAAATGTATAATTTAATGGGTTCCTCCTATACATATTTAAAAACTGTAAAGTATTTTTTTCTAATAAATGGTGAATTCATTATGAATCTTTCCGTTGAATATTGACCTGTATCTGTTTAAAGACTAGTCGTGAAAAGAAGTGTCATACCAGCAGTCTAGTTTGGGTTCCGACGAAGGATTCATCGCGAGCCCCTGGGATCGGCTGCCGTGACAACTGCGGGTGCATTACTTCGGCAACTCTTGCAAGGAGATGCAAAGTAATCAATAGTACGATATCTACGAAAAGAAACTGTCGAGACCTCCTACCTTATTCTATGTTACGAAAATACAGTTGACAACTAATTTTGTGAAATTTCTAATCTGCTACAGCCATACTTGTTTTTCTTTTCAAATCTGAGTTATTGAAATCAGAATAACAGACCAGATCTAATTTATCAAAATTGAACCATGTGCTTCATTATTTTTGCTTGGGATTTAGTTAAATTCATTAATTGTAATTAAATTCCCTAAAACTTAGTGAAGCATATTTACAGTTAGATCTCAACATACATGTTTGATTTATAACTCCAAAAATACTAAAAATAAAAACGGTAAACGATTAAACTGTAGTCCTTGTTATGACAATTTGCTGCAATAAAATATTTTGAGGCGTTAAAAAATTGTCGCTAAAAATAAATTACAGTTCTGACAAAAGATCCGCCTAAAAATAAACATCTAAAACACTACAAATTGTATAGACTTGAAAAAATGAGAATGACACACAGCTATTACGTACTTTTTTTTATTATTAGTGATTAGAATAGGTACATAGGGCAAGTTAATTAAACTCTGGAAAAGATACGACATAGATAGGTTAAAACCACCAAAATTTGATCGTTTTTTTTTAATCTTAATTGTTATAACTACTAGAGCTTTCATCCTTAATTTCGAATATCTATATTCTGTGGAATTTGGTCGTCCCCATTATCGTAGTTGCAAATGTGTTAGCAAATTTCGTATTTATCGGTTCACTCAGTCGCGTAACCTCAGAACTCTTATCCCACACTCCCATTTTTCGATATAAAAAGTACATACCAAATGTCATGTAAATTGGTTTATTTCCAAAATCATGTTTAATATACAGATTAAGCTATTAAGGAAAAGCGTATAAAAAAACAATCTCTTCCACACTACGATATTATATATTGTCGCGTCATATAACTGCACGGTTATACAGAAAAATAGTAATATTAAACAGAACTCCAGAAATATATGCAGTACACAAACGGAAATGACGTGAAAGCTGTCGTATGACCTGCCTATTACTAGAAAAAGTATAACATAATTATGTACATCAAGAACAAAACGGACGCTCCATTTAACTTATTTAAATGTAAAATAACACCGTTACTTCTTGAAAAATATTCCTTCATCGTACTTGGATACTGGAAAACTATCTTTTAATTTAAACAATTTTTTTAAAGGGCAGCTAGAGTGTGTTGATGTAAAATCAAATCCGAGTAATTAGTTTGTGTTGCCAAAATAGAATGTGGTGAAGTATATTTCTATACGGACCAGCTTTCACACTGAATGAACGATGAATGATGAATTTTGTAGCAATACCACAATCCCTAGATAGAAATATTATAAATTACTTGCCCTTTGATTCCATTAATGAAGAGACTCACATTTTTACCCGGCAACGCTGGTATTTCTACAAAGTTCAAATAATAATTATAACAGTATTATAGAACAAGTGAACAAACTACTCGCGATACATAAGTAATCAAATTTCGGTGGATCTACCATTACATTGTCGTATCGTCGCGCCAATTTATAATATGCCCTATTTATTTCATTACTACGACAAAATAATATACATAAATGGTAAGTGTACAAATTTGCTTAGTGATGAACTGGTTGGTGACTGCCGGTAGACAAATCTACTAAAGAAATAAGACTACAATGAAAATCGAATTGGGTTATACAATCACACATAAAATACAATCTATACTAGTCACCGTAGTTAAATTCATCTATTATGCGGTATTTCCCATCGACAAGTTTATAACTATTTTTGAGTCTCAATAAAACTAAGTTTAGATCAAAATGAATTCTAACTTCCATTACCAGGGGAGCATAATATATAACACTAAAAACTTCTAAATATTAAAATCTCTTGCATAAAATGAAAATACCAACTGTCGAATTGATGGAAGTAAAATCTACCTTTGGCTAAAATAATTCGAGGCGGTGAAGATTTTAAACGTTGTTTCTGTATGGATTTTATTGTTAAAACTACAATTTTGAAAGTCCATGTTAAATCTTCTATTTAGAGAGCTATCCGTCAAATTCTTAATGAGCTTTATACCTATGGAAACAAATCACAATAAGTCATTTCTATCGCTATACTGTGAATTAAGTCTAACAGTATGACGATTGATATATAAAATGTTCTCAAAATAAGAAATTTAACTATATTATATATTGCTTATTAAATATTATTGAGTCATCGTCCGATTGATGCATAGCATATAAACAATGCGGACTGGACAATTAAAATAAAATCTACTTAATCAAAGTACTAAGTTTACATAGACACTACAGTTTATTTAAATTACTAAATGTAAGCCCAGAGTAGTGGTAAGCAGAGGTTTCGGACCAACCGTTGATTTTTAGGTTCGGGCAAGGAAAATTTAATGAGTTATATGCAATACAATCTATAGTATTTTATTCAGCTAGTATATACTTACTCTAATTATACACATACATCTGGTCTGTTATTTAGATTTTTTTAAATTTAAAAGTTGAAAATAATGTAAATTCAATTATGGCGTAACGAAATAGAACAAAGTACCTAATAAACAAAATTTGCTCTGTGCTTATAATATTTCATATTAGAGAATCATAGCCGCTTTTCAAAGTGATCGTACATGGTGATATTACACCATGATGGTCAGAAAATTACGGTTACTGTACATATAAATAATGCATCATTATTAATTTTACTTTTACGGAACTAACGTTAGATTGGCAATAACGCGAAATTGATTTTTAGTGTGTAAAAGCAATTGTTGCATAGAATTTTTATCTGTATTATTTGTATGATTTTTAAATCATTATTATTAAAGTACATAGGTACTTGTTAAGCTTGTTATTTAAATGAGATCATAAAGCTTAATAAGGAGTACTTTAAAAGGGGCACTATTAAAATCTTAAACAACGCATGTAACATTTATTTTATCTAATCAAGGAGTAAAAGTTTGAAATGCACAACGTTAAGTACAGTTAACGATTAAACATAATATAATAAGTAGTTAAATAACTCCAGGAAATTAATTAGTTGAAAAATAAACCGCAAAATTAGGTGTAGGTTGGGCCTCTGCCCAGCTGCAGCGCCTGAATGCAATTACCCCTCTCCTGGGAGGGGTAATTGCATTCACGGGGGATCTCTGCCATGGGTGCCATTTTTATTCAAATAATTACGTTCCTAAAAATTCTAATTTATATATGTAATAAATTTCAGCTTTATAATTTTAAAATAAAATATATTAATAGTATATATTGATCTATTAATAAAAAATAGAGAATTACTTATAAATATAGAAAATATTCACGCTTAGACTTAGGGTAGATTATTTGGTCCGGCGTTGGATACCCAGTGGGGTATATTTCAGGACCGACCTAGACAACGAATATATGCTATGATTTGAGTTCTAGTCGAGTCAGTCCTATTATTAATACTCGCTTAATTAGCGATATCAGCTAGATGCTGGCATAAATCCCAGTCACATTCTAAACAACACGAGCACAGAAGAGACCGCGATATGTTTGTTGAAAAATAATTCTGTATCACAATAGATAAGTGCTGTATTTTCTTTAATATATACCTCGGCTATCTTAAGTGATCGCAAAAATTACATTAATTATGATATTATAAAATGGCTTGGGAAAATTTTCGTATATAAGGCTGCATGTTTACTAAGCCTTTCTTGAATTGCTAAGTTACAATACAGAATATGCACTGTAGACGAGTGGCATTAGCGTTGAACGTATATAATAAAAAATGTACGCAAATGACATATCGTTACGCTAGTATTATATCATTCCCATACATTTTCATTTTATTCGTTTTGCGCTAATGCCACTTGTCTACAGGGTCAGTTCTCGAGAACTTTGTTTTTGGGTACGTTAAGTTTTAAGAATGAACATTCGGCCAGCCAATAATTTACAAAAGCACGACAAAACGGGAATTTTAAAGAAACTCTTAAAATTCCTTCGAGATCAGCAATGTCTCAAAATGTCCACGGCGACGATAACCAATTTGCGTTGGGCCGTCAGCCTGTTTTCTGTATTCCTGCTGTTATAATCGGGCTAAATGCGCGCCAGTTCGTAGACCGAAGGGTTACGTAGTTGTAATGAACTTTCGCTACAAACCATTCAAAACTTATTTAATCTAAAATCTACTCGATAATTCTCGTTTGAACCAATTTTCGTTAAAAATATTGTTTAAGCTCTACCTCCCTAGTTTTTTCAGATTTTACAATTTTAGCACACTATTAGGTATGTAGCGGCTTCTACAAAACTACAACTGGCTCAACGACCCAAAATTAACTTTTGGGCCATTGAGACGAGAACACTTCCAACGCAGTGTTTTGCCAGTTATAGGGCTAAAACGAACACCGGTCAGCTTCTATTATGTCTTCCCGAGCAAACGATCGTCCCGAATACACGAATACTTTCTTCATGCTTCGATTCTGTCCCATCCGTTCTACTTGACTGATCAGAAGTTATGGTGATCTTTTATTTCTTCTGTTATGCTCCGCTCGCCACGAGCTTCTCAATTACGAGGTTGATTTAGACCCTCCAGCTTACCTCATCTTCTTGTTGAGTTCAAAATTTTTCGGAAAATATATAGAATGTATGTCAATTTTATTTATATAAACATTTTTGAAAAAATGGCTATGACAAGCTGAAATCGTTTTTGGCAAAAGAACTATGGAACCCTATAAAACGAGGGTTACTCTATAAAATTCAGTACTAATGATGTATGAGTCAAATTCAGTGGTAACTAACTCATTACTTTTTGTAAAGAATTTTAAATTGCAACGATTATAATGGCTCCAACACTTGTAGGCTATTTTCACTGCATGCGGACATAGACATACAGTTCTGGCATTTCCAATACTTTTATTTTTATTTTTAATGATTTTCGAAATTCCATAAACAAAAGATACTTTTAAAGATATGTACATTTGAAAATATTATTACACATTAAGATAGACTTAAAATGAGCCTACTTGGAGCTGTATATTATACAGGTGAATTTTCCAAGTGGGCGGATCTTCAGGGCCCAATCCTAAACTATACGAAATAGCGACAAATACTCAAAATGAGTCTCGAGGCCGGTTTTGACAAAATCTAAAGTGATGATATCATTAGATTTTTGAAAAATCGATTACCCATTTCCGGAATCGAACCGGCTGATTTTGAAAAAATAATCACTTGTATTATTACACCAAATCATTGCGTAGCCCTGTAAGGGTCAATTTTTGTGAAGGAATGTCAAACGGCAAATCAAGGGAAAAGGTTGTTTTAAACAAAATGTTCTATTTTCCGTACATTAATTAAACCTCGCCTCATTTGATGCAATATTTACTATCTGTAATCCGCGACTTCGTTCGCGTGGTTTTTTTTTTCGCTGTACCCTAATTTTAAAAGTAGCCTTAGTTACTCCTTATAACACCAACTGTCTGCCAGTGAAAGTCCCGTCAAAATCGGTTTAGCCGGAACAAACAGACAGACAAAAAAACATGTTTTTTTGATATAATTACCGTATACTTTCATATGCATTTAGTAAAAAGCTGTTATTTTAACATTACAAACAGACCCTTCGATTTTATTTATTTGTAGATGTAAATGATGAAATTTATTCTATTTAAATAGGCATCTATATATTAATATTGGAAATGCACGATACTTTTCCCCAATCAGTCAATGGGTAAAAATTGATTGCGTTCAAATGAGAAATGAAGTTGCGGTGAAATGATCGACGCAATATGATGTGAAATGAATGTATGGAAAATAGGACATTTTGTTCAAAAACATCCCTTTCCCTTGATTTGTCGTTTGACATTTCTTAACAGAAATCGATGCTTATAAGCTACATTGTGGATTAGTGATAATAATACAGAATGTTATTATTTTTTTTCAAAGTCTTTGGGTTCCATTCCTGACAAGGGTGGTTGATTTTTCAAGTATCTAATGATACCTCTTTAGTTTTCGTCAAAAACGGCCTCGAGGCTCCTTTGAGTGTTTTTCGCTATTTAGCATAGTTTAGGATTTGGCCCTGAAGGCCCAAATGAGAAATTCACCTGTATATATCAAAGATATCTAGCAATGCCGCCTCCACCAGGTCCAAGAAATGCTGGTTTGATGTGAAGAATAATATACGTATAAAAATTAAATTATCTTGGTGAGAGATGCTACACTACTGAAATGGAGTTAATAAGAAAAAATAGTAAAACAGACCCCGGGTTCTAATGCAGATGTTTCAGGCTTGCCCAGAATTTAACGTTAGGATTAACTTACATCGCATTAATCAAAATTATAAATATTTCGAAAGCATTTTTATTTTTCTTTCAAAGCATAGGATAAAATTTACAAAATTTTCAGTCGGTCGTTTTGAATTTCATCTTTCTTTTCCGGGCCCTAAATTGAATATTCAAAAAGTGGCTCCTATATTTATTAACACTGTAACTAGAGTTATAAGGAGTAAATCATAAAAAATGTTATTATGCAAATACCAAACAGTTTAGGAAATCAAAATGAGACTAATTTTATTGTTGAACGCTCAAATCGGAAGTTACTAAAATGCTGGGTGGCTGTAAACCAACTTTGCTTTTCTGAAAGACCTACCAAGATCTTTCTAAACTGAAATAAACGCGATTTTCCCCATTTTATTTTTATTCAATAATTTTGTTTTGTATGTACCTTAAGTATAAAAGTAAAAGTGTTATAAACAGGTGCAACCTTGTTGCGTATAATTATGTAGTACTCGCAAACTTGCAAATACAATGTGACCTTGGGAGTGAAAAATCACTGATTAAATTGAGAAATTAAGTAAATAATATTACCAAATCATCGCAAGCGATTAAAAATCGGCTTAGCGCGTGCCGGTCCACGAATAATGAGGGTTCTATAGGTGAGGAACGATCACTTTTATTTGGCTACGGAACCCCAATAGAAGCAATTATTCGAAAATACCTTATATCAGAAAATCAGCTAAACGGTTTTTGTTTAAACAAATTTTAGTCTTAAAGTATTTGTTAAGCTCACTGTATTTATCACTTTGATTATTTTTCAGACTCACTCCATATTTGAAAAGTTGGAATAGGGACACGCTTTACAATTCTGCAAGCGAATATCTCACTGGTTGTTAATAAAGAAACATCGTTACGATTTTTTTGAAGGCCTAACCAACGACCCGGCCACGATCTTGTCGTTATGAGCGACAGCTAACGGCTTAACCACGGACTCTGGCTTTTAGCGTCGAGCGACACGATGCGTTTGGACGTCGCTCACGAGTCGTAGAATACTTCATACATCTCATACTTTTGTTTTTGTCGCACTTAGCTGTCGTTTGCACGAATAAGTGGCCAACCTATAATGATGCGATGACCTACAAAAACAATTATTAAGATTTATGAAGCAACGCTACGACCTACCCCAACCTCCGTCGCTAAGCCTAAGGTCGTGACTGGGGCGGTAACGATACCTCACACACTTGTATAGAATATTTGCCTCTCAGTTATAAATATGTATAGTGGTCACTCCTCATTTTTATTTTGCTATTTCACTGCACTATAACAGTGCGGCATATATGGAATACATCTTCTTGACAATTTTTATCCATAAATAGACTTAGTACATAGTTCATGTTTTGAAATTAAAGTATCTCTAACTTTATGTACCGTTATGTCCATCCATCTATGTAAATCGCGGTAATTTTTCTCGTATTTTGGGTGTACACAGATGGATCAAAGTTGACAGAAAGGTATAATCAATATGGCGCTAAAGAGTGGTATAATAAAATCGCGAAACAGAAGTAGCGGTGGCCGCTATATATTGAATTGAGGATTGAATTCTTTTCCCCCATGTCCATAGTCACCACCAGTCAGTCTAGTGGGGTATCGTTAATGAGATCTTGAAGAATTATAATGATGGTCTATAGTAACTTTTTTATTTAAATCAATGTGGAGAGATATTAGCTCCCAGACCTAAAAATTTGCGCCCTCCCAAAAAAATTTTGTTTAAATAATACTTGAACGGAAATCGGTTTGAACAATATTCGTTATATATATATTATTACAAAACGATATCTATCTATAAAATTCTAAAAATGTCGTGTCTGTACACCAGCTATTAAAAAAAACAACTGGAATAGACTTTAAATGATGGAGAACACGATGCTTTTTTTTCGAATTCTTGTCTGTTCGGGATTCACGTGAAAACTACTGGGCCGATTTCGATGCGGTTTTAGCTGGTCGACAGCAAATTCTTAGACTTAAAATCTGCACTATTTTTTATCCTAGGAATCCCGCGGGAATTTTTCTGGGAATAATTTAAAATGGCCAGATAATATCGAATTCCAATGTGATTTTTTCACTGATCGATAGCAAATTTTATACAATAAAAATTTTGATATTTTTTATCCCGAGAATTCCTGGGTGTGGTTTGTAGTTCGAGTGCATAAATATTAGCTTGTTCCAACAACATTCTTTTCTAATGCTGCGGCATTTTGTCCCGGGAATCCCGCGGAAATTTCAAGTAGAGCTGGACGAAGTCGCGGGCATATCGTAGTTATATATATATATATCGTTTTGAGATGTGGTATTTTTAATTAGTTGCTTTTTATTTAGAGTTCCGCAGTCGTATAACCAAAACCGTGGATGTTTGTAATTCTACAACACCCCACTCAGTGGTGGTCTGACACGCACTCGTTTGGTTTTTGGTTTCTAGAGCCGCGTAGTCACCTGCCAACCGTAACCGTTGTAGTTACTGTAACCAAAAATCATAGTGTGGACGTGGGTCACGAGCGGCTCGCAGCGAGCTGACGATTGTCGGTTTTTGCCGCGAATTAAAAACGAGGCAGTTCATGCCGTCAAAGGCAAAGGGCTCTCGCGAGCTACGTCCGCCTTAGAACCTCGTTATTGTATCCGCTTGGCTCGCAGATGAGTACGCGGATAAAGGCGGCTCGTTAGGCGTCGAAGATCGTTTCAAGCGTCACACTAGAGCTCTATGCGGTTATAGTTATAGCTCGCTGATAAGTACGCGGTCAAAGGCCGCTCATTGGTCGTCGCGAATGAAGACATTTAAGCGTCCACATTAAAACAGTACGTTACAGTGTGCGCTCGGTTACAGTTACGGCTCACAAATGAGTTCGCGGCTTTATGATACTAATCCGATGCCTATGTGTCTCATTTAATTTTCTCAGAAACGACTCGAGAAATATAAGTTGGATTATGTACCAAATTAATATCTCGAGCAATAATAGTATTTAACATAAAAAAAAATTGCATATCATGTAAAACTGTTGTACGTGTCCCTACATGCATTTTAAAATTGTCGAAGGTATAATTTTTAGGGTTAGGGACTTCCTAAAAGTAAAAAAGGAACCCTTTTGGTCTGACTAGTGTTTTTGTTCGTTTGTCCTAAGCTGAATATCTCGATACCTAATAAAGCTTGAAACATGAAATTAGGCACGTGTAATTCAGTATAAAATTAGCGAAATTAATTTATGTTTATAGTTTTGTTTATTTATTTTTTAGTTATAATCTTTTTTATTATTATTACGTAATATGAAAAAGTCGCTTTCCGCGTTTATCTGTCCAGATCCGCTAACATGTAACGGATTATTTAGCGTTTGTCACCATCAGTTAGTTAATTTTTCACCGAAGGCTTATAAAATATATATAAAAAACCTAATTCTTTTTGTATAAGCAAAATAGAAGCACATACTGCAGTCTGATTCCCGGCGTAGCCGCGGGGACAACCAGTGCATTTATGTAAAAAAATGTTCGTTGCCCCCTTATCTTTAAAGCATACCAAATTCCGATTTGACCTATATTTTGAACGAAGAGTACTTAGAATTTTAGAAAAAACGACAATATAAATTTGTACTCCTGTGAGCAGGTCAACTACACATATTAATATCTTATAGAAATATCTCCACAAAATTCCCTTTCCTGATAAGTTTTAAGTCTAATATTACGAAAAATATTTTAACTTATATATTACACAAAATTATTCTCAAAAATACCTAACTATTTGATGTCATCACACCAGCTACATATATAAACAATAATATACGGTAGAAGATTAACTTGTAGGTCAAGTTTGTTATGCAACCACCAGCTGGCGGTTCATGCAGCGAGAATTTGAAATACCTCTTCCTAAGTGAAAGTGGTATCACCTTCCGTACCGCTGTTTTGTTTGTTGAACTATATTTTGTCTGTTTCATTTCAAGCATAATTCCCCGTTCGTGTCATCAAAACATTCTTTTTTAAGCAAATTTTTCGTAGCGTATTTATTACATTTTTGAGACTGCAATTAAAATAAACGATATTTTTAAAAGAGTATTGTTTATTTTTGGCTGTCCCCAATAATTATGAAAAAATATTGATTGTTTATCCCGTTTCCCTCTTTGCTCCTTACACGTTGAGAATATTTTTTAATTTTAATTACGATTAGACTGCGATGAGGACTATTAGAGTTTATTTAACAATAGATGTTTTGAAAAACGCTACGACTAAGCTTGAATATTGAATCGAAAATGTAAACAGCAAGTAATTTAATTAAGCTCGGCTTGAATAGTCGCAATTTTTAAGCGTTTTGAAGTAAAAATATATATCCTACAAATTTTATGAAAAATAAAATATAGAAAAAGCGTAAATAAATACCTAATTTCTTGGAAAATGATTGCTAAGCCTTAAGTCATGGTTTTTTTTCATCTCATTAAGACTAGATTTAGTTTCGGTATTACTTCCTAGCCCAGATCTGATCGATGATGAATGATAATAACATAACGCAAAACTTAGTAGGTATCTTTTGATATATATCATAACAGATTTCTTGATATCTTGGGCCATTAGCAGAACACAGAACCCTAGTTTTGCAGATATCCAGTAAAGTACGATCAAAAGTACTCAAGTCGTTTGCACACCTTTTCTTTTGTTTTCAATGTCGTATACGCTACGCATATATAGTTATACATCCTGACACACATATCAAATAAGTCATCACCTCAGTCACCTGACCCGACTTACTTCAGTTAAATTGAATGCATTTATTTCAAAATTGAATAATACAAATTAATTATTTAAAATCAAGGTTCATTGTATTAATAACTCGTTTATTTTGTATTTTCTACGCAAGTTGTGAATTATACTTTTTCCTGCTTTAAATAAAACTATTTCAAATTTTAAAGGAACCCTAATTTATACATTTTAGATTAATTGCCACTGTGAATATAAAATACATGTTAAATGTTGTACTATGTGTTATTTGAAATTGTTTACCATTTACTAATCATTCTTAAGTTCAGCTTTGCTGGATATCTTTCGAACCTCTCCATTTATGTGGGAAAGGATCGTTTACCCTCCGACATATTCAACAAGGTTGCAAACAATTTAACCAGATGTGTACATTTCTATACCATTTTTCGTTTGCCGTCTACATGTGGTAAATTGTATTGTACATTAAATTGGAAACACTGTCTCATTGGTATATACCCCCGAGGATTTAAACCCAAATGAATGAGATGCAAGTACCTTTGTGACTGAGCTATTATAGCTGTGGTTACTTTTTTATTTTTATTGCACGAGTTCAGCAGACAGGCAGACGGCTCACTGGTGGAAAGCGGTTACCATCGTCTATTGATTTTCGCAACACCAAAGGTGCTACAAATGCGCTGTTGTTCTCTAAAGGGAGACTGGAACCTCGCCACTAATGCCGGAACACAACTCAAGGTTGTTATGGCGGCATACTCTAGACCAGGGGTGGTAGCCATCTAGACGGACAAGTGCCCTTCCACATGGCTGTGGTTTGTTTTGTCGCTTCTTACGACAGACTACCCGGCCGCAGGAAATTGTATTCTTTCTCCGTTCCTGCACGGATAAAATGAAATGACAAGTTTTTTTAAAACCAGTCTGTGTTAACAATTTTTGTCTTAATCATGAAAGGCTGTCAACTAGATGGAAAGTGTCTATAATTTACTCTATTTTTTTTGTTACAGCCATGCTGTTGTTGGAAAGCGATATGTTTATGGATGCCCTGAATGCTTCAGCTACGAATAAAAAAGAACCTAAGAAGAGAAAACGCCGAACTAGTGGTTCAAAAGATGGCAATCCTCAAAGTGATGGCTCACCGCCACTCACCCCGACCACGATAACCAGTCCAAATGGCGAGAATAAATCCGTACCACCTAGGTTTTATCAAGACACTCTCGAAGCGGACGACAATAAAGAAAAATCAGTTGATAAAGTTGCCGAGAAAAATGAGAGTCCTGATGCAGATATAACGGAAAACGGAATTGAAGAAAAAATGGACACTGCAGAACCTCCTCATACAGTAACCGTAAACGGTCTTAAAGGCGTTCTGTGTTATCACAAGAAAAAAGGACCTAAAAAGAGTATAAAGTGGAAACCTGATTCTGAATTAGAAGAGATACAATATTTTGAACTGGATGAGACTGAACGTGTTAATGTTACGAAAACTTTCACTGACATGAAGTATTTGGAGAGAATACATGAAAGGGAAGCTTTTCAAAAAGCCAGAAATCTGAGTACTGATGACGTCATGGAAGAAAAAACAAATTGGAGATCTTTGATTCTCATAGATGTGGAAGGCCAAGTTCAAGTGGAATACGGTAAAAATAGTAAAGAAAAGGAAATACAAGCAATTCGACAAAAAGGAACACTGCAGCCCCTTTACTTCCACAAGTCTATGATACCGGATTCGCCTCTTGAACCAGACCTTGAAACGCATCCTTATACAGAGCCAACAACCATTCCATTAGATGATGTTACAGGCAATCAGGATAATATTAGTGATTTCCGTAACATGCCTTGGCCGGAACCCAAAGGCAATGCACCTGTGTCAACTGCAAATATGAATTTGACAGCAATGTTCCCATCGAATATAAATCAATTTCCGAATAGTTTTCCAAATCCCCAATTCCCTGGTGTACCGGGTCCATTCCATGGTCCAGCTATGGTACCTCCTGATTGGCCCAATGGTGTCCCTCCTCATATAATGGCAAATGGCATGCCGGGACCAATACCAGGAGGAGCGCTCGCCCCAGGAGCTATGCCGCCTGGCAGTATGCCGCCAGGCATGATGATGCCACCAGAAAATATGCTAATGAATCCGGAAATGTTTGGCGCACCAAGTCCGATGTTCCCAATACCTCCAGAAGGGTTCAATATGCAACAAAACATGTTTCCAATGGATTTCAATATGTCAGGGCCGCCCGGCACAGATGGGTACACTGGCCCCGGTAACTTCCGCGGAGCAATGCGCGGTCGGGGGGCGGGGGGTCATTGGCGGGGTAAGGGTCCAGGAAATTGGGAGAGTTCGCAAAGGGGAAGAGGCGGCGCCCGCGGTGGCCGAAAAGCCGTTTGTATATACTTCCAGAGAAAAGGTTCTTGTAGGCAAGGTGACAATTGTACATTTTTACATCCTGGAGTTAACTGTCCATTTTAAATTTAGACTGTTATTGTTACGTTTTAAAACTTTAAACATGTAAATATAATAATAACTACTTATATAGAGTTGGACACTCAAAAAAGACTGCTAAATGTAACTTTAAAAGTAGTGTAGAATAATGTAAATATGTAAAAAGTGTTTATACGAGAAAATATAACTAAATTCAGATATTAAAATGTATTCGTAATTTTATTTTCTAAAATAAAGAACTTGCAAGTCTATAAAACTTGCTCAAAAAAAATACTAGCCCTTAACTTTTAAAAAAGTAGTAATAATTATTAAAGACTAACAAATCGCTGCCAGAGGCGTGCGTGCTACGTGCCCAGAAGGCTGGCAGTATTAGCGCGCTGTATGGCGATGTTTATGGCAAAATTTGCGCCAGCCTTCTGATAATGGGTGGAACCCAATCTCAAAAAAAATCAAAGGTGAAATCAGTCTTGCAAACTGAAGAAACTCTGCCGATGGACCCCACGGATTAGGCCAGGCCCTATTTCTATCCTAAAATGCAGTGTTCAATAGGGGAGCGGACAGTCAAATTAACTGAGATAGGTACTTTTTATAAAGTTACAGTACGTCGCAGTCGACAGCCCCATAGATTTTGATTGTACGAAAATACATATATTTATGCATACATATTATACTTATGACTTCATAAGTATGTACAAATATTATAAAATTCTAAACATGCCTTGTCTGTACATTGAAGCTATTTAAAAAAAAACAACTGGAATAGACTTTATATACGATGGAGAACACGATGCAATTTTTTTTAGATACCTGGTGTTTTTATTCGGGATTCCCGTAAAAACTACAGGACTGAGTTAGGCTTAAAACCTGTGCTGCTTTTTATGCTGGGAATCCCGCGAGAATTTTTTGGGAATGATTTCAAATGGTCAGATTAAAAAAACGAATTCCACTAAAACGATAGTTTACATTCTTTTTTAAAAGGTGTATTACTTTGTGTCTCGGGAATTTGAAGTCAAGCGCGGATAAAGTCGCGTGCATATCCTAGTATTTAAATAAAGTGATATCTATGGCCGCCATACATGTACAAGGTTTTACTTAAGAGTCTCTCAATTATTAACCCTTAATCAAACAAAATTTTCGAGTAAATTGAAGACTGGTCACGGTTTTTAGGTTAGTTGGTTCTGTAGATTTCGAAAACAAACTTTTTTTTAAATAAAAAGGGGGGAAATGGGGGTTTTGCGATGGGAAATTATTTCCCATTATCCGATATGTCGAAGCAAAATATAATTAAATGGGAAATTATTTCCTATTATCCGGAACATCTCTCAACTTTTGATACATTTTTACTACAAATTCTATACATGTTAGTTGCTCCTACTTTGCTTGTTTATTTTAACTTAATATAATAAAATAAAATAAAAACAAGCAAAGTAACGTGAGTGAATAGTTATAAAATGAAACAACAACGTTACGAAGAATGTTTTAATATAAACAGACTTAATTACTAAGGAAAATCATATTATTGAGTTGGAACAGTGTGAAAGGTTTTGAAGCAGTTCTTAGCACATAGAGCTACTTCACAGGTGGAACATTGTACTTTTGTTCTCTGTTCTCTCTGTTTCGTACTGCAAAATCGACATATTTTGTAAGTACCGGTCTCTTCTGGCAAGTGTATGCCTACATTCTATAAACAAATTTCGTCTGGTACGCCAAACCTAACCCCTTTCTTATTTTTTTTTGAAAAGTACGCCTGTTTGTGTTTGACCTTTCCGTGTTGTGTGATTGTCTATTAGGGCACGTGCTAAGCGTAACCTAAATTCTCGATGTCCGTGCAACGTCGCAACATGTGTGTAGTTATAGGTAATGTATGCATTTCTTATTGATGCATCGAACAAAAAAAAGAAAAGTCTCATAGACTTCGGATTGGTACAAGTACCCTGTTTTCGCATCACACCTTTAAATCCTCTCTTGATTGGCTTTTTTGGCATATATTGTTTTAGCGAACTTCGACCTTTAAACTTCACCATACATTCATCAATCGATTGTACTTCAGAATTAAATGCTTCTCTATGATAAACCTTGTCGTATTCAGAAGAGCCTCTTGGTGGTTCCATTTCATTATCATTTAAGTGGCGGTTTTCCGTAATTTTTTTAAATCTTATGATTGTGAAAACCTGGGCAATTTCCTTGTTGTAATAAAAAGGATCTGAAGACCAGTACAGTTCCATGTCCGGAAGAGCATTTAAACCCATAACGATTAAAACTCCTAGATACGCCTTAATATCTTGTTGAGTTACTGGTTTCCAGTTGTTGCTATTTTTCAAATGGGGGTATCTATTTGTTTGTTCCACAATTATAACAATCAGTTCATCAGGAAAAAGCCATTCGAAAATACTTAGTGGTGATGTTTTGTGCGTGACATTAGACTTGGGTTTAAAACGTTTTTCGAAAAAGCGAACATCATGGGATTCGGATTTTGTCTCCCATACTCTTGCCTGAGAACGATCTCTGCGTACTTCGTTGTTAGTTTCAGACTCTTGTTCATCATCTGCCAAAAACTTTTCCATGGGAACGTCAATGACATCTAAATCTTGATGAACTTCATTAAATTGAATGTCTTGAGGTTGTTCATTACATTCGTCATTTTCAGTACCTAAGTAAGTTGGCAGAAGACTGTCTGTTTTTGGTGTGTTTGTGATATGAGATGTTTCTCCCAAGACGGTCAGTAAGGCATTCGTTGAAATCTCCTGGGTTTGTATAGTAGGCGTTTCTTGTTTGTCTTCATTCAATTCAAAGCCAAAGATATATTCAAGACGTTGTTCAATTAGGTTATCGTCCAGCTGATTCGGGTAAGTATCGGAAGGAGAATGAATGCTGTTGACATAGTATGAGTCGTCCTCGGATTCTGAGCCTGATAAATCAGACAAGTGGTCTAAATTTTGTGCCAGCTCTTCAATTTTTTTCATGGTTAGCACTTTACGTTTTTTTCTTGGGTCCATATTTAAATAGCTGAAAGTAAATAATAGGAAGTCTGTAAGTACGTAGTCTAAGCAGCACAAATTTTCCTAAAAATTGTAAGTGACTCGCTATAATAATCAAGTGAGAAATCACATAAACGTAGTCACAACTCTCGAGAAAGCTCCATAGCTAACTTACTCACTGACAACTTTGTGTCAGTTAGGTAAGACTACAAGTACCTATACCTATTTAGATACTTATATAATGCAACAGACAAATTGTTTATTGCATGTATAGAAATTGATGTTTTTTCAATGCAGGAACAAACAATGGGAAATTATTTCCCACTTAATTAAACCTAATAAAATCGATTAAATAGCCATGTTACGAGGTCAAAAACCGTAAAAGGCATTCAGAAAACAAGTCTAGTTTACATGAATATTGTGTTTATGCACTTACCAGATTTTTTTTCATTAAAAACTTTCAAATCCCCGCGAGAACCGGATTTTTCATAAAATGTTTCAATCTGTGATCTGTGTTTTTGACATTGACATACGAAGACAGTTCACGGCTTTGTACAAAATCTGTAAGATTATTTTGTTCCTGAGTGATAATTTGGCTACGTTCCCCCAGAGACTCACAACTATCACGTTCACGACCGTGATTTTTCCCGTTCCACTTGTTTGCCGGCGTTACAATCGTAACCCCAAGTGGAACGGCAATTCGACCCACGTATTGATATGGTCGTTTTGATCAGATATCGTTGTGTGAACGAAAATGATTACGTCATTAGTGACGTTTTCGCCATGACCACAACCATCGCGGTCGCCTTGTGGAACGGCTAACTGAGCATTTCGGGCGTTGTGAGCTATTGATGGAACGTCCTGCTTCCTATGACACAGATACTTACCGGGCACGGTTGCTTCGATAAGTATCTGTGTCAGATTGCGGGCTGTTTGCCTTCACCCCAATGCCGCCAATGTGGCGCGCTGGCACGGCGTTACACACACTAGTCGAGTGCGCAGCATGGGCACCTCAGAGGTTTGAACTCGAGACGCTGGAGAATCGCTGGGCGATCTGGTGCAAGCCATGCTGCACAGCGACGATTGGTGGGTGGGTGCGGCCAATTTCTGCGAGACGGTAGTGTCTCATAAGGAGGCCGCGGAACGAGATAGGGAGAGAGATGGTAGTGCGCATGCGTCTTGCGGTCGCCGACGTCAGTCGGGAGCCCGGAGGCGCAGGTATGCGCATGACCTCCCTCCCTGAAATACCGCTACAGGGGCCCTCTAGCATCTAGGGAGCAGAGGAGTCTTCACCCCTGTTGACGAAGTGAGTCTGCCTCTCCCGGGGCATTCTCAAACACTTGTGCGCTAGGATCGGTGTGGGCGTAACTACGTTCTGTATCTCACGCCTTTCCTGCCATAAGCGCGGGGCACATGGGAGGAGGGTGGTTTTAGTGGGGTATTGATTAGTCGAGTCTCCACACAAGCCGGTTGATTATTGTTTGGATTGCCTCAGTGGAAAGCCTCCATGATCAACAACGGTCTAATCCCTAGCAAAGGACCCGGTATGTGCGAAATGCATTTCCCCCACATTAAAAAAAAAAAAAAAAAGTCCTGCTTCCTGCTTGTAGTCTCTCGTTAAGAGAGTACTACTACTAGTACTAATAGTGTTCTGTGTTGTAGTCTGTGAGCGAGATATTATTTCACCTTGTGTTTAATTTTTGTTATTATAATACAATACTTTTATTTAATTCAAAAGAAAATTATAGAAATTAAAATAGCACTACAAAGTTCTATCTAAAAATATATTGTTTTATTGTTATGATTGTGTGCTTATGACAATTTTAATATATTATATAGCCGGGAATTTTTTTCCATTATGTTTACTTTAAAAATAGTTAACAGAAAATTAATTTCAAAAAACAATATTATTCTACGTTCGTATTCTTCAAATAAAAATCCAATATCGAGAACATGGAATGTTATAAAGAAGGATATCCCTGTGTTGTTTGGTAAAAAGAAAGACATACTCTATCCTGAACATGCTGATATTGTTATAATTGGTGGAGGCCTAATTGGAGCTTCAGTTGCATACTGGCTTAAGACTAGAGCTGGTGAAGGGCTTTCAGTTGTTGTGTTAGAAAAGGACTTTACAGTTAGTATTATTCTGATTTACATTGTTAAAAAATAAAATAAAACCCAACTAGAAAAATTACAATTTAAAAGTAATGCACTAAAAAAGACTGAAACAAAATTGAGAATAAAAAATAACCTAAACTATAAATGAAGTAAACCCTACTTTGGTTTAACAGAGTATACTATGAGCTGAAAGCCTAAGTTAAATATTGCATTAAGTTTAGTAGCAGACGGAAACCATTAGTTTTCTTTTGGTTTATTATTGTTTCAGTCTTTTTAGTGCATTAGTTTTAAATTGTCTTTTTTGCAGTTGGATGTTTGATTTTTTAAATTATTTTACTTTAGACTTTTTAGTGTCCGACACACTCTTCTGAACAAAAACTTTTTAAACTAATTTATTATTGCTAATTAAATTTAAATATATATCTTGTATTTACTTTTGCTATCCCTTTTTAATTTCCTTTATTTTGATTCCCTACTTGATAGGTTTGGTTAATTTTTTTAATTAACATTACTATTTCACAGCAAAAATCCTCCATTTTGTTTTTTCTCAAACACCTTTTTAAGGACATGAGTTGTTAAGACAAATAACAGATGATACCTTAATCCTCAAACGGGGACCAAAAATATTTCTTTTTTCCAAAAGCTGCCATCAAAATTACCATTCCAAAACCAAGATAATTATGTTGTCTCTGTTATTCTAATACAAATTCTATATAGTTAGAGGGAGGAAGCATCAGTTCAATGTTTATTTCAATTATCTGTATTTGACCATGAATATGTGGTGATTCTGTCTTAGAGGGTTAACTGTTGAAATCTATGAAGCTGTTTGGAAGATATGAGGTAATAAAGAAATATACTAACATACAAAATACATAATAAAATTGTGTTTTAAGCACAGTAATTTATTTGATTTTTATTATTCTGATGTTTTGGCTACTTCAGTAGCAGTGATTACGGAAGATAAAGATGTCAGGTGTCAATGAGTATTGTTAAAGTTTTATTTAGCCTACTGCCAAATTGTTCATTTTAATTATTTAGTTTTAATTTTGTTTATGGGGGTCACAGACAGAATTGGTCATATCCTCAAGCGAGCTTCAATCAAAACATATTTCAAGCCGCATAACAAGATTAACCAGTTTTTGAGACCTGTGAAATGCAATATCCTACTCCAGGATGCAGGTGTCTACAAGCTCAATTGTGAGTGTGGATTAACATAATTTGGGCAAACAAAGAGGTGTATAAAAACACAGGTAAAAAAACACATTGCTGACATGAAACATACAAGGTCTACAAAGCCTGCGATCAGTGAACACATGCTGTATAAACCCAGCCACTACATCAGATTTGATAAACCACAAATCCTCGCAAAAGAGAATTATTTCATACTTAGAATGATGTGTGAGGCTATTGAAATAAAAAAAACACTCAAATTTCATAGAGAAGATGGTTGGCAAGTACCACCTGTTTGGGATCCGAATCATCAAAATTTTCAAAACCCAAACCCAGCAAGAACCAACTGCCAGACCTCAAGACACTGTAAGAAATTTCTGTGTGCACCGGAACTCAAACCAACATGATTGATCATTTCTTTTTATTTTTCCTCCCATCCATTTTAATATTATATAAAATATTAGAGCTAGGCATGTTTGCTGAAGTGTTTCTTGTGCCGCTTCTTCTCTTCAAGCCACAACATGTTGCAAAGCGGTGGTAAATTAGAGTAGGCTCCCATAGACTAAATAATAACCATAAAGAAAATTAAAATGAACAAGTTGGTGGTAGGCTAAATAAAACATTAACAATACTCATTGACATCTGACATCTTTGTCTTCCATGATCACAGCTACTGAAAAGTGGCCGAAACTCATATTAATAAAATTCAAATAAATTACTGCGCTTAAAACCGTTAAAACATAGTTTTATTATGTATACTAGTCACGAAAACTTAAGAAAATATTATACAAAATACACACAAAAATCATAACCCTTCTTTAGCAGTTGGGTAAAAATAATAAAGTTTTTAAGATTATTTTTGATCTTGGTTAAACTATTAAAATACATATTTTTTTAGAAATTAATTTTAAAATTGTTTGTTCATGATGACTAAGGTGAAAATCTTGTCATTTAAAGATTGGTGACTGAAATAATTTTAATATTATTTTGATAAATAACTAGTAATAATGAATATATTTTTATTTCCAGTATAAAGACTATCAAAAGCTTGGGCAATATAATCAAGGCAATTTAAAACAACATTACTCTTTACCTGAAAATCTTCATCTGGCTCAGAATAGTTCTGAATTTTTAAGGAACATAAACAAAAATTTGGGCAGTGATGTGGTGATTGATTATTACCCTACTGGCTCACTTGTCTTAGCAAGTGAGAAGTATGCAGAAAAATTGGAGCACAATGTAAAGCTGCAGAATGAATTTGGTTTCAAAAATCAATTGCTAACACCTGAAACCATAAACAACAAATTTCCCTGGATTAATACAGATGATATTAAATTAGGTAATTACACTTTTTCCTCACAAATTTGTGTAAACAGACAGTAATATTAACATGTTGCATTTTGTAAAAATTTTTGGTATTTATTATTTTAATTACTAAATATGCTGTACTTACAACATAGTGTGATGGATACCCTAGGGAGTTTCTTCCCCTTAAGAAAACAGTGCATAGTCTTCGCCTTAACAATAAGAGAATATAGTTCCATATACAAAGTAATATAAAAGAGCAGGATAGAAATATAGGGCCAGACAAATGTTAAAACGAGATAGATATACTCCGTAAGAAACTGGAATAAACTTGTAGTAAGTAACAAGGACTTGAATATTTGTTGGACAAGTATAGATATATAGTTGAATGACGTAATAGGGGTTCATTGTAGAATGGCGACCCGATATATATGCGCGACAATCTGCTCACGGAGTGAGTCTCGAAAAGTGGCTTGGAAGGAGTTTCGCAGCAGGAGCGAGACTCGCACGGACTACCGAAGCGAAAAAACCTCGAAAAAAGTCTCGAAGCGAGCGAGACTTGCACCGACTACCGAAGCAAAAGGAGCTATGGAGGGGAATTTGGTGCACGAGAAGAATAGCTGAGTGGAAAGGGAGTCTCGGAGGCAAGTACCGGTCTACGCGCTGGGGCTGCAGCGGCCGGTCGGCGGTTCGACAGCCAAATGAATGAATGAGTTTCGGAAGCGAGTGCCGGTGAGTGTGCTGAAGCTGCGGCAGGGTCGTTGGAGGTGGCGCTGTGCGGATTACGTCGTGGGGTTGCACACGGGTGTTGTGAGCAGTCTGCGAGGGAAGCATCGGAGGTGTCACGCGTGTTGGTACAGTCACATGGAAGGAAGAACGGGTGGACCCTGAAACGAGTCTTGGAGCAGAGCACCACGGGTGCGCCGAGGCTACGCACGGGGTCATCGGGAGCGGCGCAGAAGGCAATGCGGCGGGGCAACTCATTGGAGAGAATCGGGCGTCCTCAGAGTGTCGCATCGGTGAGAGAACGCTGGAGTGACCATGCGCAAAGGTGGATTCGCGCATGCCAAGGAAGAAGACTTGTCGTCGTGGAAGCATTGTAGGAGGCATGCGTTAAAGTTAAATTACGTACACCGGATAAGAATAAAGAAGCCTATGAGCTGGTTTGTTTTATCTATAGATTCCTGACTGTCGTCAAGTGTAGTTTCATCCCGGACTCGGACAACATATCAGACTGACTATTCAGTGTGAGTTATACTTGCATTGGCTTAAATAAAGGCATGTTCTTTTAGATCGGTGTTTCCTTCCAATCCCGGTAGCCACAGCACGTGACAATAGAAAGTTATTGGTATAGTGAGGCAGTAGCATCTAGTCTGGTGTTATTCAAATGATATTGGTCAACCTGGCTGAGAAGTATAAACTGCTTGGGCAGTTTTTCAGTCTTAAGTTGTATGGTCTATTGTTATTTATTTTTAAATCGGAGACAGACTTTTTAATTTTATTTATTGGTTTTAGATTAGTTGTAATGATGGTCGCCAATTCTTAATTCTGTTGTGAGCTAAAATAAGGCAATAAAACATACTTTATGAATTCAGCTAAACTAGGAATTTGTAAGTTTTGATAAAAATCATCCTGATAAAAGTTTCTGGTCCCCTTTAAAAGTTTCTAGGCCTCATATAAATGAATAATCTCAGAAGAAGGGCATAGCAACTAGGAATGTCCAAAAGTAGATGTAGGCATTAACTGGTTAAAACAGAACTGGGCTGAGATGAATAATTCACCATTCATCACTAATATCATATGATAAGCAAGGTCATTCAATAATATGGGTCACAGAGATGAGTTTCATCACTATGCACATATACACCATACACCTGGAAATCATGTCCTATTCACACACGGGTCATATTTTCAATAAGGTTGTATCAAAGAAAATTTATTCATTCACCCTATTGTAAAATTGTCTATTGAATCAAAGCTAAGCATATATATTCAACTACCTAGAAGCCCTAATATGAAGAAATGAAGTAAAGCATTATGCGAACACAAAAAACTTAAACATCTAAAACTTAAATTCAAATTTGCAATACTTTCAGGTTGTATGTGTATAGAGTCAGAAGGTACTTATGATCTATGGGAATTGCATAAAGGTCTCATAAAGAAATCCAAAGAACTTGGTGCTACCTATGTTAATGCAGAAGTAATTGGTTTTGAAGTAGAACAACAGCGTGACGTCTTAATGGAAGGTGTTGCACCTGGATCTTTTAAAAAAATTATCAGAGTAATATATCAAACACCAGATAAAGAGCAGTATACAGTTAAATTTGCTGGATGCATTTTGGCAGCAGGCGATAAGTCACCTCAAGTCGCAAAACTGGCACATATAGGCACAGGGGATGGTCTCTTGTCTGTATCCTTACCAATTCAAAGACAGTATGTTTACCATTATTATATACTTTATTTACTAAATGATTTCTGAAAAATCTATTTACTACTAATATATAATAATAATAATAATAACATTCATACTCCGGGAAATGGTGTCTGGCGTGTATGTATTGCTGCAAATGAAAACACAGTGATTTAAAGAACCACTGTACTGATTTGTGTTTGAAATTACCTTCAAAGTTGCTTAAAATATTTTCTAAAAAAAATTGTTACATTAAATTCTTTCCCTAATACTCTTTTCACATTTGTTCTATTGACTGAAGTATTAAAATGATTCCCGTGTATTTTATCCACCAATCCATGAAATTTAAAATATTGTGATCATAGTTGTCGATGTTTATTTTAGAGAAAACAAAATTTATTCAATAAAACAAAAGACTATACTGCCAGGATTAACCACTCCATCAGTCATGGACACAAGTGGGTTATGGCTAAGAAGGAATGGTTTAGAAAATAACTTATTGTGTGGGCACATACCAATACCTTCATTAAAATCAAAAGACATGGTAGAAGAAGAATATTTTAGCAGTATTATTAAACCTGCATTAGTAAATAGAGTACCTAGCTGCGAGGATGCCGAGGTAAATATGTATAGTGAATGAGAATATCCCAACTTAGTTCCATTTTGTTTCCTAATATCATTAGAGTCAATCATAATAATATTTCATAATTCTGTTGAAACTTTTTTTTTTTAATAATGTCAGCCTATAAACTACTTAGATATTTCAAATTTGATACTTTCGTTACCTGACCATACAAGTCTTGGTCCCAGCATAGTTTTTTTTATAATAAGATTAAAAATTGAATACAAGTGAGCATTAATCTTTACAATAAATCTATGGGTTAATCATTATTCAACTTATTTCAGATAAATATAGTTGGCACTGAAGTCTATGACTATAATACTTATGATGAAACAGGGATTTTAGGTCCACATCCATACCATAACAATCTGTATATCGCAGCTGGTTTTGGCAAAGAAGGTAAAAATAGTTCAATTTCAATGTAAATTAATTGACTTGAATTCTGAAATCCTATATTGTGTATCTTTTCTCCATAGGTTGTCAACATGCTCCTGGGATAGGAAGAGCTATTGCGGAACTAATAATTGACAGTCAATTTGTAAATATAGATCTAACAAGATTTGGATTTGACAGGTTTCTTATTGGTGAACCAATGATTGAATCAAATATTTATTAATTAACAATTTATTGTAAAAATAAAAACACGTTTTAAACAATAATAATTTATTAAATTAATAATGCTTTTTCACAATTAAGAAAATGAAAAGATTGACAATTATTTAAATTGTGCTGGTGGTGCAGCAAACAAAGCGCCACCCTGTTTTGATGCAGCACGGGATGGAGCAAATCCAAGGAGCTTTTGAATATTCTGCCTGGAAAGTTTAAAATACATTAGTCATGAATGCTGGTTTACCTAGTTTACTAGAATACAGGTCTTAAGTTTGATTCCTGGAAATGAAATGTATTCGACAGTTCACAAACTTTGCATTCACTATGGTTTGAGTGTCACTGGGAATAGCTCCAGAGTTATCGATTATCTTGTAACATAAGCATACCTTGTCAATATACAAAGACAGTTTCAGTAAAGTGATACAAGCTGTGTGTGTTATTGAAATTAATAATTTGCATTGAACATTGCACATTTGGAAGAGTTGCATTAGTAATAAGGTTTCATTTCTACTAGAATAGATATGGAACGCTAAAAATTAAAAAAAGAAACAAATTCAAAAATCAGATGATGTTGATAGAAGCTAATTATTATGACATACAATTGTAAAAGGTTGTTATTTTGTCACTATCAAGTATAGAGACAAAAGCTAATATTATCAATATTTCACTTCACGTTGGCTACACTTAATGTGAAAATCAATCCCTGTTCTTTTGTCATCAGCTCAAGTAGTGCTGGGACCCATATTATCTTTAAAATATATAATTAACATTCCCATAACCTGTATAAATTTTGTGTATTACGCAAGAACTTTTGCAATTACTATGATAGAAAAAATATAATAAATTTCGTGAATTGGAAACATATAATATTATAAAATTTTAATACCTGATGCTCATTGTGCACAAAATGTATAAAAAGATAAATGAACAATCTGTATAATCATCTCCAGGTAAGTTCCTGTGGCTGAGCCCTTGGATCCAAGAAATAGGATAGAATGGCAGCTTTGCTACCACCCTCCCATCAAAGCTGAAATATTTTCATTTACTGTGTTAGTCAACATTAAATAGTACATTTAGAACACATTGTAAGACATTTGATCTCAATCAGTTTAAAAGTCCTAAAAAAATTATAGTTATATTAACATCTTTACATATGGACTTTGGTCCTCTACTTTGAGAATGTTTTTCAAGACCACGTAACCATAACTGGGTCCACAAAATATATGTAACTAATTTTAATACAAATCAGTTTAATTTTATTTTAATATTTTTTGTCCTATCCATCCTGCTATAGAATTTCAGTCCGTTGTCACAGCTAACTAGCTAGCTTACTAATTTTGAGAAAAACAATTGATCAGTGAATAGTGGAGGTACAGACCAAGTTGGTCTTTCTATTTCATCTTTATAAGATCCACTAGAGTTTACCCCGCTGCTAAGCCGTGGGTCAACCTCTAGTGCGTGCTTCTTGTTTAATGAGCAGGCCTTAAGGGGTTAGGTGGGTTTCAGAGGTTCAAAAAAAGGGTATTTTTACTAATGTTTCTTTAAATCATATATTTTATTTAAACAATTCATATCAAAGATGATATTTAAACAGTATTTTGTGATTTTTTAAATTCCGAAAATTCAGCCGTTGGGTTCCTCATCTCCCTTGACGTCTCAAAAAAAAAATGCTCTTGCCGTGGACAGCATAACTCATTAATTATTGGTTCATTTAAAATAAAAAAAACAAAAATATTTCGTTAGTACATGGATAAATCTCGTTATTGGACGAAGGATAATTTTTTTTTGAATTTTTGACAGACTGACTATAACAAAAAAAACACATTTTTTGGTCAAATTTTCGCCATGTATTGGCTCGAAAAAATTAGTTGTAATAAAAAAAATCCTTCGTTCAATGACTAGATAATGTTATTTCAAAGATGTGTGCAAAATTTGATCGCTTTATAAGTTTTCGAGAAATCGTGTCCACCGACTTATTGTACTAAGACAAGAGTACTAATTTAATAAGACAAATTTTTTTTTTTTTAAATTTTCAAACCCACCTAACCCCTTAATACAGGTTACATTGTACAAAATTTTTATGTTAGTGCTATTGCACCCAGAAGATTAATTTCATTTTATATCACAAACTATTCCGTCTCCCGGCATGAACAGTATTTAGGTCCATTTTCGGTTTTAAAACTACATTTAAACAAAATTACAGCAAAACCGATCCAGTATTCCTAGTAGTTTTCTGTGAAAGCTTAATAGAAAGACATCGACTTACTATCGCATTTTTTATAGACAATAGATTTTTACATCTATAAACTTGAGAAATGATTGGTCTCGTCCAAACTTTCATCATCTATTTCAAACCGTTCTAGTTTTATTTATCTATCCCCGTCTATGAAAACTATATAAATGACAAAAAGGACAAAAAAGACAACGACAAAATTCTATCCTACTTTTTGGGATAACCTTTACACAAATCTATCCTATTATCCGGGATAAAAAGTATCCCTTGGCCACCCTCGGTATTAAAATCCCTATTAATATTATAAATGCGAAAGTAACTCTTGTCTGTCTGTTCCCTTTTCACGGAAAAACAACTGGACCGATTTGTCTGAAACTCAGTATATATATTCGATGCCGAAAATAAACATAACATATTTTTTATCCCGAAAAATGGGATAATTTCCGGGATAAAAATATACTTGTCTTTGTGTTTGTTATGCTTTTACGGAAAACCTAATGTACCAATTTTGCTGAAATTCGGTATATAAGGGAATTTTATACCGAGGGTGGATAAAAGGGATACTTTTCATCCCGGATTGTAGGATAGATTTATATAAAGGTTATCCCAGAAAATGTTAGGTTTTTTACTTGTGGTTTGGCATTTTCGTCATTTTATTTATTTTGGTCGTTTAGGTATAATTTGGTCGTTTCGGTAGTTTTGGTAATTTTGATAGTTTTGGTAGATGTGGTAGTTTCGGTAGTTTTGGTAGTTTTGATAGTATTGGTAGTTTCGGTACTTTTGGTAGATGTGGTAGTTTTGGTGATTATGGTAGTTTTTGTAGTTTTGGTCGTTTATGTAATTTACAGAGAGACAGACGGGAACGGGGAAGAACGGTTCTACTTTTATTTATATATATAAATAAAACTAGAACGGGTTGAAATAGGGGATAAAAGTTTGTATGGTAGACCAATCATTTCTAAAGTTTATAGATATAAAAATTTATAATCTAAAAAATGCGATAGTAACTCGATATGTCTGTCTGAATACCGAAAAAGGAAATAAATACTTTTCACCCCGGAAGATGGGATAGTTTGCGATATAAAATGAAATAAATCTCACGGGGGGCAAATAGCGTCAACATAAGCATATAATGCAATGTAACCTGTATTAACGGCTGCTCTTTAAACAAGAGGTACAGACTAGAGTATGAACCGCGGCGCAGCCGCGGGGTAAACCCTAGTTACATATATACTGAATTTCAGCCAAATCGGTCCAGTAGTTTTTCCGTAAAAGCATAACAAACAGAGAGACAAATATATTTTTATTCCGGAAACTATCCCATTTTTCGGGATAAAAGTATTCTATGTTCATTCTCGGCATCGAAAACATATATATATATATATATATATACTGAGTTATATAGCCAAGTCGATCACTGGATCGATTTGGCTAAAACTACTGAGTTTTAAGAGTTACTTTCGCATTTATAATATTAATAGGGATTTTTGGTTGAAAATTCAGACTATCTATTTCTATACATCTTCGGGAAATATTTGTGACCATAATTATCTAAGTACTAGCAGTCCTGACATTGTCCTGCCCTGAAAAAATTTATTCAAATTCAAAGTTTTTTATTCAAAATAAGTTCCACTGGAGAACACTTTTTGAAGGTCATACATATAAGTTAAAATTTAATTTTTCTTCCTATTCTATGTACACCGCTTCGCAACGTGTTATTGTTGTTAAGGAGAAGAAGCGGCAAGAAACTCCCCAGCAACACGTCTAGCTAAATATCGTTTTTCTTTAAGTTTCTTATTCTATTTATATCTCAAGTTGTCTTTTTTTAATAAGTTTTATACAGAAGTATGTTACAGAATAACTTTTTGAAGAATTAATGGAGTTGTAGCAAACAGTGCATACTCAATAAGTCCAAGACACAATAAAAGGAAAGAAAAATATTATTAAAGTTATAAGAATAACATGACGTACTAAAATGTTATGGCTGCAATATATCTCCATAAATCCCTTACAAGCTTGGCAATATAACATTATACAAAATATAGTATAAGATGTTAGAGCGAGCTGCTATGTAAATGAATTTTTGTCATTTAAGTATTCTTCAATAGTGTAGTATCCCTTTTTTAGTAAGATACTTTTTAATTTAGTTTTGAATTTATTGAAAGGCAGATCTAACATTTCTCTCGTAATCTTATTGAAGAAGCGTATACCAACCCCCAAGTAAGAGGACAGTACTTTTTGTAATCTAAAAGATGGCAATATCAGTCTATTACAATGCCTGGTGTTGAAATTGTGAACATCCTTATACTGCTTGTAGGCACTCAAATTATTACGAATATAAATTATATTATTAAAGATATATTGGCAGGCGACCGTCATAATATCGATTTCCTTAAAGCATTCTCTAAGAGACTCCCGAGGGCCGAGGTTGTAAATTAATCTTACGGCTCTTTTTTGTAAAACAAATATGGTCTCTAAGTCAACAGCGTTGCCCCAAAGTAAAATACCATAGGACTTGACACTATGAAAACAACTAAAATAAACTAGTCTAGCAGTCTCTTCGTCAGTGAATTGCCTAACTCTTCTGACCGCATATGCAGCAGAACTAAGTTTTCCTGAGAGACTAGATACATGAGCGCCCCAGTGGAGCTTTTGATCTAGGTTAATGCCTAAGAATACAGTTGAATCTACTAGATTAAGTCTAGTGTCGTTAAGAGAGATATTAATAACGTATTCTTTTACATTGGGCATAACAAACTTAACACATTTAGTTTTGTTCGGATTGAGTAATAAGTTGTTTACAGTAAACCACTTAGATATTTGGGATAAGGCGTTGTGTACGTCGTCAAAGTTCTGTTTACTTCTGTCAACTTTAAATATGTGACGTGTCATCAGCAAACAACACTACCTCACACATATAATTAATAAAATATGGCAAATCATTAATATATATCAAAAACAAGAAGGGACCTATAACAGAGCCCTGGGGCACACCCATAGATATGCCAGTCTCACGAGATTTGACATTGTTAATTTCAACGCTTTGGGATCTGTTATTTAAGTAAGACGATAATAGGTTGAGAGAATCGCCATGAATACCGTAATAATTGAGCTTTTTGAGGAGGGTCACGTGTTCAACGCAATCGAATGCCTTGGACAGGTCACAGAATACACCAATGGCATTCCGTGACCCTTCCCAAGCATAATAAATGTGTTTTAGGAGCTCAACACCTGCATCGGTAGTGGATCGACCTTTGGTGAACCCGAACTGTTTAGCATGAAATAATTTATTAATATTAAAATGTGATAGTAGTTGATTTAAAATTATTTTTTCAAAGACCTTGCTTAAGGTTGGTAAAATAGAAATCGGCCTAAAGTTGGAGGGGTCGTTTTTGTTTCCAGTTTTAAATATAACTTTCATTAAGTCAGGAAATACTCCTTTATCTACACATCGATTAAATATTTCTACTAGTGATAGTGCAATAGTGTCTATTATGTCATTTAATACTTTTAAAGATATACCCCAAAAATCAGCTGTGTTTTTAATGTTTAATGATTTAAATGTTTTTATAATATCACTTGTATCTATATGATTAAATTTGAATGAAATATTACATTCATCAACACATTGTGTCATTAGCAGCTCAGCTTACAGTGGTGATGATAACAAAGAGCTAGTTGTTAAGGTTGATATATCCCGAAAGTATTAATTAAATGTTTGTGCAATTTCAAAGTTATTACTAATGGTGTTATTGTTGATTACAAGTTTAATTCCATCATCTCGAAGTGAACTTTTGCCAGAAGCGTCATTTATGACACTCCAAGTAAAAATCTAGAACCAGTTCCAGCGCCACCTACCAGGTCTAATACACATAAAATTTCAGTAAACTCCTAGAACCTGATTCCAGCACCAAGTATTCTGTTTAGATTGACATTTCTAGATTCGTAATATCTTTCGAATGGAATGTCAGATTTGAATAATTCAAAAAGTAATCTACAGTTATTGAAACAGTCTTGAATATGAAATGATTTATTTGGATAAGGATTAATACAAAGGTATGGATAACATGTCTGATTTTGGTTGGCATTTATATCAAATTTTTAAAGGTAATAAAGTAGTAATAGTGACATAAATACAATAGTTGGACATATGTGTTCATATTCCTTTAGTATCTCACAAGTCTCAAATGCTCCCTCTGCCCACATGGCAACCACAGTTGTTATGGTTGGTATGGCGAAAACGTCACTAATGACATTATTTTTGATCACACAATGCCCCACATCAAGAGGTAGGTTGAAATGAGTGTTGACCACAGATCATTAATTCTCTCTATCAATTTACATTGAAAAAGGCGCAATATTCAAATCAACCAATGACATTTGTGTATTTCGTCGTTAATGACATCAATGCTCCATAATCTGTTCCACTAGTTTACGATTGTAACGCCTGCAAGCAAGTGGAACTGGACAAATCATAGTCATGACTGTGGTCATTGCCAGTCTCTTGTGGAATGAAGCCACAGTAGTATCATGAAGTTTTTTGTAGAAATTGATATATTTTTTTAATACTGTAGAACATTTTTTTGTTCTATCATCAATAGTTTCCACAATGCATGCGATGAAAGACATTTTATAGCTAATTTTTTTACACCTGGTTACATTATTGAAGTTTTAGTTGGGATTCCTAATTTTTCTAGTAATAAATATAGCCTACTAGCTGTAACTGACAGACATTGTCTTGCCCTTAAAAAATAAAAATCTAGAAATGGATTGCAGTGCCATCAAGCGGGACCAATTGTTTATCTAAACCATTCTCGAATCTACTTAAAAAATTCATCAAAATCGGTCTCACCGTTAAAGAGGCTGTTCAGCGGCGCCACCTGCTGGGTCCAATTATAAATCTAAACCATCCCCGGAATCCATTTGAACACACACAAAAATAATTCACCTAAATCAGACAAATGAAAATGAGTTTAAATGCAGTCACCATTGCCGAAATAGGCATAGAAAGGGAAAGATCATAACAAATTAATGGCTAGACTGATGTTGTGACTGATGTTTTTTTTAATAACATTTTTTTTTATTGGAGAATATCATATTTTAATACTTATTATCCTATTCTGGAAGGCAATTATAAAAATCATAAAAATTGATCCAGTCGTTCTTGAGTTATAAACGGTGTAACTAACACAGCTTTCTTTTATATATATATATATAGATATTACTCAAAGATAATGTAGCTTTTAATGGTGAAGGAATTTTTGAAATTGGTCCATTAGTTTTTGAGCTTATTCATTACAAACATACAAATGTTTCCTCTTTATAATATTAGTATAGATAAAAGTGTACTTACATACTATTAAACATACTAAGGAGAGCTGTAAAGGCAAAACCTATGGCAAACATTGATTTCATCTTAACTAAAGAGAGATCCCTATTGTTATTTTTTAGTCTTTCCTCCTCGCGTTCTATTTTCTTTTTATGTTGTTTATCCAATGAATCTCCATGAGCCTCTTTGCGCTTTTCCACTAAAACAGAGTTGCGTTTTATATTCATTGGCATTTATAAGGAAACCTTAATAATAGTTGAATCTTGATAGAAAAACTGAATTATAATAGCAGTATGTAAGATTATCTTTGAATTCAATTTCATCAACCTTATGGCAATACTAGCTAACAAACTAGATAGGTTACCTACATTTTTTACTCTGACGCTCAACTTCAACTTTTAGTTTTTGGTATTTTTCAGTTCTGTAAACCAATATCCAGGTCAAGCCTGAAAATAAAGTCGACAAAGTTGTACAGTGATATAAATTTTTGAGAATCATAACTTATTAAATAATGCTACCTTCTCCCAAAAAAGCTGTACAAACTGAAATAAAAACGATTAACAAGGAATCACTCCACATGACTGGAACAAAAGTAAATTGTATAGTAATTTTTCTATTATTAATTATTATTCTGCCTTATCCGATTTTTAGGAATTAGATTTCAAAAATGATCAAATTAGAGTTAGGAAACCAGTGCGGGGTAGTGACGTAAGAGAGTACTAGTATTCTGTGGTAGTGACAATCACAGAGTGTCACAGACTCGCAGACAGACTATTGTGGCTACGTTCCACCAGTAGCTCACATTCTCACAACGACCACGTTCACGACCGCGACTTCCCGTTCCACTTGCTTGCTTCTCCACGGAACCATTATTTATTTAGGTTTATGGTTTGGCAGCTAGGCCTTTAAGCCAGATCTTAGATTTTAATGTAGTTTCTTCATTTTCTTAAGCCTGTAGGGGTGTGGGTTACGCTTAGGTACGCAAAAGTAGTTTTATGCCAACATTGTAATAAGAATATGTGTCACGGCGGCCAGTCAGTCGTCCGGTAGCTCACATGTAAGAAAGTCGTTATTAAAGTCTCAGCAAATGTGTACAACGTATTTCATTCCATACAAATACCTAAACTGGTGACCCCGAAGAACAGTAACAGTGAACAGTGTTTCAAATTTTTTCGGTTTTACGGTGGGGACGACTCAAATATGTTCAACCCACCAGCACCAACGGGATGTCCGGCAGCTCAAGCGCGAGCCAAAAAAGAACAACCGGAACCCTCCAGCATGACTTTAGCTGCCATCGGCGTGTCAGCAAAGTTGGCGGAATTCTGGGTGGAGATGCCGCGGTTATGATTCGCGCAGTTTGAGGCCGTTATAGCGCCCCAAAAACAGGGAGACGAGGTCAAATTCAACATTGTCATTTCAAAATTGGGGCGCGACGCGATTCAGCAGGTCAGTGATTTGGTGACCTCGCCGCCAGCAGAAAACAGGTATAACACCTTAAAAGAAAGACTTTTACAAGTTTATGAGAAGAGCGCGGAGCGGCAATTTCAGAAACTTGTCTCGGAGTTAGAATTAGGATCCCACAAACCTAAGCGTAACCCACACTCCTACATAAGCCTATGTGTAGCTCAGCTGAACTGTAGGTTATCAGCTCATGGCATTCAACGGAATACTTGTGACAACTCAAAAGGCCACATTTGACTATACAGTTCACATTTCTCCCAAAATACATAATTACTACTCAAAAACTATCAATATCCTACAACTATTGTTCATTTTAGAGTAATTTTATACATTTTTAGAAAATAAAACTGCACCTTACAACATCTTTTAATTCCTGCCAAAAACTCCCTCACGGAACCATAAAATTATCTCGTACAGATTTCGAATAGAAACAACTTTATAACGAAAACCGCTTTAGACGCTGTTGTTTGTGCTTAAATGAAGACTTAAACTAAATTAGATCGGAGGCTTAGCAAAGAAACCCGAAAAAGCGTAAAAGGACCGGCATTTACTTACCGATTGTATCGGCGACGTGACTATATGTTATCGAAGACGGCAATCGTCGCCTTCGTGACTGATCCAGTTGATTTCGTGTTTTGGTAGACCCTGACACCCCGATAGCCCCTCACTCTACCCATACGACCTACGTATGGCTCCTGGAGCACAGCGAAAGCCACACCTTTTTCCCTACTTTCACCTCTTCCCCTGATATCCCTTCGTCCTTTCCTGTTATTATGACCGAGTGTAGAGTCGGGCGCTTTGGAGTTTTCACGCTTGTCCCTCCCGACACTACACTCGCATAACCCAGTCTACTCTCCTTCAACTCTTCACGGTGTTTTTCTATCACCGTCTGGAGGTCTTCCATCTTCTTACTGCTATCCCTTATAAGGGTAGCATGGCAGTATAACAATACGGGCGTTACTAAGTGTAGCAGCTAAAGAAACATTAGTATTAATACAATTTGACGTATGTACAGCATTCTTGAATGGCAAATCAACAGAAGAAATCTACATGAAACAACCAGATGGCTTTGACGACGGATCCGAGAGAGTATGGAAACTCAAAAGAAGCCTATATGGTTTGAAACAAGCTTCCAGGTGTTAGAATTCCTGTTTTGCTGAAACACTACTAGACATGAACTTTGTACAAAGAGATGCAGACTCTTGTTTATTTCTTAGGAAGAAGCAAAATGAGAAAATTTTGATAACCTTGTATGTTGCTGTCGGCCTAGTGGCTGGAACAAATGCAAAAGTGGTTAATGAATTTTTGGACAACTTGAGGAAGAAATTAAAGATCATTTCTATGATTGCAATAAACTTTCTTGGATTGGAGATCCATCGAGTTGAGGATGGTTCCATAACTATTAAGCAGGAAGCTTATACAAAAAGGATTTTAGAGCGCTTTCACATGGCAAAGTGTAACCTAATTTCCACACCAATTCAAAAGGAATCTGTGACACCTACGGTTCAGTCAGAGGAAGTGGATTCAGAAAAGAAAGCGTTTCCGTAGAGAGAAGCTGTAGGTGCTTTAGCCTATTTGATGGTAGGCACACGTCCAGATATCGCATATGCTATTGGTGTAGCATCTAGGAAGTTAGAAAATCCTAATAATTCGGATTGGCAGATGGCAAAGAAGATTTTCAGATACCTAAAAGGAACAGCATCTTTGGGTATCAAGTACAAATCGAACCATGTCACATCTACATCCATAGATCGATATAGCAATGCTGATCATGGTGGAGATCAATACACAGGACGCTCAATAAGTGGCGTAGTATGCATGTATGCTGGAGGAGCAATTACATGGTTGAGTCAAAGACAAGCGTCAGTCGCTATTTCCACCACAGGCAGAAGTTGTTGCTGCGAGTGAAGCCACAAGAGAACTCATTTGGCTGCAAAAGATTTACAGTTATTTAACGGAGCTCAACAATGTTTCATCACTCAAAGTTGACAATGAAGGTGCTATTCGTCTTGCCCACAACCTGGAGATTCATAAGAGGACGAAGCACGTTAGAATTACACATTCCTTTGTGCGCGAGAAGGTTCTTAATGGAGAAGTGAGTGTGACGAAAATAGACACTGTCAATCAAGTGGCAGACATATTTTCAAAACCAGTGCCTAGACCCAGAACTATGCGCAGCGCTAAGACTAGTCAGGAGTCTTTAAAACATTTGAATGAGAGGAAGTGTTGGAGTTGTAGCTGGCCCTAGAGACAAAAATTAGTGTTCTCTATTTAAATAAATTCGTTACGTAGAGCTACAGCTGGAAAAAAAAGGAGAGAATTTTTGGCAGTGTCATTGTAAAAGTAATCTCATATTTATATAGTGTGAAAAGTGCAATAAAAACAATATAAAACTTTTATTCAAATTGTAGTGACCAGTGATCTGAAGTTGTTAACGTAACTATCCATCAACAACCACATTTTGCTAGGATAGGTGAGTTTCCCTATATCAGCATTGAGCTATGTGAGGGCCCAGCGTGGGTGCAGGGTATGGCCTTGAAAAGGGTTCGCACTAAGCGAGGGAGAGAGCTCAAATCTGATAAAGAGATGATTTGAATGTAGAGCTTGGTACATATAACACAATGCATTTATGGCTAAGTTTCACATGTGGCTCAAAACGACCATGTTCATGACCGCGATTTGTCCTATTACACTTACTTGCGGGCGTTACAATCGTAAACTCAAGTGGAAGGAATTATTCGACCGTGATCAAAAATTATGACGTCATTAGTGACGTTTTCGCCACAACCATAACGACCGCGGTCGCCAGGTGGAACGGCTGATGGAGCATTTTGGGCGTTGTGAGTTACTGCAGGAACGTCCTGAACGCTGAAACGCTGATAGTAGTAGTCTCACTACAGTCTGTGTTTTCTGTTGTGATCTCAAAAAGTTTGTTTGAATAATATCCACACTTCCATGCTTTCACAGTAGTTTGTAGTTTTAAGCGCAATAAAAAATTATAGAATAGTTTTATTTCTATTTCATTGATGTTAATTTATGTGAAAATGTATTAAATATCGAAGCTGGATTAATATTACAAATATATATAATTCGGCTCTGTGGTTCTAAAATAGAAAAATATTGTGTTGCCTTGCAAACATCGTATATTATAATATTATTTCATTCAACATAATAAAGATATTTTATTTTACATTGGATATATTTGCATACAATTTATTAAATTTGTTAGGGGAAATTAATATTTCACGTATACAAATATGGATTCTAAGTATGCTGTTTTTGGACAGACGAGTGAGGTTAAAGCAAATAATTTTAAAAGAAAGAAACAGCTGGTTAATATGCAGGTTAAGAAAATAAAATTATCAAACGAGACTATAATTAAATCTGAATTAAAATATCAGGAGCCTCAAGGAACCAAAGATAGCAAGTTCCAAATTAATGGTGGAGATCTATTTGAAACAAGGCGAAAACTTCCTGTGTATATGGTCAAGGGCAGGTAATTATTTTACAGAGTTTTCCTTTTAAAAAAACTGTCCTAGAGCTTATCTCACAGCATTGCTAAAATGTTCATTGTATACTACATAATTAAAATTGTATTTTTTAACAAACATCTTTTGCTCATTGTCAATCTCGAAAGAATATACACCACAGGTTTCACCTTACTTGATTCCTATCAAAGGCCGTGGCAAAGTAAAAACATACATTTGTATGTTGGTTTGTTAAAAAAAATAAATTTTGTATTAATTTAATAATAATCAGCAAACAAATAATTTTTATATCCTTAAACTAACCATTCTGAGGTTGATCCCAGACACCCAGACCAAGGTAAACAGTGGAAAGTTTGTTTATGAAACTTACCACTCTAGGAATTAAACCTTTAACATCTTTGTTGCAGTGAGCTAGGCCAGCAGAGATTTATTACTCAACACTAGAAGCTGTCAGTTGAACAAGTTATTAAATTGGCTTTTATATTAATTGCTACTATAAATAAATATCATATTTTTATCACTAAAAAAGTACATCTCACAAAGCGCCAGTAAATCTCAAAGTGGGGGTGCGTTATAGATATATGGCACATTTATTTATTATTTGAGATACAAAATTAACTTTGGTTGGTTATTAAAAAAAATAACCATGAATACACCGCACCTGCATTAGCTTTCTAACCTATACTGAAAAAGTTCAGATCTGTTCATAATATATAAATGTGCCCTATAACTATACCCCACCAGACATATTTTTGTGTACTACTTGAGTACTTACTCAAAATATACTACTAAAATTTTGATGATACAAACTGACATAAAATAAATACCCTACATACAATAAGTAAAAATTGTACCCTACATAATACTATCTACTCAGATATGTTTTAGAAATATGAAAGAAGTGTCAATATTAGTCAAGAATAAAAGGGACCTACTCATTAACCTCTCCAAAGATAATAATAGATCTAAAAAGATCAAAGGAATGGTTGAGTACCTATACCTACTTGCTACTCTTGTTCTCGCCTATAAGTTATTGGAGTTTACCCATTAGGTAGTACTATTCATCAATTGTGAAGCACATAAGCAACAATGACCTCTGTGGTTGAGCAAGCTAAGTCTTATCCGGCCGAGCTTTCTGGGATGCAGAGGCTCTGGGTTTGATTCCTACCATTAATTTCGTAAATGAACTTTCTATTATTTACTATGGACTGGGTGTCTGGGATTGGCCCCAAAGTGGTCTGTTGTATATTACCCATAACATAAGTATAACTTAGCTTGGTGATGTACAATGTGTGTGTTTGTCTGCTGATTATTATTATATTATAAAGAGCTTTCTTTTTATAAATCCCTATTAATATTATAAATATGAAAGTAAGTCTGTTTGTCTGTCTGTTATGCTTTCACAGAAAAACTGCTGGACTAATTTGGCTGAAATTCAGTATATATACATATATATATATATATATATATATATACTAGAGTTTACCCCGTGGTTACACTGCGGGTCAAACTCTAGTGCATACCTCTTACTACCTAATGACTACCTAAAGATTAGGTGTTAATACCTACAGATTACATTATGTTAAATTTTATGTCATTACTATTTGCCCTCTGAAGATTCCCTTCATTTTATATCGCGAACTATCCATCTCCCGGGATTAAAATTATCAATGTCCATTTTCGATATTAAAATTACATTAAATATGTACAAAATTACATCAAAACGATCCATTATTTCAGTAGTTTTTCCGTGAAAGCTTAACAGACAGACAGATCGAGTTACAATCACATTTTTTATAGATGATAAATTATTGATCTTTTAAACTTGACAAATGATTGGTCTCCATACAAAATTTCATCCCCTATTTTAACCCATTCTGGTTTTATTTACCTATCACCATGCAACTGCAAAGTACATAAATGATAAAAAAGCCAAACATGCCCAAAATACCAAAAATGTCAAAAATGCCAGAAATGCCTAAAATGACCAAAATGATAAAAGTGCCAAGTGCCAAATATGATCATAATGCTAAAAATGACCAAAATTACAAAAATGTCAAAAGTATCAAGTGCCAAGTGCCAAAAAACATAATGCCTAAAATGAAGTGCCAAAAATGACCAAAATGCCAAAAATACCAAGTGTCAAAAATTACCATAAACAATGTCTAAAATGAAAAATGCCATTTGCCAAAAATGACCATAATGCCTAAAATGAAAAGTGCCCATAATGACCAACATGCCAAAAGTGCTAAGTGCCAAAAACGACCAAAATGCCAAAAATGGACTAAAGTGTCAAGTGCCAAAAATGACCATAATGCCAAATATGACAGAAATGCCAAAAATGAAAAAGGGCCAAAAATAATAAAAATGCCAGAAATGCCAAAAGTGCCAAAGTGCCAAAAATTACCACAATGTCAAAATGAGCAAAATCGCCAGTGACAATAAAATGACCAAATTAAGCAAAATGGCAAATCACAAAAACCTATCCTACTTTCTGGGATAACCTTTATATAAATCTATCCCATTATCCGGGATAAAAAGTATCTCTTGTCCACCCTAGATATTAATATTACATATATACCAAATTTCAGCCAAATCAGTTCAGATATTTTTTTCTAAAAGCATTACAAACAAAGACAAATGTGTTTTTATCCCGCAAACTATCCCATTTATATATATATATATATATATATATATATATATATATATATACTGAGTTTCAGTTAAGTCGGTCCAGTAGTTTTTCCTTAAAAACGTAACAAACAGACAGACCGAGTTACTTTCACATTTATAATATTAATTATTAATTAATTAATAAATTTTTGTCATTTATGTAGTTTACAAATAGATGGACGATGGACAATAAATAAAACTAAAACAAATAAAAGAAAATAATAGAAGATGAAAGTTTGTATGGGAGGACCAATCATTTCTCAAGTTTATAGATATAAAAGTTTATCTATAAAATAAATGTGATAGGAACTTGATCTGCCTGTCTGTTAATGTTTCACAGAAAAAATACTAAGAGTACTGGAGTGGTTTTGCTATAATTTTGTTTAAATGTAGTTTTAATACCGAAAATGGACATAAATACTTTTCATGCCAAGAGATGGGATAGTTTGTTATAAAATGAAATGAATCTTCCAGAGGAAAATAGCACTAATATAAAAATGTAATACAATGTAACCTGTATTAACGCCTGCTCTTTAAACAAGAGGCATGCAGTAGAGTAGAGTTTGACCCTCAGCACAGCCAGTGGGTAAACTCTAGTATGGTATAATTACAAATATTGTATTGGTACTTGCAATTTTACTTGGTATTTGTGAAACAGGCTCTAAGAAAGTTCAATTATTAATATGTATTCTGAACTAAACTTATATTTGAATAAAAGAATATTTGTTAACTCTTAATTGTTTTTAAAAATAATAATTTTTAATTACAGATTGATGGAAGAGATCATAAACAATAATACAATGATTTTAATTGGGGAAACTGGAAGTGGTAAGACTACACAAATACCACAGTTAATACACGAACAACATTTAGAAGGTGCTTGTGCAATTGCTGTTACACAGCCAAGAAGAGTGGCTGCGATTACATTGGCCATGAGAGTTGCAGCTGAAACAAATTCAGAGATTGGGACAGTTGTTGGGTATGTGCATGTGCATCCCTATTAATGTTATAAATGTGAAAGTAACTCTGTCTGTCTGTCCGTCCGTCCATCTGTCTGTTCCGCTTTCACAGAAAAACTACTGGACCAATTTGGCTGAAAATCGGTATACATGTAATTTTAATACCGAGGGTCGACAAGGGATACTTTCCATCCCGGATAATGGGATAAGTTTTGGGATAGATTTATGTAAACATTATACCAGAAAGTAGGATAGGTTTTTTGGTCGATGTGGCCGATTTGGTCAATTTGGCCGAATTGGTTGATTTGCCTGATTTGGTTGATTTCGTCAAATTGGTTGATATCATCGATTTGGTCGATTTCGTCGAATTGGTCAATTTCATCAATTTGGTCGAATTGGTTGGTTTCGTCGATTTGGTCGAACTGGTCGATTTCGTCGAATTGGTCGATTTCGTCGAGATGGTCGATATGGTTGATTTGGTCTTTTTGGTCATTTTGGTGTACATATGTAGTTTTAATACATAGAAAATGGGCATAGATACTTTTCATCTGGGGATGGGATAGTTTGCGATATAAAATGAAGTAAATCTTTTGGGGCAAATAGCACTAACATAAAAATTAAATAACCTGTGATGTCACCTCTTTAAACAAGAAGCATGTGTAGTTCGATGCAAACTTTATGGCGGCTCGGAACATCGCACTTTCCGTTGCGCAGAACGCGGTTTTAGGTCTTAGAGGGACGTGGTCGTCGGAGGACGAGGTTTATTCTCGCTCGCTCTCTCGCTAGCCGTCCCGTTTACGGGACTTCCCCGACTCTCGGCTCATCAGGGCTGCCACTGTAGCGCTTTCAGAGCTAGATATAATGCTTTTTTGGGCAACCCGGTTCCCATTTTTCTTAAACTACTTCCAGCGCGAAATCTTGCGCTTTTTATGATATAGAAAGAAACACTTTATTTGAATAAATAACCGACGTAATATACATTCCTTATTACATTATTATACATAGAGCATATTTGAGAATTTATACGCCGCATTTTCAGCAAACAAGGTTTGCATTCAGCATATTGCTGTGCCAGAATTATATCCGACACAAAGCTGATTTTCAGTGCAAGTCTTCCTTTTGGCGTAAGACTGAAACGACCTGATTGATATGCAAATATCTAATTAATTTTTACGTTGTTTAATGTACATTAAATTTAAATAATCCAAAGGTATACTATATATCATGTCATAGCAGTTGATTAAAATCTCATTAGCATTAGCATCACTACAATATAAATTCGTTTTTTGAGGTTTGTCCTACCCTATATACTATATCTTTTGGGGTTCGTAGTCAAACAACAAGAAAAGTGGTTGATCTTGGTTTTTACGGAATCCTCCAGTTTACGTGGTACGACACCCACTAGCTGGATATTTTTTTGTAATTTTGATCATGTAACAGAATCTAGCGCTTTTTTCCAACTCATCTAGCAAGCTCACACGGGCAGCCCTGCGTTCGTTACGACGTAGCTATAGTATTATTGAGCTACGTCCGTACACAGCACTAACACACGCGTCTAAGTTTAAGTACAATAGAGCGCAAAAGTTTGTTGTTGGTTAATTGTTTTGTTATTATTCCATTACGATTTTTCATTTTTATATTTAGTTAAATTTATTGTTGTTATTGTCTGAATTTTGAAATTAAATTACGTAAAAAGTTATGAAATAAAGAACTAGTCCAAAAATAGCAAGCTTCCGTAGACATGGTAAGAAAACGAACGGAAAGAAATGACTAGGTAGGTTTGTGAAAGTAAGAAGGTTATAGGAGTACAAAAAGATGACGTTATTATCGACACGTTGACAGACGAATGTATCATCCATATCCGAATTCATCACTGAGAAGGAATCCTGTTCAAGCGAAACGAACGAAGAAAGCAACAGTTCTGTAGGAAATGGCTCCTCCGCAAATAAAACTGTTTTATGTGACGTCGACTCCGGGAGTCCTATGTCCAGCAGTGGAGTGCGGTAGGCTGACGAAGGGAGAGAAAACTTTATACAGCCTTTTTATACGTGACAGAGTTATGCTGGGATCATTATTTTAATGGCAGCTTTTAGGGCCGGCTAGACTGGTCAGATACCACGCTCTCCTAGAATATCGGCTTGAAACGCTTAACACTGAGCTAATTGTATTTCAAACGATGAATGACAGTTCCGATGGCCCACTTGCCTTTCTTTATCCTACATTCCTAATCCAACCCTCCTATTTCATTCCCCTACCTTATCGCTATTGTAAATGCGTGTCATTTTCATATTAATGTTAAAAAAATTGGGACTTTATGACTGATATTTATGCTTGTTTCATTAGCTATTGTACTATTTTCTCGCAAATGTGTTGAAAAACGAATGACACTCGGGCGGTTGTTGGTTTTGACAAAGTGGTTTGTAAAAGTCAACTTACCGCACTAGTATCCCGTACCAAACAGCCGTCAGCACTCTCAACATTACTTTTCCATGAACCAAACTATAGACTATAGGTAATACATACCTCCGAAATAATAATTCTTAATTTTATGAATACTTTAAGATATTTTTTTTATTTATTATTAAAAGGTATCCAACAGTATATCCATAAATTTAAGGCATAAAAAACATAACAATAAATATAAACCAAAACTGGATACTACTAAACTATAAAAGTAAACAACCAAATATTAAGTTACATTACACTAATATTAATATTTGAAGTCTATCGTACTATTCGTCCGGTTTCAGGCGACACTTGAAATCGTAAAAAATCAGCGCGAAAATGTTCCCGGCGCAGATCCATTTTTCAATGAGACACGATAATTTAAATTAGCTCGCAAACAATGTGGAGGCAAATTATGAAATTGAAACGTACCTATTTTTGGTTATGAATAACCATATTTTTAAAATAGATTATAACTGGCCAGTCTCTCATAAATAAAAACATTATTTTTCGCAATACTTTCTGACTGGCCTGGTAGTACATACAAAGGTTTTTAATAATGCGATTTTTTGAGTAGTTTGAAAATTATAATTTTTTCCAGAGTAGTTTTCAAACTTTTGCTTAATTCAATAGCATTTCAACCCTTGTTATAGTTACGATTACTACATATTCATAACGAGAAACAATATTCTGCGTACCCTGAATACTGAGTATAGTCTTGTGTGAAAATAGACAATATTGGTCTTGGGTTAGTTTAGTGGGTATATAGTTGTAATGGAATGCGAAGTTACAAGGCAACAGCTTTTGTGTTTTTTTTTTATTGCCAGCATAAAGCAAATCAGGCAACCATGTAGTCAACCCACTTGACGGATTTTTTTTTGGCTGAGAATGTGCAGACTCAGTCAGTCTTTTTACAGAGGGATGTCCTTCTAATGACCTCGAGCCACACTAATCTTAGTGTGGCTTGTGTACATGGTATCAGTGATATTGTTATCCAGATAGCATTGAATGTTTGTTAGTGTTAACTTATGTCAAGATGATATTACTATCACTTTAATTATTAAAAATGTGCAATAACCTTACAGGTATTCCGTCAGGTTTGAAGATGTAACAAGTCCCATAACTAAAGTGAAGTACTTAACAGACGGTATGTTGTTAAGGGAAGCTATTATTGATCCTTTATTAAAAAAATATTCTTTTATCATATTAGATGAAGCACATGAGAGAACTATTAGCACTGATGTTTTATTTGGAATAGTTAAAATAGCACAGAAAGAAAGGCATCAAAAGAAATTACATCCTCTAAAGGTATTCAGATTTTGATTTTTCCTGTAGCTCTTTCCATTCATAATTCCTGATAAGCCATATTGCGATGCAATTATATCTTTGTTTTATTGTATTTTTTAAAATATCAATAATAAAGTGTTTCTTGTAACATACTAATTTTAGTTACGTTATGATTTATGATTGTGTTATTTATGAAACACAAGTCATTATAATATCACGATACTGTGTTATGCTATAATGTTATTTAGTGTTCTTTTTGACAATGGTGTTATAGTTTCGGAAACTATAAAACCTTTCCTTTTATTATGCATTTCTTATCTATAACTCTTTTGGCTTATTCTTTATGGTTCTTAAAGACGCATTCAAACTTACTCTAACTCTCAATGAATAAGACCGTTTGTGTTTTATAAAGGTATTCCCAGCAGGACAATGAGAATACATTTTGGAAATTCCCGTAATTGGAATTAATAATGTTACTAAAGACATATGCAACTACAACTGTTCTATCAAAGTTTTTTCACATTCAGAAAGCAAGTCATAAAATCATTTAAAAACTAGTGAAAACTGCTTTAAAATAGGTCTACTCTAAATCTCGTAGGATTACCAGGAAACAGACAAACTAAAGACTACATACACTTTTACAATTTTATAACATTATAGATAAATTAAAAGTAACATATTTCATATTTTAGTTTTGCTTTATATTGCCCTGTTAATTCAGTCTGTCTTATTGTATCTCAATATTTATTTTCTGAATGGTTTTATTATATTTACTGTCATGAAAAATCAAACAATCTTTTTTTCAGATAATTATAATGTCTGCAACTATGAATGTTGATGCTTTCAGTAAATATTTTGAAAATTGTCCTGTTATCTACTTGGAGGGTCGGACTCATCCAGTGACAATATATCATTCTAAGTTAAAACAGGAGGATTATCAGTATGCAGCTGTTTGCACAATATTTCAACTGCATGCGACAACACCCGCTAAGTAAATAACTTTTTTATGTAAATGTCACTAAACAGGCAGAAATTCAAGGCGATAGATGAAATGTCTGATCACATTTTTTTAAAGTGAAACTTCTTTAGAATCATTCTGATTTGAAACTCGGTGAAACCGGAAAGCGACACTAACAGGAGATAAACACATAAATCTATAGGGCTAAGCCTGCGAGAGAATGAGATAGAATACATTATATTTAATAATTTAAACACTATACTCATAGAGATAGAGTTGGAAATGTTTTGAAGATTTTCATTAATACTTCAAATTTCGTGTTTTAAAGCTTAGATATGTTATCAGGATATAATATATGAAAAATTACGTCACGACGCTTAGAATCCCTCCTACCCCTTGTCACACTTTGTTTCACTTATATTGCTTGCACACACACAATTTTGTTTTTACTAAAAACTTGGCTTTCCATGGCTATGTGCAAGTGTAACCTAACACACCTTAAAAATCCCACTGTTGGAATTGAGCCTTCGTATTTTGGGAGAATGGACTGTACTGGTTTGTCCAATCAGGATTAGTAGGTTCTACACATCAATTATATTAATGAGCAGGTTTCTTCACAATGTTTCCATTAACTAATTATATTGTCAATTTTTTTTTTGTAAGGATTGAGAAGGACGGCTTCTGTGCTTGAGTGGGCTAAGCATTAGCCGGCCGAGCTCACTGGAATGCAGGGCTCCGGGTTCGATTCCTGGCATGGTAAATTTCGTACTTTCCATTATTTACTATGGTCGGGGTGTGTGGGATCGGCTAGAGTTATCAGTTGTATATTACCCATAACACAAGCGTAAGTTACTTAGCTTGGGGATATAAAATATGTGTGTTTGTCTGCCGATTATTATTATTATTATTTGGAAGTGAGTACATAACAGTAGATATTTTGAAACTTTGTCTCATAATATAAGAGAAACATGAATCTCTTACAAGTATTATCAAGTTAAAAAAAGTGACTTGCTATATTTCTGACAACGTTATAATTTTATTTCAGCCATGATTTTCTTGTATTTTTAACGGGTCAAGAAGAAATCGAAAGTGTGATGCACAACATCAAGCAAATATCTAAGGTAATCCTTAAAAAAATGCCGTCTGTACATTAAAGCTATTTTAAAAAAACATCTGGAATAGACTATATAAATGATAGAGAACACTGTAATACTTTTTAGATTTCTTGTCTGTTTGTTCGGGATTCACGTAAAAATTACTGGGCTGATTTCGATGCGGTTTTCGCTGCCCGCTACTTTTTATCCTGGGAATCCCGCGGGAATTTTTCTGGGAATGATTTAGAATGGGCAGATTAAAAAAAATCGTATTCCAATGTGATTTTTTTACTGATCGACAGCAAATTTAATGTAATAAAATGTGTGATATTTGTTATCCCGGGAATTTTTCCGGTTGCGGTTTGAAGTTGTTCGCGTGCGTAAAAATGAGTTTATTCCGACACAGTTTTCACTGAAACGATAGCTTACATTCTTTTTCAAATGCTGCGGTATTTTGTGTCCCGGGAATCCCGTGGGAATTTCAAGTTAAGCGTAGACGAAATCGCGGGCATATTCTAGTATATATATAAAATATGAGATTTGGTTTTAGACGTAGATGTGGATTGACTTCATCTTTACAGATGGATTATAAAGTTATATAAGTATTTGAATTTTAATAAATAATTATCAAAGTTCAAATACTTATATCACTTTATAATCCTGTAGCCACATTAGAAATCAGATGCTATTTTGTTAGAATAACGAAAAATTCTCATGGGCCATGAAAAAAATTTTGTTTTGCGAGGCGCTGTGTAATCGGTCCAATAGTTTTTCCGTACAAGTATAATAAACAAATATGTTTTTATCCCGGAGACTATCCCATTCTTCGGGATTAAAAGTATCCTATGTTCATCCTCGGCATAGATAATATATATATATATATATATATACATACACACACACATATATATATATATATATATATATATATATATATATATATATATATATATGTATATATACATGTGTGTGTAGTTTTTCTGTGAAAACGGAACAGACAGACAGACAGATAGAGTTACTTTTATAATATTACTCGCATTTATAATATTAATAGGGATACGAATTATGTCAGGAGCAGCTGTTTTTATTATTTACCTGTATATTTTATATTTTAATTATAATAATTTATTATTAAAATTCGAGAATATAGAATATAAAATTAAACTTTAGATGACCAAAGTCACCTGAAAGTCCAGTTTTTAAAGTAAAAATTAATAGAATTCTCATATAAGCCTTTTGCTGGGTTGATTCATGCTTCATGATTAATTAATTAATTACGAAGTGATGTACATTAGCTATATATAGTACGATCACTTGGTTTTTACCTGGAAAGTTTTCCGGGAGTTTTGAAAGTGGGTAATTTTATAGATTTCGATGTGCTCTTTCCGAATGTCATTTTTGCCACCTCATATCGCTGCCGCTGGCGCCATCATAGTGGAATAGCAGTTTTTTGACAATATCTCCCTTCCGAACTAATTTAACTATAAAAACTTCAAGTACAAAATTAAATTATAGAAAATTCCCATAATTTATGTAATAACAACTTTTTTGTAAAATCAAAAGTTTTGGAATACGAGCGACGTAAACCGTACTTCAACACGCGTTTTGGCTGAAAAACTCATTTCCACACCATTTTAGGTAGAAGTACCTAATTATTGTCAAAAATCACTATTATAATTTTTAAAAACCTTAATAATTAATATTTAACACATTATATCTATAAATTTTAACCGACTTGTAACTCGTAAAAAAGGAGGTTTTTCTCAATTGCTCATATAATAATTTTTTGCTATTTTTTATGTTTTTAGCTATAACTTTTTTGTTTCTTAACCGATTTTAATTATTCTTTTTGTATTGCGTTCAGTATGTTGCCAATGTAGTCTCACATAAATATTAAAATTATACCTGAGAATCGGAAGATATAGCATGGATATTTTCTAAATAAAATGGAAAATTTATATTGGTTGAGGTATTGTTAGGTTTATAGTTTTTTTTATTTCTAAACCCAATTGAATAATTCCTTTTGCATTGGACTCAGTATAGCTTTAAGGTAGTTTCACACAAATTTTACTGATGTTAGATCTTGGACTCTGAAGATGTAGCAGGATATTCCCCGAAATCAAATAGAAAAACGTAATTATTGAGGTATTGTTAGATTTTTAACTTTTTTCTTTCTGAACGGATTGGGATAATTACTTTCGCATTGAACTCAATATAACTTTAAGATAGTTGTTCCATATAAATTTTATTGGCATTGGATCTTGGACTCTGAAGATAGAGTAGGAAATTCCTTTAAATTAAATGGAAAATATTTGGTGATTGAGGTATTGTTATTCTTATAACTTTTTGGATTGTAATCATTCTTTGCATTGGGTTTGATATAACTTGAAGGTGTTCCCATATAAATTTAATTTGGATTAGATCTTAGACTCCGAAGATAGAGCTGAGAATTCCTCAAAATCAAATAATAAATGTGTAGTAACTAAAATGTTTTTAGGTTTATGACAATCCTACAACCAGTAAGTACCTAATTATAATTAAAGACATGCTGCACTGGACTGGACTTAGACTAGGAAGGCGTGCAATATATTTTTTTAACAGTTATGGTTTTAGAATGGTTCTTCTTCTTCAGCTAGTCCCTGTTCACTGCTGGACGTAAGCCTCCCCAAGGTAATAACGGTTATTTGTCAATAATTTTAGAGGTATATATTTGTGTCTTAGATTCCCTTTGCCATTCTTGCCTTTTATAAAGAAAATTTAGACAATTTTAGAAGACTAAAGGTTTTCACAAGTTTATAGTTTGTTGGCCTTTACTTCGAGATTTACTTCTTTTTTCGCCTTATTTGACTAGACTATATAAGAAAAACACTTATTGGTATAGATGAATGTAGAGTTTGCGGCGCTCGTAGGCCAAAACTATGGATTTTACATAAATAAATTTATTATATAAATTTAGGAAATTTTCTCTAGTATACTTTTGTATTCGATGTTTATATTGTAAAATGAGTTGAAAAGGAGATATTGTCCAAAAACTGCTATTAGGTGCCATTTTTCCATTCTGGCGGCGCTGGTGTCAATGATACGAGGTGGCAAAGTTGACATTCAGAAAGAGTAAGTATATCGAAATCTATAAAATTATTATATTAGTATTACCCATTTTCAAAACTCGCGGAAAACTTTCCAGGTAACCTTATTTGGCCCCAAATGACTGGGCTAATAAGAAAGAGATTAGATTTAAATTATAAATTAATTTCCGTTTAAACATAAATAGGTATTTATTGTGTAATTATTTCTAAACAATTATTAGACAAAAAATTGCAGGAAGCAAAAGGGCCCCCGATGAGAGTGTGTCCATTGTACGCGGGCCTCCCGCCGGCGAAGCAGCTGCAGGTGTGGCGGGAGCCGCCGGCGGGCGTGCGCAAGGTCGTGCTGGCCACCAACATCGCTGAGGCCTCGCTCACCATCCCGAGGATCAAGTGCGTCATCGATACCGGTGTAGTCAAACAAAGGTGACATTATACATTTGTTTTTAACCGACTATGACACGGCAAGTTCGGAAAATAAGCAAGCTGAAGTGGCAGTGGGCCGGCCACATTTGTCGCAGGACTGATCGCCGATGGAGCAGATGACTCCGAGAGTGGAAACTGTGTCTCGGCAAACGAACTGTAGGACGTCCTCCAGGCCGATGGCCCTACGATCTGCCTGATCTTCATGCAGCCCCCACTAGGTTGCTGGTGGGAGCTGGATGAGAACAGCGGAGGACCGGGATAGGTGGTGCAAACTTGGAGAGGCCTACGTCCAGCATTGGACAACGATTGGCTGACGACGACACATCAAGGGTTAAGGAGAGAGAGACACTACTGAAAGTACACGACGCAAAAGGTGTTTATAAGGATCATAGCAAGTGGAGATCCCTTGACTCTGCTTACCCTTTTGGGCAAAAGGCGTGTAATATGTATGTATGCTCTCTAGTTAGGTGTCTGGGTTCGGCTGCAGATTTGTTCGTTATCTAGATAAATCTGTAAATTATTCGAGTTTGTACACTGCAATTAAAAATGGAAAAAAATCAGGGGGGATAATACGGACAAGGAGATTCCGAAAATGCAATTTTTAGAATTTTTGTCTGTCTGTTAGAGAGCATTACGTGAAAAGTACTGAACGGATTGAATTGAAACTCGATACAGAGCTGGCTTATATCCCGGGTCGTAACTGAGGATACTTTTATCCCGATAATTGACGCCGTTTCCGTGGTATACACGAAAATAGCGAAAAAGATGGCGTTGCGATCGCATTTTTTTTAGAAATTACTGAACGTAAAAAAACTCAATATAGTGCTAGCTTATAACCCGTGTTAATACTTAGGATACTTTTTATCCCGATAAATAATGTCGTTTCCATGGAATAAACGAAGAAGCAAAATAGATGGCGCTGCAATCGCATTTTTTAAATTAATTAAATACCTACGTTATCATAAACAACATCTCATTCATTGTATTACTTCAAATCAGGTTGGCTGCGACTCGCCTCTATATTTCGCTGTGCAGTTGTGTAGACTATATGGACTTAGTTTCTTTGTTATTGTAGTGAACTAAGTAACAAGAAACAGCAAAGTAAAACACGTAATTAAATTTACATTTACGTATAACATAGAGCTACTTACTACCTAGGGTTATTCACGCGGCGTAGCCCCGGGGAAAACTCTAGTATTACTTATAACACAAGCATAAATTGCTTAGCTTGCAAATATACAATGTATGTTTGTCTAAAAAAAAGGTTCGCTATCTCGCTCGCGCTTCACCACATTTGTGGAGATATAAATTGTCAGAATATACTTATGACAAATGATAAATCTGTATTCTACGAACATCAACGGTAATATTACGAATGTTTCACAAAAAATAATTTTGATTCAGACAAAAAACTCTCTGAAAGAGAGATTTTTTTTCAGAAGAATTAATTTTAATATATAAAAATGTGTATGAAATCAAAATCAAATTTCTGTGAAACATTTGTGATATTATTGTTGAGATTCGTAGAATATAGATTTGTCGTAAGTAAATTCTGTCAATTTATATCTTCAAAAATGTAATAATAGCGAACTCCATTAAGGTCGCCCTTTAACCTGATTACGGGTGGTATTCAGGACGTGGTGCACGAGCACGGGCGCCGAGCGGCTGAGCGTGCGCGCGTGTGCGCAGGCGGCGTGCTGGCAGCGCGCGGGCCGCGCGGGCCGCACCGCGCCCGGCGCCGCCTACCGCCTCTACACCGCGCAACAATTCAACGAGAGGCCCGCGCACACCTCGCCCGAGATAGTCAGGTCTCATATCGACAGTGGCGGTGCTAGACCAATGTACACGTCGGCGACACCAGCTTTGCTCTTTCATTTTCCACTCAGAAAGAAAACGATAAATAAAATGAGTCTTATTGCTAATCAAATGTTTACAAAAAATACATAAACCAATCACGTTTAGCCTCACTGAATTTTTTCAAGATTATGTCATAGTTAACACTAGCCGCTTTTTCCGCTTCAATTGACAGAATTGATAACGCAGATAGTCTACAACTACTACTACTTTGGATATATTTATCTATACGGAATTTTGGATATATTTATACGTACGGAATTGCATATAAATAACTTTTAATAACATTGTCAAACTTTTTGGCGAAGCCCCGTAGACGCGAGGTCGTCGGCGATCGCCGATGTTACCGACGCCTGGCATCGCTACTGCATATCTTTGATTTACTATCAAGACCTTCTATTTGACATTTTATGACCAACTCTTTTTGTTTTTACTTATTCATCACATAAAAATTCTATTTCACTTAGTAGAAAAGTCTTCTATATAGATATCTACTATTTATATTTTCAACGTAACATAATTATGTTTTTGTGATATATTTATGGCTCCTGTGCAATTTGGTAAATTGAGTTAGGTCTTGATAGTCCGTTAATATGTCAATACCAAAATATTAATGTAAATTGTATAATATGTACTTTTTTATTGCATAGCTGTCAAACAAGCAGACTCATGGGAAGTGGTTACCGTCAATTATAGATGTTTGCAACACCAATGGCGAAGCCAACACGTAGCCAACCTTTATGATGGGATAAAGAGGATGGCTTCTTTATCCCATCATAAAGGCTGGCAATCCCCATATCCCACGATGAGGAGGATGAGGTAGAGGTATCAGACAGGAGGAATGGGATATGAAATAGGGGAACGGGATAGGGAAGATTGGATAGAGGGAGGGGGTGGAAGTGTGGCATTGAAAATCAATCATCCCATGAAACACAATTAGCTCAAAGCTAATCGTTTCACTCCGATATTCTGTGAGAGTGTGGTATCACACCGATCGAGTCGGTTCTACAATTGTAATCAAGATAATGATTGCAGCATGTCTTTCCCATGTTTAAACACTACGTAATAAGAAAAACAGTTGGTTATTCCGCAGTGCCTCACATAGAAGAGTCGTAATCAACACCGAAGGGGCCATCTACAAATTTTTTGACACCCACCCGTCCTTGTCACATTTGTGAGACTCCTTCCTCCCTAGTGTGACATCACATATTTTGCAAGTTTACATCAAAAATTATTGAATTAAAACTTAATAATACTTAAAAATAATAATAATTAAAAAAAATCGCAATTAATGTTATTTCCATTTAAATTATTTTAAATCATTCTATAAGCACTGCTCATACAGATGGAGTTGGAAATATTTTGAAGTTTTTCGGTAATAGTTACAATTTCATGTTTTAAAGTTTAAATAGTTTAGTTAGATTTTGAAATGTGTCGCCACGAAATTTAGGGCCCGCCTCACCCTTTGTCACACAATACATCTTCGATCCCCCTTTAAAAATTCATAATTCTAAGTTTTTAAGGTTGTACGCTTTTCTACGTGTTGGAATGTGTGTCTTTTTGGTCAGATGCCCCTTGGCGCCGACTATGCTGCTCCTGATAGCCGCCGGAATGGAACCCAGCACCTTCCCCCTGATCGATGAACCACCTCGAGATGCGATTCAAGCTTCATTGGTTTTACTGAAAGAATTAGGTGACATATATTATACCTTACAACAAATTTATTATTTGTGTTATAAATTGCGCATTATGTCAATAATTAACTATTCAAAGCGCGACTATAGAATAATTATTATTGCTGAGGTTATGACCTACTAAATTTAAAAAAATGAAATAATAAAAAACCGTCTAGTCTTATAACATTAATTAATGATACTAGACTAATTCATATATTTAAATAATTATACTTAGTAGTTAATTAATCTGTACCCAGGTGCCATAGATAGTGATGCGACTCCAAAACTGACGGTACTTGGCAAAAAGATGTCGGCGTTCCCCATAGATCCAAAATATTCCAAAGTTCTATTGAGTGCTCCAGAATATGGTTGTTTAGAAGAGGTAACACTGTGTATTTTTCCAGGCGTTAGGCGAATTCCGAGATGTTTAATATTTATATGATCTAAAAAGTATAGGAATGTGAGCACAAAGGACACATTAAAATATCATCTGATTTTTAATATATCATCATCATCACCTCGGCGTTAAATCCCGGTTGCATTCGGGGCGTCTCCCTCGAAGCCTGAAGTCCGCTTTCCTACTTTTTCTTCTCCACTTCGCGCGGTCTTCGGCATCCTTATTTGGGAGACCATTAGCACGCATGTCATACTTTATGACGTCAAGCCAGCATTTCTGGGGCCTACCCCTTCGACCAGGACCTGGCGGAAGTGCCGTGGCTAGACTTTTAATATTTCATGATATATGTAATTGCAATTACTGTTTAAATTACAATTAATGCGTTAGTCGACACTTATTATGTAATTGTATTATACATAAACCGTGCGAAGCCGAATTTAAGAAAGTAGAAAGCTTTCGAATTGTTTGAACTATTGAAACAATCGATTTAAACCTCTCGGAATCACCTATTGCTAATTTTACAGTTGTACAGTTATTCGATGTTTCAGAACAAAATACAACCTGATGTTTTATATTTCAGGCGTTAAGTTTAGTGTCTGTGCTATCAAGTGAAAATATATTCCACACGCCAATGCACAAGAGGGAAGAAGCAGTTAAAGTAAAACAGAAATTTTTATCTCCTTTAGGAGACCATATAACTCTTTTAAACGTTTTTAATGCATATACTAAAGCTCCTTTGAAAAAGGTAACTATAATATTTATCTATACTATTATTATAAAGAGGAAAGATTTGTATTTTTGTATGTTTGTTTTGTAACGAATAAACTCAAAAACTACTGGAACGATTCCAAAAATTCTTTCACCATTAGAATGCTACATTATCCCTAGTAACATAGGCTATATTTATTACTAGAAAAAAAATAGGGATCCCTACTAAAACTTCAATAATGTAACCCAAGGTGTAATATTTTTTTGCCACAAGCCACCTGAGCGAAATCGGGACGGGATGTTATTTATTCATAAAAAGCTTTCTCTGTGTAAACTTACATTTTCTATCCCATAGGGACTGCATTTTTGCGACATATCTTATGTTTATTTTCGGTCTCTTAAGGCCGCTTGCATAACGATCGCCTTTAAATAAAATTTAGTTAATCATATTAAACTGCCTAAATACGTTTTACACAAAACGTATTGACAGTTCTTTAAACATATTTAATGACAAATTTAGCGTTTTGCAAGACGCTAATTGTATTTAAGGGTGTAAAATGCATTTAGGGTTTGTTAAATAAATTTAAGCAACGTTATGCAAGCGGCCCTTCATGTCTGTAAGCCCTATTTTATCGAAACCTACTTGTTGTTGTTAGGGGTCATTAATTAATAACGTAATTTTGAACATTTTTTAACCCCCCTACCTCACTGATAGGATACGTAAGATTTTTCGACCCCCCAATGAACATACAATCTCATTTTTCCGAATGATAAAACGTTAGAAAAGGATCAGTTACATTAAAAGTCATAGTTTAACGTAAATCAAAATTTTTTATTCCAATTAAATAAGTAAAATAAGATGTAAATGGAGGTCATATTATAGAATGAAGAAAACCATTCGGCATCCTAAATAGAACTAGATTTCTAATATTAGATTTCGACTTGTAAAATATTACGTAAGAATGGGCTTTACGCCCCTCCCCCCAGATAAGGGCATGTTTAGATTATTCTAACACCTCTACCCGGTACCCCTCGGGACCCTTAACGTAATTAATGAATGGCCCCTTAGTATCCAACACTTGTAAACAAAAAATACAGATGTGGGGAGTCAGTTTAGGGCAAATTATAACTATTTTAATATTGTAAGTTTTGCACCCCAAGAATGGCAGGGCATTGTCACTACAATGTTGCTATAGTTTGTTAACTACATATTATAATTATAAAATCCTTGCAAAGAAATTATATTTTATCTATAGTTAATTTTCTGAGCCTATCCTCGACAAACAGATTTTTTCTAGAGGAATGTAGGATCTAGGGGCTTTATCTGATTTCATATTTTATTGGGTGCTTGTCATTTCTAGTATTTTTCTTCTATGCATTCATTTTTATATATAAAAGTGTTAATGTAATAATGACGTTTAACATAATAATTATTAAATGTTTCATTTATTTCAGCAATGGTGTAAAGACAACTATTTGAACAACAAGAATCTATCACACGCGTGTGATATTCGTCGCCAACTCCTATCTCTATGTCAAAGGTTCAATTTGACAATCAGCAGTTGTGGTTCAGCTACAGATCAGGTACAATATTAATCTATAATGTTATAAAATTCTAAACATGCCGTGACTATACATTAAAGCTACTAAAAAAAAAAACTGAAATGGACTATATTGTTACGAGTTAGCGAGACTCGAATTAAAATGCCGTTAGAATTATTATAGAGTTTATTAGAACTATACAAACACGTATAACACAGGTAAAAATCCAAACGTAATGCTGAAGGTCGTAAATCAATAAAACGCGCAATGTCCGTCACTATCCAATTCCCGAATGTATACACGTCACGCCCGTATCGTAGTTGTAGCTCAACTGAACTCTCTCAATCAGGCCGTCGTTTTATACTTCACAAATGCAAATGTGCCCGCCCGGCAACGTGGACACAATTTTCTAGAATTAGCTTGTAATTGTAATCCACAACACCTGGCTACTGATGCAGCCTGCAAGCGGCCGTAAACGAGTACAATACAACAATAGGCTGTTCTCCACAATAACTAGAAACATATGCCAATAAATAAGTGAACAAAAGACGACGATCATAAAAGGATTACAATTAGTTGAAATGCCGACAGGTAATAAAATGTGCTTTTACAGATCTGTACGTGGAATTTGTTTTTGTCAGGGCCTAAGTTGTAACAATATAAACTACAGAAAACACGTTGCAAAGTTTTTTACATTTCTTGTCTGTTTGTTCGAGATTCGCGTAAAAACTAATGAGCCGATTTCTATGCGGTTTTCGCTGATCGACAGTTAATTCATAGATTCTGCGCTACTTTTTATCCTGGGAATCCCGCAGGATTTTTTCTGGGAATGATTTAAAATGGTCATATAAAAAAAAACGAGTTCCGAAGTGATTTTCTTTACTGCTCGATAGAAATTTAATGTAATAAAATGTGTGATATTTTTTATGACGGGAATACCTCGGGAATTTTCCCGGAAGCGGTTTGAAGTTGTTCAGGGGCGTAAAAATGATTTTATTCCGATACAGTTTTTACTAAAACGATTAGCTTAAATTGTTTTTCAAATATTGCGGTATTTTGTGTTCCGGGAATCTCACGGGAATTCCGCGGAAATTTCAAGCCAAGCGTGGACTAAGTCGCGGGCATATCCTAGTTTACATATAAAAAACACGAGTTGAAATAAAACCATTTTACTTTTAAAATAATGTATACGCCATGCCCAGATTTGCCGATGAGAACCCTTCCCACTTCAATTACTGCGACCAGCACTCGCCTAGTACTTTTTTTTATTGCTGTAGTATGGCAAACAGGCTGTGATGGAAAGCGGTTACCGGGACATTAGACATTCGTAACACCAAAGGATTTGATACCAAATATTAGAAAATATAAAAAATTTGATAGATAAAAAGGTAAGTTGGACTTCTTAAAAGAAGTATGGGAAAAGATTTTTGCAATTTCTGACTCTTAGTACTCCAACGACGCGACGGTTGGTCCTATAGAAGTTTTTGAACAGTATTAAAAACAGGATCGATTGGCTTCAATGAAATAAATTGTATAAAATGGCCATTTTTTTCCAACAGTACATTAAAAAAAATCTGTGAATGGGGATTAAAATTTCACGAAAAATTACGGATAGTCCTGAGACCGTTTTCGTGTAGCTGTAATGGTTAAGGTACTTCCTCTTACTGCCCCGCTGAAAGTTTCCACTCTATATAATACATACTTGTATAAGACACATATGTGTGGGTTTCTTTGCATGTATTATATTGCAGCTGCTGAAGTGTCTGTTGAGCGGATTGTATACGAACTGCGCGTGGTTGCGGGTCTCGGCGGCGAGTGGCGGTGCGGGGGCGGGATCTATGGGGCGCTACGCGACCGCGAGCGGCGCCCCCGCGGCGCTGCACCCCGCGGGCGCCCTGCACACGTTGCGCCCCCCGCCGCCCGCTGTCCTCTACACAGAGTTGCTGCACACGCGCCGCTCGTACATGGTGACGGTGTCCGCGATACAGCCGCAGTGGCTGCAACAGGTTGCGCCCGAGTACGCGAGGCGGTGTCGCGCCAATCGGTGACATCCCTCACCCTCTATTGAACTGCTCGATTTCACCATATTGACACTTGTACAATAGAGACCTGGCGCTAATTTAAGGTGATCGTGTATTAAATTAGTGTTTTTACCACGTATTCTGTATATGTAGTCATTACATTTTTCTTCATTGTTTTTTAAAATAAGGCCGACCACACAGGGATTAGTAACATAAGCGCATTTATTGAGTTTGCCATAAAATATATAGAATAAATCGCGCTCACCTTAAGAACTTAATTATTTAAAATGAAGCGCCTAGGGTTTTAAATAAATTTTTGTGTTTATTTATTTTGTGCGACTGTATTGCGTTTATTTCTTTGCGTAAATGACGTGTAGTTTCACTACGTGCACGATGTTTCATAAGAGTGTATATAAAAACTGATTTGACTGCGTCAAACGCTACTTCTAGCCAGACGCTCACCCTCAAAGGAAAATACAACCGACGTATTATTTTGAAATATTACGCGATTACAGTTGTAGATTTAGTTTATTAAGAGGAAAAGGCTATATTATGACTGTTAGCAAAATTTTAAATGTACTCGAACAACATCTTCGATGAGTAGTAAATGACTATGACATTTGGCAGTGAATGCAATGCTAGACAGTCTGTGTTAAAGCTTGGTTTCTAAACTTACTATCCGTACATTTATCTTCACTTTACTTTTTTAAATTAGTGGACACAACCCACTTGGTATTGACATTGTCAAATGTTAACCACTGATAAAGCAAATGTATACTCTAATATTGACAAACTCTATACAAGTTATGCAAGTTTTCTACCAATGGTAAAAATGCATGTTAAGATATAAAAACCCCGCGTCAGTTGTGACAATTGTATAATGATAGTAGCCGGGATTCTCTAGCATAAAGGTGTTTTGATATGATTAACTTGGGTAAAGTTACAGCCGCGGTACGAATACGTTCACCTTAAAGTCGCCTTTTGCTTGCACGAGTACAAGAAACAGTACTGCCAACATTTTAATAAATGTTGCGTTTTGTTACGTTTATAAAATATAGAAAGGTGAAAAAAGAAAAATGTATTGTTGACCAAGACAGACACTGATATAATAGTATACAATAGTTTTAATAATTAAAAACAAAGAGAATATAATCACTACTCTTATCATAAATATTAAAACCAATAAAAAGATTTTACATCTCTAAACAACCTTTTTAGACAAGATAGAAAATCAAACATTTTGATGTAAGTAATTTTAAATTTTATTATCAAACATATTATTTTGTGTAATTGTCTGTATTGTGACTTAGTTTGAAAAGGTAACGTGCTCGCGGAAAGTTATAATGAATCAATTTGAAAACTGGCGAACCATTTCATTCCACTGCTGTACTAACAAAGTTTTCAAAGGTGCCTATTATCATTAAGTCATAAATTATGTAAGTACAAAATATGATTTTGTTATATGTTTTTGTTCCAGAATATATAAAAGTTTATATCTTATGGTCTTCTGCCGAGTTTCTACATCTTACTATCCGTTACGTTACAACCGGTAGAAATTTATATTACTTGTATGGTGTTTATGTCAAATTTTATCCACTAGTAAGGCAAATTAATTGATAGTAACATATAAAAACCCAGCATTAATTAAGTGTTATTGTGTATTAATCTTAAAGTGATTTCTGCATGTTAAGTGTACAGTTTGTAAATTAAATAATGTTCATCCTGATATTGTAAGATTATCTTTGAATACACTGAATTTTATCTACTTCAGTTTTTTTGTGCGTTTTATTTTTTATTTTATCATTTACACTATACAACAAGATCAATTAATCTAGAGTATAGTGGCATTCTAGAACAATCTGAAGAATGGGTAGTGGACGCGAAGACTACTGGCTTGAAAATGAGGTGATTAAACCTGTACCCTATTAACTCTAATAGGCGTGCGGCTTCATTTGCTATAATATTACAGATATAGGCCGTTTCCCGCAGATATTATGAAGATTGGTTTAATGCGTTATTTGAGATGCAACACTGTTAATAACGTTAAATATTGACAGATAACTTATGTATATACATTAATGTAGCTTTTTACGTTTAACGGCGTTATTTTTTAACGCTTTAAATAAGACTCATTTGGCCACAGTCAATATCTTCAACATTATCGCAGGTTAAGCCCCCACCATTAGTACATCTACATAGATACCGTCTCAATCACAATTTTTCAGTGTTCTGATCAAATATATTCTGATTTATTCTAGGTCCTATAATATTTTTTTGTTTATGAATAATCCGTTGACACCATTTAGTGATAATCTATATATACCCTTTCATATTGAGGGACAAAGTGACACAATCAAAACTTTTAAAGCCAAGTCGTGTTACCTATATTCCAGTACCGTAACAGCTTAATATAGTCCCACGTTTTATTAAATTGATATAGTGAGCCATCAAAGGCACGATCTCGAAATTACTCGTCAGGATGATTGCATCCATTGTTATTATTTTTGACAAATAGGTTTGTTATTTACTATGTGAACGCACATAAAGCTTTTTTTAACAATTTCCAAGATATTTTCCCAATTATAAGCGGTAATAGGTTAAAAATAACGGTATCTCCGAGTTTTCTTACACTTACAATAAAAAAACCATAGATAGTCCAAGTAGATACTAGATATGAATTACACAATGTGTTGAGATATATATTATACTAGTATAAAAATTGCCCTAATTTTCGAAGGAGTTGTCTCAATAATTTATTACGCTTATTTCATGAATATTTAATGGGACTTCGGTATGTGTTCAGCGGGATTACGTAGCATAAATTTTTACACAGGCTTGTATGATTTGTGTGTTTAGAATTTATAGGAGTTTACTCACTCAATTTTAAAAGTCTGTTTTTGTCAACAGCCATGAATATAAATTAACATTAGTTTAAAACTCGTTTTAGAATGTTTAAGCCGTACTAGCATACGCTTGCAACAGTAGACCACTTTTTTAATATGGACGGATTATTCCGTAATTATCATAATAATTTTTTCTCAAGTCTCCAATATTTTTTTAATCAAGTTTCTAAATTCTGCATTCTAAACCGAACAAAGATAGGTTCTTTGATGATACGCGGCGACTGCTGAATATTCATCAAAAAAACCCCGATGCTCCTTTCATCACCCCTAAGTCAAGGTTCCGGACAACAAACTAAGCCCTTATTACACTATACTGATTTACGGACTGGCCACTGCGAGAGGCCCACAGTGAGGTAGTGTGGTAGTCGTCAGTCCACTTTATAATAATAATAATAAAACACCTTTTTTATTATTTTTATGTACCGGAATACCCACTAATATATCCAATTGTTCCTCTTAGCGTCCATTGTCCGGGTTGTGGGGTAATTCAGGTATGCTCCTCCAGCCCGGTGCGCGCAAAATACCTACGCGTCTACTTGGTGGCCTCGTTGCAGCCGACGCTTACTTCCACGATAGCAAGCAATAAATTGGTGAGGGAAGTGGGCAGCGCGAGTATACCATATATAACATCCTATGTTGTGTTCATAGACTCGCGCCGCACCGTTTATTTCTTTCACAATTTTCCTGATTGCCACCCTAGAAAGGTGCATAATGTAAACAGGGCATAACACCAAGAGGCGTCACTTGCAGTGTTGTCTTTATGGCGGTCGAAGTTCATTGGACATCCCCCGGCGCCATAAAGTCCTGTCTATGCGAAAGTTTACTACCTCTCCCCAGTGGCGGATTTACACATTTGCCGCCTGTAGGCTATTTAAAATTTCCTGCGCCTATCGCCCACTACAATACGATACCCTAGTAACTACTAACTAGTGAATTGTTTACATTCACACTAATAATATTTTTTCTCAATATTTTTTTATTACATTAGTTATTTATTTATTATAAAATTACATATAAACGAATACAATAAAAGAAAACTTAACTTATTTGCATTGTATTCTACCCATAGTCCCTCTGGACTATAAGTAGAATACTGAGCCTAGATCACCGTCTTCTATGGGTAAGGTGACCAGAAGGCTGGCTACGTTTTCTCGCTGGATCGCCATACTGATCCATTGCCCGAGGTAACCAACAGCCCTCTATTCTTTGTCAATTAAATTGTAATTCAATAATTTGTTCACTATCATTGTAAATTGCACATTTTTCTTGTAACTACTATGTTTGTGAAGTAGGGTATTGATGTGTCATTTATATGCTAGATTATTTTTACAACCCAATGATTTGGTTATGAACGCACAAGAAATAGATTTTGGGTATATTTCTGAGCTAATAAAAACTCAATCATGTATTACTAATAAGGCGGGGCAAGTTTTAGGTATTTTATCTATCCACTTCGCCGCTCCCTAAAATTTACCACCCTAGGCCTGCTCAGCCTGCTGGTAAATCCGCTTCTCTCTCTCCCTCTTCGATGCGTGATACCTCCTTATTAACTGAATATTATAAGAGGGCAAATGTAGTTTTAATTATGTTCACCCTTTAATAACAATGCCTAATAAAAGATCAAACGTTATATATCCTATTGCATTCTATGCTCTTGTTTTTAATTAAAATTTACCTACAATAAATCTCTTACGGTTTAAACCGCGGTTTGTAATGCTCGTATATGGTTCAATTAATGTGCAATAATGTGGTTACAGGGGAATTTATATTAAAATTTTACTGAAATGCCGGTTTATGATCGCAGTTTGTCCTGTAATCCGAAGATTGCAGGTTCGTGTCCTGTTACGGTCGCCAGATGTTACGGATTTTAATGTTAAATAGCGAAAACTAACTAAAATAAAATGATAATTCGCTTCTTGTTAATATATTGACTATCCTTTAGAAAATTTTCTTACCAGTGACAAAGAAACAAAGAAATGATATAACATTACATCAAATTTAAATTATGAAAAATAGTACATTCTAAAAAGTTTCAACAGATATTAAAATCCAATTTCAATTTTGTTTTTTTTTGCCTAAATTTGAAATTGAATTTAGTTTTTATTTAAGAAAATAATTTGGGAAATGAAATATTTTGATTTTAGGATTAATAACATTTCTTTGAAATTGATTTTATATTACAGTAACTGTTTTTGATCACTGCATAATATTTCTTAAGATTGTTTGATTGATAGTAAATTAAGTACTTATAAATAAATTCTTGTGACTCAAATGTAGATCTAGATGTAATCTATATAATTATAGCCTAGAATAATCTTTTTCAAACTCAACATCACAAATATTCCAAGATCTCTAAATTCATAATGTGGGATTTGAATTTGTAATTCGGGGAAAATCAGGTTTTATGAATTTATTAATGAATCGATCAATTATAGAGATGTTAAGCAATTGTAGATGCACAGTACATTCTACCACATACAAAATAACTTAAATACTAACATTAAATTGACATTAATATTCTAATTCAGGAACATGTCAGCTAAGCTTTATAAATAAAAAATAGTTAATAATAATTACGTAAGACTGGTTGTGTTCGAGTCTTCACTTAAGTAGATAATATAAATAACGCTGCACTTCTTTGATGAGCCTTATTGCGATGTTTTATAATTCTATAATGATCATTAATAAACGGCAATGCTAAAAGCCAATAGAGTTGTCAGATAGAGGGAATCACGCATTTAAATAAAAAATTCTTGAGCAGTAAAACATATATTAATTCATATTACTAAAGGCACACTTAAACCTATTGCCTCCATGATGCATCTCGCGTCACGTCGCCGCCTCACTTGGTATAGCAATTCGTTTACAAGGTAAAAGCTTTCCATTTGCTAGTCAAAATGCCGAAGATAAAGTTAAACGCATTACATTCTTATATATACTTATGTCGGAACCATTCACAGGTAAACATTTTCAGAAATATAATAATATACTATGGATAATAACGGCGTTAAAATTATTCCATAACATCAAAGTGGGCTTGCTCGGGTGTTTATTTACTCCTTATTTACGGTTTTGGTTATAAAACGATTGATATAAAGGTAACTTAAACACCGTACATGAACATAAGATAACTTTTCTGCATGCGAAACCGTAGCGGAAATTCTAGTTTATGATATTATTTAAGATTCCTATTCTATACCTAAATATAGGTATAAAATTTAGTGTCTGTCTCTCCATCTGAATGGCACAGCTGATTTTCTTAATAACTAAAACGGTACACAAGTCATTTGTTAATTAATGCAAAATCTGACACGAGAAAGTCTGAGTTAAGTTTGTAAAATTCTCGTCAGGCGAGTATACTATACTATACTAGTGCGAGTCCAGCTATGATTTCAAGATAACTTATTGCTTGTAGTCATCTCTGGCCGCTCTCCTTTTCCTAAATTAAGGCCCTTCAGATATATTTGGTTCTAAAGTTTACTTATAGCTGATTTGCCTCGTTATCTATCCAACATTACTGGTGTTGAAATAGGTTCAGACGTAGAAGAATATTTAATCGAATCGCCTGGGTGTTTGTGTACTTCCCAATATCTTTTAAACAATGGTGCGTGAAATGGGTCTTCTCATGGGTAAAATGCTTTCTTGAAAACCTTATTTGCACTAAAATAAGACCGTGGAAATACAGGTGCTGGATATAACTCACTCTAAAAATGGTTTTTCCAGCTGCTATGTATACAATGCACTGAAAAAGACGTCAGAGAAGAGAAGAAAATGAGAAACAGAACCCTAAATAAATATGATTAAAAATTATTAGATAATACTCGATAGTTTCATATTTTGATTGCTTCCAATCAAAAATTGTGTGTTTATGGACAATCTTCAACTGTAGAGTAAATAAATCGAATTGTGACAAGAACTTCAACATTTAGCGTCAGTCAAAAACCTACAATTTAGATGAGGCTATGGCTCAACGCTGGGAAGTCCGGCTATTCGATTGAAGATTAAATCTTAATTATATTTAAATACATAAAAGAAAGATGTGTGATATCAGTATGGCAACCTAGTAAAAGTCACGTAACCGGGTTTCTGGGCACCGTACTTATAGAGTACGGTGACCAAAGTTCAGTATTCTACTTATAGTCTTAAGGGATTATAGGTAGGTATACAATATGACTAATATTAATTAATTAGGTTTGCTTAATTTTAAGTTTTCTCTTTTTTATTAGTTTATAATATAGTAAATAAAATCTGATGTAGGTACAAAAATATTTTTCTCTTCCGCGGTGAATAAAAAGATACTGTTATAGAAACGGATGAAACGTTTGCGGCAGTAAATAAGGGGTGTTTCCTCTGAGCAAGAAGCACGCCGGCACATTGATTGGGCGCTTCCTGTCTCGTAAACAGGTACACGCGCCTACGACAAATTCAGACACGTTAGCAAGTACTTTTTAAAGAAAATCAAATTAAAATCAAAAGGTCACAGAACAGTTTTCTATTTATATGTATGGTGTCTTGTATGTCTTCTTCTTTTGTTGTTGTCTTTAAACAATGCAGAAAGCATTTATTGTAATGCTGGGTTTTTTTTTGTATATCGTAAGAAAGTAAGTGAGTAATCCGGCACAAATCAATTGTCCATTCATTTCACGGCCTCTGTGTTCGAAAGGGCAGCATTTAAAGGCCTATCTCACCGCAACGCAAAAACTCCGGATTTGATTCATGACATGGTAAATTTCATAAACGAACTTTCCGATATTTACTATGGTCTGGATGTTTTGGATCGTCCCCAGTGTGCTCCGAATATTAACCGTAACACAAGCGTGATTTGCTTAGCTTGGGCTTAACTAGAGTTCCGATGGCCCTCTTCCCCCCTCCCCCTATCCAAGCTTCTCTATACCTTCCACCTATTCCAATCACATATTTCATCCCTTCTATCCCAATTCTCCTATCTGATCCGTCTATCTCATTCCCATATCCCATACTAAATGCCGGCAAGGCGTTGGCTTCGCCATTGATGTTGCAAACACCTATAGGCGACAGTAACCACTTTCCATGAGCTGGTCCGCCTGCCTGTTTGTCAACTTCGCAATAAGAAAACTTCTATGGGTTTGTCTGTCGATTATTATTATTTGAGTAACTCGGTTTAAAATTTGTCATAAACAAGTCATGCTATCTTTCTACAAACTGATAAGGTAAAACTATGGTAGAACGAAAAAGTAGTAATCGTTTTCCATGGTAAAACGAAGGATACTAAGATATAAAAACTCAGTTACAAACATTGATCAAAAAGGTTACTTAATCTTACCAAGTTATAGGCCATGAAGAAAAGCAATTACTGAGTAGGGAGGACACGAAAGAATTTTTCGCTGGGTCATAGCGGCAGGCGCGGGGCGAGCATTGCAGGCCGGGGGACGAGGAGACAATCACACCGATGGCTCATTCACTGCTGCAACGAGCCGAATAGAGAATTGAATTGGAAGCAAATGTGCCGTACGTATACTGCTGGCGAATATAAACTGAACCACTCACCAGTAAGCGTTTTGGAATCTCAGTGAACGTCAAATGAAAATTACCAACCGAATGAATCGTCTGAGCAGAAACTGGGCTCAAGAATATTAAGTACGTATTTTAAGTAAACACTTTAAAGAAATGGTTGAATAAGACGCTTCTTTAGAAAAATCTTTTTACCAGTTTTAGTGTTCTTTACTTAAATGGAAAAACGTGTACCTACCTTTTAAAAATTCCTTACATCCATCCGTCTGAGTATGTACGTCACAGCCTTTCTACCGCTGACTTGGCTATATTAATTTGTGTCCACTGCATGTAATTTAATGTACTTAATTTAGGATATGAAAAAATAATAAAGCACATAGGCCTGCCTGTAGAATATCCTGGTCAGATCTTGAAAACTCATAATAATGCTATGACAGCGCTTCTAAACCTCTAAAAAGCCTTAGCAAATAAAAGTATTCTTTTTTTTCTAAAGAGTGTGTTCTCAATTTCGAAGTGCGAGGTGAAAAATTTTAAAAAATTAAGTCGAAAAACGTCTTTCAATGAACAAGATAACTTGAGCAGTTTTTAGAGATACGAGTCTATTAGCTATTCGTTTTTTTAGGTTTCTGTGATCAAACGGCAATAAAACTGAAGGTTTGTCGCCATTACGGAACGTTTCACTGTGCATGGACCGACTCGCACAAAGCCGGCTTTTTAAACGAATGCTTTTATGTATGTCGTGTTGAAATTTGTGCGAGAACGGTATGTAATGAACGTAGGGTGACGTAGTCAGACTGTCTTAGCATATTGTTTTCGCTTTCTTGCTTGCCATCTTGAAAACATTATGAGTATGATGCTGTATTTTACATTATTGATATTTCTTTGGTTTATGTTATTACAGAGTACTGATAACATTAAGACTTGTTATTATTTGTACAGAAAGCGGAAGGGTAATAAGCTGAATAACAATAAGGTTTTTATTAGTAACTGCAACATAAATACTATGTTTTTATGATAATGATGATATTAAAGCTTTATATTTTTTTTAATAATCTTGCGATATAGGTAATAATGTACACCAGACAACTCCGCGACCAATACCACTAAATATCGTCCTAGTAAGCGAAGGGCGTCAACGCTAGACGACTAGAGTAGTGGCTGTCACTTGTAGTTACTAAAACAGATCATAGATTATACGTACTATATAATATACTAGCTTCTGCCCAGGATTTCGTCCGCGTGGAATAGTTAAAAAAAAGTAAGTTAAAAATACCCCCCGATTTTAAAACATTCTTTTTATGGTGCTCCGCTCCTATTGGTCTTAGCGTAATGATATATAGCCTATAGCCTTCCTCAATAAATGGGCTATATAACACTGAAAGAATTTTTCAAATCAGACCAGTAGTTTCTGAGATTAGCGTGTTCAAGCAAACAAAGAAACTCTTCAGCTTTATATATTAGTACAAGATACAACGTACGCCAATAGAATTTGAGTACAGTTGTTTGTGACTTTGTCACAATTGCAATCGCATCCGGCCGCAGCGCGGGTCGCTCTGATAGCTAGTTTAAACTAACGGGTTGCGTGTAAGAGGAGGAAGCGTTGGTGGGCTGCTTCATTTCCGTGCGTACGACTGCGGTCAAGGCCCTATTTCCTCCCCACTCACAGCACGTTTACGACTGGCTTCTTTGTAAATTATATTCATCCTATCGATAGACTTGCACGTGTAAGATTTATCTTGTAGGTTAATATTTATTGTTATTGCTCATGAGTTTCCGGTTGATTTGGTAGTGTCGATATAATTTAGTTATATAAGAAAATTGGCAGATTAACACAGGCATTGCATATTATCAAGCTGTGTTACGTTTGTGTTAGTGTATAATAAGTAATATTATATAGAAAAAACTAGCTGTCCCGGCAGACGTTGCCCTGCCCTGAAGAAATAAAATTTAGAACCCAATTGCAGCGCCACCTACCGGGCCCAATTTCGAATTTATACCATTCTTGAATCCACCTGAACACACACAAAAAAATTCATCGAAATCGGTCCAGCCGTTTCGGAGGAGTTCAGACACATACACACGCACAGAAGAATTTTATATATAACTAGCTGTCCCGGCAGACGTCGTCCTGCCCGGAAAAGCTTCAACCGATATGCCGACAGCAGCACCACCTACCGGGTCCAATTGTGAACCAACTCAGAAACCTTCTTTGGCTCATGCACAACAACTTTGCGAAAGATCATCACATGATCAAATGTATAGTTTACGATTCTATAAAGGACATACAGACAAACATTCATTTTTATATATCAAGACAAGAAGATATAATTGTACGCATAAAGGATGGATCGAATTTTTCGTCTTTTTAAATATGGCTCTGCATGATTTGTGTACTTCACCAGTGTGAATTCACACACACAAAATCATTCTTCAAATTTCCGTCAAAAACTGTTTTTCGATTGATCGATTTGCTCGTACACGGCATGTATCTCTCACATGCGTGAGTTTTATATTCTTTCTTTAGTCTTGTAAATAAAGCGACTATCATCAAATGTGATACAATTTATTTTCAATGACGAAAATAAAGATAGGATATTTTTGTATAAAAAGGAAATATAAAAGGGAATAACTGTCATTGAATATGGGACCCAAGTTTAATGTGAGCAAAGCCGCGCCAGATTGCCTTTTGGATTAAAAACTCAAATTATTAATTTTAAAGAAAATCTTAAAAGTATACACGTTATAATTAACTGTTAATATTAATTATTACAGGTATACTTCCATCCTTTCTGTGCTTATTCTAAAATATTAACTAAAATCATACTTAGGGAAATTAAACACAATAGCTGAAATCATTACAGTCAGTGATTAACAACATTTCTAGTAGAAAACAGCAATAATAAAATTTCCACTTTAATTATTTCTTATGAGTCTTACAAAGGTCTTAAGCTTAGTTAGATTTTGGAGAGTGTGATTAGGACAAGAAGCTCGGCGAGATAAGGCGACGGAGTGTACACAGTGCGGTTGCTTTGCGGCGGAAGTGCTGCGACGCGATCGGTAGCCTTCCAGCGGGGTTGTGTCGCAATTAGAGGTCGCCTGCTATTTCATTGTACTGATAGAACCAGCTCAATGCCTTTAATAACATTGCGAACCCTCTAGTGATAAGGTATAAACTGATTCAATGAAGAAAATGTAATCAAACTACGTTTTAACGGTTTTAAGCGCGATATTTTACATCGGTATTTTATGATTCATTCAAGGACGACTAATGGTCGTCCCTGAATAAATTGACTTCCGTGATCACAATTACTGAAAAGTGGTCGAAATGTCGAAGTAAAAATGAAATAAAATACCTCGCTTAAAACCGTTACAAATATGTGTACTAGTCGCGAAAAGAAAGAAAATGTAACCTAAATAAACATAATTAATTAATACCTATTTAACTTAATTTATTACTATTGTATTCTACCTATAATCTCTTAAGACTATAAGTAGAATACGGAGCCTACGTCATCGTCTTGTATGGGTAAAGTGCTTAGAAAGCTGACGAAGTTATCTCGCTGGATCGCCATACCGTGTTAGTCACCAGCTCTTTGATCAGTTGAAGAGTCGATTATGCGATTTGAAACATGTTTGTAAAGGTTTTCGCCCCAGTACACCATAGTCCAATTGTACAAACAGCGATTAAAGATATAAGCTTAGTTGCGACGAAGATATTATAACCTATGGCTGAGTTAACACTAGGATTAATATCACTGACTAGATCTTAAATACGTACAAACTTGCACTACGTGCTGCTACATAGGTACTAAAAGCTAAACATTTTATAAAACTGTCTTCATAGGAACCTTTCACAAAATACAAAGTTTATACAAAAGTATCTGTTGATAAATGTTTCAGAATTCAAATTCACGTTGAATAAATCTTATATTTACATTGCAATTGAAAGAGTTTGTTTGTCTGGCGCCCTTTTATGTATATAGAATTTGATATTTTATTTGTCAAATAGGATGGGGTTGGAAAAATTCAATAGACTTCGGCAGACAGTCGTATTGCACCGTATTCAAAGTCGTAAACTGATTCATTGACCATCAGCGATGCTTTTATATATCTTACTAACCATTCATTTCATTTATTACGGGTTAAAATTTGACATAAACTCCATACGAGCAAATGTCTATTTTATCCCAATGGTAAGTTCAAAATATAGAATGTTAAACTGGAAGATTGACGGGTACAAATATAAAGGTAGACCAATAACGAGATGGATGGATGATTTGTGGTGTGACAAATAAAGTATCTTAAAATAAAGGACTATGAAAGGAAAAGACATATTGTGCCGACCCCGGATAATTGATAGAAGGTGAAAGAGAACGTAAGGTATAAGAATACCACATACGATACCAAGTTTTTCGGGTTGTATAGCCAAATAGGACGCTACGGAACCCTTCGTGCAATCTATGACGCATTTGATACATTTTGTCGATTACAAATTGAATAATAAATTCTAGTACGTACATATTGAATTTTAGACCCTTTTTAACACCCCGACGAAAAAAGAGGGATGTTATAGGCTAACCGATTGCGGAAAATAGATCCACACGTATCCGATTGGATAATTTAAGGCTTTTTATTTGTCTCAGGATAGTGAAATATGAATAAAGCATTCTTATACCGATAAAAAAGTAAAGTGCCTTTTTACAGACTAGCTGTTACCCCTGTTGTATGTACGATCGAACCAATTGAATCATGACCCACCATAAGGTCATTTTCCTATAGTTGTGAAATACAATTAGGTTGAAATTCGCCTGAACATACATTTCCTTGGTAACGAACTTCTCATCACTTTATTAGACATTAACAGTTACTGATTACGTTGTATTAAATAGATCGGAGAGACTCGACTATACTCGTGTGTAACATCTGACAAATGTACAAATACGGCTGTATTCATTGTGACAGATATTCATTGATGTGATTAACTAAAAATAAATAGACAAATTTTTTACACTACTTCTAAACATAGTATTCCAATTTACTGGCTGGTCACGTAATTAAAAACGCTAAATAGTTTATACCTTTATTCAAATTTAAATAGAGAACACTCAGTCGATTTGTTACTGTTTGTATAATTTTGGCGCCATTTAGTGCTGTAAAAGATTAAAAGTGATTGCTTCTTATGAAAAAACAATGGGAAAAAATAAAAGTTGTGATAAATCTACATGGGAAGTAATAATAAAACTTCGCCGGAAGAATTGGTCTTATAAAAAGATAGCCGACCGCCTGCAATGTTCAAAAACGATGGTTTTCCACGCTGTAAAGCATTTCACTACGTATCAAACTACTTCGAATGTTTCACCTGTAATTAAACAGAGAAAAACAACTCCTCGAGATGACAGAAACATCGTTCGTATGGCAAAATAAAATCCTTTTAAAGGGTCCAATGAGCTGAGAAAAGAATATTTAGTAATGAGTCGAAATACTAATTATTTTTAGAAAATTTAATTGCGGTTTTACAACAAGCCAAAATAGTTCCCTTTTATTTTTTACAAACACGAATAGCGGAGCCAGTCAATGTAATTTCTCGTCCTACCGACGCGTGCGTTTTCGAGTGCAACTAAAACAAGCTCTGCGCCCGCTCGGCCGGCGGTCACGCAGCGACAACGTGACCGCTGCATCTAATAAGAATTAGATGCGCGTGTCCGCTCCGCGCATACAAAATATAAAATTTAAATATTTTTGTTTTATTAAATATGTATTTACACTACAAATATTTTGGTGAAAACAACCCTTCAGTAATCTCAGCACGCACTATTCGAAGACGTTTGGTAGAAGAAAAATTGTACGGTAGGATAGCAAGAAAGGTACCCATGTTGAAACTTTGCCACAGGCAAGCCCGGCTTGCATTTGCGAGAAAGTATGAAAACTGGACTGTGCGACAAATGTACTTTTTTCTGGCGAGACGAAAATAAATAGAGTATGTTCTGATGGAAAACGATATGTACGATGTCCCCCGAATACAGTATTTCTCTTGCGAAATGTCAAAAATTAATAGAGTCAATGCTTCGCTGGTGTAAAGCAGTAATTAAAAGCCGTGGATATGCTATTAACTATTAATTTTAGTTAAAAATTTATTAAATTCCTTTTTAAATTTCTTGCGCTACATATTATTGTGATTTTTTAAATGTGAGTGTCATACAAAACGATTCCCGAGGAGTTTCATAAATCGTTCTTAATTATTTGTCCAGCTTCAGTACTATTTGAATGTGTTACTTTGGTAAAATAAATAAAATGTGAAAAAAAATAGTTAGCGATTTTATTCTTTATTCCTAAGCCACGTTGCTCTATTAATGTGGCTATTTTATAACATATGTAAAATGCAAGGAGAGATTTGGGTAAGAAAGTACCAAATATACCAAATATTAACTATTTGGACAGGGTTTCCCCTTTATTGTTCAGCCTTTGATGTGAATATTCACACAGCACAGTAAGCAATAAACACCGTCTACACGCCACTACGCTTTTTATACAAAAATGCTACCCCACAAAACAATAACATTGCATCATTGCTAAAAATAGCAATTACATCATAGTGTTGCCAGGATCATAAAAACAATTATAATAATTAGTAACTGACGCACTAAATTATCTAGATGATAATTTGGTGGGCTTATAAAATGAACTAACCGGTAGAAAATGGTAATTTAATTATAAATCAAATCATCTGATAAATAGACTAAAAATATTATCTATGACGATTGTTTATGTCATATTAATATACACTATGGTTCTCATGATTACTGTGGTGGACATCTTGTAACATATAACTAGTTGCTTCTCAGAAGGTACACAGCTCTGTGTATGACACGATTTAAATAAAAAAACTTCTAGAACTTCAAATCGTTCTTAATTATATGACCACAACTGTATGTTAGGTAGCAGAAATACACAAGAAAATAAAACATTAACAACATTAACGTGGAAGAATTTAAAAATAATAACTTTTTTGTTAATTTTATTAATTGGTTTTCTTTCAAAGTTAGAAATGGCACCCACTTTACCCTACTTAAACCTAAAACCGGGTATAAGCAGTATTGTTTTCAAGGACGTCTAATAGTCGATTACGCATCAACCCGATTAGACGGTTGCAGATGTCGGTTCCCCTCATGTAATTTCAAATTTTAATACAGTGCTGATCAATTGCTTTCTTTTTCCTCTCATGTCTGTTATCCTACATTTGAACCATCAAACCCCATAAATTTTCTATTGGGTTGAGGTCTGGTGACCTAGACGGCCATGGAATGAGAGTAATTTCATCTTCATGCTGGGTAAACCAATTCGAGACGATTCTGGCGGTATGTACTCGACAAATGTCGTGAACGTAGGAGAATACAGGGACTTCTTCAAGTGGGTACACTATTTCTACTGTCGGTAACATTGATTCTTCCAACAAATCGACATAATTTAATGCGTTTTGACGAGGAGAAATTTGGACAAGTTCACCTATACCTCCGGTACCCATCCAGGCCCACATGTTAGCTGGAATTCGACCAGATAATTGATTAGGCACTACCTGATCCTCTGTATATCGCGTATTCTTATAACGCCACAAAGTTAAGCGACCATGTTGGGAAGATCTAAATGATTTTTCATCTGAAAATATGGTCTTAGTGCAGTCAAAGTCTAAATAACTACGTGCAAAATTTTATCTTGCAGTTTTGTGTGCGTTCGTTAAATGTACTTTCTTAGTATAATGTCGGTAATGCAGTCCAATACGGTGTAAATGATTTCTTATGGTTTGTAAACAAACGTCGTAACGTGCCGTGAAATATTAGGTACGAGAAAAAGGATGTTCTTCATAATGGTGTTGCATATATGTGCTTTGTTGGTTTGTTATTCGACGAACACCATGATTATGTTTTCGTCTATCTTCAAGAATGCCCTCTTCAGCGTGCCGTCTGATCCATGTTCTCACTGTGTTCCGACTTATATTTAATATTCGTGATATTTCTCGAATACCATAGCCTTCCTGATTGAGCACTACAATCTGAGCTCTTTGTTCTGCGAGACTAGCCATTATACAATTTAAATAAGTATTTAATTCTTAGATATTGAGTTCTAATTTTTTTTCTCATTGACTTTACTTGACTTCAGAATTACCTTTTATTTTTAAAATTATAATACTTTTTCTATAATGATAATAAGAGTTGGAATTATAAGACAGATTTCAATAATTTGAATCTCGATTCAAATTATTTCAAATCAGTACTGTTTTATCTAAAACATATCTAGTACAATGATAACAAAGTTTAAAATTGCGTAGTTCTCTGAGCCTAGTGACGCATTTTTATTAATGTTTAAAACATCCTAAGTGCAACACACACGATAAACCTTACTATTTTGACGGTTTTAAAGGAATTATGTATTAGAAAAGTGGGTCATAATTCAGTTGGTTCGATCGTACATTAGCATCATGTAATAAGTGCGTCTCAAGAAAATCTAATCTTTTCAATCTCCGGAAATTATTTTGTAAGAACACTTATTTCTTTCGTTCTTGCCAAAAGCTTAAAACATATTTAATACCCTATTTTACTCCATTGAGGATTGTTGTTTTAGACAAAAGGTAGCTTAATTCCTCATCATAAAATCTTGTCAAATTTCATCATTCGTTCAGCCCGGTAGTTATGAAAAGGTAACATTTACTTTCGCTTTTATTTTATTAGTAATGGTTACCTATTATATTACTATTTCAGAAAGTACGTTGATATATTTTTTGTTAAGTAAAGCGCTTCAGTTACCTACGTGTAAAAACGGTGGAACAAATATTATTCCCGTCAAGTAGCTTTATCGCATGTTTGCATCCAGCTTAATAGCTAGAATATTCTCTATTACATCTCGAGTACTTGAGCCTAAATTTACTATTGGAATTCTTAGCGTAAACTTGAAGCGTGTTGTATTCTAAAAACAATATTCCTAAATATTTGAAAATAGCGGTTCCGACAGACGTTGTCCTGTCCTGACAAAATAAAAATGTAGAACCGATGCAGCGCCACCTACCGGGTCTAATTGTGCATCTAAACCATCCCCGGACCCACTCAAACATACTGATATTTGGGAGAACAATTTACGTCTTCAAATATCTCAAAAATAAATACAATTCCAAGTTATACTCATGCTACGATATACTACTCTGTCAAAAAAGTACCGGGAAAAGGGCAAAATAATACACAAAATGTTAGTTATTCATTTAAATTAATTTAACACCTTCAAAGGATGCTCCTTCAGAAACGATACACTTATGCCAACAAATAATCCAAACATCAAAACATATTTAAACTCTTTTTCCGGAATTGAGTTTAGTTCTCGTCGCAAATTCTCTTTTATGTCTTCTACCGAATGAAAACAAGTGCCACTAAGTGGTAATTTGAGTTTAGTAAAAGAAAAAGTCAGCTGGAACCATATCTGGTGAATAAGGTGGATGCTCGATGGTATTTGTTGAGTTTTTGGTCAAAAATTCGTTCCTACTAATGGCCTTGTGCGAAGGCACATTATTATGTTGCAAGATTTTTTTTCCATAAATTTGGCCTTTTTCGTGGAATTTGCTCTCTTAAACGCCGCATATCGCTCAAATAATATACTTAATTTACCGTTTGACCTTCCGACGAGAATTCCGAGTGCACAACACCGCGATAGCCAAAGAAAACAGTCAACATAACTTTGACTTTTGATCGTCTTTGAGGTGGTTTTTTCGGATTCGGTTCAATTGGAAGGCACCACTCCGAAGCTTGGTGACTAGTTTGCATGTCAAGCTCGTAAACCCACGTCTCGTCACCAGTAATAATGCGTTTCATGTATGTTGGATCGGAATTGACTCCTTCTAGATTTGAGTTTTTGGAGAAAATTCAGGTATTTTGGGACAAGCCGAGCGAGCATCTTTCATACCCAACTGATTACGTAAAATGATACGGATTAACTCGGAAGATACAGAAAGTTCAGCGGCTATTTCTTTCAAACTTGAATGCGGATTTTCACTCACTATTTCTTTCACTTTTGTGATGTTAACTTCAGTTGAAAACGTTGATGGGGCGAGGCAAATCTTTCAGCATATTTCGATCGCTTTTGAACGCTTTGTACCACTCATAACCACGTGTTTTTGATAAAGTCGATTCACCGTAAGCCTTCTGTAACATTTTCAGTGACTCCGAACATGAAATTCCATTGGCGATGCAAAATTTAAGACAAACTCTTTGTTCGATGTTTTTGTACATTATGAAATTCGCAATACACTTTTGATATGATCTAACTAAAACAGCACTGTATTTAATTTAAAAGACCGATGCAACTCAAACTCCGCGCCAAAATGAAAAACATTTGTGCCAATCAAACAATAAAAAAAAACAAAACATTGAATTTGGAACCATAAAAAATTCCCGATACTTATTTGACAGAATGTAAAGTAGCTATGAGATAATTGCTTGAAATAACACTATATAGCACCGAGAACAAGTAACCTATTTAACGCTGATATTTCTAGTATAAAAAAGTTGATACCGGTTATTGTAGACTGCGCTGATCCAGTGAAATATGAAACATATAGGAGAACTGGCATCGAGCCAGCTGCTAGCATCACACTGTAACAAAGGGTTTCATATCAGGAAATTGTACCTAGAACAATGGCAGAAAATATAAGCCGTTTCATGTTACCACCTTGAAATCTTACTGCCGCTAATGACATTACGTCGTTTTTTTTCCTATTCTATTTATTTTGGCAATACGTTCGTCATCGTATACCTACACTACATTTGTCTTTTATTATATGGTTAATATGCCTGTGATAATAGTTACACTTTTAATGAAAAGCGGATTATGTTAAAACGCATTATTTCGGCCGGCTAGTGTTAATGACTATGCCATATATTTTGATCCTTGTGAAATTTATTTCTCAGTAAAGTTATGGGAGAAGGTACCATAAAGTTAAATTGCAATTTGATGTTATGTAGTGTAAATGATCTTAATAAACGAATAACGAAATCGAATCGAATCGAAAATATGTCTAAATCTTCATAAGACCTTAAATTACAGAACTTTATTTAGAAAATGGGTTAATAATCTTTACTTCAAATAAATGCTGTAAATATGTAATTGAACATTAAGATTTACTAAGAAAATTTAATACTAAATAGTTAATTTAAAAAAGTATTAAGATACCATGTTTACTCGCTTAAATAAGTAAATATTACTACAATTATTCAATCGTATTTTCAAATTCATATCTCCGGTGACTATAAAATATCGTTGCCGAAAGATTCATTGTTCACTTCAGTTATCGAAGCCTATAGGTATCAAACTTCTTCATAATTCAGTCACTGGCGGTAATTTTGATGACGTGATTTTTCTCACGGACGCCAAATGTGGCGAAGGATAGTGTTGGTAATGTAATTGCAATTGACAAAATTAATAATATACACGCTGGGCCAGAAAAATACTCGCTAGCCACGATTCGAACCTATGTCAATGAAATAAGCTGAGCTCGCCTCACTTGCTATTCTACCATGGCTTTAAGAAAGAGCACTTTAAATATCCAAACGAAGTCACTTTTATGTTTGTTTGTATATTAATATGAATTAGAAATATTTTGTATTTATTGTAACGGTTGTAATAATTTCGACGTGATCGAAGTTTTTCAGATAAATAGGACACTACATGTATATATATTATGTAATACAAATAAAGATGCATTCGTGCTGAGCCGCCAGTTGGCGCGTATCCATGATTTGTTCGGGGTGTTTTTTTTTATAAGTTTTAACAGTATTGCAAATACATGATTATTGCATAAGTATGTACAAATGCTGGTTACAGTTTGTTATATGATATTTTATACGAAATAACGTTAAGTGTTAATAATCTTTATATTCCGTAAGAATCGGAATATAAAGATTATTAACACTTAACGTTAACAAACAAACATTTTAGTAAATAAAATAATATGGCTCATTGGATTTCGAGGTCCCCGGTTCTGATTATCAGTTGGTTAAACTTTGCAAGCAAATTTTCCGTTATGAGCTGTAGTCTGGATGCTACTGGGGATAATCGTAAAGTTGTTCTATCTAAGTTAAACGTGCTAATTGTGACGTTAATTGCCCGGACAGGATCCTTATCATGAAACGGAGGTGCATTCGCCGCTAAGTTACCACGACTTCTATGTTGTCTATGCTCCATCAAAGTTTAGCCCTGAATGGTTTTTGTTAAGTTTGTTTGCAGGACCTATTAATCTCTCTTCATCATTATTAATATTTTATAACATAAAAATGGTTCGGTTGACTATGGCACCCACACTAGAAAATAAATTTCTATGTCGTGGATGCTATTATGCATTTGACAGGGACTTTTACCATTTGCCGCGGTCTGTTTGTAAGTCACCAGCATATTTATAAAAGTAAATAAGGATAGATCTAGTGGTAAGTGACTATCAGCACTTAATTTATTAAGTGCTGATAGTCACTTACCACTAGATGGTAATACGCTTGGTAGCATTAGTTCATGTCATAAAAACAAGATAATGTCTCCAGCATCGTTACTTAACCGACAATTATGAAAATTATTAACTACTGACGACGAAGGAAAATATTTATAAAACCCATCAAAACACCTTCGAAAAGGTATTATTTTGAAAAGTTTGGTATCGTCCATTAGAGATTAGGAAGCTTGGTCTCAAAAATTATACGAATCCACAATTATTCCACTACTAAGTCGCTCCTTCTTTTAGGACTAACGAACTCTAATTGTTTAAATTTCAATAATTGCGATATGTAGAATTACCTTAGGACGGCAATCATTCATCGCTGTAACCATGTACTCATTGTAACAGTAATTATATTAGATTCTAATGGAGGTAAGTGCTGTATGCAAAGTAATCCTCAATTATAACCCTAAAGATGAAATGTTAAATAATAATGTATAACGTTTCACGTTCTATATATAGCCTTGAGCGAGCTCTACTATTTATAAAGTGTCTGCTTTTCTAGTTAGCCTTTTGTGTAAGGTCTCCTTTCAGGGTAATTAATATTGCCCTTGATATCTTAGTCATGCCCAGGGCTGTCTGCAAAATGTATTTATCATAGTGGTTAATAGCAGGGCCAAGTACCGGCGGTAAACAATCTCATAAATAAATCTAGACGTATACATACCTTAAAATTAGTAAGTGGAGTTATTAGACACCTGAATATATCACAGGCTTGTATAACGATTGGTCCAGGCTAATGGAAAGATACGAAGTTTAATTGAATGAAATAATATAATTTGAATATTTACATACACATATTATGTGCATCGCTGTGATCGCTTTTAGCGATAAGGCCGCCTGTTGTTATGCTAAGAAGTATTGTAATTATGCATTTTGTTTGTGTAATTGTTTATTTCGGTGAGCAATAAAGACTTATCTAATCTAATCTGATCTGATATGTGCACAGTTAAATATATCTGTTTATAAGTTTTGTGGGGTCCGCAGCACAATGGTAAAAATTATTATATGTAAATTTAGTCACATTCGCCTGTCTTTAGTGTTTGCCCGCAGATCTTGTAGGTCACAGCCATTTTTTAATTATTGGATTTAACAAGATTATTGAGAAATTTTTGAAATATAGAATATTGTTTATGAAACGTTTTAGATTTCTATCGCCAAGTTGTTTTAGGTATTTGTGTAAGGTTTAAATTCCTTATAAGCTGCAAGTACAGTATAGACCAAACTAAAAAAGGTAAGTATTGAGACTATGTACTGAACGTATTTATGTGGTGCAAGTTAAAAATATATCACTTCTTCGTTACTTGTAAAAAATAATACTTTAAAATAAGTTAGTAAATGAATTCACAAGTAATTTAAAAGATAATTATTTTTTCATAATCTAAATATGTTTGATATTTAAATCTTAAAGGTTTTCATATAAAAATATAGTGGAAAATTGATTATGAATAGTTTATTAAATATAATTTAAATGTCTTTAGAAGTTTCTTACGTAAAAGCTTTTTATTTATTTAAATTTTCACAAGAAATTGTGTAGATAAAAAATGAATTTAATTTAACATATAAAATAAATTAAATAGGTTGGGGAAAAAGTCTTTTCGCATATAGTATGTATGAACTAGTAATAAGGTCTCTTTGGCTATACCATTTGTATCTGGCTGGTTTTGGTATCATTAAAAAGTTTTAATTTTAAAGAAGACAATTCCAAATTCAAATTAGGAAAATGTGTGATTTTCATTTGTTTTTCTTATTGTTAAAATGAGTGAATCTAATGAAGAAATTCGATACATTTTAAAATTTTACTACAAAAAAGGTAAAAATGCAACACAAGCCTCGAAAAAAATTTGTGATGTTTATTAACCTAATGCAGTATCTGTGAGAGTAGCGTAAATTTGGTTTAAGCGTTTTCAATCGGGAAGTTTTGATATCAAAGATGCACGTCGCTCTGGTCGCCCTGTTACGGACAAAATTGATGCCATTTTTGAAAAAGTGGAGCAAGATCGGCATATTAGTAGTTACGATGTAGCTGGAGAACTGGGAATTGACCACAAAACGGTTTTGGCGCATTTGAAAGCTGGGTACACAAAATAGCTCGATATTTGGGTGCCTCATGAACTCACTGAAAGAAATCTATTGAACCGTGTACTCATTTGTGATTCTTTATTACGACGTAATGAAACCGAACCATTTTTGAAGAAGCTGATAACTGGTGATGAAATGTGGATCACGTACGACAAGCACGTGCGAAAAAGATCGTGGTCAAAGGCCGGTCAGGCTTCACAGACTGTGGCGAAACCCGGGTTAACTCGCAACAAGGTGATGCTGTGTGTATGGTGGGATTGGAAGGGCATTGTTCATTATGAGCTGTACCGCCAGGCAGGACCATCGATTCTGAACTGTACTGCGAACAACTGATGAGATTAAAGCAAAAAGTTGAGAGAAAGCGGCCGGAATTAATCAACAGAAGGGGTGTGGTTTTCCACCATGATAACGCTAGACCTCACACATCTTTAGCCACTCAGCAAAAATTACGACAGTTTGGCTGGGAGGTGTTAATGCATCCGCCGTATAGTCCTGACCTTGCACCTTCAGATTTTCACCTGTTTCGGTCTCTGCAGAATTCCTTAGGCAGTGTCAGGTTAACATCACGAGAGGACTGCTAAAACCACTTGTCGCAGTTTTTTGATCAGAAGCCCCAAAATTTTTATAGCAATGGGATCACGTCCCTACTTACAAGATGGCAAAAAGTTATCCAACAAAATGGCACCTATATACTTTAGTCACATGCAAATAAACTTTATAAAAAAACCTTTTGAATTTTTATATAAAATGTGAAGAAACTTTTTCCCCAACTTAATATATACAACTAGCTGACCCGTGCCCACTTCGCTGGGCATCAGAAAAAAAATTAAAAAACACTAATTATTAATCACAATCAAATATACCCTATGTCACTCAGGAATAATGTAGCTTGCCACTGGTGAAAGAATTTTTAAAATTGGTTTAGTAGATCCAGAGATTACCCCCTACATCGTCACAATCTCATAAACTTTTCCTCTTTTTTTTTTTGTTTAAACGAATTCAAAATATTCCCTCTCCCGTACTGGACGTACCCCAGTGACGCCTACATCGCATAAGCCTATCTAGCCGATTAAGGTGCGCGGCGACCACGCAACTTTGTTCTAATACTTACATTTTTAAACTCGTGATATCTTTCGAGTGGAATGTCCGAATTGAATAATTCAAAAAGTTGTATAAAGGTATTGAAACAGTCTTGAATATGAAGTGTTCTGCAAAGTCGTAGTACATTATTTTATTCTATCATCAATAGTTTTCGCAGCGCACGCGATTTTAGGTAATTTTTTTACACCTTGGGTTACACTATTGGAATTTTAGTAAGGATCCCTAATTTTTTTGAAAATATAATATAGCCTATGTCAACCGGGGATAGTATAGCTTACCATCAGTGAAAGATTTTTTTAAATCGGTTCATTAGTTGCGGAGATTATCCCCTACAACGTCACAAACTCACAAACTTTACCTCTTTATAATATTAAGTATAGAAGTATAGATTTACTTAAAAAAGCAGAAGTTAATTTAGCATAGCTCAGCATTTTCTTGCTACGTCGTAGTTATGTCTACGAGACGGAGACGCTACAGCGGGCGTAGCACCGGGAATAGACAACTTGTTTGCACAATTTATTGCTCCCTCGACATTGGTATGTTTGAATGGATATTTTCTGGATGAAAAACAGGAAGCGAAGCTAAACTTTTTGATATTTTAAATCACATAGTCTCTAGATGGGTCAGTCCCAATGATACAGATAAAATTTCAGAAATATCATTCGAGAAATGTATTAATTACACTACACTGGAAAGGTGGCGAAACAAAGTAAATTAATAAATTGGGAAAGTGCTTGGCGGTCCGTGCACGTTAAAGGGTTCCGCAGAGGTAACAGACGCCCTTTGTTTTCGTTTTAATATGGCTATGAAACCCTGAAAAATCATTTAATCAATAAATATGATTCAAAATAATTAGCGCAAAAGTTTTTTAAGCTGTGCTGCCGTGATTTTTTTCAGAATTTTTGACTCCCTAGTTAAAAAGTTACATGACATAATTTTCAAAACTTTAGGAGGTCAAAGTCATTAAAAACATGGCTATGTTTTTGTTAAGGTTTGACTATTTGACTAACAGTTGAAAATTTCTTTCAGTGTAGGTATACACTCAAAAAAATTTCAATCGTTAGTTACCCTGTATGGCAGTTATCCTTATTCTCTATTATTTCGCGATTACACTAAATAACTTTATAACGCTAAATAGACTACATCTTTCTAAAAAAAAAAACATGAGTCCAAAAAAAAATGACTATGACATACCCAGACAGACGGACATGAGGTCATAAGGGTATGTTTTTGCCTAAATGGCTACTGAACCCTATTTATTACGTAAAAAAGATCATTATAATTCTATGTTCTTCATAATAACTTGTTTTGAAATAAGACTTAATAATATCATAAAAAACTTGTATTAAAGAATTTTCTAGTTTTTTGATGACAGAATAACGCAGTCACAGATATGTTCCAGTTCTAATACACACAAACGAATAAAACTTTCACCATACCCTCATCAATTTTGCTCATGTCTTCACGTTTCACATAATTTGGATTGAAATCGACAAGCCTTTGTACTTATAGTTACAAACCTTGTAAAAAAACATTTTATTCAATGTATCAGAGACGGAAAATATTGGATTTATTTATGTTGCGAGTAGGTATTCGATCAATACATTCTTTATGGCGCTTTTTTATAGCAAATACTGGAAAGATATAAATATTTTATGTTATTATATTACTTAATATATTACTTTTTTTGAGCTAAACAAGTTATGGTTTTTGTCAAGGTGGCCGAGCTTTATGCAAAGTGTCCCATTAGGCAATGGTACAAATAGTGTAATACTGTAGGAATTGCAACGACTGGATACCCACTAAGACTATTCAAGAATAATTTCCGAGCTAGTTGTAAATATATACTTAGTCTGGCCATAAATACTGTTACAATTAAAAAGAAACAAAATATTTACATTTGAATTTGGAATCTGTCATTTTTATATGATTGTTCATAGTGATTTCTCATTTTGGCGCCAATACATTGTACAACATTTTGCGATATTAAAATGGAGTGGGGCGATAAAGAGAACCGAATCGTCGCTGTGATTGCATTACACAAAGTAGGTATGGAGCCAAATGCAATTTTTAAAACTCTCCATACGCTTGGTATTAGTCAAATGTTTGTGTACCGGGCTGTTAATAGGTATAATGAGACCTTCTCTGTTTGTGACAGAAACAGATCTGGCCGTCCACGTAGTGTTCGTACGAAAAAGGTGGTCAAAGTAGTAAGGGAAAGAATTCGAAGAAATCCTGTCCGAAAGCAAAAGATTTTATCTCGGGAGATAAAGATGTCACCTAGAACCATGTCGCGTATTTTAAAAGATGACTTAGGACTTGCAGCCTATAAGAAACGCACTGGTCATGTCTTAACTTATAATTTAAAAAAGAATAGGGTGGTAAAATCGAAACAACTACTGAAGCGGTAAGCAAAGGGAGGTCACAGAAAAAAATTGTTTACGGATGAGAAATTTTTACAATTGAGCAACATTTTAACAAACAAAATGACCGTATTTATGCTCAAAGCTCTAAAGAAGTTTCTCAGTTAGTCGACAGAATGCAACGTGGGCATTATCCGTCTTCAGTGATGGTTTAGTGGGGTGTTAGCTATGAAGGAGTGACTGAGCTATATTTTTGTGAAAAAGGTATCAAACCATCGGCACAAGTGTATCAATATACCATTCTTAAGAAGGTAGTTAAGCCCCTTAACAACACCATGTTCAATAACCAAGAATGGTCCTTCTAGCAAGACTCGGCGCCGGGTCATAACGCTCGGTCCACGCAGTCTTGGTTGGAAACCAACCTTTCGGACTTCATCAGAGCTGAAGACTGGTCATCGTCTACTCCCGATCTTAATCCGCTGGATTATGATTTATGGTCAGTTTTAGGAAGTACAGCTTGCTCTAAACGCCATGATAATTTGGAGTCCCTAAAACAATCCATACGATTGGCAGTGAAGAATTTTCCCATGGAAAGAGTGCGTGCTTCTATTGATAACTGGCCTCAACGTTTAAAGGACTGTATTGCAGCCTATGGAGACCACTTCGAATAAGCTTTTTATATTTTAAATTGTTTTATATTTATGTATTAAACTAACACACTGTAAAACTTATAAATGTTATTTGCAATAGAAAAATCAGTTGTTCGCAGTACAGTTTAGAATCAATGGTCATGCCTGGCGGTAACAGCTCATAATTAATAATGCCCTTCCAATCCCACCATACACACAGCATCACCTTGTTGCAAGTTAGCCCGGGCTTCGCCACAGTTTCCCCCCATGGGACCTGGAAGCCAGGGTCCTAGCGTCACTGTACACGTGGCGCAAAGAGGCCCTGGCCAGAGGCTCCAGACCCGCGCCTCGAGAGACCGAGGCGTGCCGGTCGGAGCTCCGCCAGGTAGCCGTGGGGGTCTGGGAAGAACGCCTAAGACGCCCCAGCGCGGGTCCCGCCACCATCGAGGCGGTGAGGCCCGTTCTGCAAGAATGGATTGAACGAAGTCACGGCACCCTGAAGTTCAGGCTGACACAGGTCCTCACGGGGCATGGCTGCTTCGGGAGGTACCTGTGTCGCCTCGGCCGCGAGGCCACGTCAGGGTGCCATCACTGTGATACGGGCGACGAGGACACGGCGCTGCACACACTCCAGGAGTGTTCAGCCTGGACAGAGCAGCGCCGAGAGCTCGTCGCCCATACCGGATTTGATACCTCGCTCCCGACCATGGTGCGTACCACGGCCGGGAGCTCCGCTGGATGGGATGCCGTCTCTTCCTTTTGCGAGCAAGTCATGTTTGCGAAGGAGGAGGCGGAGCGGGAGCGTGAGCGTACTTCCCTGCTGCGCTCCCGCCAAAGGAGGACGCGCCGACGCCGGAGGTCGGATGGTGACCTTCGGCCGCCATAAGCGGGCGGCATGGGTAGCGCCCCTTGGGGTATAGGGGTTCTCACTCACCCGCACATGCCGTCGAAATGAGAGCGCGAGTGTTCTGCGCGCGCTCGTCTCTCTTCCCGTTGGGTGCGTTACAGACCGCCCCACGCACGGAAAAGACCTAGTTGTGGCCGGGGGCTTAGTCCCCTGGCATTGGAAGAGGCCTAGTGAGCGAGGCACACGCCTGCCAGGGCACGCCTGGGGAGTGGCAATAGCGTGGCACCGGTTCTGACCGGGCACGCTAGTGCCACCCACACTCTGGCGAATCCCACACTCTCACATCGGGTCGCGAACATCCCCCCAGGCTCCTGTGCCTCTCGCGACTTAGTCCTCAAACGGATTTCCCCTGGCCAAAAAACACACAGCATCACCTTGTTGCGAGTTAACCCGGGTTTCGCCACAGTCTGTGAAGCCTGACCGGCCTTTGACTACGATCTTTTTCGCACGTTCTTGTCGTACGTGATCCACATTTCATCACCAGTTATCAGCTTCTTCAAAAATGGTTCGGTTTCATTACGTCGTAATAAAAAATCACAAATGAGTACACGGTTCATTAGGTTTCTTTCAGTGAGCTCATGAGGCACCCAAATATCGAGCTATTTTGTGTACCCAGCTTTTTTCAAATGCGCCAAAACAGTTTTGTGGTGAATTCCCAGTTCTCCAGCTACATCGTAACTACTAATATGCCGATCTAGCTCCACTTTTTCAAAAATGGCATATATTTTGTCCGTAACAGGGCGACCAGAGCGACGTGCATCTTTGATATCAACATTTCCGGATTGAAAATGCTTAAACCAAATTTGCGCTACTCTCACAGATACTGCATTAGGTCCATAAACATCACAAATTTTTTTCGCGATTTGTCTTGCATTTTTACCTTTTTTGTAGTAAAATTTTAAAATGTATCGAAATTCTTCATTAGATTCACTCATTTTAACAATATGAAAACAAATGAAAATCACACATTTTCCTAATTTAAATTTGGAATTGTCTTCTTTAAAATTAAAACTTTTTAATGATACCAAAACCAGCCAGAAACAAATGGTATAGTCAAAGAGATCTTATTACAAGTTCATACATACTATATGCGAAAAGACTTTTTCCCCAACCTATTATTTACCCATATTGATAATAAGGATGTTATTAATGGATTCCAATACGCCTTTTCTGATGTACTTACATTTTTATTAGCTTACAAAATGTGTATAATCTAAAAATATAATACAAAGCAGAAACTCAATAAAAAAATATTCAATACCTTTTTGAACATATAAATTTTATAGTTGGTTAAAAATACATGTCTATTACAATACTTGATGGCCAATTTGTAAAAAATCATTAAAGTTCTTAAATTTTCATACCTATAATATTCTCCAGGTGTCTCAAGAGGCTTTGTCGGAATTGGTAATGATTTTTAGTTTACCAAGAGAAAACTAGATGGCGCTGTACCGTTTTGTAACAGACTATGGTTTTAAACTATTGTATAATAGAAGTGTTCTTTTATTTGTACGAATTCAATTCGATTCGATTCCAGTAGCGAATATATATATTTTGAGCATCCGTCATTTTATTTAATTTCGCTTCACTGGGAGTTTTTGGGACTTTTGTACAGGCTTCATTCGTAAACGCAACGGTTTTATATGTTACTAATACAGTAAGTAAACCTTAAAGCTTCAAAGAGCTTTATATTTTATGACAAACAATAACCAGTAGGTATCTTATGAATCTACAGAAGTAAAATATCCATTTGGTATATTGGGAATGGAAGGACAAAAAGGACTTTGGGCGGTAACTTGATCTGCTTACTTGAGATTAAACTAACCCGAAACTAAGTGCGCGCTAATACCCCAGTGGATATTGTTTGTTTATATGTGAGTGTGTATCTTTGGGGGCCAATCGGCCGTTGGCATAAGGATGTCAGCATTTTGTATTATTCCCTACCAATGAACCTAATATTATAACCACCAAAAATATTACGCAGCTTGTATCATATTTTATCTCAACTAATTTGATGTTTAACAGATTTGAAAGCGATTTCCCCCGGCACAGGGGCATAAACAAATCTCACTTCGCAAAAAATATGGTAGCAAAAAAGCATTCTTAAATCGCTAAAACGTACATTTAACGTTTACAGTCGCAGAAACATAGCGAAATACAAATTTAATCAATTTCCTTTGGCAGCGTATCGGTATGGCGATCTAATGAGACCACTTTACAAGTATTTGGGAGAATTTGCTTTTAAAAGATTTTAAATTAGGCCACGTATTACGACTAATAATTCAATACTATTATGATTTTGTTTAAGATCGATTCTTCTGCTTCACAATATTAGTTACGTATTAGTTTTTGTAAACAAATGTAAGCTTTATACATTAATTTTACAACTCCTACATACGAACGTATCTCGTTTACAAAATACTCACACGTTCAACAGTTTGTGAATAATATTTATACCTCGGGTACGTAATCATAAAATGAAATGGAAATCAAAAACATACTGACCTCTTTGAGGAGGATTGGAACCAATTTGACCCGGGAGAGGACGTCGAAGGGCATAGAGTCGATTATATTATTGTCATGCTCACGTATGCATGAGTAGTTTTTATATTACGATAACGATATATTTACTTTTGATTAAATTTGTTCGTTTATATAAAGTTGTTTTTATTACCAGGCAGACGACTAACTTAATACAAAGTGATTACTGTAACCTATACGTTTGCAACACCAAGGGGTGACGCCAACGTATTGCTAGCGTTTAAGATGGAGTAGAGAGGTGATGAGATAGGAGGGACAGGATAGAGGGGATGGTATAGGTGAATGGAATAGGGGGGAGGGTGAAGTAGGCCATCATAGCATTTTTTTTCTAAGCTGAACATTGTACAATTTTCCAGAAATATAGCTGCAAAATAGCAATAATACGGCTTGTATGTGTTTTAAGGATTATTTCTAAAATAGTGTGATATTTAACAATATGAAAAACATAGAAATTTGTGTTATACTGAATCAATGGTAATGTGCAAAATGGTTGAAGCCTTAATGTCAATATTAATTAATACTATAATCCATTGTTAAGCGGCTTGGTATTGCTTTCTGGATATAATATTGTATTTTAGAGTTTAATTTCGCGTTGAATGTTTTATATTATGCCATAATAATCATATTACAATAAGTGTGTTTGTTAACTCAAATTAATAGCCAAGCTTATGACATTGACATTCATGGCGCCGCGATGGCCTGGCACGGGTTCTTTCGGTTTGAAAGCAAGTAATTCAAAATAGTTTAATCACACATTTTTATCATTCAATCAGTACTAATCATCAAACTATTTTTAGTAATTTAAGCTATTGCTTATATTTTAAGACACAGTTTCTTTAAAAGAATGTCTAGCGCACCTAACTTTGAATGATACCCCAGCTGAGGTTTTCCTATCCTATAGATATCGATAGGCAAATTAATAGTCTGTCTGGTGTAATTCAGCAATAAAAAATAATACATCAAGCAAAAGATACATATATTGTCTTAAGGCGGATTTTTCAACAACATGGGAAAATTAAAAATGAGAGTTCCATGAATGAAACAGTTGAATTGCTTCACTTTTGAATTTATTCGACTGATAACTTTTATGTAATTATTGAAAAATCAGCCCTTAGTGTGTTAAAGGATAACGTTATTCTCAGTTCTGTATCTGTGAGAATAACCTTATTAGAACTAAACTACAGATAGCTTACTTGTCCTTCCACGGAACTTTATGAAGTGAAACGATATTGGAACTAGTATCTTGTATTCTGCACGTTGCGTTGGCAGCGTAACGAAGCATTGGCTTATGTGAAAATTCACAAGAGCACTCTTATTTTGTACTAGTCCACTGTATACATAGTTTTATCTCTGTGAAATTGGTGAAAATGTGTAATTGTATTTTTTGTCTTTTTTACTAGGGACAGTTAATTTCTCCGGTTCCTTAACTAAATTAACAAAAACAATGGAAGTTACTTGACTTTTCTATATTGTTTAATACTAACATAAGTTTGCTTATGTAAAATATCCAATGTGGGTTTACGAAATGTATGCACAATTGTGTACATTTAATAATAGATATGTATAATCTACAATTAATTATATACGTATTACCTATCCAATCTATACATATAATAAAACTGTAGAGGTCGAATTTCTGTACAATGAAAAATAAATCTAAAAACCGAGTCAGGGGAGTGTAAGAAGTGAAATAGAACTAATTTGGATTTTTTTCAAATTTTTTGTTTCTCTGTTTGTCTGTCTGTTTGTACCGGCTAATCTCCGAAACGACAGGACCGATTTAAATGAAATTTTGTATGATGGTAGCTTATATCCCTGGTCAACATATAGGATACTTTTGATCCCGAAAAATTAAAGAGTTCCCGTGGAGTAGTCAAAAAACTTTAATTACTTAAACAGCTTATGCACCTAATTAAGTATTGATATTGCCGGTATCATCATCATACAATAAAACAATTAGGCTATATATCATTACGCTAAGACCAATAGCAGCGGTACACCAGTGAAGAATGTTTTAAAATCGGGAGGGGTTTTTTAACTTACTTTTTTAAACTATTCCACGCGGTTGAAGTCGCGGGCAGACGCTAGCTGCAAATAAATAAATAGTTAAAAAATCAAGTTTAAAATATTAAAATAACTAGTTTCACTACTATTAATTAATACATATTTCAAAGAGGTTAATGTCAATGTCAATAACTTCTTTCAAATTTCACAGGAAGATATTATTGGGGGAATAATTAATTCGTTTAATTTGAAATGAAGCATTCAATATTTTTTAGAATTATTGAAGTGACAGTTATTATTAGTGAAAGTAATGCAGCCGGTTATTTGAAGCGTGGTACAGTCATGCGGCGAAACTCAGCTTTCGTGCCCACTTTTACGGCTGATATAAAAGTTTATAGATACTTATCCTGTCTTTATTATGTGTTAAATTATAACCTCAGTATTATTGTATATTGTATTTGTTTTATACAAAGTATCGGGGACAGTTTGGGATTAATTGGATCGTCGCCCAAATAGTTTTCGTCACTTTATTATATGACGCAGATATCTTTTACGTAATAAGGTACTGACATACATTCTCATTACTAGCACGAAAACATGTCATTATTGAGCAATTGCTACTTAGTGGCATGTGTGTCAAAGCATTGCCAGTAAAATTTTACCCTGCAGGAACGGAGAAAGAATACAATTTCCGGCGGCCCGGCGGCCTGTCGTAGGGTATTTGCTGGTCTGTATGGTTGCCAGTCCTGGTTTAGAGTATGCCGCCATAACAACCTTGAGCTATGTTCCGGCATTAGTGATCGGGTTCCAGTCTCCGTGTAGAGAGTAGCAGCACATTGGTAGCACCTTTGGCGTTACAAATGTCCATAGGCGATGGTAACCGCTTTCTAACAGGTGGGCCGTCGCTGCCTTAAAACTAGCATACTCTGCAGCTCTTCACATTTGCTAGCAATAAGAATGCTAGTTTTAAGCATACTTCTAAATAATAATCCTCAACCTGATTAGCGAACTTATTCTGAATAAGAGAAGCGACTTTTCAAGTGATCCGATGCCACGTGCCTATCATGGAAAACAGATCAGTATAGTGCGTGGCTATTCAACCGAGGTAATCTTACTAGCCTTCTGAGTACTTATCTTACCCATAGAAGGCGGTGACTAAGACTTACTATTCTACTTATAGTCTTGAGATTATAGGTAGAATACAATATAGTTAATATTAATAAATTAGGTTTACTTTTCTTTATTGTACTAGGTATTTTATTATATTGTAAATCTGTGTGTTTGTTATAAAATAGTTTCTTTGATCTTATCTGACACGATCAGTGGCATGAGATTAAAAACCTTAGTTTGCCTCTGGGATACACTAACTTGTTTGCATATTATTCTAGCAACTTGGATTATCACAGCAATGTAATACTAATTTCCAATAAATTAATAGTCGCAGAATTTGAAACGAGAGTTGACATGTTTAACACACATACACACACATAACAGGTACACCACAACACACATATGATTGAACAAATGTCACACACAAAAACAAAAATTACCAAGAAGCGTGTTTATATGATTTTTTGAAAATTAAGTTATAAAAAAAGGCACGGAACTCGAGTCCGTAAAATTGTTAAAAAAAAAACACACACACACACACAGACATCTTTAAATACTAATGCAATATTAATTTGTTCTATATTTAAATGTTTTTACAGTCAACAATACATGAAATGGATCATATTGAAACTAGACTTTTTAAAAACCATACTAATTAACCTTGGTTATTAAAATATACTTCTAATAATAATTTCATAACACATATTTTACAATGTTCACAGTAGGTCAAAAAGGCCGACCTAAAGTTGATGTTACGTAGATTTTAATACGATAGTGATTAATTTATATGCCCTTTCCCGGCTGGGATTTTTTCAAACAGCACGCGACAGAAAGGCACTGGAAGGGGGCTAATGCAGAGGCGGGCTACGACGAAAATGTATCCGTTTGTGTCGGACCTGTGTCACTCAAGATTTGTCCACGGACGAATTTATGGAACACGCAAATCATTTTGTACATAACGTGATTTTGTCGACGTCCAGATTTAAGAAACTTTTTTGACAGTTTGTTATGATTTTTACTTTAATCATGCGAGTGTACTGTTTTTTTTCTTTGTAGACTATTTTACTTGCATTTTATTTTACTTGTGTTACCGGTATGTTTTTATGACGTTTGTTTATGTTTTTGTGTTCAAGGCATTAAGCTGAGCATGTGTGCGAGTGATATCTTTTGTCTTCCCCTTAGTCCAAGCTGTTCATAACTAATTAGCCAAACATATGAATTATATTTTAGCGACCAAAGATTACCTTAGGTCCTTTTTACTGAAAAATGAGATAATGTCTGTAAATCGTGTGGAACACTGAATTAAGAATTATTTCACTAAATATGTAACGTCCTACTTCATGAAATTAAAAGAATTACTCAAAATTTTATATTATTAGTATATCTTTACCATAGTTTCAAAAAAGTTACTCAAATCTTCTCTCAAATGAATTTAGCTTTATGTTTTACTGGGCGATCTTTTTTTTCATGTTCTTCATACTTCGTCATTACTTGCTCGACAAATAATACGCTTATAGTCTATTTTTATCTGTAAATTGAGCGACGGTCAAGTAAACCAAGGCAGGTCAGCTCAATTATGAACTCTGATCACGTACAAACTATATGAGACATCATCGCGTCCAGAGCAAATAAAGTACTTGACTAAGAGCATCGGGATACTGTCTATTTTCTCTCATCTTTCTATTTCTATAGAGAATGTAGTGTTATCAGAATAAGTTTCTATTAGAAAAGTAATTGTTCAAACAATTGTTTATGTTCACTATGTCCTATTATATGAATGTAGTCTGTGGTTCACTGTTTCATTTATATTTTATGAATTGTACTAGCATTACAAATGGATAGATACCAATACGTTTTGAAAGTGATTTTGTTTGGATGTTTATTTGCTCGTTCTTTGTGTCCTGCGCACTGAACAGATTAAATATGTAAGTATTTTTGATAACGAAGATGTACATAATATATAATTCTTTATGCCAGTGAAGTCGTGAAAATAATTCTAGTGAGTATAATAAGGTTGAAATTTGTTTGCCGAGGGGTACATAATACTGTGAATAATTTCCGAGATGATTAAAAATTTGCTTTTCTAAGACATTTACCTTAGTTTATTTTGCACTAATAAATATATACCGTCTCACAGCAAACGTAGCGCAGGGAACGGTACCCTCAAGTCTCGTCGGCCGATGAAAAGTAATGCTAATATGGACTGGATAAGTTAAGCTTACCTAAAAAATATGGCGAGGGTTACGTCTACTAATAGACAATGAAATAACATAGATTTAAAATTAAGCACCAAGAAATCAAACTAATGTCGGTTTTCACAGAGTAGACAATTATTGTAGATAAACCGCTTATATGCGCGGTGCCGCGTATTTCTGGGATAAATTGGTAGTGAAGTAAATTATGATCTAAAACGTGTCAATATTGGTGAATAGAGGAGTTTGGCCAGCTGTCGAATCCGGCGGAAGGTAACCGGAACTCTATATTGTCGTGTTCATGGAGAGGTAACGAGGGGATCCGGCGCGCCTCAGTCGACGCTTTAAGAGGAAAGGCACTAATCGCTGCATTGTTGTCGAATCGTTTAAATGTATTGTTCGACATTCCCTATCTAAATTTCTACGGGTCCTGACATCTTAACTCTTGTGGAAAGTGACATTTTCTTTCTCATTACATCCCAGTTCAATATTGAAAATTGAAGAAGACACTGGATAGTCTAAAATATAGGATATCAAGAAACGCAGAAGCGGAACTTAATTAACCTAGGCATGGAAGAATAAAAGTCAATCAAATTTTGTCTTTAATTAAACACACACACACACACACACACACACACACACATACACACATATATATATATATATATATATATATACACACATATATATATATATATATATATATATATATATATATATATATATATATATATATGTGTGTGTGTATATATAAGTCTATGTACCTACTACATCATAGGCATTTGTCATAAAATGATTGACTCTATTTGAACGAAATTAGACATGAAAGTGCCATTGATATATGTTGTATGTTCATCATTTTTAACATACCAATTGAATTGAAGTTAAACATTTTTAAATAGGTACTTGTGTATATAAACTTATGTAGTATACACGTGGTTTGTGTATACTACATAAGCTGTGTGGTTAATAGTAACGTATCCACTGGAAACTATTCCACCTTTGTCCGTACTAATTTGATTATTTAGTACGGAGTTCTTATAATGCACTGCGGCACGATCGGCTTCCTGTAGCCGGCTTCGCTCTGAGAACTTGGGAATCCTGTGAGGCTATAAAATGCTATTACATAATTGAAATTCAATTTGGATTCTCAAGTTGAGGTAATTAGGTAGCAAATACGACTGAATGATTTTGGTAAATCAAACATGCGCGGTTGGTATTAATTTTCATCACGGGTAGGTTAAATAGTGGGTGCGTGTCGCGCATTTCTCTCCCCACCCGAGTATAATCGGCATAGAATAATCTGCGTGACACAAACTACATTTACAGTAATGACTGAAACTGACTCTAGGCATTTTTCATTGTTGTCAGAATTTTATATCTAAATATCTCAATGTCGTAACGGTTCACCTAAAATCAGCAGCTGTCAGTCTGTTATCGTAGCGTAATTTAAAATAGGCGAACGAGAATATGTTTGATAATTTACATTTTTTAAATTTATTATTTTTCAATATTTTTAAGTTATTATAATAATCATACATTTATTACAAGACAACACAGTCCAATACATACACTCTTAATAAGTCATAATACACTTTTAATTATTTTTATAGTTATCTATTTTTTGTATTTATTTTGGTCTTAGTATTTTCTTTGCTCTTGTTAATGCCATCCCACTGGAACCGTACATTTTTCTGGGATAAAGAGTGTGTGTAATTCCAGACTATATAACCTATGTTTGTGCTAAATTTAATCCAGATCCGTTCAGCCATTCTGACCTGACTGAGTAAAAAACGTCCATCCAAACTTTCGCATTTATAATATTAAAGTATAGATAGTGTACAGTATACAAGTATATATTCAAAACCCTTTTGTGCTTACAGAACCAAATCGTCTCTACATCTAATATCTTTACGTTTATCTTTCTTGTATAAGGAAATCCTATTCAAAATTATCCAATTTTCTGTACGAGATCCTTAATTTAAATATTATGCCTTCGTTTTCACGTTTTTTGCTTGTCGTAATAGATCATTTAAAATAAGGACCCTCGATTTTGTTGATCGAAGATAATATTTCGTGATTGAATTGTTGTTAATGTTGTTTAGCGGATTTTCAGTCAACAATGATTATTATATTTATACGGGTTGATTTTTAGGGTTACAATACTTAAAGGTGAAACGGAACCTTTGTGGACTCACTCCGGTGTCTATGTGTTACATACAGGTTATTAAATTAATATATTATGTTAGGAATTTCTAAAGCTTTTGGCGTATTATGTAGAATCTGGAATAAATAAAAAAAATAATTAAATGCTCCCGAATGAGAAAATTAAAATTTAAAATTTGAACAATGTCATAAAGTGAGAATCAGGGAACTGAAAGAAATTTTCTTTGCTCATTTCAAAACGTTTTTATATATCTTTGATTTATAACTTATAAACAACTATAACTTTAAAAACATATTATGTCCCTTATATTTTTATACTTATTTTTGTTTATTGTTTAGGTTTTATAATTTAGATAAAAATGAAAAATCTGAAATATGGGGGCAAGCGCTTTATAAAACTACCAAAGTTGGTCACCTAAATACAGTGACAGCGGCCGAGCGGGGAATGTTGAAACTACCTTGTAACATTCGAATTTTATAATTCTATAAGAAAAAAAAAACAAAAGATATATTAGACAGAGTAAGATTTATATATATATATATATATATATATATATATATATATATATATATATATATAAAGTGACATATATGTATCGTATCGTATTGTATATAGAAGTGCACAGTACCCATGTGCAAGTCGAACTCACATATGAAGGGTCATATGTGAGTTCGACTTGCACATGGGTACCTGTTGAATATCATACGAGTCAATGTCGATAAATTCATTCTCAAAGATTGGATTCCCTAATTGGATATAACCCCTAAAAGACAAATATATTTAACCCTTACTTGAATCATTCATTATAAAACTAAATTATGTATAATAATAAAGTGTATTAATTTGTAATCTGTCTAAGAAAATTGTTGCACACGTTTTAACAGTAACCTAAAGTAAATAGCACAAGAATAATGCTAACACTATTCACTTTAATACTTTCTACAGTTCTATTGAAATAGGAACGTTGGAATCGCCCCAGAAACATACCATTTATAATTTGATTCGCAATTAAGATCCCATTTAGGTATTTTACGGGTATCTGAACAATTCGTAGACTTTAAAGGAGTAAGTCCATAATGAAATTTAATGATCCACAAAAGGGATCTTTTGGGATTCTTTTTAGGGTTATAAAATCGAAATATCCGTCTGCCTCTCTCTCTTGTACATCACCTTATTTTTGTCAAAACTACTGGTTATATAGATAGTATTGTTACAAGTTGGGTCAAATACAAGGACATCTGCCTGCCCTAAAACCAGGTTTTATGGCAGGCAGATATGTATCCCTTATATTTGGCCCAACTTGTAACACTACCCCCCTCTTAGTTATGCTCGTCCCGAGCATCATTGCTTCCGTGGTAGCGGGCGAGCCGATCTACATGTACAATTTTCGATTTTCCTCTTACTCCTTGTTTTATCCGATACGTGAGGTCGTTGATCCGCGTTATAACTTTGTAAGGTCCTTCCCACCGAGCTTGAAGTTTCGGGCTTTTCCCTTTTCTTCTAAGTGGGTTATGAAGCCATACTAGGTTGCCTTCGTTGAAGCCACTGCCCTTGGCACTTCGATCGTAACGGATTTTCATCTCTTCCCCAGTCTTCAAACTGTTCTCACGAACCATCGAGTGTACGTTATTCAACTTATCTTGAAGATCGCTCACATAATCTGGCAATGGTGTTGGGTATCTGGCGATGTCCCAGTTATAGCGTCAATTGGAAGTCTCATCTCTCTTCCAAAGTTAACTTTGGCTGTAGTAGCCCCGGTACTTTCGTGTTCGGCCGATTGGTACGACATCAGGAATACCGATATGTATTGGTCCCAGTCCCTCTGATGGTCATCGACTACCTTAGCCAGGTGATTTTCCAGAGTCTGGTTGAACCTCTCAACACAGACTCTATAGTAATTCCAACGGCATTTATTTTAATTCAAGTCCCGTAGCTTGTAACAGTATATATTCTATTTGTCGCTATATAATGATTTGTTGAGATCATAAAAACCGTCAATCCGTTACATATTATATATATAAATGAGGGATAAACAATACTTTCGCTATATATGTAGTACATAACCATAGCTTAGAAAGGTATTGGTAAATTGTATATCTTGTACAATTTTAATTTAACTCAACAGGTATTGAAAATTAATTTTGAAATTCTTAAAAGGGTGTTGTTACTCTTTTTTACTTTTGAACTAGGATGGACCAGCTTGAGTAATATAGTTAAAAAATACTTTTAAAGATAATGTATTTGAGTAAGATCCATTGAGTAATTTTTGAGACATTGGGGTATTTACGATTAGATATATATTATTAGGATTTCGTAATAAAATAAACCAAAACAGTATATGTTCTTTTCCTTTGTGCTACACTCCATTGTGTGTGAACTGACACGCACTTGGTGGACTTTACGGTTATATTTTGCAAGCAGGCACTTGGAAATTTAAAACAGAATTCGTTCTTTTTGATCTAAAATTTGAAAAACAATTTATTTCGGATTATCTTTAAAAAAAGTGCCACGATTACTTCTTAACGTGTAACAGCATATTATAAAAAGCTTTCAAACTTGCTTTAACAAAAGTACTTTGCAAAACCTTTTAAAGGAAGCAACACGAAATTGGGATTGTATCCGCGGGCGAGGACGGAGCTTATCGACACCATACTGCTACATATAGATTTGCACTAGTGTTTCCTCCCTTGATGGTTTTCAAGAATCTCATAAAATTAATAAATGAATTAAAGACTAAGTAATTTATCTACTAAAACTAGGTAGGTATATATATATATATATCTGTGTATATGTGTAATGTATATATACACATAAATATTATCGTAGCCACTTTATGTACTTGCTAGAAATGTTATGTTGTAATGATTATTGTTGCATTATGTTGCATTGCATCAGGATGTTTTCCTTCACCGTTGTTAGCACGTGGTAATTGTAACAATATGCACATTAGATCAGAAACCTGACTAAGCGGTGCATACGTTCCGGCCAGGATCGAAGCCGCACCCTTTGAATTCGGGACGCGTGCGCTAGCCATTAAACTCTACCACGACTTATAATACCATTAATACTATATTATTTTTATAGTGTAAACAATAATAAAAGTTTCCAAAATAATATAGAATATATTAATGCACATATATAAGAGACGAAATAAAATGCCTTTATATTTGATTAAAATTCGAAATCTTGAAAAGGATCTTTAGTACATATTCCTCCAAAAGCCTTGATTAGTCACATAAATAAGTGTAATTCATTAAAAAATGTAGATAGGGGTGTTATATCTTGACGCGGGTTTGTTTGCCAATATTTTTACAGCCACCATATTGTTTGAGGTGAGTGTTAATTAAAATGATTGTCTCGCTTATTATTAATTTATTCTATCCTTATTATGTATATGCACTTATGTATTTTACAAACATGCAGGTGACATACATACAAATCGAGGCCAATGGTAAAAGATTCTGTCAAACGCATCTTAGCACCTACAACAACACCGAATTTTATATTCTAGTGTGGATCCCATAGTTAACCGAACCATTTATGTTATGTAATGTTAATAATACTACTAATAATGTAAATGTATTTTTTTTGGAAAATAAGTTGAATTGAATTAAATTTCGATTTCCTATGATTTATTCTGCTTTGCCATTATTGCCACGGCAATAAAAGACATGCCGTTGTAATTTCTGAAGCATACCATTTTTATAAAGGTTTTTTATGTAGCTTTATTCGCAATAACTTCTGCACTTCGACTTGGGAGAAACTGATTTTTGGCATGATTACATGCCAGAATGCATTCATTGTACGTGGTAGAGCCACGCTGGAGTCATTATCTTGATTACAGCTCTGAGAGCCGGCTCGATCGATATGATACCACGTTTTCACAGAATATCGGCGTGTAACGGTTAGCCTAGTGCTAAACGTGTTTCGTACGTTGAGTTGGAGCTCCTGATGGCCCATTTCCCCCTGCCCTATACTATTTTTCCTATCCCATCCTTTCTGTACTATTTCTCCTGTCTGATCCCTTTATCTTTTTTTTATCGCAAGAGTTCAGCAGACAGGTAGACGGCCCACTTGATGGAAAGCGGTTACCATCGCCTATGGACATTTGCAACACCAAAGGTGCTACAAATGCGCTGCTGCTCTCTGAAGGGAGACTGGAACCTGGTCACTAATGCCGGAACACAACTCAAGGTTGTTATGGCGACATACTTTAGACCAGGGGTGGTAGTCATCCAGTCGGGCAAATGCCCTACCACCTGGCTGTGGGTTGTTTAGTCGCCTCTTACGACAGCCCGCCCGGCCGCAGGAAATTGTATTCTTTCTCCGTTCCTGCACGGACGAAAATCTTATCCCTCTATATCACCCCAAAGGCTGGTACCGCATTGGCTTCGTCCCTGATGGTGCAAATGTCTATAGGCGGCGGTAACCACCTTCCATGAGCTACGCCGTCTGCCTGTTGGCCAGCTTCGAATTAAAAAAATGGATTTAACACACATGTAAACATAAAGTACAGTTATGTGCCTAATGTTCACCTCCGATCTTAAATTTATCTAAATACAAAATTACATGAAATCGCATAATATAACATAGGTGGTAAAAATAAACGAACACACAACCCATCAAACTCACTTTCATGTTTGAGAGATTGATGAATAATGAAATATTACTGTGTATTATACTTAATCAGAAAGTTTGGTGGGAACTTGAGAGTCATGTTTTGCTGTGTAGTTTTATTTAAAAAAAACAGTCAGGCTTTCACCTAATGCCTATTTGCTTGAAGATTATTCCAAAACTAGTTAGATACATAAACCGTCTTAAGTTATATTTTAAAAAGAAAAAGAACTCTACTTGAAATTCATACTTCAGTATGGATGTACAATAACAAATTATGAGGAGATAAAAACACCCGAGAAAGAATTTCTACGGCTACTTGGGGAATCGTTAAATTTTCATTACAGGTCGCAGTTTCATTGCACTTTAAATTATACTCGTGAGGTTTGAATATTAAAATGAGTTGTGACATTTTATGTTTGACTGCAACAGGTAGATGCTTAGTTCACAATAATCACCATACTGTTGTTTCTTTGTGTGTGATGGAATAATGTTAGATTGGTCAAATAGTGGAAACAATATGCGCATTTGAAAAGTAAAATGTGAAAAGGCTTACGCATGAATTCTCTTGACGGAAAGCTACTCCGACTAGGACAACTAGTCGGTTTCTGTGTTCCCAGATTCATACAATCTGGAAGTGTAATGAATAGTATCTCCTTATAAGTATGCCTCATGCTAGTCGCATTGTCACTTAATATCAAGTGAAATAACGGCCAAATGCAAATAAAGAGAAGACGACGAAAGTGGTGGCCGGCGGCATTTTGGCTCCATAATGTACCTACTCCATTATATTTATTACGCACCATAGTTTAACGTATAATGCTAATACATATATATATATAGTAAAAATATTTTGTTTGCATGTGCTATGTTTACTTTTAATCTATTAATCAGTGAAATAAACAAACTTATGAATAAAAAATAATGTTGGATCTCAGAGTTAGAAAAATGAAAGGCTTTCATTTTTCTAACTCTGAGATCCAACATTATTTTTTATTCATATATATATATATTTATTATTTACGAGTTATTTATATTAACTTTTATATAGAACGGTTCAGATTGAACCCATAAATATGACATGAATGACAATGGCACGACCATTGTCATTCTTAGCTAAGGAACGCGCCATAGCTTAATTGAATTAATAATTTTAATTTGCGAACACGTTCAAGTTTTTTTATGTCGAAGAAGCGATATCAGAGCATTTGTTTATTATAGATAGATAGATAGAACATGCTTATTGTTCACCACATACTCATAACATAAATAAACAATTTATAGTAGTCACATTAAACAGTAAAGGCAGCAACAATGGATGGCCTTATCACTTTAGAGTGCTCTCTTCCAGATAACCTGGGCTATGGATTTTATAAACGAAATCGCAAGTGCATGACAGTGGTGCAAATTAAATGCATAATTAGGCATGTATAAATCTTACATAATACATATACACACTTAAAATAAATAAATTTACATGCAATTAAGTAGTGAATATTTATTATAGTGTGAGGTAATATAGTTGTATCAGTTTTTAAAAACTGGGGAGTGTCTTGGACCGTCTTTCTTCGGACAATGAGTTTCGTAGTGGGGCAGCATGCACAACTAGGGATTTGGTGTAGAATGTAGAAACGTGTGTAGGTGTTTTTAAGGCAAGATTACGTGAAAGGCGCAAATTGAGGGTGTGAGATATATGGAGGAAACTGAAACTTATCGTTTCGAATTATATTGGGTTTTCATATCTATGAAAAGTAAAGTGGTCGTGTCAAGGTATTTGTTTAATTGTAAGCACATGTTACAGATAATTACAACAAAGTCGTAATATTCAAAGCGTTGAAATTGATTGAGCTTTTACTGAGATTGAGTTAAAGCAATTACTGAAATTACTTTAATCTATCAATCGATTGAGTTGTTTCTTGTTTATTTAGTCAAAGCTTCTCATGATTCAATTAAGCGGAGCAGTGACAAAATTTATGTTGTAATCTGAGAGGTCTTCTCGTTTTTCATTAATTGGACGTTCACTGAGAAGGTTTAATGATGACTTATTTTACAATCTAAAAAATAACTGGTAATTAAAAGGAAAGTATCCCTTCAATATTTCTTTAGTTCGCTAGTTGTCTTTTTATAAGATTTTGTTAAATAATACTCGATTTAAAAAGGGATTAGTTTTAAGTTTGCATGAAAATGTATAATAAAATTTTAAGTAGGGTAAAATAGTAACCACTTTTACAAAAATGAAATAAAAATTATTGCGGTAAAATCCCTTTAATAATAAACGTCAATAGTATAAATCAATGTAGTACTAATAATTCGACAACGCCCCCGCAATTACCTATAGGTTATAAAAGTAGATCGGATTTTTTGTCATATCTGGCCTCAAGTTCCTTAATTCGCTTTTCGTGATAGGTCCGGATTTTTGTTTTACTATGAGAATGTAAGTAATAAAGGTTTTAATCGGTAATCAAAATGTGTGCGCGCCTTTGATCTATGTAAGGCGTCATTGTGCAGTTGAGTTCACATAGTGAATAGAGAGTTCACACGAATGGTATGTTGAATAAACTTATTCAAAAGGGATATAGATGTATATATAGTGCATAGAATTTGTGATAATTCACGCGTAAGATTACCTTCCACAGATGCTTGTATGCTTAGTGCTTACCAAAGATAAATCATACAGATCTAATACATGATAATTTTTAATATGTTTTCAGAGTCATGGAATCGAATATACAATAGAAGTTTAAAAAGGAGAGATGAAAAAGTATACAAATGAAAAAGTCGCTAAATCGGCAACAACACCAGCAGCTTCATTAGAAAAATATATGTATACTAGAGTTTGACCCGCGGCACGGCCGCGGGGTAAACTCTAGTATACATATATTTTTTTATAACTCTAGAGTGCCTGCCTTTGTTTAAACAGAAGGCGTTACATTGTATTAAATTTTCATGTTAGTGCCCCCGGAAGTTTCACTTCATTTTATATCGCAGACTATCCCATCTCCCGGGATGAAAAGTATTTATGTACATTTTAGGTATTAAAACTACATTTAAACAAAATTACAGCAAAACCGATCCGAAACAGACAGATCAAGTTACTATCACATTTTTTTTATAGATGATTATTTTTATATCTATATACTTGAGAAATGATTGGTCTCCCATACAAACTTTCATCCTCATTTCAACTCGTTCTAGTTTTATTTATCTATCCCCCGTCTATTTATTTGTAAACTACATAAATGACAAAAATAACAAAAAAGACAAAAATGACCAAAATGACAAAATTGATCAAAATGACAAAATTGACTAAAATGACTAAAATGACCAAAATTACCAAATTGACCAAAATGGTAAATCACAAATAAACCTATACTACTTTCTGGGATAACCTTTACATAAATCTATCCCATTATCCGGGATAAAAAGGAAACCTTGTCCACCCTCGATATTAAAGTTACATACATACCAAATTTCAGCCAAATCGGTCCAGTAGTTTTTTCGTAAATGCATAACAAACAAAGAGACAAATATAGTTTTATCCCGAAAACTATCCCATTTTTCGGGATAAAAAGTATCTTATGTTCATCCACGGCATCGAAAATATATAATACTGAGTTTCAGCCAAATCGGTCCTTTAGTTTTTCCGTGAAAACGGAGCAGACAGAGTTACTTTCGCATTTATAATATTAATTAATAAGGATGAAATAGAATCATAGAGTAAAGTAAAGCATGTATTTATACATATTAACAAAAGTTTTACCGATTAATTATTTTTAATTTATTGTTTATTATATTGTATTTATTTTCTCTGCCAATAAAACTCCATTCGAAAAAGCGCTTCAGTTCCGAGGAACTCCCCCCTTGGGATCCATGGTGTCGATATCGCGAACGATGTGCAGTTCAGGGGCCATCTTGAAAGTAAGGCAAAACTTGCCTTCAGGAAGCTGGGAGTGCTAAACCGGTCTAAGCAGTATTTCACCCCGCGGCAACGTCTTGTGCTTTATAAAGCCCAAGTGAGGCCGCATATAGAGTACTGCTCACACTTGTGGGCTGGGGCACCCCCCTACCAGCTAAATCCCCTGGACAGTATACAACGTCGAGCCGTTTGCATTGTCGACGATCCCATACTCACAGACGGCTTAGATACGCTTGGCCTTCGGAGAGATTTCGCGTCTTTCTGCGGATTCTACCGACTGTACAATGGGGAGTGTTCCGAGGTACTATTTAGAATGGTGCCTTCGTCTTCTTTTTACCACCGGACCGCACGCCATCGGCTGGGCGTTCATCCCCACTTCCTAGAGCTGCTTCGCTCTTGTACGCAACGGTTCTTTAGAACGTTTCTCTTGCGCATCGCGGGGATTTGGAATGAGCTCCCAGCCGTGGATTTCCCACAGCGCTAAAATATGGGGTTTTTAAAAATGATGTCATAAAATTTCTTCGAGGCCGACAGCGCGTGAGTGACACCTCTGGTGTTGCAAACGTCCATAGGCAACAGTAACCGTTTTCCATAAGGTGGGCCTCTGCCTGTCTGCTGTACCCCAGCTATAAAAAAAAATTGGTTTAGAAACTTTGGTTAAGTATATATTTTTGAAATAATTTTGAATACATTTATTTGGTAACTGTTGCGCAAAGGGAGCAATTACAGCCTCGATAACTTGAGCACATAAAAAACACGTTCAGAACAAAATTATGCGAAAAATTACTTGTGCTGTCAGTTCCATGCAACAAATAAATCTCTCAAGGCAGGAAATAAAGTTTTATCTGGGTAGTACCTTTTATAATGTTACATATTAACTTATTATAGTTAGCTCATACTACTTTCAGAAAAGATTTTGTATTAAGCAATTATAAAAATTCAAACAGAAGCTTACTCTGTAAGAGTAAAGTAGGTATAAAAAATATAGGATATTTTTTCTCCCACAATCGCGAAAATTTTTCGCCTAATATATAAGTATATTTATACGGATATTTTTAAAGACCAATCAATGTAGGTACGTTCCCGGAGATTTAGATGTTTTTCCGCGTTGTTGTAGATTGCGTATATACTGTTTTTCCTCTTCCAATGTTTTAATTTCTCTCCATATCTAATTATACAAAAAAAATATATACCTAAGGAATGTTTATTCCAATTTATCTATATCACTTTAAATAAACGTATAAGTATAAAGAGTAGAATAAAACTACATAAAGCAAAAGGTGTGGATCGTAGCAAGGGAGATCCGTTGCCTCTGTCGACCCCTATAGAAAATAAGCGTGGTAATATGCATGTATTTACATTACTATCTCTTACGTCGCCGGTAGTAACCTTTTTTTCGTATAAAGATAGGTCGTACGGGTCGATGCTATCTCGATAACGCTGTCAACAACAGTTCTGCCGGTGCTATCGCCATACGCATCTGTGTCGGGCAATCGTGAAGATTTATGGGGATGGAGTAGTACTATAAAACTTACTTTATTATTCCATCAAATCTATAGCTGAGTCAGACGACTGCAGATTAAATAATATCGTTTATTGGGTCATATTCGTCGTAAATACTTAACAAGATTGAAATTTTAAGTTATACTTTTCAATTAAATTCTGCTTCTGGTATTGCGTATGTTTTTCCATTAATTATAATTAACTAAAATCTTACTTTGTGTTTTTTTATTGAATGGAGCTGGCAAATAGACAGACGGTCCACCTAATGAAAAGCGATACCGTCACCTATGGACGTTTGCAACACCAGTTGTCAGTCTTTAGAATGAGATACGGGGGATGGGATAGAAGAAATGAGATAGGAGAAATGGGATAGAAAGAGGGAGGAGCTAGTGGGCAACGAGAACTCTTATTCACCATACAAAACACGATTAGCTCAAGGCTTACCATTTCTTTTATTTATTTTCTTTCCGATAGCAAACCTCCTTAAAGAATTAGTTTCCGTACATAGGTACCTACTTAATTTGTATGGTCACAATGCCAAGGTTCTTTATGGCCATGTAGACGAAGTGATCAAGATCATCATCATTGACATTTCATCATTTTTATGAACACTGTTCTCTGTGGTCTAGTAATCTAAGTGTTGACCCACCTGGTAGGGACCTTGGCACGCAGAGATCCCGGATTCGATTCTTGGTGGGATAAATTTCTTAAACGACCTTTCCATGATTTACTCTGGTCTAGGTATCTTGGAAAGGCCCTAGAGTAGTTCGATGTATTTTACCGATAACGCAAGAATTACTGACTGATTAACTTTGAAATATACAATGTGTGTGTTTGTTTATTGATTTATTTATTATGAAGTTTAAGATAGATAAGTATGGTCTATAAGGATGTCTTAAGCGCGGCGTTTTAAATTGATTTTTATTTCGACGTTTCGACCTCTTTTGAATAACCGTGATCTCGGAGGGCAAATATGTCAACTGTCAGTGAGTAATATTAAAGTTATTATTTATCTTACTCCCAACTTGTTCATTTTATTTTAATTTTTTATGGTTATTATTTACTCTATGGGAGTTTAATCGAATCTACTACCGCTTCGCAACATATTGTGGGAGATCTATTTCTAAAAAAAATAAGGATTTTAAAAGATATTCATCAAAAGGAATACTGGGCAGAATCACTAAATAACCCCATTTAGACACAACGTAAAAGCAAAACAAAGATTGTTGTCATTTATAGAATTTATTCTGTTTCATCTTAATCTTAAGATGAAAACGTTATTTTTACTATTAAAGTAAAAGTTTAATGACTTTAAGATCAATTTTCCTTTATATTCGTGAGTAAATATGCTTTATATATAAATATGTACAAAAACAAGTAGTGAATTAGTTTGCTCTTCGAAAAGATACTAACGGAAATCATCTTTATCATCCTTGCGTTAAATCTTGACTACGTTCGGAATATTCGCGACCTAGGTCACTTTCCTATTTTTTCTTTGCTATTTTGCATTATCTTCAACATCTCTAATTATTGTGAGAGTGTGGGCGTGTGTAGGTTCAAAATTTTGGAACAAATACAAAGTAGCACTGTACATAGTAAACCATGACAATTTAGCAAGGTATCAAGGGCAAATTTTTCGGAGTTCTTAGTTAGCAACAAATAGATACACATTTTTTTTTAGAAATTTATATTTTTCATACAAAATTAAATATTAAAGTTTGAAATGGACTATATCTAAATTTACTTAGTGATTAACGAACTCATATTTCAAATGACGTGGGTTCGATTCTTGGCCGGGAAGCATGCTCCACTTGGCAGTTTTCTGACCTAATGTGCATATTGTTATGATTATGACTTTCGGCCGGTAAAGGAGAACATTGTGATGAAACCTTCTTCACATCGAGATAACCGATGTGTTAAACCCGCCAAATCGTTTTGGACAAGCGTGGCGGGTGTAATGTACATTCCCCTAGAAATAAGGAGGGTTGAGCCTAGCAGTCAACTTCAATAACATGGGTTATCTACATTTAGTACTCGTCACGTCCTATTGAAGACGCAGGCCCAAGACAATGTTGGCTTGACGTCGTGAAGGATGATATGACTGCGAATGGTTTAACAATGAGAAACGTGGAAGACCGTGCGAAGTGTAGAAGAAAAATTAGGATACTGGTGCTGGAATTCCGAAGCCGAGGTCCCGAACGTAACGATTTAGCGTTAAAATTATGACGATGTTGGTATATCAATCTTGTTTTATTTCCATATGCCGATTTATATAGTCTACTTGCTATATTAAAGTTCAATATAATTTACAAACAAATGGGCGATTTTTGACATAAACCAATTTATTACGGTTAATGAAATAAAAAACGTGTGCGTTGACACAGACGACAGAAGTGATAACTTAAACTAATCTAAGTTGAACTATTTAATATTGAAGTTGTTTAACTTGAGAAAAGCTTAGGTTATTACTTAAATTTTATGTATATAGCGCGTGGGTTAGAGTGAGAGAGGAGGAGCCTGCCTACCGCCGCCGTATGCGTGAGAGAAAGTCACGTTTCAGTCAAATGACAGGAGCTTCGAGAAATGTCACTTTAGTAAATTATCTACTCATAATCGCCAATTTTATTTTTTCCATTCAGAGAACATTCCTTTAACTTGCTTTCTTACATTATGATAACACAAGGTATAATAGATTTGCTCCTGAATATTTACATTATATAACAGTACAGAGTAACAGAGCACTTATACCTCCTTCCAAGGTTACGTTACGTTATTATCCATATAGCCACATTTATAAAATAAGCATCAAGCAGTCAGTTATTGTTCATAGTTTATTACTTGTCACGGCAAACAAACAAAAAGTGCTCATGTTCACAGTTTATTATTTAATTTTATGTGTGTTTCCAAAAGAAGCTGTATTAGGCATAAAATATCTATTTTAAATACATAGTTATTCTGTTATCGGATTAGTCTGTTGATTATATTTCCCAAAAAATATAGATTTGACACTTATCTGTATAACGAATGAAATGTTTTTATCATCAACATCATCAATAATGACATATTTATATGAAAAATATAACAATCGACAAAGTGTATGTTCTAGATAAATAATAAAATTCTATTGCAAATAGCATTTTTGTTGAGAAACAAACAGTGAGCATACATGTAGCTGCAGTATTCTAAGCAATTGTATTGTTGCAGCACTCTTTATTTGCATATCGGTTGGCTGTTGGCTGTTGTTATAGAGTTTTATTTGCAAAACAAAATGCGCGAGTTAAAGCGGGATCTGCGGGCCCTGGGCGCATGTTGCGACGCATGTGTCGAGGCGCGGCGTAGCCCGTATGTGACTCGTTTACATTTTTGCACACATCGTTTACAAACATTATATTGGAACGTAAACATTACTCCCCAGTGACGTCGACGGGCTCATTATTTACAAATTTATCGCATTGTCTAACAAATAAAGGAATGTATGGTATGTTCAATAAAACATCAGCCGTAAGAGAAATCTCATGTGGTGCGCAGATTTTAATCTAAGAAATATGTGTCAAATTATTGTAAACGATTCTATTTTATGGCAGTTTTGGCCGTGGAAATTAAATTCTACCTTAATAACACGGTCGTATGAGCCTGTACAGATTTCGCTTTCTAAATAACTTTAAGCATGTTTCTGTGAGTTGCGTTTAATTTAACGACAGAATGGACATTTTTTATCTACCATAACGCTGTACCATATTTAAACACTTACGTATAATTCTCAATAATTTTACACATTGAATATGAGAGATGATAAAAACAGAATGAAAATCAACAAAAAACTGTATTATTTCTTAATAATTAAGGTTAATTATTACAAATTAAACCAGAAATTATTTATTCATACCGTTGTTACACATCAATTAAAAGTATTATATCGTATCAATTCATGTCATAGATTCTTAGATTTATAAACTGAAAGTAAAGATTTACTTCATCATCAGTCTACATAACATTTTGCATTGAGCTACTGAAAACTTGGTACACTACCTGTAGAAGCTAGTTCCAGAGAATGTATGGCTTTAACCTATGAGTGTTTGCTTAGTTAACATTGCACTGCGCCAAGAGAGATTACAAATATGTCACGAAAACCACTATTAGTTCAATGTTAGTATAACTACAAGGTCAACTTCATGAGAATAAAGCAAGAAAGAGTGCGTTGTTCTCACATTTGTATATAATCTAATTTAAAAATCTAATAATGCCTATATTTATTGTGTACCTATTTATACTATACGATGTTTTGGAGTATTCTGAAAGCAAACCTGTAGAAAACTTTAATTAGCTAATAAGCTTTTCTTTACAAAACAACAGAGCGTAATACTATCTCACCATAGCTGGCGTTGAGGTGAACTAAAAACTACCAGGAAGAATTCTAAAGTTTAACTATTTAGCCAAATGATTTTTACTTTCAAGCTTACTTATTATTTAATAAGCTTCAAAATAAAATCCTTTGTGGTCACGTTACTTCACCGGTGCCTTACTAAAAAATACACATGTATTCCTACAAAGAATTAAATTCAAACTCACAACTATTTGTAGGACCTATTTCTTGTGTGTTAAAGAAAGTATTTGTAAGATTGTATACGTTCATAAATTATGTACATATATAGACGGATGTATAATTATTCACCTCCTGTTCATGTTTCTAAATAAACAAATGAGCAAGTTTTCAAGGAATGATCATAAAGTGATAATGATAAGAACATATCTATTAAAAACAAAACTACTACTATATACTATTAGGAACATATCTATTAAAAACCGACGTCACACTAAAAACCAAAAAATAAATATTTAACCAACTTCTTTCTACAACATCTTGAAGTCGGTGCCAAGTAAAACATAAAAGAAAAAACAACAAATTTACAAAATATAGTATTATTTTGGTTTTTAGTGTGAAGTCAGGTTTTGTTTATATTAAAAAAATAATTATGTATTTTACTTTTTACTTACGCAAATACTTCAATAGCTTTAGAAATAATATCTTAAGCACCTGTAGAAATTTTACAAGTGCGTGCCAGTTGTATAATTTCTATACAAATTGTATACAAATTTACCATCTGACTCTTCGGTGTATATGCTTTTCAACCAGGGTTGCTCTCGATTTCCTTGCGACTCACTAATCAGATACTGATTTGGTGACGAAGGGGAACACACTCTTTCGAATAAAAAAAAAACAATTTGAAAATTGGTCTACAATTGACAGAGAAATCGCGTATCCAAAAAAATTGAACGCCTGTAGAAAGTCTAATACAGGCACGCGTAAACAAGTTTTTTTAAAAGAATTTCGGCGCACGGCGTTCTTTAATAAGGTTTATTCTAGATTTACTTGGAATCCACTAATCAGATACTGAGATGGTGACAATGGGACCGATTCGGGAGTATAACATTTCGATAAAAAAATATAAATAAATAATCGGCAGACAAACACACATATTGTATGTATATCCCCAAATTAAGCTAGTTACGCTTATATTATGGGTAATATACAATGGACTACTCTGGGGTCGATCCCAGACACCCAGACTATAGTAAATAACGGAGAAAATTCGTTTCCGAAATTTACCATACCAGGAATCGAATCTCCTCCTTTTGGAAGTCGGTTAAAAACAGGTAACCAATAATAGTTTATTTCTACTAAAGTAATTTTGATGGATTTTGTTATTTCGAAATCTGTATTGTAAGGGCATTTGTGTATGTATTACTGTGCATTATTATCAAGATTTTTTCTACTAAGTCCGTGAAGTCGAGGAGACGGATTTTCTTGTGGACTTCTGTACATTTTTGTATAATGCCTGTGAAGATCTCCATTGTAGCCCCGACAGAGTTTACCGTTCCTAATATCTATATGCATTAGGATCCGATTAAAAATATTTTATAGAATAGCTTTTTTATTTATAATTATAGTAACGGACATGAGTGATTTGTTATCTATTATTCAAATTACAATGGCCTTTTATTATCTTAAAAACTGTTCTGTCACGATGTCAACTACTACCTAAAACATATTATTATGAATACTGTAATTTTTTTAATTACGTATATAATACGTACAACAAATTTAAAATTAAATTTTCGGGTATTATGATGTAACGAAATTTTATCCTGTGAAACTTATATTTATGCTCTGCTGCACTACTATATATGTGTTTATATATGTCACGAAGTTATGTTCAAACTACAACAACAAATTTCAACATTTAACATTAAATCGTTTTCGAACGTTATCTAGCCGGAGCACACATGGAACTGAAATCATTGATGTTCAGGAAACGTGTTCTGCTCGGGACTGCATTAATATCCAATGGTGTTTATTCGTTCAACGAGGACTAATATTGTCAGCTTCATTTCATAAGCTCTGTATGTATTTGTCTTATTCCAAATCGGGACCTTTGTGTAGTTAGTGTTTTATTTGATTGCACGGTCAACTATCTAAGACGAGTTATTGTTTTATTATATTTTAATAAAAATTGGGGGCTTCGCGCATAAAATATAGCATATATTCTTTACGTTTAAATTTCTATTTTTACGTTGTAGCGAATTGTCATTTCACTCAGAGATGGTGTGACGACTAATATTTTGATTTGGGGACAGAAATTATAGAAATATTAAAGGAAAATTTATTTATTTTATTATTTATCTACGTTAGCATACTAATCGGTATCCATTATATACGAATACATATATACATGAACGAGCGTGTTGTTGAGGACAATTATTGAATAAGGAAACCTCTACAATTACAACTACACAGTATGGGAGCCATTTTAGAGAGAGCTAATAAAGCTTTTGATTAGTGATGTGTATAGATAAGAATGGACTCATTCGATATCTAACACATGTTAAAAGATAAATTCAAACTATTATAAATATGAAAGTCAATTCGTTCACATGCTTGTTTGTTACTTCTGTTTGTTACAACTTTGGGAATGTACCATTTGTCATGATATAGATAGATAACTCGTTTTTAGAAAATAAACTATGTAAAACTATATCGTAATGTTGGACACCCGATGGTTTACTCGGACCTACCAACTAACTCACCCCGATGTTCCGTCTCATCGCATCATGTCTGGACCAAAGGAATCAAATAGATAGCCGTCAGAGGCCCTGGCGGCGCTGGCTTATGGCAGCCTCTTATGGCTTATAAAGAGAGCATGTATTCCCTCTAATACCTTCATAACAGACGTGCGTGTGTGGCAGCACTATTTCTAGACCATTGCATGAACAATGAGTATGAGTATCCTTACCGTCCATGTTCCTTGTTGTTGTTAGGTCTAAAGAAACTGATAATTATATGTAATAGTCCCTCCTTCGACACCCTAGTCTACGAAAGCGGATCGACATCTAGTTTGCTGGCAAAGATCATGTGCTAACTAATGTACGTCCTAGTAATTATTAAACGGGTATTTTAATAATAATTGGTAGGGTATTTTCAGTTAAATTGCTTGGTTTTAGAACACAGTTTCTGTATGGCACCCTTTGTATTTATTATTTAAACGGTACATTGTAAACTATTATAAATTTACAATTTACATTGTTGCCCGCATACTATCAATTTACCTATATAATTGTCTACATGTCGTTTTCTCGTGTTGAAACAGCAAACTGAAAATATATGTAGTACTGTGTTGCCGGGCTGTACACAGTTCTTGCACTTTGTTTCTAATGCTATACTTGTTAGGTTTGGGTAATATTAAAAATGTACGCGTAGCCAGCTTTACCTAAAAATAACTTGATGCAATAAAATAGAAATATTAGTATAGTTTTAATTTTGCCAGATACTTTTAAGAGGCCTTAACTTTATTTAAATAGCTAATAATTGGGTGGTTGATAACTGAAACCAATTGAGATACTTTTTCGTTATACAGAATATTGTAGTATCCTAGATAATAGTGTATTAAATCATTTAAACTTTAAATCCTATAATTAATTAGTTTAAAAAGTGATAAAAGTAAATTGCGTAAAAGTAATTCTTAATGCTGTCACTTGGACCGTGGGATCCTGAGGCCATGAGCCTCTACCAAAATTTATCGAAACGACTCATTGACTCTTCAGGCGATCAGAAGGTTGGTGCTTGCTCCTACTAGAAAATGGAGGCCCATTGTCCGAAACTACCTCCTGGGTAATCCAAAGCGTGCAAATGTTTCTCTCAATACTTTTATTACAGCATTTGCCGTGGTACCATGCATTTGAAATATTTCTAACCATTTCGAAGTTGCATCTATTAAAATCAAAAAGTTTTCCCGTGAAAAGGACCTAAAAATCGACGTGTAGTCTAGACCATGGTTCTGGGATATAAGGCCAGGGTTGGGGTGTCGCGCGTGCTGGCCCTGAATTCTCCACTGCACAAGTAGTACACGTAGCGCATGCACGTTCGATTGCAGTGTCAACGCCTGGCCACCAAACTAAACTACGAGCCATACTTTTCATTTTTACCATCCCCAAATGACTAGCATGAAGTTCCTTTAATATGTATTCTACTAAAGTAACTGGTATCACTATCCTATAACCCCACATAATACAGCCGAAATCTAAAAATAATTCATTGCGGCGAATAAAATAAGGTTTTAAAGTTTCGCTATCACATTTTCTTGGCCAACCATTTTGTATATACCAGATCACTTTTTGTAATAACTCGTCTTTTTGTTGATGCTTAACTACCGTTTCTCTCGTTATAGGCAAAAAATTTTGAATAAAATTAATATAAGTGACTTCTTTTATCTGCCTTTTTTTAATATCTACTGGTAAGCGTGATAAAGCATCTGCTGCATTTTTATTGCTACAAACATATTCTATCTTATAATCATAACCTGCTAATATTACCGCCCAGCGTTGCATTCTACTCGCTGCCATCACTGGTATACCAGATTTGTCCCCAAAGATAGTCACAAGTGGTTTGTGATCTGTACGTAATGTAAATGTTCTACCGTAAAGATATTGGTGAAATTTCTTAACACCATATATTATGGCTAAAGCTTCTTTCTCTATTTGTGAATACGACTTTTCTGCCGCGTTAAGGACCCGTGACGCATATGCTATGGGTCGCTCACCCTCAGACGTAACGTGCGATATTACGGCTCCTACCCCCACGCTACTAGCGTCTGTTGTTAAAATCAGTGGTAGTTCAGGCGAATAGTGTGCCAACACCTCACTAGAAATTAACATCTCCTTTATACGGTGAAATGCAACATTGCACAGGTGATCCCATTCATATTTCACGTCCTTCTGTAATAATCTATATAACGGTGCTAAAATGGTACTTATGTTTGGCACAAATTTTGCATAATACATTACTAAACCTAAAAATGATCGTAATTCAGAAACATTAGATGGCACCGTGACTTTTTTAATTGCAAGAATTTTATTCGGACACGTATGAACCCCCTGTTTATCAATTACGAAACCAAGATATGTCACAGAGTCAGCAAAAAAAGAACACTTATTTTTTTTTATTTTTAATCCGTATTTTTGTAGTCTATTAAATACTTCATAAAGAGTCTCCAAATGAGACCGGTCATCCTCCCCTGTTATGATGACATCGTCCAGAAAAACACCCACCCTTGGTAAATCTGAGAAAATTTGCTCCAATTTTCTCTGGAAAATACCGGGGCTAGACGCTAAACCATAAATTAACCTGTTGTACATGAATAGACCTTTATGCGTGTTAATGACTGTATATTTCTTAGATTCGTCCAGTTCAAATTGAGCATACGCTTGTGACAAGTCTAACTTTGTGTATTTTTCCCACCATATAATTTGGCAAGCAAATCTTCCACCCTAGGTAACGGAAAACGATCCACTTCGAGGCATTTATTTAAAGTCACCTTAAAATCACCACATATGCGTATAGTTCCGTCCTTTTTCATGACGGGGACGATAGGCGTGGCCCAGTCAGACGTGGCCACCGGTGAGATCACTCCATCGCTCGTGAGCTGGTCGAGCGCGCGCTCAACCGGCTCACGCAGCGCATACGCCAGCGGCCTCGCACGCATGAACACCGGCCTCGCGCCAGCCTTCAGCCGAAACCCCACCTTGCCGCCTGTGAACCTCCCAAGCCCGTCCGAAAACACCTCACAATATCTGGAACTAAAATCATTCAAGTTAAATTTTGTATTATTAATTAGTATAATTTAATGTGGGTATATCGATTTCGAGTTCATTTATCCATTGTCTTCCTAACAAACTAGTTTTACCACACTTAATCACGTATAAGTCTAAGAATTTACTCTTGTCTTTATATTTTACCAAAAGTTTAATTTTTCCCATCGGCTTAACAATTTCTCCCGTGTAGTATCTTAAAATTAATTGACATTCCATCATTTCATGATTACTAAAATATTTTTGATAACACACATAACTAATGCACGAAATTGCACTACCCGTATCAATCTCCATTGACAACATTGTATTATCGACACTGATGTTTATGGTGTATGGTCCAAGCTTATTTACTTTTTTACACATAAAGAGTAGTTGTTTACCTCGTCACTACTAATATCTTCCTCTATAGTACCTTCCATTTCTTCATCTTGGACATTATACATTGACGAAGAAGATCGAATTCGCGGGCACATTTTTTTTAAATGTCCCTCTCGGTTGCACACTCTACAAACGTACTTTTTAAATTTACATATACTAGGTTATGTTTTCCCCGCAAACTTTGCAATTGAATAACTCAGCCGGAATTGATTTTCCCTGCCTTGATGCAACTGTCCGCCCGCTCCGCTCAGTCACAATCGCTCCGCTTGTGAACTTTGCGCCACCGGCTCGCGCTGACTCCATACGCGCGGACTGCGCTTGCATACCGCTGCTCCCGCCAGCGGTTGCGTAGCCTCGGTCCCGGTTGCTGCCAGGCTGGCGATTTCGCCATTTAACTTCTGTCATCTGGTTCACAAAGTTATCTTCACCTAGTTTTTTGGTCCGGTTTTCCATTAAAGCTGCGTCTGTCTCAGCTGTCTCCATAGTTATAGCCATTTTAAATGCTGAATCAAATGATAACTCCTCTTCTGCAAACATCCTTTGCCTAATGTTATCATTCAGTAATCCACATACGAACTGGTCTCTTAAATTTTCCTTTAAACTTTTGGAACAAAACCCACAGTGTTTTGTTAATCGTTTCAAATCTGCCACATACTCGGCTATACTTTCCCCTTGTTTTTGTATACGCTGTCTAAACTTAAACCTTTCTGCTAAGTAACTTGGTTTAGGCTGTAAATGTTTTGTCATAATTTCGACAAGTTCATTAAAGCTTTTGAGGCGGGTTTGTCAGGTGTACATAAATTAACCATCAATTCGTATGCTTCACTCCCAATTACAGTGATTAAAGTAGCCGTTTGTAATGTTGATTTTACTTCATTAACAATGAAATACTGTTCTAACCTGTCAATATATAGGTTCCAACTATCCTTCTCGAGATCAAACGGTTCGAGTTTTCCTACTGCCATTATAGTGTCTTAGCTTACTCGAACTTCACAATAACGCGCAACGCGAGTGATTCTTCTAATTCTCGTCGCCAATTGATAAATATCCAGGCACTAGCTTACTATTTATTGATATTTAATAAAGGATTCACTGATATAATTACACTTACCTCGGGCAACGAATCAGTATGACGATCCAGCGAGGAAACGTAACCAACCTTACCCATAGAAGACGGTGATCTAGGCTCAGTGTTCAACTTATAGTCTTGAGGGACTATGGGTAGAATACAATACAAATAGGTAAAGTTTTCTTGCATTGTATTCGATTATTCGATGTAATTTTATAATTGTTTAATTTTACAGAATTAATTAATTTAATTATTATTGTTGTTATTCTGAATTTTTTTTTTAATATTGATGTAATATTATTACTAAATATGTAAGATTTATTTATTCTTGAAAAATTAATTACTTTACTACATATTACGATATAGTCTATAGAGACTAATAAGTAATTTAATTTTAGCCTAATATTCTACATAATAAATTATATCTCAGAATGTGTCCATTGATTGCCACTTTACTTGGTCATTGTCTGTTAGGGCGCATTCACAAGTTCTCGTATCCTAAACATCACTTATATACAGTTTTAATATTTCAATATACACTACACTACTACACTAACTTAAATGGTTTAGTTTTTTTGAGTCTTCGCACTAGGTTTGTGGTGTCAAGCAGTTGAATTGCCTCGACATTTACAAGGTCAGCTTCTGCATATTTTTGTGCTATCTCTGTCACGAACTCCATTTTCAGGTCCCGGTGGAGAACGTCAATCCTTATGTAATGTGGTACATTTACGATATTCCTCAGTACTTTATTTTGAAATATTTGTATTTTTTGGATGTTTGTTTTTTGGCGCATCCCCATAATTGAATGCCGTAAGTCCATACTGGCATAAATACTTGTTTGCATATGAGTAGTTTATTATTTATTGGCAGCGGGGAGTGTCTACTCATGAGCCAATATATTTTCTTAAAACTTATTTCTAACTCTTCACGTGTCTTCTTGACGTGCTCCTTCCAACGCAGCTTCGCATCAAGGGTCGTTCCGAGGTATTTGGCACTATTCTCATACGCAATTTGTTGATGGTTTATGTAAACCAGATGGTATTGTGGTTTTTTGTTCGTAAAATCAACATGTACTGACTTAGTTTCGTTGAGTTTAATTCGCCATTTTTAAGTCTACTTAAATATGTCATTGACGGCTAATTGCACTTTTTAAACAGCCGCTTCATGAGTGTCTTCAATTGCCATAATTGCGGTGTCATCAGCGAAGATGGCAATGGTACTTTTTGATTGTGGTATGTCACAGGTGTGTAGTAGGTACATGACCGGACCTAGTACACTTCCTTGTGGAACACCAGCTTTTATTTCCTTGAGGTCGGAATATGCATCTTCTTGTCTGATCCTGAAGATTTTATTAGATATGTAGGACAAAAAAGTGCTAAATGAAAAGTATTATTTTAAAATATTATGTAAAAAGTATCATGAGTGTACCCAATTGTGAAGTTACTTATTATTTATTATTCTCACATGTACTGCTATTGAAGCACATCTTATTATGTTTTAGTAAAAGAAAAAAGGGAATTTTCGTATAGATGTATGTAAAAACAATTTGCATTGATTTCTAAATAAGTTGCTTTAATTTAAAAATGAGATGGTGAGTAAAAACATTAAAATAATTTATGTACGTATACAAAGGAATATAGAGACAGTAGAAGGAAAACTAATAAAAGTTGTTTTATTGCTCGCTCACTGAAACACCTGGTACGTAACGAGTTTTTAGTTATTTTGCGCTCTCATTGATACAATCCGTTTATTTTCCAAACAATTGATTGCCACGGAAAACCAAAAAATAAGAAATTATTGCTTGTTAAATTTATAAGGTAAGGTAACATTTTCATGTTTGACACACTAATTTTAACCAAATGTAATTTGTGTTTAGGTAAACATCATTCAAGATTCAAAATTATTTAATATACCATAATATCAGCGCATAACCATCCCACAGCAGGACTAGGGCCGCTCCACTTCAAGTTAAGAGGCTATGTAGACCTGATTCAAATCGGTGTTTCAGAAAATCAACCCCGCACGGCCGATATTTACTTCGATGAAACAGCGCGTAATAAAAGTTCGAGCGTGGCGAAATATTGCAACTGAACATACCTACGCGCACCGTGTCCATACCAACTTGATTCAATTTATTTCATTCTAAGGCTGACGAGCACGAGAGCGAGACAAAATATCTTAAAGTGAGACAAATCGTTTATAAGCTTAATAGGTATTGAAATTTTAACGTAACTGTCTTAGCGTCTTTAGCTTAACGGTTCACCTAGCGTAATAGTAACTAGGTGGTACAGAGTTCGAATCTTCCTCAGGCTATATGTTTCTTTTTATTTTTTAATAATTTTTTAGACGAGTAAACTTTATTAAAATGATGTAATTGTATTATTCACGGAAAAACTACTGGACCAATTTGGCTGAAACTCAGTATATATATTTTCGATGCCGAGAATGAACATAGGATGCATTTTATTTATTATATATTTATTTTATCCCGGAAAATGTGATAGTTTCCGGGATAAAATATATTTCTCTTTCTGTTTGTTCTGCTTTTACGGAAAAAACTATTACATCGATTTGGCTGAAATTCGGTATATATGTGATTTAATAATGACGGTGAACAAGGGATACTTTTCATCCCGGATAATGGGATAGATGTATGTAAAGGTTATCTCAGAAAGTAGAACAGGTTTTTTTTTCAGTCATTTCGGTCATTTCATTTTATCATTTAGGCCCGTTCGGCCACATATATTTTCATCCCGGAAACTATCTCATTTTCGGGATGAAAAGCATCTCTTGGCCACCCTCGGTATTAAAATTACATATGTACCCAGTTTCATCCAAATCGGTTCAATAGTCTTTCCATAAAAGAATAAAAAAAGTGGAGCAATATCGGCATATTAGTAGTTACGATGTAGTTGGAGAACTGGGAATTGACAACAAAACGGTTTTGGCGCATTTGAAAAAAAGCTGGGTACACAAAAAAGCTCGACATTTGGGTGCCTCATGAGCTCACTGAAAGAAAGGTTTCTTTCAGTGAGCTCATGAGGCACCCAATGAACCGTGTACTCATTTGTGATTCTTTATTACGACGTAATGAAACCGAACCATTTTTGAAAAAGCTGATAACTGGTGATGAAAAGTGGATTACGTACGACAAGAACGTGCGAAAAAGATCGTAGTCAAAGGCCGGTCAGGCTTCACAGACTGTGGCAAAATCGGGTTAACTCGCAACAAGATGATGCTGTGTGTATGGTGGGATTGGAAGGGCATTATTCATTATGACCTGTTACCGCCAGGCAGGACCATCGATTCTGAACTGTACTGCGAACAACTGATGAGATTAAAGCAAAAAGTTGAGAGAAAGCGGCCGGAATTAATCAACAGAAGAGGTGTGGTTTTTCACTATGATAACGCTAGACCTCACATATCTTTAGCCACTCAGCAAAAATTACGAGAGTTTGGCTGGGAGGTGTTAATGCATCCGCCGTATAGTCCTGACCTTGCACCTTCAGATTTTCACCTGTTTCGGTCTCTGTAGAATTCCTTAGTCAGGTTAACATCACGAGAGGACTGCCAAAACCACTTGTCGCAGTTTTTTGATCAGAAGCCCAAAATTTTTTATAGCAATGGGATCACGTCCCTACGTACAACATGGCAAAAAGTTATCCAACAAAAAGGCACCTATATACTTTAGTCAAATATAAATAAACTTTATAAAAAAACCTTTTGAATTTTTATATAAAATGCGAAGAAACTTTTTCCCCAACCTAATAGAAAAGTATTTTTATTGCATTTTATAAAAATATTTAAGAAGGGAAAAAGACCATTTTATCAACTTTGATAGACCAGTCCTCTACCGTATACACCAAATAAATATAGCTCGATCAGCTCGATATTGCGGTTATTTTTGCTCCTTCATTTATTTAAAATTTAATTTCGAATAGCACGTCGAGCAGAGCGACGCGTGTACACAGCACCGAGCCGTCCGGCGTATTGATAAATTCCATACATTTGGACCGGCAAGCGTGATTTTTGAAGTCATTTATAATAAAATAATTAATAACTTGCAAATTCTCTAAGTAGCCGAATAAAAAAAATATAATGCGTATATTTCTTATAATATGATATGTTACTGTTATTTATTTTAGCGATGTACGATTAACAGTAATAACATGACACAAGATTGAAGAACACGTTTAGAGATTACTTTGCAATTATTTGCTATCGAGAAAATCTATCGAAAATGCGTTTTGAGTACATAGTTCACATCAGAAATATGATCAAGATTGACATATATTTTTTTCACCACAATAAAGTATGTATAATTACTGTAACAAGGGCTGAGAAATCAATCAAAAAACGCTTTTTGTCTGTTGACTCGCTGTTAATGAATGGTATACCGGTCAGCCGGTCACGCTTGTCAAATGCTGATCGGCGGCTTTAACACATCATTGATTTCGATGTGCGGGTTTAAATGGGTGTTTTTCTTCGCTGTTAACAAAGTCATATATATCACACATACACTTAAAAATCTAGAGATGGGTACTATCTACCAGGGTTAGAACCCACATCATAGGACAAAATCCGATTGCGGATTGTCTTAGCTATTGAGCCACTAGGATTATTTATACGATGATATTAATTTCGGTTCTACATAATACTAAATAATATTAACTAAGTAAGGTAAATGTTTATTTGTTTTTATTCAGGAATTCTTTATCAATTATAAATTATATGCCTATACGTTTTTATACATGTATAGTAGACGCGGTATGTACTAACTTCTTTGAACTGAAATAATAATACATACAATTATATAGTAAGCGAAAATAGGAAATAACATGAAAGCAATCATACGCTCTATAAATTGTTAGAAAAATATATTTTAAGTAACAGTGTCTTGTTTGACAAGATATTCTCGATTTGATCATATTTATATAGTAAGAGTAAAATAGATATTTATTATTTAATTCATCAAAATGTGTTTAATTATATGTAACAAAACGAAAGAAGTGACATGTTGTGACGACAAAGCTTGGTGTGTTATGTGAATACCTATTATTCCGGTTTAATGTCCTCAAAATTGGATGTGGTAAAATGTATAAAAACTTGGGGTTTTTTAATTTCTTGGTATAATAAATATAACGAAGTGGCTAGTCGTCCATTAAACGGATGAATAATAATCGTCAGCTTAATATAATAGATCGGTTACTGATATTGTAGCCTATGTCAATTTCTACACTCGATTATAATAAGAATGGTTAATTTATCTCTATTTCCTTTTTACGTAGATTGACGCTAAAATAATAACGGTTCGGTAATAAGACGGGCGATATTACGTTGCCGTCAGAGTACGGGATAATGACGTTGTTGCTTATATTGCCATAATGGAAACGTTTACTAACAAATTATGAATGCTCCAGAGATTTAACATTCGAAATGAGTTTATAGTACACAAGCCAACAAACAGTAGACAATACGCGTCTGAATTTAATGACAATTAGACCCTTACGTGTTTCAAAAGCAGGCAGGTAACAGGTGTTCTGTTTGGCATATGAAAAATTACTCCCGTGATATTTCTCTTGTTAAGTATATTACTTTCATATGGGGAGTAAGTTTAATGTAGGACGTACAAACAAAAATGCGAATGTACATTTTTTTAACTTGTCAAATCCCTACAGAAATACATTTCTCTATAAGACCTTATTTCAATGTCAAAAGGTTTTTTATTCAAACTAAGAATAAGTTTCAGTGGTTATTTTGAAAGCGGCTTTCCGATTTTCCTTGCATATATTTAAAATAACCCATGGAATTCACACTCTCTTCAAATTTCTTAAATTCCATAACTGCGTTTATTAAACTACATAGCAGATTACAGTTATATAGACTGTGTCTCGTGGTTTAAGTCCCGAAGACGGGGCACTACGGTCGTGCAACGGAATGTTAGAAAGATAGAATTATTTTAGATCGATTCTGATTTTATAATACAATAATATACTATATCTTTTACTTTAAAACACTTGATAAAAATAACATAACCACGTGGCTGGGTTCATCTGTGTGATGAATTCATTTTTTACCGCATGATTAAACGTTTCACAAGATGAAAGTTTCTTGTTTATCTAGTTATTGAGAAAGTGAAAAAAAAACATTAACATAAGAAAAACATCGCTCATATTGTTGTGGCGTTAGGGTGTCCTTTCATTACGCTTTATGTACTCCTTAGGCAGCTGAATGGAAGTTTGTATGCTTTACTGGAAGTTTTTGTCGGAATAATGTAGAGGCACGCGAGCGTCTTTCGACCTCCTTACTATTCCTACATCAATGTATATTTTCAAATTGTTAAAGGGCAACATTCCAGCTTTAAATTAAACACACTAGAACAGCATTAAACATACATATAACAATGTTATACATAATATAATTCATAATCGGCTATCAAAAATTCACTGAAATATCACATTGTAATTATGAAAACAATATTGGTGGGTGTGTGTGTGTGTGTGTGTGCAATGTCTATATATATATTAGGGTGGCGCAAAAAAGACATTTTTATAGGTCTCGAGTGAAAAAAATGTTTGTTTTTGATGTTTTAAGAACTCCCGGATCCAAAAACAGCTCAAAAAAAAAAATTTAAGTGGTTGCTCCAAATTTTTTAAGATTTCAAAAATCCCCTCGATCGAATAAAAAAAGAAACGGATTTTGGCCTTTTTTTGAAAATTTAAAAAATTTGGAGCGACCGCTTAAATTTTTTTTTTCAAGCTGTCCTTTGGAGGGAGTGAGTTCTTAAAACATCAAACACCACATTTTTTCACTTGAGACTAAAGAAAATATTGTTTATTTTTGCGCCACTCTAATATATATATAGCCATTTTCGAAGAGTGTTTGAGCAGTTATCACACTTGGAACAAATAAATAAGCAGTTTCATTTTCCATCCAGTCTAGTACTTATACTAAGAGGGATAAATATAGACAGGATACTTTTATATCTTGAAAAATGGGATAGTTTCCGCGGAATGTGGACTGAAGTGACATTTATACGAGCAAGATTGCGTGGCCTAGCCTAGGTTTTTTTTAACGGAATGATTTATGAGAAATAAATAATATAGTATATAATTAATTTAAAGGCTACTTTGTTTTTGTACCCAAATTCCATTAAAATATGTTTATGTTATATACAGCCATCTATTTCTATACTTTAGTACGTTTCTGAGATATTTATACCTATAAAAATGTGTATTGCGTAATCTAAAGGATATTTAATTGACGATATTGAAAAATACAACAAAGTCCTTATGCTTAGCCATATTGTCCAATGGTAATGCATTTAAAAAATTCATTAGATTAAATACGCATGTAATTAAGGAAAAGAAAATAATTAAGTAATGTACTCGTAACTAGTTTATATAAAATATAAATGCTCGGTAACCCAACACTTGGCTTTTGTTACACTATTTTCTTTTAGTGTGAGTCGGCTTCCCGTTGTATCGGCGGCGCTAGAGAAAACTGTATCAGTAACTGATTGAGCGCGCAATAAATTTAGATTGCTTTACTACGCGTAGAACATACTCTGACTTGGTTACCCGAAGCTGGAAAATAAATCTACCTGCGACTTATTATTTGTTTGGCCATTACAACACTTTTAGGGTTCCGTAGCTTTTCTCCGGTAAAAATATAACTTTTATAAAATCGTTCTCTCCATCCATGTCTAAGTATGCCATATCTATTTTGCTCAAAAGCTAATGGGTTTATATGATTGTTTGTCAAAGTTATATTTGCATACATTCATTATTATGTATGCAATAGTGTAGTGAATTCGCAAAAAAAACCAGACATATATATGGTCGTTATATTGTGTATAATGTAACATTGATCGAGGGGTATTTTTTTTAGGTCTTAAAAAATCATAATATGTATTAATAATAATGATGCATGATTTTTCGTTATGTCAATTTAAGTCATTAAGTGGTGACATATTTGATTTCAAACTCAAAAAAAGCCCCCCGCTCCTAACCAGATTCATTGATTAGTTTTTTAAATATTATTATGGGCTATTTTTGATTAACTTATTTTTATAGGGTTACGTTCCGATGCTAGGTGACAAAAATTATCATCTCTACGAACCCTTAATTATCCGTGGACTGTGGTAAGTAAGTATATTATTTTATTTCAATGGTATTATATGGTTCATCGACATAATAAGTCTTAGACTCCAAAGGTAAATATTACTGGTACGATATACGCAAAGATTTTGATGTGCAAGCTATTTTTGGGCTAAGTAAAGCAGAAAAGAAGAAATATTATCCAAGTTCGTAAGTTGCAAGGGTTAACTTATGTTAATAAGGTGCCACAGACGCATTTTTTTATGTTTTACTGTTTTCGTAACTTTGTGTGTTTGTTATTGACAATGTGTTTTGTGTATTGTGTTAGGGAATTGATTTATCTTGATATGGAATAGTCAAATAGCACTAAACAGTCAACTGTTATTACTTTTTAAAGGGAAAAGATATGTAAAATGTTGAGTATAAGGATAAATGATTTAAGTCTTAGGGTAATACAAATTTGTTTTTTTTACTTATGTAACAAATGTTAATACATGTTACACAAATTTTGACTTGCAACTATGGGCACCTTCTGTAAAAGTTTTTCCGAAATAAATCGCTTCTGAATGAGAAGATTGTTTATTTTAAAATGTATCACTATTTTTCTAATTTTTCTATTTTATATAGTGAACAATTTATTGCAGGTATTTATCATGTTTATCGGTTCTATAGTACATAAAATGCTGCTATTAGCACGATTTTAAACATCAGAAGGAAGTATACCTACTTTTAAAACTTTTTTGCATCTATGTAGCACAGTCGTAATATGGATAATATCTTACTTATTTTTTGTACAGAATTTTTACTCTCCAACAGTTATATTTTAAAGTCGTTTCTTATCTGTATTTGATGAATGTTGGTTTTTGCATGACATTTGGTTTACATTTTTGTATTATACAGTACCATGACCTATTTTATCTTCAGCGAAGAAAATGATAGTCTAACACCGTGTAATAATAGTGACTTCTATCTGAAATTAGAATTTCTTAGAGAACATTTTGATTCAGAACTTTCTTTAAATAGTCACACGAGATAGAGTCCTTCAGACTAGGTTATTTGTAGTTTCAAATTGGATTTCTACACTACGACGATTCAACATACTTGAATTAGAATCACGTCTTGATGTCGACGCTAAATAATGTTCTAGAAAGTTTTTAATTATCTAACTGATGAAAACTCAAGTGCTAAAGAAAAAGAAGTTTAAGACAGACATGCAAGTAAGAACTGCGAGAGCATCTCGGTTATTAGTGGCGTGCAGGTGTATTGGTGTGCGTGTGTGGGCCGTAGCCGTATCGCCCCCGCGGCGGGCGCAGCGGTGGTTTGGGCGGGGTGTATCGATCCCCGCGGGGCGCGTGCGCCGCGGCGGTGGGTGCGGGCGCCTCCAACAAGCCTTGCCACCACAGTTGAAGCCAGTGCCACCCGCGCAGTCCGCAGCCGGCAGCCAGCCGAGCGACTGCCAAGGACATTTCAATTACGCGCCATCCTTGACGCAACATTTGACATTCAACGCGCGATAAGTCACGAACAACCTCAAACCGCCCCCTAGATAGGAATTGTTTTACTTATCACTTGGAAACTGTTGCAAAGTATCTAAATTAAAGACAGTCAATATAATTGACACTGAACTCGACAAATTAAGACTTAGCAAATATTATTTACATTAGAATAGACGAATTATACTTTAGACGAAAAACAGCAAAAACAATTTAAATATATCGTGTACATTAAAAAATAAAGTGTGCAGTGTCGCGCCTAAAAAAATAAAAGTGCACAACTATCGGTCCAAGTGGTTATGTTTGTGACTGAGAAAAAAGACGCACGAAGCGTTTCTCACGAGTTTGCGGGTCGTTAATTGGACGGAGAAGGGATTCCGAAAAGGAGATCTACGCTTCTATTGGCTCATCGGAGTGATAAAATTTATGACAAACGGTAAGGAGCATGTAGTGATAAGGGTCGGGCGCGTTATCTGCGGGCGGGCGGCTGCGTACAGTCTTCGGATATCACCGGTAATTCGAAGACGAGCCGTTTAATTACAACCAATCTCTTGAGATTTTTCTCTCTAAAGAAAGAGTCGTTAACAGCTGGATATTATTTATTGTTATCATTACTCTCACATTGCTATATATAAGGAGTCGGAGGTAACAATTAGAAAGGCATTACTTTATTAGCTTAGTTGTTATTATATTCGTATACATTTAAATACAAACATGTTAATATCAATCCTAACATATAATTATGTTGTTAGTTTCTTCTTCATAATCTTGAGAATGGATTGATTGTAGTATACCTACTTGAAAAATGGGATAAACATAGAATATTATATAATAAATCCTGAAAAATGTTTGAAGTTTCTGTCCGATACGAATTCGAAGATCAGGTACACGAGCGAAGCTGAATGCACATGAAATTCGCTTCATATTGCCTTCGATAACGGGGATGAAAATAAGGCTAATATAAAATTTAGTCGGAAAAATAAGGTTACACGAGCAACGTTACGTAGAGAGCTCTAGTACATTAACTTCATGGCTGTTTTTTCCTTCTTTGTATTTAAAAATGAGAACGTGCTTGGCAGTCCGCGTACAACGAATGATTGAATGTTTCTGTAGAGGTGACAAACGTTTCGTTATTTAGCTACGCAATCATTAAACAGTAAAAGTCTTTGTTGAAAATACCCTATATCTCAATGATTACTCAATGTAGGTACTACTTGCAAACCATTTTTGGTTAAAAGAATTTTAAAACGCTACCATGTTGATTTTATTCAGAATTTTCCGCTTCATGGTTTAAAAGTTAAAGGGGAGGTAGGGGAGACACAATTTTCACGGACTTGGAAGCTAATAATTCACATCTTTTTGACTTTGTTGAATGACACATTATATTTTTCAAGATCTGACTAACGATACCCCACACCACTACGAAAATTCAAAAAGAATAATAACTTCAGTAACTCCATAAATCTGAAAGCAACTTTTGATGTAACATGATAAACTTGTTGTGCTAACAAAATTAAAAAAAGTTTGAGTTAATCAATTTTTAGCTAGACGTGTTGCTGGGGAGTTTCTTGCCGCTTCTTCTCTTTAACAGCAGTAATATGTTGCGAAGCGGTGTACATAGACTAGGAAGTAAAATTAAAATTTAACTTATATGTTTATATTTATGACCCTCAAAAAGTGTTCTCCGGTGGAACTCATTTTAGAAAAAATAGATTTGAATTTGAACTACAATACAATAATACGGTTTCTGTCCTAAGCCAAAACAATTTAGTCATAGATAACTATAAAAATACCGGTTGTACTGGACTATGTTAATTTCTAAGGTGTTTTTAATTACCATTTTGCATGCCTAAAAGGGCAAAAACATGTGAAACGTAAAATAGGATATTGTCATCTAATGTTTTTATTTATCATGTTTTTGAGCAAATAAATTATTTGTTTTGAATAATAATTTCAACTATTGGTTACATATTACATGTATTGCGGCTACCATCATCTTTATTTTTTCTCGATTTCATTACACAACTTTGTAGTGCCGTACAGACTATGTTCGTATGAAAAACAATCCACATAGACCTAGTAATTTGTAAGAAAAAATATTGTGACAGATTTCATAAGGGTTTCGTTTGAAGAGCTATGGAACCATAAAAATGTAAAGATATAAGTGATATTTGGTTTTTAAGATTTTTTATTGTACAACAGTCCTGGCTACAACGATTGATTTTCCTAAGAAAGGAACATGATATTTCCTTAGAGAATTAACCCTCGAACGACTGGCGTGAACCACTATTTGTTCGGAGCGTTTAATAAAGTAAAATGAGTGCACAACATATAAAGGAAAACAACCATCTGAAAACCTTCTTTGCTTTATTAGAGTTTATTTCAAGTCACGCTTATTATTTAATAAAGGTAATGTTGAAATTGCAAGTGCAGTTTAACGAGATAATTATAAACAAGCAGCTTTTAAATATTACACACACATACATATTATATATATGTATATAATAATAGGTTGGGGAAAAAGTCTTTTCGCTTATAGTATGTATGAACTTGTAATAAGATCTCTTTGGCTATACCATTTGTATCTGGCTGGTTTTGGTATCATTAAAAAGTTTTAATTTTAAAGAAGACCATTCCAAATTCAAATTAGGGAAATGTGTGATTTTCATTTGTTTTTCTTATTGTTAAAATGAGCGAATCTAATGAAGAAATTCGATACATTTTAAAATTTTACTACAAAAAAGGTAAAAATGCAACACAAGCCGCGAAAAAAATTTGTGATGTTTATGGACCTAATGCAGTATCTGTGAGAGTAGCTCAAATTTGGTTTATGCGTTTTCAATCCGGAAATTTTGTTATCAAAGATGCACGTCGCTCTGGTCGCCCTGTTACGGACAAAATTGATGCCATTTTTGAAAAAGTGGAGCAAGATCGGCATATTAGTAGTTACGATGTAGCTGGAGAACTGGGAATTGACCACAAAACGGTTTTGGCGCATTTGAAAGCTGGGTACACAAAATAGCTCGATATTTGGGTGCCTCATGAACTCACTGAAAGAAACCTAATGAACCGTGTACTCATTTGTGATTTTTTATTACGACGTAATGAAACCGAACCATTTTTGAAGAAGCTGATAACTGGTGATGAAAAGTGGATCACGTACGACAAGAACGTGCGAAAAAGATCGTCGTCAAAGCCGGTCAGGCTTCACAGACTGTGGCGAAACCCGGGTTAACTCGCAACAAGGTGATGCTGTGTGTATGGTGGGATTGGAAGGGCATTATTCATTATGAGCTGTTACCGCCAGGCAGGACCATCGATTCTGAACTTTACTGCGAACAACTGATGAGATTAAAGCAAATAGTTGAGAGAAAGCGGCCGGAATTAATCAACAGAAGGGGTGTGGTTTTTCACCATGATAACGCTACACCTCACACATCTTTAGCCACTCAGCAAAAATTACGAGAGTTTGGCTGGGAGGTGTTAATGCATCCGCCGTATAGTCCTGACCTTGCACCTTCAGATTTTCACCTGTTTCGGTCTCTGCAGAATTCCTTAGGCAGTGTCAGGTTAACATCACGAGAGGACTGCCAAAACCACTTGTAGCAGTTTTTTGATCAGAAGCCCCAAAATTTTTATAGCAACGGGATCACGTCCCTACCAACAAGATAGCAAAAAGTTATCCAACAAAATGGTACCTATATACTTTAGTCAAATGCAAATAAACTTTATAAAAAAACCTTTTGAATTTTTATATAAAATGCGAAGAAACTTTTCCCCCGACCTTATATATATTCTACATATATTTGGCTGTATTTTTCAAAAGCTAGCGTAGCTGGTTATTTAAAAAAAATCTACTTTAATATCTAATTTTCGATGTTATACGTCACAGCTACAACAACTACTAGCTTGACTAAGATTTGTTCAGAATATCTTACCGTTTCCTTGTTGAATGAATGTCCAATCTCGTAATATAAACGTTATTTGCTCAGATCACTGAATAAAGAAGTACCATTTTCCTGTGCAGAGCAACTTAGAATTTTACTTTTATATTTTGATATGGTTGGTGAAATCGTGCTCTGTTTAGTAATGGTACGGCGTAACAGTAGAACTATGTTTTAAATCTATCAACCTAATATATTTTTTTTACAAATAGAATTTATGTTTTTGCAATATTAATATATTCATAACTTAGATGTGCCACGAAGCCTCATTTTACGTACCTATTGAAATTATTATGAAAATAGCAATATCATTGTTAGGAAGTGTGTGTAAACTTAACTGAAACCTTACCAGGTTTCAGCTTAGTTTTTTAAAGATTTTGTTTAATTGGGTATTTGAATATTTTAACAAAAAAATATGTGTGGGTACATATTTTTTTGTTAAAATATTCAAACAATAGAAAGCAGCAGCCGCTGATAAAAATACCTCATTACTTTTTATAACTCTGAGAAATAAAAGAGAGCTCGTCCTAAAGCGGAGATTTCATCAGGCGAGTATCAGTTTGAATTCTTATCTCCAGACGAAACCCCGAGCATGCCCGCAAAATAAATCGTCCGATGGCACCCGAGCTTCAATTTCGTGTGAAAATTATGGGCAATAGGCAGATAACTGAAGGAATACTCGCCGAACAAATACTTTCAGATGGTAAAAGGGTTCGCTCAGATTCGCGTCACGTCGTTCAAGACCACAGGGTACTTTAAAAATTCGCTTTCCGACCTTCTTTAAACACTGCTGCGAGTGGCTCACATTTCTTTTTCAGCGAGAAGTAGGTTAACCATTAACTTATAACCGGCCACTTTTATTGTAATAATTCTTCTTAGTCGTTCCCTCACTGCAAATGTCGAGATCTATTTGATAGCGGAGGAAATATTTGGGCAAAAGGTTAAAATACTTGGTCTGTAATCCTCGAACTTCTCATTGACCATTTTATCCGTGCAGGAACGGAGAAAGAATATAATTTCCTGCGGCCGGGCGGCCTTTCCTAAGAGGCGACAAAACAACCCACAGCCAGGTTGTAGGGCATTTGCCTGACTGGATGGCTACCACCCCTGGTCTAAAGTATGTCGCCATAACAACCTTGAGTTGTGTTCCGGCATTAGTGACCAGATTCCAGTCTCCCTTAAGAGAGCAGCAGCGCATTTGTAGCACCTTTGGGGTTGCAAATGTCCATAGGCGATGGTAGCCGCTTTCCATCAAGTGGGCCATCTGCCCGTCTGCTGAACTCCTGCAATAAAAAAAAAGGCCACCAGTCTCTCTGTTTTGTCTAGGTTCCTATGAGCTATATGCATAAAGTATTTTAGCGTTCACTGTCGTTATATGGCTGATAACGTTTGGTAAAAGTATTTTAAGACTGGGAATGATATTGTAACACTGTCTGGATGTTAATTAGAGAACGTAAAGCTTTTTAGTTATGTAATTTTTTAAATTGTCCATACATATAGTGTGAATTTTCTTTCATGTTGTTACCTTCTGATATTTTATTCAGGTCATGAAGAGAGCCATAAGAAGGTGTTAAAGAGTGAAATGGCAAAAGTAGTGAATGAATGGAATATACGAATAGGTTAATGCTTTCGCACCGAAATGTCGATCGACGTTTCTAGTTGAATAATGAATAGGACAGGGCCGATATTTAATGCTTTTTGACCATGTTCCCAAAGTAATGTTATATTACATTGCTATGAATACTATCATGTTTATTGATGAACATATGATTTCAAGACCTTTAATTTTTTTGTTTTACGTGGCGAGGTCTTATTCACGCTTGATTATTTAAAGGATTGATCTATTGGAGATTTACCCAAACGCTGATGGTATTGCCTTCAGTTAAATCCCATGTATTTTGTTATTAAGAGCAAAATATTAAAGTGCTCGTTACCTCTAAGCCGCATAAACATATGAAATATAACACTAATTTGTGCTTGGGGAACAAATTTTATCTGTGAAGATCTCGAAATTTTATACAAAGGAGCACAGGAGACATCTCTCCGGGTACATAATACGGCCTCTCAATTGTGCCGGAAACTGCAGCCATATGTGCGCGCGAAATTCAAATCACTGTCAAACTCGTGTCTGGTGTTTGCCCTGTCCTCTGACGTGCCGGAAACGGCAAGCAATATGCGCGCGTGAAATTCAAATCACGGTCAAAATAATTTTAACTATTTAATTAATATACAAATGAGTACTTTCAGAGTACAGGATTTGAAAAGAGTACGGTTTGCGAAAAAAGAGTACAAAACTCAGTAAATGAGTATAGTTGGTCACCTTATTTATAAGCTAGCTGTAGTGACACAATTCTTTTGTTTTTTGGGACAGACAAAGCTTCGGTATCGACATATTAGAGACAGTTTGCTGAAAGCTGAATGTTTTTCCGATACTCCAGAGACAGAAAATACAAACGATTTTTGTGATTCATGGGTAATAAAATATGAAGTTTGAAATGAAAATGATATGAAAATAAACTTCAAATAGGTATCTAACTAAATAATCACTAAAATGTAAATTTGTGTGTGGAGTGTTCTGCTTTCTGTATTAATAAATAATATTATAAAATTCTATAAATGTCGATGAAGCCACTGAAAAAATCCAACTGGAATAGAGAATATATATGAAAGACAGAGAACACGATGCAATTTTTTCTAGATTTTATGTTTGTTTGTTCAAGATTCACGTAAAAATCACTGGGCCGATTTCGATGCAGTGTTCGGTGATCGATGGCAAATTCTTGGACTTAAAATCTGCGGTACTTTTTATCCCAGGCAACCCACGGGAATTTTTCTCTGAGAATGATTTAAATTGACCAGACTGATTTGTTTTTAATTTCGATGCGACTTTTTCTCTGATCAATAGTAAATTTTGTGTAGTAAAATATGTGACCCTTTTTTCCGGGAATCCTGCGGAAATTTTGTTCGGGTGCATAAAAATTAGCTTATTCCGACACAGTTTTCATAAAAACGATAGCTTACATTCCTTTTTAAGTGCTGCGACACATTGTGTCCCGGGTATCTCGCGGGAAGTTTTCCGGGATTGGTTTAAAATGGTTATTATGCATAAATTTTAACTGATTTACATTCCACTTATACTATAACAATAATTTACGTTCTTTTTCAAATTCTGCGATACTTTGTGTCACGGGAATGTCGTGGGAATTTTTCCGGTAGTGGTTAGTATGCATAAAAATTGGGTGATTATGACATGATTTTTACATGAACGGTGGCTTAAGTTCTTTTTTAAATGCTGTGGTACATGATATCTTGGCAGTCCCGGATTATTTTCTGAGAAACTATCACATGGCTAAAAATAGCATAAAATTGGCCGTGTTTCTATTATTATGGCTTAGTTTGGTACTACGTAACAATTTGCATATCTGACTAATCCAACACTTTTATATTTTCCGGGATTTCCTAAGTTCAGATTCTATATCTATTAGATATGTTTCGTAGAACAATTGTAGTTATGTCCACCTTTACTAGCATTACGTATCCTTGGTTTTTTCGGGAATCTTCTGGATTCATGTATTTTCATACTAATAAATCCGTTGCCCTGCTGAAAATATCCTTTAATTTTAAATATTGACTAAATAACTTTAATCTTTGTTTCCTGTACAACGTCGACGAAGTCGCGGGCAAATATATATACATAAATATGGACATTACTTTCTCTGAATTTATCTGTTTACGCATCTTTTGCGGCCTTATAATTGATCCGATTATTCAAAAATTGGTTTGGTTGAATGCTTTTTATCTTGAAAAATGGGACAGATTTTGCGACATACTGATGAGAAACAAATTATCAAGTCGCCCAAGGAGCTATGTAGTTTCTCTTCTATGTAGATAAAACCTGAGGCAAGGGTATTCGCAATAGAACCAAGTTAGCCGACTTAGCTCGCAAAATATGTAACCTGAAGTGACAACGGGTGTCATCCGATCGTGATCCCCCGGTGCACCGATAACTGGCGTAAGGGCGCCTATGGAGACTGAATGAGGACATCGAAGGAGTAGATGCAAATCTATGTTCTGAATATGGATAGCATAGATGAATGACATTTTAGCGTCTGCCCTTTTATTTGTAAATAATTTTAAGATTTATTGTAACATGTCATTTACTACATAATGGCAGTTATATGAAAACGGAGAAAGATTCGACGATTCGAAATGAACGCGTGCGAAACTGAATGAATAATTTGTCGTCAAATTTCGTATATACGCATTTCGGTAACGGGGTGAATATAGGATATTCGAGTCCCGCAAAAATGCGATATTTTCTGAAGTAGGTAACCGAAATTTACGCGTCCAAAGTCGCGTGGAAAGTTCTTGTATTGAGTACAAAATAAAATACTAACATTAGCATCTACTGGAAACCTTTGATATAAAAATATTTAAGAACTGTTTTGCATACTTGTTCATATTGAATAAAGAATAAGTAATTTTGCGAGCGAAAAAGTTTTGAAACTTCTCGCATTGCCGTGAATATTATGTATATGTTTATTCCAGTCACGTGTGGTTCTGTTGTTTATTCACATTCGCATTGGCGTATACAAATATTAGGGCAACGTAAGTTCAGTGTGGGAAAGTAATACATATATTATGTTATTACATATATTTTACTTAATTATTGACTATCATAAAATTGCAAAGGTAGTGCATCTGTAGAGTATTCCAACAATCACTAGGGATTAGTTTTGAGGTTAATGTAGAACAACACTGGTATTTCAAAAGCTTACTGTTTAGATTTTTACTCGTAATATACCAGGTGGAATTCGACACCATCGGCCGTATCGATTCCTTATTAGGTATATCCAAGTACTCCGATTCTTTTATCTCGGAAGAAGTATGTTTCACAAATGAAAATGTAAAAAAATTATGCATGACTTTTAGTCTGAAATATTTTTAGTGTTTACTAAATTATAATATTGTCCGTACTGTGATATCTATGTTCTATTAATAATTTCCCATGGTACTTAGTTTTGAACTTTAGGATTAATTTTAACACAGTTTGTTTAATTAACAATCATCGATGTGTACGTTTACACACACATTACACGTACATTTGTACATTTAGTACATTTCAACGTTGCTTTGATTTTCATTATTTTTTAAGATTTGCATGTTATAGATGGAAATTATCCTATTTGAAAGAATTGAACAAAAAACCATTAATCTATCCGTGATTTCTCGAGCAGTTGCCATCTTAATTTATTGCAATTAGAAAGACACTTGTTGTATTCAGACCTTAAAAAACGTAATCGCTATTTGTCATTTTTAAATATATCGTCGGCAAGAGTGTAGATTTTTCAAAAAAATGTTAAAGTTACAAGATCCTGCATTGAAAACGTCGATAATTGTATGAGTTGCATATTACCTGCAAACTATGAATATTACATACTAGCTTTTGCCCGCGGCTTCACACACGTTAATCGCGTTGTCTCACGGGAACCGTGCATTTTTCTAGGATAAAATGTAGCTTATGTGCTATTCCAGACATTTTTATATATATCATTATAATCTATCTTTGCGCCAAATTTGCTCCAGATCTGTCTAACCGTTCTGGCGTGACTGAGCAACAAAAATCCATCAAAACTTTCGCATTTATAATATTAGTATAGAAATATAGATTTAAGAGAACTCACTATTTAATTATATCTTTTGTATAGTTTTATTTTCCAAAATGGTATAATTGTTGTTTCAAATTAACAATAGTCGTAGGAGATTGGTTGTTTTTATGTAAGAATTCTTTGTATGTGTAGGAAATTTCAAATTTTTAGTGAAATATGACTTATTTCGAGTTGCCTCAAGAAGCCCGTTGTTCGACGTAAGACTTACAATTCGGCTGAAGCTAGATTGGGAGGCTTAAAAGGGACTGGCCTCTACGTATTTACTTTGTATAACTTAAATATTTGATGCTGCCTAGATAAACACAACTGGCAAATCCATATTTAAAACAAAGAAGAGGCCACATAAGAGTAGCAGCCCAAAATACGACTTAATCCCCCTGTTGGCTCCATTCAATATAACCCTATGAACGGATCCGATATTTTACTCGGCCACAATACAGCTTCGACTCGGATGCGTATACCTTAAAATTGTGTCCATAAAGATAAGAATTTTTGCGACTTCGTTTTGCTAGTCTCAGGGTTCCCTAAAAATTTATGATCACATTTCACGACTTTGTAAGAGTTCCCTTGGTTTTGTGAAAAAGGAAAAATGATAGCGGCCAACTCTATTACGTTGAAGCTATATAAATTATTTCCAATTCAAGTAGGATTGTACGTTTCTGTATTAAATGACTCGTTATTCAAATTTATTATGTTTTTACATTAAGCTAATAAAATGGATAGTTTAGTTAAATATAAGATCATACAGTGAACTAGCTATTGGAACAGAGATTTGCTGGATAAAATATTTTATACTGAAACAAAACTATCTAAAAGCAAAGAAAGTTAGCTAAATCCATAGTACAAATATTTATTACATTTTAATAGTATTTTTGATTAGATTGTAATATTAATGTGGTAACACATACATGACTTCAAATAAATCAAAAGGTGGCATAATAATATTACATTAGCCCATAAACACTTCACTGTTGGACTTGGGCGTCCCCTTTTCATTTTTTAGAGGGAACGGACATTATTCCCGTCACGTATATATAGCTGAGACGGATTGAGGCATCAGTTATCTGGATGTCCAGTTTTCATTATGAGGTTTTCTGTTACTTTCACAGTCAGAACATGGTAATTATAACCATATGCATATTAAATTTAAAAACGCCTAATTGACACCTGCTTGCCGGCCAGGCGGCTTGCGCCCAAGATACTCGGAAATAGTTCCCAAACTAGTCAACTAAAAAAAAATTAAAACATATTATAAATTTAGTTTTGTTCTACTCAACGATAAAAAAGTGTTCCCAAAGTAATCAACAAATTTATTTCGAAAAATTTCAAACGCTTTGTTCCTAACCTACTCAACGACTTATTTAATTTTTATTGCTCCCGATAGCTGAGGTACAGTAGATGCCAGAATTCGAAAACGACATTTTTTCATTTTAATTACGTATATGGTGTCCTTAGGAAGATAGCTTCTCGAATTCGGAAACGATAGCTAGATAAAACGGAATTCATAATTCAATTTACGTGTTCGTGCTGTTTATCGTTAAAAAGTTTCATCGTTCTAGCTCAATCCATTACAACATGTTCTTGGTCACAATTAGATACCTACTTAGTTTTATTTCAATTACTACACATTTTCTATTTGATTTCAAAGAATTTTCTACTATATCTTTCGAATCCAAGATCCAAAACAATGATGAAATCTAATGCGATATATAATCGAAATTGATTTAAAAACAAAAAAAGTTATGGCTAAATATAAATAAAAAATATATATTTACACGACGAATTGAGAAATTCCTCCTTATTTAAAATCTGTTATAATAATATAATAACAGTCCATAAACCTCCCCCTGCTACCAGGGGGAGGTTTATGTAATGTTATTATATCCTGTAAATGGTAACCTGAGACTAGTCTCAGGTTGCCATTTACAGGGGAACGGATAGTATACTCACCATGCTTGTTCAAGGCTGATTGGCGGGTTTGACACATCGGGTATCTCGATGTGCAGATTTCATCACGATGTTTTCCTTCAACATCAGCACATGGAAATTGTAACAATATGCACTACCTAAATAGTGCATACTTTCCGGCCAGGATTCTAACCAGCGCTCTTTGAGTTTAGGACGCGTGCGCTAGCCACTAAGCTACTACGGCTTTTGAATTCGGTTAAAATTTGAACTCTATTAAAAAGGATTATATAGTGTCCCTGCAGATGTGCCTCATAAAACGTAGATGCCCATAGCATCAGTATTATAATCCACTTTTACTTTTTATTAGCTCTCGCACTTCAACTAATTGTGAATACAATGACATGACGTGTAAGGTGATATCTGCTCACTGTAAAAAAAATGAAAATTATTAGTTGCATGTTACTACTTGGTTAAATTAAAAAGAAAAAAACACGGTGTACGCTTTTTTGCACTCATTTAAAAAATTATAATATTATAAAATTTTACGATGAGCGTTAAAAATAGCACTGTGAATAATTATAACATTATTATAACGTATGAGTACGTACTAACTGTCAACATCTAACGTCATTAATAATAAATTGCAATATCACTTCAAATAACACATTAAACCCATCGCTACATCTGTGTGAAACGGTCGCGTTACAAAAGTTCCCTAAAACAAAAAATTGGACAAGGTTCCCACAAAGTTTACGTCATTTGACTCTGGAACCACAACTCCCTATAACCAGCGAAAAATTTCTGAAGTGACTACACTGTTCCATCTTTTTTTTTTTACAACAAATCCAATGACATGGGAACAATCATTATTTAAAAAGTTTATACGTTGTTTACATTACTGCGTTTTGTTCATGCAACAATCATATAAAATGATACAGAGCCATTGTAAGTATTTTTAAAGCAGATTGATTGAAAGCTTGATTTTTAATGACAATTGTGTAATAGGTTGGGGAAAAAGTATTTTTTGACTTTGAATTGACCACAAAACTGTTTTTTGCATTTGAAAAAAGCTGGGTACACAAAAAAGCTCAGAGCTCACTGAAAGAAACCCAATGAACCGTGTACTCATTTGTGATTCTTTATTACGACGTAATGAAACCGAACCATTTTTGAAGAAGCTGATAACTGGTGATGAAAAGTGGATCACGTACGACAAGAACGTGCGAAAAAGATCGTGGTCAAAGGCCGGTCAGGCTTCACAGACTGTGGCGAAACCCGGGTTAACTCGCAACAAGGTGATGCTGTGTGTATGGTGGGATTGGAAGGGCATTATTCATTGTGAGCTGTTACCGCCAGGTAAGACCATCGATTCTGAACTATACTGCGAACAACTGATGAGATTAAAGCAAAAAGTTGAGAGAAAGCGGCCGGAATTAATCAACAGAAGGGGTGTGGTTTTTCACCATGTTAACGCCAGACCTCACACATCTCTAGCCACTCAGCAAAAATTACGAGAGTTTGGCTGGGATGTGTTAATGCATCCGCCGTATAGTCCTGACCTTGCACCTTCAGATTTCCACCTGTTTCGGTCTCTGCAGAATTCCTTAGGCAGTGTCAGGTTAACATCACGAGAGGACTGCCAAAACCACTTGTCGCAGTTTTTTGATCAGAAGCCCCAAAATTTTTATAGCAATGGGATCACGTCCCTACCTACAAGATGGCAAAAAGTTATCCAACAAAATGGCACCTACATACTTTAGTCAAATGCAAATAAACTTTATAAAAAACTTTTGAATTTTTATATAAAATGCGAAGAAACTTTTTCCCCAACTTAATATAACATAAGGTCACTTCTTTTAAAAATATATTTATTTTGTAGTTATACGTCAACTCATTGAATTACGTTGCGTGTTGCTACTACAACTATGTTGTGTTAGCAAAACGCTTGGGAGGGAATTGGTAACTGATAACCGACAGTATTTCTGACTGACAATGAGCTTGTGAAACGCTCGTATAGCCCTCTCAACCATAGGTTATTGGTAGCTTCAAAATTAATCAGTTACTATTACAGACAACCGTCGGTAAAATATAGAAACAGGGGGTTAATCATTAAGCGAAAAGTTTTGTCATCCATGTCGGTACAATATGTGCTTATTAATTTGCTGACTGACTGTACACCTACAATATTTGTCATGCAGGAGCAATAAAACTTTATTGATTAATAATATTTTTACGTTGAGTACTTTGGGGCATCAAACAGTATATTTTAATTTTTTTTTTTTACATGAATTACTTTGAGGTTTTTGGGATGTATGAGAGTCTTATCTTTTTTAAACAAAAGAATTGAGGACTTAAGGAACAAGCCATTCGAACTCATTTAAATTTTTTAATCGAAGTGAGCTCGAATAGAAGCTCGTTAGGAGTAATAATTTGGCACAATTAAATTGAATAAAACAAAAAGTTTTCTATTTGGTCCAAATCAAAAGTGTCTTAATTAGGTTGATATAAATATTTGTGATAGTTCAGTAGTTAACGTATCCGTGCCCCAATCGAATGTCTTGGCAGAGATTATGTACCATTTATATGTCACATTGATGGTGAACGAACAGATCGACCAAGCTGATGTGTAAAACACACCAATCCGCTTTTAGAAATCATAGCCAATACGTGGTCTGTTCCTTAAATGAAGGGGCCGGGAATAGAATTAAATATACAAACACCCAAATATTTATTTATTTATTTATTTATATTAATTCATTAACAAAAAAATGTTTGTGTCTGAAATATAAATACGTAGTCGTAATTACCATTATAAAAATTTATATATTTATATAAATTTATATAAATTTACAAAAATATGTCAATAGGAAGGCATTTTTATATACTCATATAAAGTCATTCTTACATTATTTTTTAACTGACTTCCAAAAGGAGGGGCTTCTCAATTCGAATGTGTGTTTTTTGTAGGTTGGTTACGCGATTTCTCCGTCAGTTGTGGACCGATTTTAATTTTTTTATTATTCGATGAGTATACTTCTGAGGTGGTATCGTTATCAAGTCAGCGCCTACACTCTTCGAAAAACAAACGTGTATACGCGTGCTAGTAGTAAAATTGCTACAGTCGCTTAAAATATTATTTCTTTTTATTTATCTATTTCTTATTGCATGAGTTCAGCTTTCAGCAGACAGGCACACAGCCCACTTGATGAAAAGCGGTTACCATCGCCTATGGACATTTGCAACACCAAAGGTGCTACAAATGCGCTGCTACTCTCTTAAGGGAGACTGGAACCTGGTCACTAATGCCGAAACACAAATCAAGGTTGTTTTGGCGTGGCATACTCTAGACCAGGGGTGGTAGCCATCCAGTCGGGCAAATACCTTACCACCTGGCTGATTCTAAAGCTATTCAAGCAACTAAAAAGTAGAAAATATTAATTTTTTCATTTTTAGTTTGAAGTCAGTTTAGTTTTTGTTAAGAAAATATATATACACACCTAATAGTGAGGATAGTAACCACATTGATTTCATTATTCTTGTTTTATTTGATCAAGTTATAATCATTTTGCAACATAACTGTAAACATGAACAATATTTAAAAATACATATGTTCCTATTATTTTTCGGCAACGTTGAATTACGTCCATGTTGGAGGCGGTTGGTTTTGTAAACGGGCCACTAAAAGGGACGGGTTTAAATTGTTTTGAATAATGTACGCGTGCGTACCTATTCATCGCTAACTTATGCGGAGCTAACCGAAATTTAGCCTTTTGTTTTTGTACCTTTCATTTTATTAGGGAGTTTATAATGATACGAAATCTCAAACTTCAAGGGAAAAGGGGAATGGTACGACCATATGTTACGAAAACCGACAAATAATATGGTGAACCAATGTTTAGACACTGAGGAATATTATTCCTCAGTCAAGTCTCAGTAAAAGGGTAGGCACAATAATAGTTCGATGTCGTGAAGGATATACCTGTCAATAACCTAACATTGAGCGTCGTAGGCCACTTACGACTGCTTGGGGGGCTTACGGGAAAATGTCTTAGCCCACATTTGTCTGGGGCCGGGATAAAGCTGCGCGGGTGTTGTGTTATAATACCTATTATATGGTATTCTGGCGAAGGGCGTGTGGAAGAATGTTAGTATAGGCCGAGGGCTCCCAGGCCACGGGAGAGCCCTACGAGTCGCAACCTGCCCGGCTTCGAGGGTGTTGATCAAGTCGTTTTGAATGATAGAAAACAAAGGGGTGGGTGCACCTAGTCATCGACCTGTGAGTCACAGTTTCCTCCACTGCAATTTCCGGGCGAAGAGCAATCCGTCCGTAAGTGAGTTGGACTTCGTTACAAAAAAGGAATTAAGGTTAATAAGGCTTTACTATTCATACATTTGTATTCACAACGGAAAAAGATTCAAAATAAATTACCTTCACTCTCTAAATATATAAAAGACGATTAATGTTGAAATTAAAAACATAATTAACGTTTGTTGCAGTAAAAATAATCGTTATTAGTAATGACGCAGTCACGCGAATATGGGGTTAAGCTTTGGTGGACGGTATAGTCGCCTTGAACTCTGCCCTAGCGTTCATTCTATTAACTTAATATGTTTAAGTAATAATATCAGCATATAAATGTCCCACTTATCATTTTATTTATCGGAAGCGATGATATACACGCCGCACTTCTCTAAGGTGGATCGATAAATTTCAGACATCAGTAACCATAGGTCTGAAATTATCGGGTAGATTTCTCCTTTGTTTTCCTTTACTGTCATCTCGTGTAGTATCAATAAGCACATGAGGCCAGGAAAACAACCTAACCGGTGGATAACTATGAAATATTAGGTATACATACTAGTGAAAAACACAAAATGTACATCACTAAGCAAAATGAAGCTATATGAGACGAGACAGTTTCCAGACACCCAGTCCAGAATAAAAAAATGGAAAGTTTGTATTACGAAATTTACTCTGCACGGAATTAAACCCGTTAACCGGATATAATAAACATATGATAATTCTAAATACATTGATATCTATAATATCAACCTCACAAAAAGTGGATATAATAGGCAACTTAAATAACAAAAATTAGGAAAAGCTTAAAAGAGATCTAAGACAGACAGTAGGTACCTATATTCTGTGCGTACGATTTAGTAGAGAATTAATTAATGCGGCATTTTAATGTAACATGAATCATTAGAAGGTCGAAACTTGACAACATTTTCAAGGAACGTTTGTTCGAAGGAAACCTATGTGCGGAATGCGGGATTCGACTAATTACTAGTTTTAGTATTTTCTGGATCTTTTTTTACGTAAATATTTTGTCTATATTAATGAAACAAATTTATTTAATTTTGAGGTTGTTTGCTTGAGATTTGTTTAACTCGAGGCGCCTTCTGGTCAACAACAGAAATATAGAATTTAGAGGGTTTTTCAGGGGTACGATTTTTACTATTCAGTTATCATAATAATCTTGTTTCATGCTATAATAACTTGTCATGCCATATATAGCCTAATTTTCATTGATATCTATCCTACCTAATCATTATTTAACCAAATAAATATATACTCAAATAGTTTCGAAATATAAAAACATTATATAAAGATACATATTACGTTCTCAATAGGAAATATCCTTCGGTCCGCTAGCATAAACCTAATAAAGTACATTATTTAACCAATTTTCATTGATATCTATCCTACCTAATCATTATTTAACCAAATGAAATAGAAACGCACTCAGACTTTGAATAGTAAGGATTCGAAATATAAAAAACCATAATATATAAAGACAAAAAAATATAAAATACATATTACGTTCTCAATAGGAAATATAAATATTAAGGTGTACTTCGGTCCGCTAGCATAAACGAGAACTGTTTATTGCTCTATAAAGTACCGTTTCGCTTTAGCCTGGCCCGTATATACTTTATAGGTCATTTTTGTTGATCGAGCCCATCAGCTTTTTGCTTCACCTGTCGTTTTGTATGATGAAAAAATATTTTTACACGAGCTGTATAAGTTAAGGGCTTATTAAAATGGCCGTTGTTCGACAACCCAGGTAAGCGTCGACGTGTTTTATGGTGTACCTATTACAGTTATTGCATTTTCATAAACGCAGACATATACTTATCATGTATATGACGGGAATCGGTACTGATTTTCTCCTCATCAGGGCGTATCGCAATGATTTAAATAAAATCATAACTCTTAATACAAAGTATAATACGACACGGTACAAGATTACAATCTTTATAAAGAATTTCACATGTTCAGGTAACAAAAGTATGGAATGCGTGACGGTTTCTGCTATTTTTGTCTACTACTCGAAAATCATTGCAGAAGTGTGTCTGACTGTGTAGTTCTCCGCTTCAACGGGCGACCATATTGTCTCGACGTAGACTCCGTTGTTCGCCACCAGGGCGGTGCTCGCGTTCCAGTGATTTGACAGCTAAAGATTGCATCCGGTTTTCAATAGACAATGTACCAACTTTTGACAACCGGTTACTAGATTTTAGATATACGTTTTCTCGATAACAAGTGGCTTAACAGTGACATCCGGTTATTTGACTATTTACGCCACGTGGTTTTATTGAAAAGAACTACCTCGAGGGTGACATACACATATATCATCTGAGTACGTCATATCTCTTATTTTTCTACCAATTTAAATGTTAGCCAAGCTTATCAAGTCCGAATGAGTATATCATCGAAAACTGTTGTAGTTTGGTTTCAAAATACTGGCTATGTAAATGTGTATAATTGTATATAGGAAAGTATAATAATATCAAATTTAAATATTAGATATAAAAAATAAATTGTCATTACCCCCAAAGCTTCCTCAACGATCATTCCTATAACTCGTTTTATTTCCAAATATTAAACACAAAAACCACATCGAAATTGGATCGACAATTGTAAATACTAGCATCCCAAACGTATAAATAAAACATATTATATGTTTACTATTTTATTATTTATTAATTTTATAGTATCTTGATAATTCATGTCAATCAGTTCACTCTCAAAGTCGCAAACAAGGAACAAACCATTCTTATTTACCTATATATAATGTTATTAAATTGTAAAAGTGTCGGTATCTGTATATTAAAGCTGTTAAATAAATTGGTATAGGTTATATAAATGACTGAGAACACGAACAATGTTTTTAGATCACTACATGATTGTTTTCTCAAGTATTGCGTGTTGCGACACTTTCTCTATCTATTGAAATTTTTAAAATAGTATAATTCTCTAATATAGTATAAATTGCCTATGTCTTTAGTAACATTACTTATCAGAGGGTTAAACTGGAATTTTCAGGATTCATGCATTTTCATACTAAAAACACATTGTCTTGCTGAAAATTCCCTTTTAAGTATTGGCAAAGTAATTTTTATCTTTGCTACCTTTGTGCAACGTGGACTAAGTCGCGGGCGAATATTGGTAAACATATAAAGATCCAAACAAAGTCACAACTACTTATTTATACAATATAGGTTGTAATATCTAAGAAAGAGTACGGCACTGAAAATATACGCTGTATCGGATTAACTTTTGGCACAGCAATAAATTGAGTGCCAACCTCATTTGTCCAATAGCGACATTCAACTCTAAAATTGTTTTGCTTCATTAGATTTATATATTTTGTGCGTCTCGCATTTGACAAATAAACGTTTTTTTTCTTCTTTCTTATCTCAACCCTTATTTATGTTCTTGTGATATTACGTTAATTAATTATTAATTAAATGTTAAATAGAATCGGGTTGTTGAATATTCGAATATGTCCCTATAAATATTGCGTGTCAAGATTGCTTTATTTTGGCCACATCTTGTTGGTTCCGACAAATTTATACCGGTGTAGCCGCAGACGTCGGATTACCACGGCGGCCGTTCGTAAATGATCGGCAAGCGCGCGTTCCTAGTCGGCCCCCGTGTATTTCCCTCCGCGCACACCTCGCCGCACCTCACCTCGGCACGTACAATCGCTCGAGTGCGCTTATTATTATTAAATATTATATTTTGTTTAGCAGCTAAATGTGTGCTGTATTATAAAATATTAATTGGCATTTTTACCAAATAAATATGCATTTCTGAACTGCAATTCAAACACACAACAGTATTTAATTTCAACCTGAAGACCTCCAAACTGGTATAGCTTATTAGTGTTGCTCCAAAACAGACGGATACAATATTCACGAAATATCTTATACCCGGGCTCAAACAAATAAATTACTACAACCAGGACTATCATTCCGTCCGTGTTCTAGGAGGTAAATTAATGCCAAATCTGTAATAAATTAGTACAAATGATAGCTAGTCGCAAACAATCTTGGAAGTAGTCGGTTATATAAGCTTTAAGCGTCTTGTAGTTTAGCAATTTAACTTTAACGTAATTAATGAACTGACCGTCTTTGGTGTACTAGTTCTAAGTCGTTAGTCAAAATGTCACGTAATTATTGATCAGTGGAATGAGCAGTTATGATTTTAAAATCTAATTTATGTTCAGTTAATGTTGTACGTGTTGACTTTATATAATTAAGAATTTGCTCGTAAAGAAATGGTATAATAATAATCGGCAGACAAACACACATATTGTGTATCCCCAAATTAAGCAAGTTATGCTTGTGTTATTGGTAATATACAACGGACTAGTCTGGGGCCGATCCCAAACACCCAGACCATAGTAAATAACGGAGAAAATACGTTTCCAAAATTGACTACAAACAAACATTAATAAATTGAATTTGTGGGTTCTAAGTCTAGGTGTTTTCACACAAACTCTAAAATACTTCAGCTACAGTTATATAATGTGTTTCTATATAAGAATACCTTATTTATTGCATAATAAAAATCTAGTATGAAAAAAATACTTAAAAACCACTACTATATGAGGGAACGAGGTTAATATGATAATTGTTTACGTATACTTCTCGGCGTTAATGTGAAAGCTGCACTTAGGCTAGTGAATAATTAAATAAGGCAAAAATGCATTTGGATTGATGTTAACACTTGCCAGTTCTGTTAATTAACTAAGTGCTTGCATGTACACACTTTGTAGCTAAAACTTATAAAAGGGAGGGAGTGTTTAAAGAAACAGGTACTTAATGTTGCTTGAATATTACTTTGTTATTGGGAGAATTCAACCGGTGTTTTATTCAAATTGATGGCATTGTATTAAGTTAAATTACTGTTAGGGTTCCTCAGCCAAATATTAAAAAAATAGATGTTTGTCACCATTACACAATTTTTCACTGTGTATGCATCGACACGTACTTGACTAATTTTTAGAGTTCCGATACCTAAAAGTAAAAAAGGACTCTTATTGTGATTTATATCAGGTATACGTCTATATGTGACATAACTTTATAACTTTAGCAACATCATTCTAGATTCATAATACCAATTTATTATTATCAACAAAGCCCTCTTACGCGTAAGTAGTACAAATGTGAAATATTGAAATTACTGTGAACAAAACTGATTATTATGAAAATTGGTAGTGATATTGGTTAGAGAGACCATTTTTGATTCTCAAGAAAACTTCGTCGTATTATCTTCTCTCTCTCTCTTTTTTAAAGATCTTGTTTTGTCAGTTTATGATTTCCGATAAACAAATGACTAACCGGTAAAGTTGTGGAGTTAAAATATTAGCTATTTAATAAGTGCTTTAACGGCGATATAACAGTAATAAAATTTAAATCTTAACTAACTGTTCACCAAAACTTATCTCTCTGGAGTGGAAAGTTTGTCAACGTCATTTAAACGTTAGCAATTTGGAGGAGTGGCACTTGTTTCATTAATAGCGAGTCCTCAATTTCTTTTTAAACTCGACAAGTATTTTATAATTGAATTCTCAGACGATTCAATTATTGTCGCAAAAAATATTTATCTGAGCAAAGGGCGATTTTTCAGACGTTAAGAAAGGCGTCGAAGGGAAATAGGTACTAGGCATGAATATTTCGCTTCCAAGTTTAATTATGCAAAATATATTTTAGATTATATCACTCGTTATTGTTGCGTTTTAAAATTTGTATTTTCGTGTACAGACTCTCTATTCAGTGTTAAAAATATTTATACAAATATGAGATCAAAATTAGTCACGTAAATATGACGACAGATATTAATAAGTAGAAGCCGGGGGGGCTGTTCCCTTTGCTATGGAAGTGATTGGTTATGCCGTTTTCTCCGCGACTCTACTAAAAGACAATGGAAGGGACACTGGGGTGTTATAGTAAGTGTTCTGGCTATCTGTACCGGCGCATCCCACACACCCTAACCGCGATCCCCGGCCTAGTCCGTAAACGGAATGTACGTCGCAAAAAAAGTAATCTGGTAGCGTATAGCATCAATGCTATTAATACAATAGTTTTTATCGACCTCTTTATAAAAAAAATATATTATTATTAATCTCAATTGATATAACCATTAAGAACAAAAAAGAGTATCAACTAAATGAAAAGCAATTTATTTTTGCTTATACAAATAGGAAAAATTTAACGGACGTATTTCGTGCATTATCAATTTGTGAGGGAAACGCTTTTGGCAGTGGCCAGTGGAGCAGTGGAGCCGGTACATTTGTCACCGTGATTAAACGACGCGGCGTCAACAGCAGCGAGCCCCACACGGGAACGTTTTTTAGCTGACTCCAATTAATTTGACATAACATTAAACAAAGGTCAGGAAGGATGGTACACAAAGATTTAATTAGATGTCAACAAATCCGCAAATATGTTTGATATACTTACCTTGTTTGCTGAACATAATGTTTACCGCACGTTTCAGACCGTAATAAATATAACGAGGTTGGAGCGAAATCTATTTGTTACATAAATTTGCGTATTTATTTATGTAAATATATTAATTACTATCTCGAACCTTCTTACTAAGTTAGTTAAGATCGTGGAAATCTCGATATTACTTATATTAGTTACATCTGATGTGTCGCTGCAAGAGTTTAACACCTGCATTATAAATATGTATAATTTTTTGTATGTTATTTACATAACCGAATGAAATAATATTTATTCAACATATAATTAGATTTAATTGATGTTAAGTTGAAAAGTTGTTACACAAAAAATTATGGAAATAATTTATATTAATTTTTCTTTTGTAATTCGATTCAAAGTTATGATTATTATACAAAATTTCAATGTAAACGACGAAAGAGAAAATATTTAGTTGTCTGGCCGAATCGCCGCATACTGGTAATTATCAGGTACTGATTGTAATTTGGATATCGTCGAATCTCTGTATACATGCACTTCACCCTTATACTGGATAATATATATATAAAAAAAAAACCAAGATATCGAAGCAATGGATCGGTGGACGAAGCTCTCATTTTCCAACCTTTTACCTGATCGATTATATTACAAGATTCCCGCAGTATACTCAACAAGCACCCTACAACATCATATTTGGACTCCGGACTCATTTGAACTAGAAACCCGAACCCAAGCAACTCCTATTTGCGCCCCTTATATGCGTCACAGCTTTTCAATTCGTAACATACCACAGTTTAATTAACCTTTTTTAAAAACCAACAACGTAGCCTAAAGATGTTAGTTTTTTAAATCTTTACTATAAGTTATTCCTTATATAGGCTATATTTTATTAGATTTATGTATAAGACATTTAAATCCTTTTAGTTTTATAAATAACATAATTGTATCACACGACAAACTTATAAGTTTGTCGTGTGATACATTTTTTATAATTTTAACACTCCTTTTTTATGGCTTCTTATTATGTTAAGTAATGGACTTTGGCCCTCAAGCAGCTCAAGTGGCTTCAAAATCAACAATTTATCGACCTACTGCATCACAAAATGACATAATCCAATGTCCACATTGTTCACAACCCCGCTTCTTTAAAGGAAACCACGGCCTCAAAATTCATTGTGGCAAAAAGCATAGAATCAACAGTAAGTAATAACTCAGCACCGACTATAAACACAAGCATTTCTCAAAATTCACCAGTTACTGAAGAACATTTTTGGAAACTACTATCAAAATTAAGAAACCAAAACCCAATTCTAAAAAGAATCCCCCGCGGCGCACGCTAATCGGCATGTTACACCCTATCATAACTGATGCAATATGTTTTGACTCAAAATTCCGTTTCAAGCTGGGAGCAACTATTAATTTTTCCATATTTAAAACTACATATAAATAGAAAACAAAATGAAAATATATCTTTCAGCGGAAAATAAAAAATAATGGCTCAATATTAGACCAAAACTCATAGAAAATTAATATAGCCACCCTCAAAGCTGCTTCTCAAATTATTCCCGTAAAGATTCGACTATTTATCACATCGTGGAAAGAAAGATTAGCGACGGGATATTAGGGTAAAGCCCATCTACTATTTTCTACAGATGCAGTAGCGCCAAATTGTAACGATAGACTCACTGCTCTTTATGACAAACATCCACCTTCCTCACCAAATACTGTTTTACCAGATCCACCGAATTTCTAAAATGCATTGACTGTCACCATGGAGGATGTTAGCAATGCTATTGGGTCCTTCCAGAGTGGTTCTATATGGGGCCTGGATGACTTGACGCTTCAACATCTCAGACTTAATAGGTGGAGGCTGTGACGAAGCTGGGGAATCATTTGTGAAGGACCTGTTGGCTTACTAAATATTATGCTTGCAGGTAAAGTTATAAATGAAATAACTAGCATCCTTTATAGTGCCAATCTCTCTGCCTTAAAAAAAAGATAGAGGCATAAGCCCCATTGCCGTGGGAATGGTTTACCGCCGCTTTGCAGCCAAATGCTGTTGCCAAAAGAAGGCAGATAGGCTAAAAACGTATTTTCAGCCAAATCAACTAGACTTTGGTTTGCAGGGAGGATGTGAGGCCGCTGTACACGCTTTAAGGTCATTCCTCCGTCACAATAGTGGAGATTTTGTGCTGAAGGTGGATATCAAAAATGCCTTCAACTCGTTTGATCGGTCCGCCTTACTGTCACAAATCAAAGACAAAATTCCTGATTGTTACCACTTTCCTTGGCATTGTTATAGTTAAAATGCAAAATTAATTTTTGAAGACAATTTATTTTATTTTCAGACTGGTTGTCAACAAGGCGACCCCTGAGGGCCAGCCATTTTTCGCTTAGCTATCCATCCAATCATTACCCGTTTGAAACTCAAATTCCACGTTTGGTATCTGAATGATGGCACTCTGGGAGGCGAAGTAAATACTAGAAGATTTAACTAATTTAAAAGCAGATCTCCAGAGCATAGGCCTGGAAATCAATTTTGATAAATGTGAATTTTATATAAATAAAACAGATCACAAAACAGAAATATTGTCAAAAATAGAATCAAGCTCCTAAAATTAAGTTGGTTAATATGTCTTCACTTCGCCTCCTAGGCATCCCAATCTTCAACGAGGCCCAACCGGGTTTCGTCGAAGAAAGTTTTCGTAATACTTCAGATTGTTTATTCAAAATTAATACCCATATGGCATTAGGCACGAAAAGGCAGTACCAGCTGTCTTTTCATGCCTAAATTTATGTATGTCCTCCGATGCTGTCAACTTTGTAAGGAAACTCTACTTTTAAATACTCTGAATAGCATTGTGAGAGATACTTTCATATCCATATTAAATTTGGATATGAACGCCAGAACGTGGTCAAAATGCTCACTACCGACAAGGCTAGGTGGCCTAGGCATCCGCAAAATTTCCAGTGTTGCTCTACCGGCTTTTTTGCCATCTGTTTATAGTACAAGTGATTTGGTATTAAAATTTTCTGAAAAGAGCAATTTAGATTTCGAAATTCCTTATTTGACCGATGCCCAAAGAGCCTGGTCAATGGCCTGTCCTAACTCTATCCTGCCCACTGTTCCGACTTCCCAACGAGCTTGGAACGAGCCGCTCTGCGAACTGACACGGGAAAGTCTCCTGCAAACGTATTCCAGTTCGACAGAGCGCGCTTGCAATTTGGCCGTTGCTACTTGGGAGTCTGGGCAGTGGTTTCAGGCACACCCATCCTTCAATACCGGTACAATTCTAGATCATTCTACTTTTCCGTCAGCTGCGAGCCTTCGCATGGGGGCTCCATGTTGAGTACTCTATCGTTGCCACTGTGGGAGTATGGTATACCCGTATGGACACCACGGATTATCATGTTTACTAGTGTTGGTCGAAGATCTCGCCATGCCAACCTCAATTATATAATCCGCCGAGCTCTTGTCAGCGTCGGTGTACCGGCCATATTAGAACCGAATGGCTTGGTACGCGACGATGGTAAGAGGCCGGATGATATTTTACTTATTCCTTGAAGATGGGACGGCCGCTTGTTTGGGATGCGACATGTGTAGACCCTCTGGCGCCATCACATCTTCCAACGACTGAGTTAGAGGTTGACAACGCTGCTACAAAAGCTGAAGTTCTCAAACAGTGCAAATATGGAACTTCAGGAAGGGGTTACATATTTGTGTCGTTTGGAGTTGAAACATTAGGTCCGTGGGGTCCATGGACAAAGAGTTTCTTTAAAGAAATTTGCAAGAAACTCTTTGATGCTACCCGTGATCAGAAGGCTGGCGCATATTTCGCCCAACGAATAAGCATCGCCATACAGCGCGGCAATGCAGCCAGCTTTCTGGGCACATTCCCATATGGCAGCGATTTGTTACACAGTCTATAATCGCTTGTACTATTTATAACTTAGTTTATTTTTAGTTTTTAATTGTCTTTTTTAAGTTAGTTTTAATTTCTTTATTCCTTATTTTATTTATATGTTAAAAATCAAAAGTAAATATATTTTAAATAAAACGATTTCTATCTATAATAGTGTAGTCAGTCAAAAAAGAATTAGATTTATACTTATTAAAGAATACAGATTTTTCATGACGACTTTTCTCTCTAATGTCCATGATAGTTGGGACACTTCACAATATTTGGCCTATCGGTCAGCGTGCAAAAGAAAGCAGGTTATTCGCCACGCCTTCATGCATATTCCATATTGATATGGGAGAGTTTCTTAGGATTTTTGTACGAATATTTGTGCAGTCTTTAGGTTCCTGTAATGAAACCAATTTTAATAAACTTTGGCATATATGTACTTAATCGAAGATGAAGTTCACTATTTTATTCCATCTCTGTATAGTCTTCAATCCGCACGAGAAATACTACCGTACAAGTTTACGCGGACGTAACCCTGTAGAAAGCTTTGATCATTATTATTTTTCACACTGGTCTTTGATATCTTTTGAGACTTACAAGTTCAAGAGCAAAATAATAAGAGACGCTAAAGTAAGAGATTAAATCGGGAATTTTATCATACGTTTTCGTGTATAATTCATTTCGATAACTAAAGTCGAATAATTCATTACTTTATATTCGTATTTTTAATACTTCTTGAGTATCCAAAACAAATACTATTACGTTGATAACAGTGTTGTTTACTACACCGATAACATTTATTTAAATCGTACAATGTAAAATATTTAACCCTGAGTTTATCAAGGCGTCATTATTTCATAAGCGACTGAATAAGTAACGCAAAGTACGAATTTTCGGGTACGACCTTTACGGAGAAAACCGTCCAATTATGCTTAGAATTTCAATTAAAAAGTTAGTGGCCCTATTAAAATTCAAGTACGCGCCATGAGCACGGGTGCATAGTTACAATACGATTGTACTAGACAAGTAAATGTGAATATTTGTTAACAAAGTTAAACATCTAATTTCGAGTTCGGTCTCTAAAGTGTCCGAGGTGTTATGTCTCGCTCGTTATTTGTATCGGATAATCATTTGAGGCAGCAATCCGAATTGGTTGTAGCAAATCGGTTTTGGGTTCCATCTCTCGGGGCAGTGTCCCTTTTCAAAGGTCGTTTCTTTTTCGTTGTGGGAGCTTCGGCTCCCCGAGGATCGCTACATTTACATTTATTTCAAATGCTTTCACGTCCACTCTGATATTTAATTTTGTGCCAATATCGATCCTATGTCTTCTTCTTTATTTATTTAAGAAAGATTTAATAGAACCTTAATGTTTTTGTCATGTCTATTGGTCCATCTAACCATCTGTTCGTCTGGCCGTCTGTCTTTATAAGTCAGTATTTGTCATCAGAAACTGAGCCGATAATTGTTTTATAGGAATATGTAATATGTGCATCTAAAGTGTGTGGTGTGTTACCTTTTAACTTTTGAATCGTAATCTAGAAGCTTTTGAAAAAATCACGGTTGTAAACTTTGAAGGAAAATTGGTTTGAACTAGATACACTAGTAGTTTTTAATGTTTTATGCTTTTTGTAATTACGTCACCTAATGGCAAAAACAGTAAGAATTGCGGTATTTTTGATATTTTATTCTCTAAATGTTATGAAGAGTCCTGGTTGCGTCCGAATATAATATATACTTCGGGGTCGACTTTTGTCAATTTTATAAAGAGAATTTTGTCATGGAATCAAAACAAAATCTTAACTTAAGACCTTAAGACCTTTAAGACCTGTAAGAGACCTTTTCCCATTCAGGACATCTGATTTTTAATGGACCTACGGTATTTACAATCCTACTAATTTTATAAACGTGAAAGTTTGTATGTATGGATGTATGTTTGTTACTCTTTCACGCAAAAACTATGATAGGATTTTGATGAAACTTTACAATAAATACTTTACACATCAGAATAACACATAGGCTATAATTTATATAAAGATATAGTCTGAATTATCCAAAATATAATGATTTTCCATCACCACGCGGGTGAAACCGCGGGGCGCAGCTATTCTATAATATTATAAAAATTTAAAAATGCCGTGTCTGCACATTGAAGCTATTTAAAAAAACAACTGGAATAGGCTATATAAATGATGCAACTTTTTTTAGATTTCTTGTCTGTTTGTTCGAGATTCACGTAAAAACTTTTGAGCCAATTTTGATGCGGTTTTCGCTGATCGACAGCAAATTCTTAGACTTAAAATCTGCGTTAATGCTTATTCCGGGCATCCTGCGGGAATTTTTCCGGGAGCGATTTGTAGTTGTTTAAGTTCATAATTTGCTTATTCCGGCACAATTTTCACTAAAACAATTGCTTACATTCTTTTTTAAATGCTGCAGTACTTTGTGTCCCCGGAATCCCTCGGAAATTCAAAATCAAGCGTGGATGAAGTCTCGGGCATATCCTAATATGTTAATAACATTTTAAACATATTACTCTATTCTATATTACTGATTTTGCAATTCTAATGTGTAGATTCTGCTCATACGATAATCCGGATTAAATTCAGCTTCACATACCCCCTCATTACACGCATCGATAATTTTGTACACTGCAGGTATCGCTACTCAAATGGATTTTGATTTTATTCCCTTTCAAAAATAAAAATGATTTAGAGATTATTCTTATCTGTAATTCACAATATATTTTTTGTTGTTCAAAGTTTTATTTTTCGAAATTTCCTGTAACAAGTCTGGATTATAAGTTACATTATGTATTTACTGATAGTATGTGAGTAGGAGGATTTAGAGTTTTGTGGGACTTGTCGTGATAAACCTTCCTTCTGTTAGTTTGTGTACAGCGGCTAAGTTAAGCGGGTAATTTGATATTTCTATTAGGCGCTTGCAGTCTAAGTAGGTGTTCAGCTGCTAGGAGTTATTTGCAAGCACACCAAGTTCACTTTTAAGAAACCCTCGAATATATATTAATTGCGGACAATCAGGGACTCAACTTATGTCCGGTTTCAATATTACAAAAACGATTCGTTTTGATATCGACGGTTAGAATATCACCGCCTGGTAACTCTACTGATGTTTCTATAATGAACTGTTCGTAGCTAGTTACTCATGAAAGTACCAACTACCGATGGGAGGGATTTTCTAACCGATCGGTAGACTTTTTGTATGGAAACGACAGATGAAGTGTTTCTATATTATAACTGCTGGTTGTCAACACTACTATTCGTAGGAATTTTATTACCACCCGATTTCGGCCGTTTGCCGGTTTTTTTGTCGTTACACGTGATACTAAATTAATTTAAACTCAATTTTTTTACTTCTTCGTTTGACTTGGATTTAATTCTTATTTATAGCTTTCAAATTTACTATTTCTATCTTTTACAGTTCTAATTCCAATTCAAGTATTGCTTTACTATTCATCTCTATTAATATTATAAATGTGAAAGTAACTTTGTCTGTCTGTCAGTCTGTTACCCTTTCACGGAAAAACTACTAGAACGATTTGGTTGAAACTCAGTATATATACTTTTTTGATCTCGAGAATGAACATAGCATTCTTTTATCCCGAAAAATAGGATAGTTTCTGGTTAGTTAGATAAAAGTATATTTTTCTGTTTGCCTGTAATGCTTTCACGGAAATCTATTGGACCGATTTGGTTGTAACTTAGTATATATGTAAGTTCAATATGTAGGACGGATATAGGATACTTTCATTCGGGAAAAGAGAGTTTGGGATAGATTTATGTAATGGTTATCCCAGAAAGTAGGATAGGTTTTGTTTTTGTGATGTCATTTTTGTCAATTTGGTCGTTTTGGTCATTTTGGTTATTTTGGTCATTTTCATAATTTTTGTCAGTTTGGTCATTTTCGTCAGTTTGGTTATTTTCATCATTTTTGTAATGTTCGTAATTTTCGTCGACAAATATTTAAAACAACAACAAAGTTCTCTGTTCTCAGTTGTTGCCAGCACATATAAAACTTATATGGTTAAAGTCACCTTTTTAATAATAAGGTCAAAGGTTCCAAAGTCATTAATTAGACTACAGTTTTTTGTTATTCTTGATATAATCTATTCAGGTGAAGCTACCTGCGATGACGTTATAGTTATCGATTGTGACCTAATGCGTCTTCAATATCGCGTTAAAAATAACACTGCGAATGAATATAATATTACTAATAGATAACGTATTAGTACGTACTAACTGTCAATATTTAACGTCATTAGCAATAATTTACAACATCGCTACAAATAACACATTAAATCCATCGCTATATCTGTGTGAAAAGTTCCGTAAAACAATTGAATAAAAACAAACAATCGAACAAGGTTCCCACAAAGTTTCCATCATTTGACTTTGTTACCATGAAAAACGTTGTTTTTAGCCATAATTTATTCAAAAAAAATGCGATCGAAAACCACAAATCCCTATAACTAGCGAAAATTTTCTGAACACTGTTTCTTGTGACAACACTTTTTTTTACAACAAATTTAATGACATTGGAACAATCATTATTTAAAAAGTTTACAACACTTTTTTTTTTTACAACAAATTCAATGGCATTGGAACAATCATTATTTAAAAAGTTTAGACTACTGCGTTTTGTTCATGCAACGTTCATATAAAATGGCTCTGTAATTGTAAGTATTTTTAAAGCAGATTGATTGAAAGCTTGATTTTTAATAACAATCGTATATCACAAAAGGTCTCTTCTTTTGAAAATGTATTTACTTTGTAGTTATACCTCAACTTATTGAATTACGTTGCGTGTAATACTACTACAACTATGTTGCGTTAGCAAAACGCTTGGGAGGGAATTAGTTACTTAGTAGTAGTAGTAGCTTGTCAAATGCTCGTATAGCCCTCTTAACCATCAGTTATTGGTAGCTTCACAATCAATCAGTTACTATTACAGACAACCGTCGGTAAAATATAGAAACCGGGGGTTAATTATCTTTATGTTAAATCGTTGAGTGTCACTGCTAAGAGCCACTTACCAGTGTTAACGTAGCCAAAATGTTAACAGTGGTTACAAAAGACGCCTGATAGAATTTTTTTTGCTAAGAATAACACACACATTAAAATTCTCTAGCTACCGCTGCTCATCTAAGAGGTATAAGTTTTTTTGTGAAACTATTTTTAGATTTGTAATGTAAATGGTTTACGAGAATTAAGTTCATAAAATATATACATAAACTAGAGTTTACCCCGCGCATCTCTTGTTTAAAGAGCAGGCGGTACAGGTTACATTCTATAAAATTTTTGTGTATTTGCCCCCGGAAGATTCACTTCATTTTATATCGCAAACTATACCTACCATCCCCCGTCTATCTGTAAACTACATAAATGACAAAATTTGACAAAATACGCAACATGGACAACATGGACTAAGTGGACCAAGTGGAGCCCGAGTGGACCCCGACTGGACCCCGAGTGGACACGGAGTGGACACCGAGAGGAACCCGAGTGGACCCCGAGTTTTTCACCGAGTGGACCCCTAGTGGACACCGAGTGGTCCCCGAGAGGAGCCCGATGGACCCCGATGGTCCCCGGGTGGACTCCGAGTGAACCACTAGTGGACCCCGAGTGGACCCGAGTCGAACCCGAGTGGACCGCTATGGACCCCGAGTGGAACCCGCAGAGCCCGAGTAGACCGCGAGTGGACCCCGCGTGCACCCCGAGTGGACCCCGAGTAGACCCCGAGTGGACCCCGAGTGGACCCCGAGTGAGCGGAGTGGGCGAAATGGACAAAATCACAAAACCTATCTTAGTTTCCGGGATAACCTTTAAATAAATTTATCCCAGAATCTATCCCATTATCGGAGATAAAAACTATCCCTTGGCCACCCTTGGTATTAAAATTACATTTGTACCGAGTTTCAGCTAAATCGGTTTAATAGTCTTTCCATAAAAGAATAACAAACAGAGAGATAAATATATTTTTATCCCGGAAACTGTCCCGATTTTCGGGATAAAAAGTATTCTATGTTCAACCTCGGCATCGAATATATATATATATATATATATATATATATATATATATATACTGAATTTCAGCCAAATCGGTCCAGTAGTTTTTATGTGAAAACGGAACAGACAGACGGACAGACAGACAGACAGACAGAGTTACTTTCGCACTTATAATATTAATAGGGATAGGGATATATATTTAAATAGTAGCATTTTTTATCAAGAAAAAATAAATTGTGATTGTTACCGTTCTTCTATTGAGTTGTTTGGTTAAATCTCTTAAAAACTTCTTAATTATCTTTGATGTTTGCGACCCTTCTTACGTTTGAGCTGAGTCTATTCACAGTTCCAAAGCTTTTAACATCCGATGACTTCAAAGAGAACTATCTATAAGGTAATTCGTCTTTTGTATCTCACGAGCTAGTAATTGTTATATTGCTTATGCTTTGTAAAGTCACATATCATCCAGTCATTTGTATAAGTTCTTTGAAATATTAGTTACGCAGGCAATTGTGTGTAGATCAGAAACAAATCTTTTAAGAAGTCAATGTAACATTTGTTTTCTCATTACACGTGGTAATTATATAAAAGTACACAAAACAGACTTGAAGACAAATAGGTTTAATCAAAAAAGACATTGAGTATAATGCTATTTTTCGTAAACTTTTTTAAGCTTCGTAGCCAATTTGGCAAAAATAAACTCTTTTAATTTATCATAAAAAACTCTATACCTAATGGATGAATAGTAGACAGTTGTATTCTATACATCGTGTTGGCAACCTAACGTTGTGGCAGCTAATATGTATTTATAGGGGATATTATGTAGCTGCAGTTGTAGTAATTACTCGTATAATAATGTCATAATTTTTATGGATTTTGTTAGGTATCACGAAACAATAGCTATTTTAAGGCGGATATTTATTGATCTGTTGCAGTGGATAACAAGGTTAATTAGTGAATATGATACTGTTATATTTACTAAACGTTTTGGTGGCATTTGTAACAGGTATGAACAAGTTGTTGTACATTTTAGACTGAGAACATTTAATTGACGATAGTTTCAATAAATTTATAGTATTTAAGCCGTGCGTGAAGCCAGACAGACAGAGTTGTTTTACCATTCGCACGGCACTACGATCATCGATAAACTGAGTAAGTGTTACATTTGTTTTTGATTTTAATGCTTATAAAATGTTTGTGTATTGAAATGTCTATAATGTTGAGATAATATAATGACTTTGATATAGTGAGCTGTAGAAGTTGTGAGGAACGGGGTGACTGTAAGGGGAGATTGGGGAGGTCACCGGGCCAAGTTGGGCCCATTTTTTATGTCATCTTGGTAATATATCTGAATGTGTGGCTATGAAAAGATTGAATAGAGGTATTCTTTTCCATATTTCTGTGATTGATATCGTAATCACAGCAATATGGGAAAGAATACCTCTATTCAATCGTTTGTTATTATGTGTTTATTGATTTTTAAGCGAAGTTTTTGATGATGCTTACAATCGTGCATACTGATTTTCTGGAATAGGGAAATAGTGTGGTCGTAAAAAAAGTTTTTGATATATGTGAAATTTTTGATTATTTGCTTTGTTTAGGTTTACGTAGTCACATCACAAAAGAGTGAATGTTCGTCATTCCTAAGAGTGCCCTCTAAGTGATCCCTTTATTGTGCCTGGCCTTAAACGCACTCGACCATTTATATTGAAACATTGAAGTAGAGTAGACATTTTAGATATAGAGAAGCTATCAAAAGATGCATGATACTACACATATACTAATTAAATGTTGACTCTAATTAATTTACTCTTGTAACAAAAATTAAAATTGACCCTTCAATTGACTTTTTGAATCAAATCGTTTTTGTCTGCGAAAGCTTTGGTTAAATCAACATATAAAGTGGCTACTGAACAAATGTCGCTTATATAAATCCAGGCAGCTAAGATAATGTCGCTGATTAGATACTAAAGACTCAGTAATGGAATCAGCTGTTTACTGTACGCTGTACCAAACAAGTTTTGACATGCAAACATTGTTGCTTGATTAAAATGTAAACTATTACGCTGATTTTCCTATCCATTGATAAATGGTTTTGGTGTTGCAAATCTCCATAGGCGATGGTAACCGCTTTCCATCAAGTGGGCTGTCTGCTTGTCTGCTGAACTCCTGCAATAAAAAAGAAAATATATATATATATATGATTTTAAACATAATGAGAAAGTGTTTTAAATATTTTCTAAGAATTGTAAGAAAATAAAGGAGCTAGTAATAAATCTTTAGTCTCAACTCTTAGAATGAACCTACACCCCTGTTTGATGTATTTTCGGTAACAGAGATGAACATAGGATATTTTCTCAGTAAATGAAATATGTCCCGCGAGATAAAGATTCAGTTCTTTTGCAGCGAACCTGAATGAACCGAGAGTTTTGGAGGGTACTTGAAGAGTTTTATTACGCAGTTTTATTTATAAAGTTTATTGGTATAATTAAGACAATACATTACTTGTAGAATATCATTTGCTTTTATTAAGCAAGAGTTGTGTGTTTGTGTTAAAAATCTTGACTGTTTAGTCATATTCAAGGAACACGTCATGCCGAGACCGGTAGGAATGTCTACCTTGGACAGGAAATATAGGTAGGTAGACACAGCTTCGAAGGGGAAGCCAATAGGAGGATTCAGTTGGGCTGGGCAGCATTCGATAAGCTTCGTCAAGTCTTTTCGTCGACCATTCCGCAATGCCTGAAGACGAAAGTCTTCGAGCAGTGCGTCCTCCCCGTCCTGACCTACGGGGCAGAGACGTGGACACTGACGGTAGGACTGGTCCACAAATTTCTAGTCACTCAACGGACTATGGAGCGCGCTATGTTGGGTGTACCAAGGTAACTGACATAGCTCGCAAAATTAGCAAGTTGAAGTGGCAGTGGGCCGGTCATATTCGTTGCAGGACCGATGGCCGACGGAGCAGACGACTCCTAGAGTGGAGACCGCGTCTCGGTAAACGTAGTGTCGAACGCCCTCCAGCCCGATGGACTGACGACCTACGCAAGGTCGCCGGTAGGCGCTGGATAAGGAAGGCAGAGGACCTTGATAAGTGGCGCCGACTTGGGGAGGCCTACATCCAGCTGTGGGCGGTGATTGGCTGACGATGACATTACTAGTATAATTGACGGTAGTTTTCGATATTCTATAGTATAAAACCGCCGGTGAAATGAGGTGAACACAGTTGTTCTACTAACCTCCAAGTGCAAGGTTCTTAAGTAAACTGAGTAAGTAATGAATTTGTGTAACTATTAAATTACTATTTAAAAGGTCTTTATATAGTAATTTAATAAATGCAAGCCATGGGGTGGCTAGAATGGGGAGGTTGAAGGTCACTGGGGCAAGTTGGGCCCAATCTTTGTCATATCGGTAATGATATGATATGATAATGTCTTTATTTCAGGCAATACACCCATATGAAATCACAACACAAAATTAAATACTACACACAAAATACAATTAAAAGTTATTAAATTAAATTCAAATAATGTCATTTCATGTAACTTGTATTATACATACACGTTACGGTGCACAGAATGCCAGCTCCTAAAAATAGGGTTGTCGAGGGCATCTGAAAACACGCGGAGAATCCCATTGCCCGAAGCATGGAGGCGAGCCCAGAGCCCCGCTATGCGTGTCCTCCTTATCGCAAAGAAATATGCAATCCTCTATTCGGCGAACATGTCCGAAGCGCTACAGAATCGAGGCAGTTTCATTAGGATACGATATACATTATTATATTGCACTCTAATGGTTCTCAAAGCTTCCTTGGAGCATTTCACCCAGAGCTGACAAGTGTAGAAAGTTTGACAGAATGCTCTAAATAGTGTCACTTTCACTTGTTCATTGCGTCGCGAAAATCTACGCGACATCATATTGCATCTCACAGCCAGAGCTCTGCGCTCGCGCTCTATGTCTAAATCGTCACTGAGATTCTCCGCAAATATGTGTCCCAAATATTTAAATTGGCTTACGTATTTAAGCACAATCCCGGTCAACACTACAGGCATTGGAATCTCCGGACCCTTGCCTGCTCGGAAAACCATCAGCTGCGTCTTGTTCTAATTGTATTTTAGGCCATGCTTAGCAGCATATCCTTCACAAATACTAAGCAGCTTTCTTAACGCACTGATTGAGGGGCTCAAGAGCACCATATCATCTGCATAGGTTATGTTGTTTAAGCATACGCCACCAACATGACAACCAATCCTGGTGCTCCTCCGCTCCACAATCAGGTCATTAATATAGAGGTTAAAAAGGTCCGGAGTCCGGAGGTTTTCTATCAACACAATGCCTAATTGTAGACTTTACACTAAAAATCGCTGAGTCTGTTGAGAGACCAGGACGAAAACCAAACTGTGCATCGTCAATTTCTAAAGAGCAGTTTGGGCCAGGATGAAGTAACCTTTCCAGGATTTTGCCTAAAATAGTACCAAGCGAAATTGGTCTATAATTTTTAAGACTGGAAAGGTCACCCGTTTTACTTTTAGGAACTGGCACTACCACAGTCTTCATAAGTGCCTCAGGAAGGTGATTGGTGGAATGGCATATACTAAATAAATTAGCTAGGATGTAATATATATCAGGCCCTGCATGTGAAATATGCTCAATACTTAAGCCATCCTATCCCAGTGATTTTCCACGTTTCATTTCACGAACAGCTTTAACGACACCTTCCGCACTAAACTTATGCGAACTGTTATCAGATGGCAATTTATTTAAGTTATTTTTAAGAGCAGCCATAGAAGGGTTCAAAGGCAAAAGATCTACACTAAAGTGGCACGCAAATTGCTCGGAAATTGATACAGAGTCACTTATAATAATAATATACGTTAATATATAATTATTGAGTAGAATTGATAGAAATATTCCTTCTCTTACTTTTGTTGTTAAAAGTATACACAAGTTAAGCCACGTTGAAATGTAACCTTTTAATATTCCTATTATTCCTAATCAACTTAAGGCGTGCAGATTCAAAATGAGCCTTGAAGTACTTTCTTTAAAACTAAGAGTTTACGTCTTTTCGAGCTTAAAAATAGGATTACGCCTATTTCACCGAAGCAAAGAATGTTTCAGTTGTAATACACATTGAAGTTGGTCGTTGGTGCCAAACTGCTAACTCATTATGCTTTTCGTTCGTGTGCCAGAATAAACATTGCGCATTTCGTAGAAGAGCGTCGTATTGCCGGCACCAAACGCGTGTCGCAGGTACCGATGCGGATAAACGGTGGTAATTGCCCACTCAGAATACGAGATACCAGATATTATCTGAAACGTTTAAAGCAAAAAAAAACAATGCTGATTTCCAATCGGAAATTAAGCAATAAAAACGAATTCTATATGCTATCATTTATATCGATAACGGAACAACCCAGTTAATATTGATAACATGAAACAGTTTTATTGGTAAAACATTTTTCTGGATACATTTTTCGTATGAGTTTTTTCATTAGAGTTTTTGTTTTGTTTCAAATACGGATATAAAACGAATATCTGTACTTGAAATGTTTGTTAAAAATGAAAAATAAACGAAATGCTATATTACTTTTGCAGTTCTTTATTGCTGAAGAGCAGAGAGATAAATGGTTAACTTCGATTAAGGGCCGATTTTTCAATCAGCAGATAAAATTTATCAGTGGAATAAATTATAACCTGCCTGAATTTAAAAGTGAAATAATTCGATTGTTTTATTCACGCAACTGTCATTTTTAATTTTCCCACCTTGCATTTTATTCTATGAATAACTTTTATCTGGTGATTAAAAAATCGGCCCTAAAAGTTATTCCCATTGACTATATAAATATCGACAACACTAGAGTTGTAAAAATATAGAGGCAGAATTGTAAAGGGTACCATGCGTGTATATCTGACAAAAAAGAGAGTAGCAACAGACATGAGCATTTCATAAGGTTACCGTTTCTTGTCAAAATGGCTACGGAATCCTAAAATAGTTGAACATGAAAAATGTAAAATGCAAGGAAAGATTTGGGTAAGAAAGTACCAAATATACCAAATATTAACTATTTGGACAGGGTTTCCCCTTTATTGTTCAGCCTTTGATGTGAATATTCACACAGCACAGTATGCAATGAACACCGTCTACACGCCACTACGTCTTTTATACGAAAATGCTACCCTACAAAACAATAACATTGCATCACTGCTCAAAATAGCAATTACATCATAGTGTTGCCAGGATTATAAAAACAATTATAATAATTAGTTACGGATGCACTAAATTATCTAGATGGTAATTTAGTGGGCTTATAAAACTAACTAACCGGTAGAAAATGGTAATTTAATTATAAATCGAATCATCTGATAAATAGACTAAAAATATTATCTATGACGATTGTCTATGTCATATTAATATACACTATGGTTCTCATGACTACTGTGGTGGACATCTTGTAACAAAAAATAAGTTTTACTTTTTATAAAAATAAAAAGTAAAATTTAATATCAGCCTGTCCCGGTTGGCGCCCTCGGGTCCAATATGGTTGATGGCCTTGCTTAAAGCTGAAGAAAAAATATATAAAATTGCCACTACTACTTGAAAAAACTTCCATAATGTACATAGGTATGTGCTATATGTGCGTACATGTCTGTTCAACTTCCCCGCAACGTCATCACTTGTGCCACCTGGTTGTGCGGGTGCTGGTGGTTCGGGGAAGGAGTGGACGGACATTTGCGCATTGCTTGCGACGGGGCGGCCTGTCGTAAGAGGCGATAAAACAACCCACAACCAGGTGGTAGGGTATCTGCCCAGCTGGATGGCTACCACCCCTGGTCTAGAGTATGCCGCCATAACAACCTTGAGTTGCGTTCCGCGGCATTAATGGTCAGGTTCCAGACTCTCTCAAGAGAACAGCAGCGCATTTATAACGCCTTTGGTGTCGCGAATGTCTCTAGGCGATGGTTACCGCTTACCATTAGGTGGGCTGTCTGCCTGTCTGCTGAACTCGTGCAATAAAAAAATATATATAGGTATATAACAATTCCACCAAAGAGTTTCATATTACGATAATAAATAAGTTGAATAATCAAACCTCCTTGGAAGCGCTTTTGATCAATACATTTGTCTCACTTTAATACTATAGAGAAAATGAAACGAAAGACGTAATTTTAATTTTCACCACGTACCTAATAATATGACTCTATTTGTAAACGCGTGCCATTTTCATATTAGAAACTCCAAAGATTGTTGGGACTTTCAGACTTTTATTTTTATTAATTATTTGTAACTATTTTCTCGCAAATGTGTTGAATAACGTTGTATGACACACGTGCGGTTCTTGGTTTTTCCAAACTCGTGACTATGGTAAGTAAGATTACATTTATCTACTCGTTTGTTAATACCAACTTACCGCACTAGTATTTATTATAAGTAACTATTTTTATAAGCTACTAGCGGTGTCAGGAGACGTTGTCCTGCCCTGAAAAAATAAAAATTTAGAACCCGATTCCAGCGCCACCTACCGAGCCTAACTGTGAATCTAAATCACCCCGGAATCCACTCAAACACATAAAATTTCATCAAAATCGTAGAAGTCGATTCCAGCGCCAAGTCTTTTGTTTAGATTGATGGGTTACGTTATTGAAGTTGTAGTAGTACCTCTAAATATAGCATACGAGTATATTAATGAGAGATAATGTGGCATTCGAATGGTGATACTTTTTGCAATCGGTCCAGTAGATTTGGAGTTTATTCGTTACAAACATAAAAATATACAAATCTTTCCTTTTTATAATGTACATTATTTTATGCACATAATCTACACAACAAGAAACTTACCATAATTACAAAAAAATCTAAAGTAATGTAGGCATTGAAGTATATTCCCGGGAGTATTAAAAAGATGTCAATAAAGGAAGGAAGTAGAAGGCTGACATGACTTAGTACAAAAAATCTTATATTTCAACATAAACAATAGTCTGCAATACTGTCATGTCGTTTTGTATGGTAATTTCAGGTATACACCTTACACCACAACTTACACATAACATTACTTACGTATTGATATAATTTGAGAGATGGTAACCCTGCGCGTTAAGTTATCGTAGATGCACACTAAAAAAATTACGACACCTTTTAAAAACCTATATCGTAGCGCTGTGGTTAGAACACGAAAAGAATTTCATTTCAATCCTTTTGGGATCGGCTTTCCTTTTGTAGTAACTATCTCGCTCAAATGTATACGTACTTATTTGTTAACTTTTACTCTGTTCGATGTATATGAAGAAGATATTTTATTGATATTTTCATGTCTTTGTTGTTTCATCTATGTTTTGTCTTTTTCGGTTTGTACTTCGATATTATGGTTTCGGGGTTACGAGCTCTTCCAATTTACGACTTTCAACGAAGTTTTTTGTAAACAAGTCATTTAGATGTAAAACTTTAAAAAAATGTGCTACTATCCCTGGTATAGAAGACTATGCAACCCTTTACTACGCCTAGATTGAAAGGATCTTTTCAGATTTTTCTGTATGAAATTATCAAATAACATTAAAAATGGACGACACAATGAAATAAAATAAGGTCGGCCACAGCGTTGGCCACGTTGTCTGGCTTTTTGCATTTTTACTGAATCACGGGGTTTTAAAAAAATAGTAGCGTGTGATGAATAGTCTGAGAGAATGGCTGTTGTAAAACAACACGTATGGATATTATAGAGTATAAGGTTATAAACTACGAAATCCGGTTATTTTATTATACTTTTATAGCTTCGAAGATAGGTTTTTATTTGTTTTTGTATTTCATGCCATTGAGTTTTGAAGGATATAAAATAAATATATCTAATTACGGCTGGTTAATAATATTAACGATTTTTTGAGACGTCATTTAGGCGTATATCTGTAATATTATAAAATTCTAAACATGCCGTGCCTGTACATTGAAGCTATTAAAAAAACCAACTTGAATAGACTAACATGATGGAGAGCACAATGCATTTTTTTAGATTTCTTGTCTTTTTGTTCGGGATTAAAGTAAAAACTACTGGGCCGATTGCGATGTGCTACTACTACTGTCCTACTTTTTAACCTGGGAATCCCGCGGAAAATTTTCTGGGAATTATTTAAAAAAAATCGAATGGGTATGTGATTTTTTCATTGATCGACAGCAAATTTTATGTAATAAAAGGTGTGATATTCTTTATCCTAGGAATCCGGCGGAAATTTTCACGGTTTGTAGTTGTTGGGGTGCATAAAAAATAGCTTATTCCGATATGGTTTTCACTAAAACCGTAGCTTCTTGTTCTTAGCATTCTTTTTTAAATGCTGCTGTACTTTGTGTCCCGGTAATCCCGCGGGAATTTCAAGTCAAGCGTGGATGAAGTCGCGGGCATATTCTAGCTACTAATAAATACCTACATAACTTTTTGACTTTATTAGTATGTTAGTATATTTGTTTTTGCCTTCTTTACGGTTTTGGAATAAATTTAACATCATGGTACCAAATTGGTATAAAATAATAAACATTCTGTTGACAGGTCTCATTGCTGTCTATGATTTTAACTTATAATTTCGATTGTGGATTGCAATTATTCCAAATAGCAAGAGCCTCAGAACGTGACGGAACAGAATTTGCGTCGACCGTACGTACTAAGGGAATAAGTAATTTTGAAAACGAAAATCGTGTTTTTCCTGCACCAGGGTTAAGGGGAGGAAGAAATGATTTTTCGAGTCTTTTGTTATTCACATATATGGTGGCCATTGTCAGCTAATTCTAATGCTATTTTATTACACTATTGTGTAGAGGCATATAGAGTACCTACACGTTCCAGCTTAATTCACCCATATAGATTTAGTAGTCTTTGAGGAAAATGGCTTTGGTATACATAGACAGACGAACTATAATGGATATCTACAGACAATAGATGATAGTATATATTAGTTGTGCAATTAAGATTAAATTAAATTATGTCCAAATGAGTTTTACGTAGATAGATAGATAATATTTTAATGTACACCATTACAGAAAACTTCCAACGCACTGCTGAAGAGTGGAACTCTTTACCGTCGTCTGTTTTTCCTCAAGAATACAATCTAGGTGCCTTCAAGTCTCACGTGAACAGGTATCTTCTAGGTAAGCTTGCTCCACCTTAGACTGCACTTTCACCTGACATCAGGCGCAATGTCAGTCAGACGCGAACCTATTCATTATAAAAAAAAAACTAGTATTATTCTAATTGTTGTACAAAGGGCGGTCTTATCGCTAAAAAGCGATCTCTTCCAGACAACCCGTGGCAGGAATATTGCTGATTAGGAATGGCGATGGTGGTATACATAATTATTGTACGATTACTTACATTTTAATAATAAATATATAACTATACTATATACACATAAGTTATATACATATACAAGACGTACTACCTAGTTCAACATTAAATTCATTATACAATTGGGGGTGTGGTTTTCCACAAACAAATATGAAATATTAAAAAAAATCAGGTTTCTTTGAAAATAATTTAAGTTTCTTTAAGAAGTATTTATATTTTGTGGGAAAAATAAACAAATAAAGGTCAAACAACCTTTTTCTAAATTAATTTGGTGTATCTTTTCTTTACTTTGCATTGTATATTTTATAATATTAGGTTGGGGAAAAAGTTTCTTCGCATTTTATATAAAAATTCAAAAGGCTTTTTTATAAAGTTTATTTACATTTGACTAATGTAAATAAATTAGGTGCCATTTTGTTGGAAATCTTTTTGCCATCCTGTAGGTAGGGACGTGATCCCATTGCTATAAAAAATTTGGGGCTTCTGATCAAAAAACTGCGACAAGTGGTTTTGGCAGTCCTCTCGTGATGTTAACCTGACACTGCCTAAGGAATTCTGCAGAGACCGAAACAGGTGAAAATCTGAAGGTGCAAGGTCAGGACTATACGGCGGATGCATTAACACCTCCCAGCCAAACTCTCGTAATTTTTGCTGAGTGGCTAAAGAAGTGTGAGATCTAGTGTTATCATGGTGAAAAACCACACCCCTTCTGTTGATTAATTCCGGCCGCTTTCTCTCAACTTCTTGCTTTTATCTCATCAGGTGTTCGCAGTATAGTTCAGAATCGATGGTCCTGCCTGGCGGTAACAGATCATAATGAATAATGCCCTTCCAATTCCACCATACACACAGCATCACCTTGTTGCGAATTAATCCGGGTTTCGCCACAGTCTGTGAAGCCTGACCGGCCCTTGACCACGATCTTTTTCGCACGTTCTTGTCGTACGTGATCCACTTTTCCTCACCAGTTATCAGCTTCTTCAGAAATGGTTCGGTTTCATTACGTCGTAATACGGTTCATTAGGTTTCTTTCAGTGAGCTCATGAGGCACCCAAATATCGAGCTTTTTTGTGTACCCAGCTTTTTTCAAATGCGCCAAAACCGTTTTGTGGTCGATTTCCAGTTCTCCAGCTACATCGTAACTAATAACATGCCGATCTTGCTCCACTTTTTCAAAAATGGCATCAATTTTGTCCGTAACAGGGCGACCAGAGCGACGTGCATCTTTGATATCAAAATTTCCCGATTGAAAACGCTTAAACCAAATTTACGCTACTCTCACAGATACTGCATTAGGTTCATAAACATCACAAATTTTTTTCGAGGCTTGTGTTGTATTTTTACCTTTTTTGTAGTAAAATTTTAAAATGTATCGAATTTCTTCATTAGATTCACTCATTTTAACAACAAGAAAAACAAATGAAAATGACACATTTTCCTAATTTAAATTTGGAATTGTCTTCTTTAAAATTAAAACTTTTTAATGATACCAAAACCAGCCAGATACAAATGGTATAGCCAAAGAGATCTTATTACAAGTTCACACATACTATATGCGATAAGACTTTCTCCCCAACCTATTATTTTCTTAAGTTTTCGCGACTTGTATACATAATAAACCTACGTTTTAACGGTTTTAAGCGCGGTAATTTATTTGATTTTTGTTATTCCGACGTTTCAGCCACTGAAAAGTGGCCGTGATCACGGATAACAAAAATCAAATAAATTACCGCGCTTAAAACCGTTAAAACGTAGTTTTATTTTGTATATTTTATGTTGAAAATAAATTCATACACACGATTATACTTACCATATATACTATATACAATGCCTTCATTTTTATGTCAACCTGTTAAACCTGAAATTTAAGAAAGATAAAGATTGATTTACACACAAAAGACATTATAAAATATTTCAGGTGTTTCTTTATGATACCGTGTCATTGAGAAAATATCAATCCTTATTATTATTTTCGATAGTTATTATAAAAATACAGTATGAATTTTTACATTTCACCAGTTCGAATCCCAGCTCAAGCAAGTGATTTATCAGAAATTCTTGAAAACAATTTACTTATTTTTGATAATGGAGGAATATTTCTTTCTGATAAAATTGGTTCATCCATATTTTGGTACTTCCCCGAAGGGGGGAGGGGTCCAACCAGGGCTTTTTCACCGCATGTAGAAATTATATCATAAGCGGAAAATTGTAGTGGTATGGTCCATTGCCAAGTTAACGGGATTTACAACACAGTGCGGGAATCACAATTCCGTTACAATTCTAATTTTCAGCACCAACTTCAGTAAAAAATATATATCTTTGTAAATAAGAGAATTAACACAGCTTGACTCTAGAAATATAACTTTTAATTACTATGGTAGGTTTTATGGCAATGTATCTGTTGGTGGGTGTATCTGATATTATCACAAGATGATGTTCTAGGGTGGTGGGATTTTTCTGAGGTTATATATATATATATATATATATATATATATATATATATAATAGCAGCCCATAAATGTCCCACTGCTGGGCTCGGGCCTCCCACTATAGGGGAACGGACAGTATACCCGCCACGCTTCTCCAAGGCGGCTTGGCAGGTTTGACACATTGGTTATCTCGATGTGCAGGTTGCATCACGATGTTTTCCTTCACCGTTATTAGCACGTGGTAATTGTAACAATATGCACATTAGGTCAGAAAACTGCCTAAGTGGTGCATGCGTTCCGGCCAGGATCGAACCCGCGCCCTTTGAGATTCGGACGCGTGCGCTAGCCATTACGCTACCACGACGTGTAGCTGAGGTAATCTCTATTCTGAGATAAAGGATGGTAAAAAATCTACAATTCACTACAAAGTACAAATGGGGAAAATTATATATTGTTGACACTCTTTAATGATTGGCAACTTGTTAATTTATTCAAGATATTGAGAAATCTTAATATAATTTGTTTTATAGCCATACAATTTTATTATATATTTTTATGTTTATTTTATGTTTTGAATTAATTAACAGGGTTCCAACAAAAGTATAGTTTACCCTACAAAAGTACAGAATTCGAGGCGATATAGGAGGTGACTGCTTTGTGCCGGCGTTGCGCAGGCGGAATTGTTAAGCTTGTAAAATGCAGGTTTGTTATTAGTCTCTATTTTAGTGTTTTGTGAAAAGTGTAATCAGATTGTTGGCCAAAATAGGCTTATAAACCACGTGCGAGGTTACGAGTGGCTCCGAAATCAGAGTTCCAATACTCACAATATATCAGTCGTCATTATCAATCGTTGTAAGCGAAAATGGTTATAACAAATGTTATTAAACTAGCTGTGCCCGCGACGTCGTCCGCGTGGAATTTGTTTTCAAAACCCCCCGATTTTGGAACATTCTTCATTGGCGCTCCGCTCCTATTGGTCTTGGCGTAATGATATAGCCTATAGCCTTCCTCGATAAACAGGCTATCTAATAGAATTTTTCAAATCAGACCAGTAGTTCCTGAGATTAGCGCGTTCAATCAAACCAACAAACAAACTCTTCAGCTTTATATATATTAGTATAAAATTAATTAATATTTCATACAAGCAATTTACTAAGACATATTAATTTAGGTTTGTGATTAGATATCCTGTACACGTTGGGCAATATTTCTCACGTGATACCGCTTAATTATTAATTAAGCAGCTATCTGTATGCCTACAGTGTACAACGGCCCTATTCGATACTAACTGCTTATTGAACATCTTAACTAGAAAACATATAACATTTATTGTTGTTCAATATCGATAAATTATAAAGATATTAACTAACATTGAAAAGAACATAGCCATTAATAACATTTAAATTAGCAGTTCGCGTCAAAGTTTGTAGTCAAAAAATCGTTTTATATACAACTAAAGTATTAGTAACTCAAGTAGTACAAATATATGATAACCCTAAACAAATAGGATTTTGCACAAACTAAACGTTATTTTACAGTAATTATCTAGACGTTTTTATTGACATAGCCATTTCATATATCTAAAGTCTTGTCCCATAAGGATCCGTTCACATACAGTAGGCGCGCGATTTCATGTCCATCCTGAGGAATGCGGTAGTGCTGTGACCTAATTAATTATGGTAATGTCGATAATAACTACCGATTTAGTCTACAGCTGTCAGTTTGGTTTATTGTAACTTAAGGTAATTTTGCAAATTATGAAATAAAATAAATGTGATAAGTAATTACTTATTTATTTCTAATAGAGAAAAATATCTTTTAAATTCCAATTCAATCACTATCAGATGAAAAGACAACCGACAGATCAGAGTCGGAATCAGTATCTTCGCCGTCGCTGACTTCAAGCGGAGTAGTCATGGTTTATTCACCATGAAATAACACAATAGCGTTAGCGTAAATTTTCGGTATCGATAAGCGCGCGTCACAACTATAAAGGACAACACTCGACGTCAGACAAAAGCGGCGAGGTGGGCGAAGGCGGGGCGAGCTGCCCGCCGCGCGTCGCCTCTGGCCCCGATGGACATGAACTCGCGGTCTTTACAGATTGGATGTCATAATGATGGATATGAAATATTCACTTGGAAGTGACCCAGTCATACAAATGAACCGACTGATGGAGCATTGGATCTTTCATTACTAATGTTGCAGTTTAAGTACGTTGAAACAGCTTTTGAGCACCCTCTATCTGTTACAAATTATGTGAGATTCAAATATAAATTTTATTGCAATGTTTGATAATTGTTTTTAAATTTAAAAGATTAAAACTCATTCTGCTCATTGAGCTGTTCTTTCATTATATATGAACGAACAGAGCTTTGATATCCTAGCAATGGCTAAACTACAAAACTGCTTTACAGGATGATACGCCTAGGAGTCCATTCAGTCCCTGAATAGTAACTTTAGTTTGCCAGCTGCTGTCCATTCGTGATCAGCATTGACAACTTGGTGAGAGTACACTATCGTGCACGTTGAAGTAGATATTGAATTTAACATCACAAAGGCGGTGCAAAGTAAGTTTAACTGAGATAAATCGGGAGATAGCGTTTACTTGAAAGTGGGAGAGATCCTCGGTAATTTTCTTACATAAAAGTGCGATATTGCGAGATACTTTCTTACCGGGTCGAATAATGCTTTGTGCCGCACGCAGTTTAAGCTTGGGATTAACACGAGATAAGATTTAGATGATTCTGTCTTATAGAGGCGTGAAGTGTATACACGCGTTTATCATTTCTTATTATCAAGACAATTCCGAAAATATCAGGGAATAAACGCAATATTTTAAAACACGTCAAACCTAAGGTGTTGAGTAACGAATTTATAAAAATTTCATTCTCAAACTAAGAATCATTTATAAAGCAGTCATTTACAACATTGCAGTAGAAATAATAAAAAAAACCGACTTTACACTAAAAAGCAAAAAATAAAAATTTTATCGACTCCTTTCTACAACATCTTGAAGGAAAGGTGCCAAGTAAAACATAAAAGAACAACAAGAAATTTACAAAATACAGTAATATTTATGTTTTACTTGACCTGACGTGAAGTCTGTATTGGTTTTTTTTAAATTACTTTTTACTTGCGTATATACTTCAATAGCTTTAGAAATAATATGTTAAGCACCTGTAGAAATTGTACAACTGGCAGGCGTAAACAAATTTGTCATCTCACTCTTCAGTGTATATGCTCTTCAACATCGGTTGCTCTCGATTTTCTTGCGATCCACAAAACAGACCCTGACTTGGTGACTATGGGACCATCTCGGGAGTTAAAAAGAACAATTCAAAAATAGATCCAAAATTGGCTGAGAAAACGTGTAACATTCATATAAAAAATTTATCGCCTTTAGAAAATGTAATACCTACACGTGTATACAAGCTTTTCTCCAAGAATTTAGGCGCACGGCGTTCTTTAATAAGGGTTATTCTCGATGTCCCAGGGATCCGATCCACTCATTAGATTCTGACATGGTGACAATGGGACCAATTCGGGAGTATAACCTTTCGATTAAAAGAAAAAACTTGAAAATTGGTTCACAATTGACGGAGAAATTGTATAACAAACATAAAAAAAACATACAGAGGAATTGAGAACCTTCTCCTTTTTGAAGTCGGTTATAAAGTTAAGGGTACTACGGACTATCAGATACCGAAATTATAATTTTTAGTTTTTTTTGTGTATGACGTGAAAACTACTGAACGGAATTAAATGAAACACTACATAGAGCTAGCTAATCATAGGTCAACATTTAAGGTATTTTTTTATCCCGATAAATGACGTCGTTTCCATAGGGTACATGCCAAGAAAGTCTTTTTCGTTGCAATGACACTTCCACTTCCATCATGGCAACGCGAAGGAAGTGTCGGTAGCATTGCTAGTATGATATTAATACAAACACTTGATATAAAAAATATTTGTCTACTTATATGATTGTGTAGAAAATATTGCTTTAGGCAATAAGGCTATCCTCCATACTACTTATTAAAATTATCAAAATTAACAACTAAAACTACCAAAACTACCTAAACGACCAAAACTACCTAAACAACCAAAACGACCAAATTGACCAAAATAAACAAAATGACGAAAATGGCAAATCATAAATAAAAAACCTATCATATTTTCTAGGACAACCTTTACATAAATCCATCCTATAATCCGATATGAAAAGTATCCCTTGTCCACCCTCGGCATTGAAAATATATATACTGAGTTTCAGCCAAATCGGTCTAGTAGTTTTCCGTGAAAACGGAACAGACAGAGGGATAGACGTACAGACAGACAGAGTTACTTTCGCATTTATAATATTAATAGGGATTTTGTAAAGAGGAAATATTTGTATTTTTGTACGTTTGTAACGAATAAGCTCAAAAACTACTGGACCGATTTCAAAAATTCTTTCACCACTTGAATCCATTAACCCTGATTAATATAGGCCATATAAAAATTTGGGGATCCCTAGTAAAACTTCAACAACGTAACCCATCAATCTATACAAAACACTTGGCGCTGGAATCGGCTTCTAAGCCGTATAATAATTGGAATAAAAATCTAGGATCCGATTCAAGCGCCACCGCGCTGGAATCGGGTTCTAGATTTTTGTTTCTTCAGGGCAAGACAACGTCTGCCGAGACCGCTAGTTCTTAATATAAACAAAATGTGATTTATCAAATAAATCTTTGTGATAATTTTGTTTTCCAAGAAATTAACAAGTGTTTGATTTTCTTACGAGCACATAAAATTTATGAGTAAAATCCTTATGTATTCGTCATTTCCGGCTGTCCATCTGCCTGTGTATATCACAGTTATTATCTAGCTACTGTTAGTTTGCCGTAAATAAATATAATATGTAACTCATAATAAATATGCAACCAATGGAAATCTTGGACGCAGAGGATTCATTTTCGTTAGTGTTAAAGATTTAGGTTGTGGCTGAGTGTGCCTTATTTAAAGCGTTAAAAAATAACACCGTTAACGCATAATCACATTAGTATATATACATACATTATCTGTCAATATTTTACGTCATTAACAATGTCACATCTTAAATGAAGCATTAAACCCATCGCCATATCTGCCTGAAACGGTCTATATCTGTAACATTATCCCAGATGAAGACCACAACCAGGAGAAGAATTTGAAGTTTTCAAATCAGTATTTTTCTCTTTCTATAATGATTTTACGAACATCATTCATATATTTGAAAAATCTACTTTTTGTTATGAAATTATACGATTATTTAAATGAGAGGTTGGATGTTTCTAGTAGAACTGTACGATTAGGTTTAAAAAAGGATTTTCTAAATAATCGATACCCTGTGTATTCAAACGAGCGATATACTGCACACTTAAGAATTCAATAAGCAATCCCAACTTTTAGAAACCAACGTCTTTCAAACACTTGTAAACCTAACAAATCACACAATTGGCATTACAAATAGCTGAAAACAGTCTAGCAACTGGAAAGCCAATTACCATAATGCAAGCCGACGAGACTCGGAGGATATTTTTTATTCCATTGTCCTCTGGAGGCGGAGGGAATAGTTTTTCCATTATCTCAATTGCGAGCCTGATTGGCTGGCGACGTGGACGACTGACGATAATGTCTCAGCCAATGGACGTACTTAATCATATGCGAGTAAATTATTGCTGGGAATTTCTCATATTTCTTACATAATAATTATTATTAAAACCTGGAATGTCGGCGAGACAACCGTTTGTGTCGTGAACTTTTTAACTAGCCTCATGTTGCATACCCATTGCTAGACAATGGTAAAACCCCGAGTTTTGCCACTGGTTACGTTTTCTGTGTAATATAATGAAAATTCAACGGAGAAGTATTTTTTTTAAAAAGAATATTTATAATTAATCAAATTCTGTACATTTGAAAGAAGAATAAATAAAAAAACCATACTGCAATGTTATATGTGATCATGACAATTAACCTTACCTAATTTAAACTCGACGGGTACGAAGTTTCACTGGTTCAACTAATCTATAATATTATAAAATTCTAAACATGCTGTGTCTGTACACATTAAAGCTATTTAAAAAAACAAGTGGAATAGGCTATATAAACGATGGAGAACACGATGTAATTTCTTGTCTGTTCGTTCGGGATTCACGTAAAAACTACTGGGCAGATTTCGATGCGGTTTTCGCTGATCGACAGCAAATTGTTAGACTTAAAATTTGCGCTATTTTTTATGCCGGGTATTTAGGTTGATTTTTCTGGGAATGATTTAAAATGGTCATGGATGTAATTTTCCCGGGAGCTATTTATAGTTCCTCGGGTGCATAAAAATTAGCTTATTCCGACACAGTTTTCACTAAAACGATAGGTTACATTCTTTATTGAAATGCTGCGGTACTTTGTGTGCCAGAAATCCCGCGGGAATTTCTAGTCAAGCGTGGATGAATTCGCGGGCATGTCCTAGTTTAAAATATAATTCCTGTTTTTATCCCTAAAATTTTCATTGAAATCCGTTGAGCCGGTTCGGAAGTCTATTCAAGACAAGATTTCACACAAACTGACTTATGATTAATCTAAAAAAGGATTTACTTATATTTATCATTAAGTATCCTATAAATAGCAGTTTTCACTTAAATTTCATTATTTATATTAAAGTCATACGTAGATACTTACTTTTTATTTATTGTTATAAATAATAGTCCAGTAAACCTGTTACCTAGACATTTGACACTGACCTATCACGTTCATCCAATGTTGACAGATTACACACAGGTAATTTCTATTTATAGGCCTCTCCATGATGTTTATTATCATTCTCAGGACGTGATAAATTTTACAATATTCGCTATATTTCTGAATTACCTCAATAATGATATATTTTATATTTAATAAGTCGTTCTAACAAAATCTTTTATTTTTTGAGAATATTTTTCTTATAATGATATGTACTTATGTCTTATCTATGTATCTGTCGTCGTTGTGAGTCGACCTCTGCTAGACTCATGTCACCCAAGTCTGGTCTCATATGGTCTGCTTTCTCAATCAGCCCCTATCCATGAACTTATTCAAGCCCTCACTCCATCGGGCTGAAGGGCGTCCTATACAAAATTTCCTGAGACGCGGTCCTCACTTCATGATACGTCTATCTCATCGACTATCCGTCCTGCGACGTAACCAGCCAACTACCATATTAGCTTACCAATTTAATGAGCTGGGTTGGTTACATTAGTTCTTTAACTGCCTTAGTTTCGGATTCATTGTATTCAAAGTGGAACAAGTTTGGCAACACCTTTCAAGCGATTTCCTAGAATCAACATTAAAAATATTAAAACCAAAAGAGATGTTTTTTTTAACTATTCTACCTACGGACTCGAGTTCCGTACCCTTTGTTACAACTTAATTTTGAAGAAAGTTTTAAGTATTTATACACGCTTCTTGGTAATTTTTGTTCTTGTGTGTGACATTTATTCAATCATATGTGTGTTGTGGTTACGAATAACTTATTATATTAATTTATTCTAATTTTAATACTAAACTTATACTAATGTAGAGTGTATCTGTTACATGCTGGTGTTGTGAAGAAGTGCATGTGCAGTGTGTGCCTTATGTCTATACCTATATATATATATATATATCTTAACTAGTGCCATGTGTGTTGTTTTTTCCTTTCTGTATCCGGGTTATTAATTTCTAGGCTCTTTGTGTGTCTTGGTTTGTTTGTGAACAATGCGGTGGTAGTGCGCGTTGGTGTGAGTATGTGTATAAGTTTTGTTGTTAGTTGTGTGTTTATGACTTTGTGTGGTGTTATAATTTATTGTTTAATTGTTGTGACAAAGTGTTGACTGGGAATCGTTGTTGAAAAATTTTCAGTTGGTGTTAGTGATGATGGATGGTTTAGGAGTGAGATTATTGGCCCTCCATTAGACATTGGACCACCGTCTTGTCTCCCATGCGGGGATGATGTCAGGGATGTTAACTAATATTTGTTTACGTGTGTAAAACTTGTTGTGTTCATTTTATGTAGACATATTATTATATACGCTATTGGGTTTGTAACTTGTAACAAAATTGAGAACTTTCTATTAAAACTTTGTTATTAAAATTAAGCAAATGTTTAATATGACTATTATGTGTTAATTTTGATGACTCTACTACTTCGCAAGATTTGATACAAATACAGTTGAAACACTAAAAATTGTAATAATCCGAGTTTAATCCCTTATAATTTCTTTTAAAAACTAAAAACATATGGAAACTTGGTTAACGTAGTTTTATTTAGTTTCGAAATAAACCTGAACGTCCACTTATGTTTAAGTCACATAACTATTTGTTTTTTTATATCACAGTGCAAAATCAGAATCATTTATTTTATCATTCAAAGCAGCAAATATAGCCGAGTAAACAAGCAATTAAGAGTGTCTTAGAAAATTAGGATTGTTTGTGTAAAAGAAAATCTCCATTACAGAAACATTTCTTGTTCCTTTTTAAATTTTGATGTTTGAAATTTTTATCTGCAAGAACCAAGTGACGTTTTATTCACAGACCCTTTGTATTGGGTACATACTTTGTTTTTTTTGAATTGATATTAATTATTTATTTTTATCTTTTCGCTATCAGAGCTAAAAGAACCATAAATTCTGCACAAAACCACTAATTTATTTACATTTATATTTTTAAGAACAAATTTTGATATGCACGATGATAAGCAAATTTTCACATGCAAAGGCTTTAAAGGTGAAGGGAAATATTGTGAGGAAAAATGATAATACACCTTGGATAATCCTGGTTGCCTGGCTGGTATAATGTTCTTCTGTGTTCCTCTAAAATGGGAAGATATTGGTCCAGCAGTAGGCCGTTTCTGTGCTGATATTATTATTGTTTTATATTTGTTCCACAGAGTAGAACATATATGCTTTTTTATTCTGTTTTTTGGGGGGTTTGTATCCACACGGATACGTCAACACCATCGTATCCTATATTGGATTACTCTTCTTAAAGAATAATGTAAAAAAGATGGTCACTGATGAGGTACTCCAATCAAACCACCAAGTCGTCGGGTTTTTTCAGATGTGGGATCAGAGTCAGACAGAATTGTTTGTATAACCTTTCCTTTTTAACCCCCGACGCAAAAACAAAGATGTTATAAGTTTGACCGCTATGTGTGTATGTGTGTCTGTCTGTGGCACCGTAGCTCATTAACGGGTGAACCGATTTGGATGCGGTTTTTTTTAAATTTGAAAGCAGCTTTCTAGCGATGGTTCTTAGACATGTTTTATCAAAATCGGATGAACCGTTTCAAGGTCATCAGCTCTTTTGTTAGCTGCGATAGGAATCTTAGACGCTTAATAAGTATGTATGCTATATAACTATGCAAGATTATGGAATTTTGGTCTGATACTGCAGGCAGGATATATATTTATTCGAGAGTGTACTATAGTTAGTTCGCGTTAAGAATGCAGTGAGTCATCATTGTTCACCGGACTAGCCCCGCCCCCTAACCAATCAAATCTTTTCAAATTACAAGGTCAAGTTCACAGTGACCAGTTGAAGGCATAGCTTCGAACGCGACGGTTGTCCTGTAATTGTGTTAACTGATTTATATTAAAAAAAAGTACCTCACCAATTCGTAAAAATAAAAGTGGTTCGATAATTCACAGTGGAGAGAGAAAAGTAATTTACAATGTTTTTAAGTATTTTAAACAGTCTGATTTAAATGTGACTGTGGATTGTGTGAGAGAAGTTATATTGCTGCCAACAATACAACTTTTAAGATGACTGACGTGAAAAAAATATTTTATGACGTATTCGGTTAGTAAACGCTGATCAATGGAAGAAATGCTGCGACCACGTCTTACAAGAAGAAGATACCATGTGGGATTTAGATGACGTCATGGAACTAGCTGCAGAAAATTCTTTTATTATAAATACTAACGAGGATACTAGTGATAGTGATTAAAATATTAATGACTTAATTTTGATTTTTAAATTTTAATTGTATTTTTTAAATTCATTAAACTTAATCTTGAAAAATATAATTTGTTTGAATTTTAACACCACTGTGAATATATCTTTACCCTGCATTTGCACTGATGACTCACTGCATTCTTAACGCGTATGAACTATAGTGTACATTCTTGAATATATATATATATATATATATATATATATATATATATATATATATATATATATATATATATATATATATAAATAATATATAAAATTATAAAAACAAAACTATACCAAGATTAAAATTTTTAAAATAAAAATCGTTGTTTCTACATAATATACGCTTGACTATTAATGTATTATGTGGTGTATAATATTAAGACAGGATCAAACTCTCTTTTATGGATAAAGTTCATAGTTTGACAATACATTATATATTATAATTATAAAGGACTTAATGTGTGCCGTTTTAAGATTATATGATAGAAATACCAGTTCTATTCTTATTCGCAAATTGTACGCTAAATTGTGTTTTACTTTGTTTTTCCTACTATAGTATAATGTATGTATCTTAAACTTCTCAAATAATCTTACAATAGTCACAGGAGGATAAGCCAGTTAGGTTGATACGGCTCGAACTGGCTTTTCTAAATTGATTTCACTTGTAGGGAGGGGTTAGCCGTTCTTTGTAGTGTGTGCTCTAAGACTTTCTGAATGTATACCTGTTTAGTATCTTTAAGATAAATTATTATTTTAGACGGAAGTAGGTACTTTCAGCCAGTGAAGGCAAACGTATAAAACAGTTTTGGACAATAAATTAATCTATACTATAATAAATCTGTCTGGGATATCGAGTTTGCACAATGAATATAGAGAAAGAGAAAAAACCAGGGGGGCTAATTTGGACAAGCAGGTTTTAAAAATGCAATTTTTAGTATTTTTGTTTGTCTGTTCAAACATGACGTGAAAAGTACTTAACCAAATTAAATGACATTCGACATTGAGCGAGATATAAATCTCAGGTCAAAATTTATACTACTTTTTATCCTGATAAATGAAGTCGTTTCCGTGAATAGACGAATACAGTCAGAAAGATGGCATTACGGTCGCGTTTATTTGGTACCGTTATTAATACTATAGATAAAACTTATATTAATACGTCGTCTTCATAGAAACGCGAATGAAGTTTCAATGTCACGTTCTAGTAATATAATAAAATCTAATAAAGAAGTATAATAGAATAAGGAAGTAGAGTAAATGTATTAGTATAAGAAATAGTATTATTATATTGAGTAGAAGAAATATGAAGTAGAATGTTTTAGATTCAAAAGTGTATTAAAAATATATGTATTATCGGCAGACAAATACGCACATTGCATATCCCCAAGCTAAGCAAGTTACGCTTGTGTTATGGGTGATATGCAATGGACCACTCTAGGGGCGATCCCAGACACCCAGACCATAGTAAATAACAGAAAGTTTGTTTCCGAAATTTACCATGCCGGGAATCGAACCCGGAGCCTCTGCGTTACAACGAGTTCAACCGGCTATGACTTAGCCCTCTCAACGACAGAGGCCGCCTAATAATATGTATTAGAATAAATTTGGCAATAAATAAGAAAGAAAAGAAAATAAAGATCAAAAAATAGAAAAATAAAAATACAAAAAAACCCTGACAAGCGTTTGCGCCAGGAGAAAAAGAAATAAAAAAAAGAAATATAATAAAATCAAATAAATAGATAAACGAAAAGGACTATTGTAGAAATCTTGCATGCTCACCTATTTGCTAAAATATTTTTCTGTATATTAACTTTATTTAGAAAAATACAGGGACACGAAAGAGAAAGTTGAAATTTCAAAATTGGGCTATATCGACGATTTTGTGAGGTTAGTATGTATTATACGAGCACAATATATTTTCTCCGTTGAAAACAGTGGGGCTAGGTCGTGGGCAGAGGGCTCTCCACAGTGAGCAGCCCACCACAAATAGCCTCACATTTCTACATTGGAGGCACTTGAACCGACAACCGATATCGACCAACACTCCACCTTTATGAGACAAGCGCTTGAAAACCAATGTTATCAGTCTTTCAACTACATGGACAGTATGGTATAAGATTTTTTTGTTGAAAGGTTCAATAGGTAGAAGAGTAATTTCTGATTTATAGATTTTATTCTATTTTTGCGATTTGGCTCCAACTGTAGATCCTATATTCATCTGTATATATATAGCTCTTGCAAGATTTCTGTATCTAGCAAAGGGCGAGATGCTAAAAATGCGGCGTACAAATTCCCAAAACGGGCTATTTTAGGATTGGCTGTATTTTCTTTATTGCATGTTACCTATATATTAATTTCCAAGTTTTAGCATTATAATTTTGGGGTACTAAAGTCATATAAACCATGAAAGAAGGGTATATCTTTAGACAACTATCGACAAATTGCGTAATATTTTTTATATTTAATTTAATAATTAGTGAGATAGATATGTGCTTCTGCCGTAATAAGTAGTTATTGCACCGTAGAATGGTAATAAAATAGTTTGTAGTATTTAAGTTCTAAAATATGAAATAATAATAATAGCCCATAAATGTCTCAGCCTCAGTGCTGGGCTCGAGCCTCCCATTTCATAGGCTAACGGACAGTATACCCGCCACTCTTGTCTAAGGCGGATTGACGGGTTGGACACATCGGTTATCTCGATGTGTTCACCGTTAGCATGTAGCAATCATAACACCATAACAATATTCATATTAGATCAGAAAACTGCATAAATGGTGCATACTTTTCAGCCAGGATTCGAACCCGCGTCTTTTGAGCTTGGGACGCCTGCGCTACTAACTAGCATGGCTTTTTTTTAACCAACAAAAATTTATTTTACCATTTTTAAGTAGTTTTTGATTTGAAGATTCCGTAGAAAAATGATAAAAACACTCGAAATTTTTCGCCATTACAAATCGCTTCACTACGTACTTGTCTCGAGTTTTATTAATAGTTTAAACTCAATAACAATTTATCTGATAACTCTTTCAATTGTACTAGTTTCAGAACTGGTACTACAGAGGCAAAACATTGGTTAGTAAGACCGACAAGTCAAGTCTAACGTGAAATTGTATTTTATCTCCTTTCGGTCAGTGAGCGTAAGTTAGGTTAACGCCCAGACAGACTGAGATGCGGTTAGATAGTTATCGGATTAGTCTGAATTTTGCCTGCGGTGTTAAATCGATGCAGAGTCGATCAGAGGAGCGTATCGGCGCGGCTGGAAGACGGCTTTCGCCCATTAAAGCACTGCGGCGGACGGCTGGCTCGTGATTGATGACGCCAATTCGCCACTTGTCCAACCCGCCCTACCGGCACGGCGCCCGGCGTCAGGCGCCTGAGCACCCGCCGCCAACTATTCCCCAGATACTACTTGGCACGCTCCGTGCTGTTTAATTGGCAATTTTACCCCAATTCACAATTTAAATTGTAAATTAAAAAAAAATGTGTACCTACGTATTTTGAAGCATTTAACAATTATTAACATGTTGGGATTTCATCTGCGTTAGTTTTAAAGATTTAGGCTCTGGGCGAATGCGTCTTATTCAAAGCGTTTTAAAATAACGCAGTTAACGCATAGCTCCACTAATGTATTCACATACGTTATCTGTCAATATTTAACGTCAATAACTTTGCCATATCTGCGTGAAACGGCCTAAATCTTTAACACTAACGCAGATGAAGACCCTAACTTTAAAGGAATCTGTTACATATTAGACTATTATCACATGATTATTTTTATTTATGAAATGACTTTCACAGTTTAGCCCTGGTCGCAACTTTTACCCATTAATTTATTTGATTAGACTGGCGCTGCTCGCTTTTAATGAAACCAAGGCGATGTTACCCATGGTAACGAGTTCTTTAGGTATTTATCAATTAAGTGTTTCACGAAATAAATTCCCTAGTCATTAATTAATTAACACTTCGTGAGCACCTGCTTGGCGCGTAATAACAGTTAAGTAATCCAACTTTGCACATTCGGGTTAGCACAGACATTCGAGTGTAAATTGGAAAACAATTAGATAAGCTATCCTGTTTGACTTATAACAATATTAACAAGTATATAATTCATGTAAAATAAGTTATATATTAGTTGATTATGTATTATAAATATAGTTGATTTTTTATTTATAAATATACTTGCATTTTACTCATGTTTAAAATTTACTTTTCTTGATGTTTCGCTCGCGTTAAGGTTATCCTACGGGAACCGTAAATTTTTCCGGGATAAAAAGTAGCCTTTCCAGACTATAATCTATCTTTGTGCCAAGTTTCAGGGGCCTAATTGTACTATTTCAATATCTTTGCTATGTGAAGATAATCAAAGTACGATTCTATTAGAAGAAGAAAGAAAGAAAGAATTTATTTGCTAGAAAAGCGACAATACAAGGATGTAGAAATAATTTATACATACATTTTTATGGTTAAATTCGATATGTTGTACACCGCATTTCCTATAAATGAGATCGGCAACGCATTATGATATTGTCAGAAATTCGTATTCTACTAAATCCACAATGTCTTCTTAATATGGTCGCGGCGGAATAATAGTAGAAAAAAATTGGTATTACCATTAGCAGAAATGGCTTTAGCCGAAATAAATATTGAAATTTTTTATCAACATTTTAAACATATATTTAGCGAGTTTTCGATTATAAATATTTATAAAGATAGAGTAGCTTGCCACGGGTACGCCATTGGAAGTAACAGAATACCGAAATCAGGCAAACCTACGATGGAGAAGATAGTGTCCGACGAATTTGACGAGATTGTAATAGCAGAATTGATCCCCAGATGCGGTCAACCGTTCCGGCGTGATTGAGTAACAACTATCCACCCAAACTTTCGCAATTGTAATATTAGTATAATTTGGTATAGATTAGTATAGATTTTAAACCTTAATTTGGTGAGCGGCTAGTTAAATGTAATTTAAACCTTTATATAAATCAAAGCTGAAGTTTTAAACCATTAAGCCCGAGGCGGTTGTGTGGAACAGGTTGAATGTAGGTAATGCTTTACATAAAGTTTAAGAAGGCAATAATGTTTATGTTGCACGGATGGGTGAGCTGGGATCGATCAAGTGTGGTAGGGGGCGCCGGGCGCGCGAGCTAGTTAGTCGGCGTGTTATCTTCACCAAGATGTGACGCGCGAAGCTCGATCACGCTTAAAAAGATTAACATGATACCTACAGATTGATGCCGACAATTCCAAAATAGCCTGTTTAAAATGTTTAAGGCTTAATTAGTAACAGTTTACCTTTGTAAAATGGAGATAAGTCGCTGTTTGTGATAGCGAGAAACTTATGACTTACATAGCGACATATTATCTACGCAGGCCACCTTTGTACCTAAAAAGACCCGAATGTTTTTAATCTCTAAGGCGGGTTACGGAGCAGAACAATCTTTAGATATTATATCTTCAATGAAAATAATAGGATAAATAAAGCTTATCTTGCGCGAAAAGAGCTTTTCTACTACGTCTAAGATTAAATCTTATTACTTTCAGTTCCTTTTAGTACAACATCAGAATCACGCTAAAGTACTTAATTTACCACATTTATCTGTTTAGCAACGCATTCTTATCTTATATTTTTATCAAAATAATGTTGAGAATCCATAATAGTTAGTAACTCTAAAACCTTTAAAATTTAAATTAAAAGTATGCATACATACCAGTGGCTCTGAATATGATAATAAAAATTGTAACAAAAATATCTTACCTCCAATGAATGTGTACATGAAGTCTGTTCAAATAAGTGTGTTTTATTTAAAACATTGCCGCTCCCAACAGAAATATATCCATTGTCACATGATTAAACACGTGATTTTTCATACATAATGTTAGGTGCTTCTGTTCAGGTAAAAACTCAATATAAATCAGTATCCTTTATGTTTTAGCTTTTGTGTGACAAAATTGTATTTTCGTCCGTGAGTTATGAGAGCGATTATAAAGGTTTGCATCAAACCATTTCCTTTGTAATCACACCTACGTTTTGTTGATGTAAATACATTCTATTTAATTAACTCATTAAGAGATTGCTAATGTTTATAAATTACTAACGGTCCCGGCAGACTGTCCTTCTCTGAAAAAATAAAAATCTACGATTCGATTCTATTCTACATTCACAATTGAAACCAGTAGGAGGAATCCTACTGGTTCCAATTGGGAATCTAAACCATCCCGGGACCCACTCAAAGACACAAAAATAAAATCATCAAAATCGGTCCAGGAAATTAGGAGGATCCTAGAACCTGATCGTAGCGACACCTACCGGTTCTAATTGTGAATCTAAACAAAACCTAAACCCACTCAAACACACACAAAAAAATCATCAAAATCGCTGCAGGGAAATTTCCCGCGAGATTCCCAGGATAAAAAGTAGAGCAGATTTTAAGTTTAGGAATTTGGCGTCGATCAGCGAAAACCGCATCGAAATCGGCCTAGTAATTTTTACGTGAATCCCGAATAAACACACAGTCTAGAAAACTAAAAGAAATTGCATCGTGTTCTCCATCGTTTATGTAGTCTATTCCAGTTGTTAACTCCTTAACTCCCAGTTAAACAAAACATCCTATTAATATTTAAAAAATTACGCTGACTTAGTTGCTACGGCACCCAAACCTTGCTTCTATAGCGTTCGTTCCTTCCTTCGTTCGAGTAGTTCGAATCTTGCACCACTTATAATGTCAATAGAACGTAACTTTGAATGAAATCAACAAAACTGAAAGCCAATAACAATTAATTAATTTAGTTGATAATATACATATTTTTTTACTGGTGCATTGTATAATGTTATAAAACATATATTAATATATTACAATTATTATTTTCCTCCAAATAACGAAGTAGCATGAAATTTTTATTAATTATGTTGTTTATGTTGTTATGATTAAGTCCCAAAAACAGTTACGTTGTAAGGCGTTTTATTTTTAATTTTAGTGTTGGTACCAAAGGGTTGCTGCATTTCAATAGCTCAATTGTTTCAGGAACAAAACTAAATACATTTTTATTCCTAAACCTTAGATTATTTATGTATTTATACTAAAACAATAATACATAATTGTACATGGTATTGAAAACAAAAACGATTGAATAAATATATATTATACGGATAAAATAATAAAAATATCAATAGACTAATTGTGGTGCGTGATAAATGCACGCGGTACATGAAAAGGGATGTAAGACAAAACTTTCGCGCTCCATATCGATTTTGTGAGGTATTAGTGTCACACAAAATATAATTAAGATAAATCAAACGATCACAAAGTTGTATAATTTATTTAATAAAACAAATATAGTTCATTTTACACAAAGAGTAAATAGTAATAACAAAATAACAGTTATATACGGTACGGTCCAGACGGTAACAGGATTGAAGAAGTTCCAAACACAAAATTCTTAGGTATTATTATTGATGGACAATTAAATTGGGAAACACATATTGAACAACTCTGTAAAAAAACAAGCAGTTAGACATATGCATGTATAGGCTAGCTCGAGAAGTCAACACGGAAGTTATACTTACTGTTTACCATGGCTTAGTATCATCAGTGCTTCGCTACGGCATAATCTTTTGGGGAAACTCCACAAATAAAGACATTGGTTTTTAGGCACAAAAAAGATGTATCAGGGCCATGTTTAACTTAAAAACTACAGATAGCTGTTTGCCATATTTTAAAAAACATAGAATATTGACTTTACCCTGTCTGTATATTCTTGAAATAGCACTGTTTGTAAAATCGAACCCGCATTTGTTTAGTAAGTTTTCCGACATGGCAAGTCGCAATAGACACGACAATAACATGTTTTGTATGCCTGCCCATAGAACCGCTTGAATAGGGAAAAGTGTATTCTGCATGGCGCCAGTGATATTTAATAAAGTACCCAGACCTATTAGGGATGATAACATAGATTTGTTTAAAAAGAGGCTACAAAAGATATTATTCGAAAAATGCTATTAAAAAATTTAAAATTTTTCTTGATAACCAATTCTAAATTAAATTTGACTATATATAATATACACTTGGACAAACTTTATTATTCTATTTTTTTTACATTGTATTCTATATGGAATAACTCTGCACTTGACATATTATTTATAATTACTGTATAATTCAAGAAAAAAAAGTAAAATTAATGTCTGTGGATTAAGTGGATTACGATCTGTTTTTGTTAATTAGTTGACTTTCAACTTACTATTTGTATGCCTGAAAGGGCAAAAACATGTGAAACACAAAATAATAATTTGTCATCTAATTTTTTTTTACTAACCATGTTTTTAAGCAAATAAATGATTTGATTTGATTTATCCACCGATTATAAATGAAACAAAACTAGACAACCGATTTCAATAGTGTATAACGTTCATAAACGCACAGATGAAATTATCAATTTTTCATGTTATTTAAAACTTTGTAAAGGGTGGATTAATCCACAGTGCAAATTTTGTTGTGGTTGTAAAGCTTCTGCATGTCACCACGACTGTGATTGATGACCATTCCTTTCACTCTGTGGCTTATTGTGGCCTGATTGCGTAATCAATGCGCTTGTAAATGCCATATTGTCATCATAATTGTATCTTATTTGATGGTGGCAATTACTGCGTGTTGAACTATGTATTATGCTAGTTGTGTATCGCGGTTTTGGGGATTTAAATTTAGATCGTATAAACTCTTCGATCTCCTTGGCATAAATAAAAAGCTACTAAGAAACGTTGCTACAATTAAAAACCTGTATTATTACACCATTAGGTAACGGCATACTCAAAATATACTTACCGGTCAAATTTAAGCCAACTGGATCTGGATCCAGTTCATAAAATACTGGTATTTTATGAGAAAAATGGCTCTGACATAGACAAAAATATGGCCAGACGGCCAGACGGACTTACGGACACACATGACGATTTGTAGGTGTTCCTTTTTTGCTAAATTAGTTAGGTTCTGGTCATCGGTATTTGAGGGTATAGTTCGGTTCTTAGAGTTTAAATAAAATATAATTATGTTCAATTAAAATTAAACTACGGAATTCTCGTAGCAAATGTTACGAGTTTACGAATAAGTCCCTATTTTTTTGGATAATTTGAAGGATTATTTTTTATTTTAGATTAAGTCAGTGGGTGTCACTTAGCACAGCTTTGACATAAAACATAACCTAGTTTGGAATGTTGACGTACATAAATATATTAGTGGTGTATCTTTGAAAGCGAATCAAACAAGAGCTAAAGTGGAGCCAAGTTCCATTAGTGTGAAAAATTAGCTTTAAGAAAGAGCAGTGTCCCTTTGTTGTTATGTTTGTGTTACATAAAATTACGACCGCTGGGTTAGGTTGGTTAGGTAAACATTTTCTGTTACCTACTCCATTGTTCGCAACCCAGATTACTCAACACGTATTTGATTAAAATGGTAATTTTATGAAAATCTGCGCCAGGATGTAGGTTTATTCTATTTCTGTTGCATATTATGGGAAAATAATTTGCTTATCTTATTTCGAATGGCATAGTGTATTATTGGAAATACTTAACCATAATTTTATTTTTGTTTTAGGTAACATCAATAATTATGTATAGCCGAAGAATTTCGATAACAACGAAAAAATGAATCGGGTGAGTTTAGTATATTTTGTTAAGCACTTTATATGTCATACATGTATTAACTTTTTAGCTAGCGTCGCATTTAATTATGACAGTGGCCATGTGCACGAGAGAAGGGTGTATCAGGATGAACGACCCGCGCGTGGGGCGGTGCGTGGGCGCCGTCGCGCGGCGGGCCGCGTGATGCGCGGGTGCGCGCGCGTAGCCGGCGGCGCGTCGCCCGCGCTCGCGCCCGCGCCCTGCGCGTGATGCTCGCGGCCCGCGCCGCGCTCTACGCGTGGCTCCTCTGTTGCGCAGCCGCGCTCTCCGCGCACAAATACAGCACCCGCGTCGTGCGGACCAAGTACGGTCCTTTACGTGGGATTGTTGTTCATTCTCATCCGCAGATAGAGGCCTATCTCGGCGTGCCGTACGCTACGCCACCGTTGGGTAGTCTCAGGTAAATAATAATAAAAATATTATTTATTCAAACAACATAACGTTCAGAATTTTGTTAGTGTGTTAGTTGCAATTAGACATGTGCACCACGTTGAAAAACACCGGCGGAGGCACGCTGGAGGTTTTCCAGAGTTTCAGGCTTTTTGAACTTACTGTATTTAAATATTCTCCATCTATGTTTGTTTCGAAAATAGTCACAAATAAGACTCGAACACATAAAAAAAGTGTAATCTGCAAATCGGAATTAAATAGGAAGAATTCAAAAATGCGACCACTACCTCTGTTTTTTCAGATTATCTATCATCCATCTCTTCTATATCATGCTAACAATTTAATTAACTGTTTAAGAGAGGTCAGTCATTTTTAAATACTTAAAATGCCTATTAGTATAAAAATAGAGTGGAAATTGTTTACAAATTAACCAACGTCTTGCTTACCACTATACAGTGGTGGAGGCGACGGCGCCGCGGCGGCGCGCCGGATGATGGCAGCGGCGCACATGTCTAGTTACAATAAGAATAAGTAATATTAGTAGTGATAATTTCATAAATCAACATTTTTACTTGAAGCCACTAACTCAATTCTACCCCAATGTCGTTGGATGGGACATCAAACTTTGCAGCAATACATTTCAGAAGGCTGGTAGTGGTGATAGGTCAGGGTTGCAGGAGGAAGTTTATTTGCGCACCATGGCTTTGAGTTGTATGCGCCTCCGCAAACATCTCGGATATTATAATAATCAATCTTACACTTTTCTCACAAACTATACTATGAAATGTAGTAATATAAATAAGTATGTATGTATTATTAGATACATGCCACCAGTGACACCGTCCCAGTGGCGTACGCCGAAATTGGCCGACGTGGCGGGGCCGGCGTGTCCGCAGGTGCCCCCGGCCGCCACGCCTCGTGACGATGCGCTCCTGATCCACCCCCGGGCGCGTATTCGCCAACTCGAGCGCCTTCTGCCAGTACTCGCAAACCAGAGTGAAGATTGTCTTTATGTCAATCTCTACGTACCTGTCAATGGTTTGTAACTTTTTCCTCCTAGTTTAAAATAAATCTGTATGTATAGTTAGTTCTGTAACAAAGCAATCAACTAGCTCTTGGCTCGACAGCTAGTTTTACCAATAGTTAATCTATAACTGATTCGTTTCACCTATGTGAAGCAACTTCTTTATAAATATTTCAACCTAATTCGTAATTCTTCAAGTTATTTTGGCGGAACAGTGTGATTGTAACATGCTTTATTCACTTTATAAAAACGAAAAGACAACAATTTTAAATACTTAGAAATTTATGAGCAGGTTGTTGCATTAAATTTTGTTTACTAAAGTCACTACCCTAAAATAATCATAATTTAACTTTAACATAAATTAGAAATTAGTTAGAAATAATTTATTTTAACGAAATGTTGTATCATTGATACATTTTTACATGAAATTTATAGCAAAAAGAAAACAAAATCATCATTAAATGAAATTATAAAGTTATACCCATAAATCTACTTGCTAAGTATAATTCACGTTTTAATGTGCCGACGTGAGTGAAAAATGAAAGCGTGCATTTATGAAGAAGCTCTCAAGAGATGACACAGAAGGCGCATCGTCAAGACGAGTTTCCGCAGGGCGAGAGCGGCGGAGGGTGTCGAGGCCTCAATTCCGTAGTGCATTGCAGTGCATCCTGCCCCCTGCAAGCAGTGCGGAAGTGAGGCTGAGACATTCCATTACCACGGTTCCACGCATACATTTCAAAACGTTTGAAATTTGAACAGGATAGTAGTATTATAAAATTATATTGATTTAGATGTCTTAAATATCTACACCAAGTAAAATTAGCTCAAGAACTTGAAAAATTGTCGACCAATTAATATTTTTTTAATATGTTGAAATAAGTTAGTGTTACCTAGTAAAGTAGAATCTCTTTAAGTCGAACTTGAAGGGAGACGCCAAAAATTCGAGTTATAGAGTTTTCGACTTAAGCGAATATTGTAAGGAAACATTCGACTTGTAGAGGTTTATTCAAATAATCGAAATGAAAAAATGTAAAGGTTGTAAAATCAAATATTGCTATGTTTGAGATACAAAGGTCCAATTTATTTTTTCGAGTTATAGAGGGAAAATAAGTACTGAATTTGCTTATAGGAAGTCACTAATTAATTTGACTTATAGAGGTTTTGGGGTTGAAGGGAAGGGAACACAATTTTTTTTCGACTTTGGGAGGTTTTCGACTTATCGAGGTTCGACTTAAAGAGGTTCTACTGTAGTTAGTGTAACATAGTTACTTGTTAGTCTAATCTTTTTTTGGCCTACCTTATAGACAAAATGTCCAAAAAAAGGTTTTGTAGAGTAGCCTACTAAATGAATGCATGACGATATAAAATGTTTATGAATAAATCTATCCATATCATCAGTGTTTTACTAATAGTATAATTAAAATGTTAAGTACAAACAAGAACACGCTGGAGTTATTTGTCAACTAAAATTTATATTTCAGAAGTCAATTGTCTCTGTGTCTCATAGTCGTCGGACGCCCTGTACTAACCTAATTGTTAATATTATACAAATGTAAACTACATAATGTACGTAAATTGAGATACATGAGCGCTCTTTTACTTATAAACTTCACTCCGATGGACTGTCAGACACAATTAATAAGGAATGGTATTCCAGAACTTGACTTTATTGAGTGGTGAAAAAACTCTTATACCATACCGAATAAATAGGTACTTTTAAGTTTATAGAAATGTCAGTGTTGATTTGTCACATAGGTGGCGAAGGTGAGGGCGGTGGAGTCGGGTTACCTTGTCTAGTGTTCGTGCATGGAGATTCTTACGAGTGGAGTTCGGGCAACGCATACGACGGGACAACCCTAGCGGCCCATGGCAACATCGTCGTAGTCACAATCAACTTTAGATTAGGGGTCTTGGGTGAGTGACCTAAAAATACCCGGAAGTCTCATAAAAAGCCCATAATTTCTTAATAGAACTTAATATTTTAATATGCATTCTTATTATTATGATATTTTAATATTTTAATTATTATGATATTTGAATATTTTGATATTTTAAAATTACATTAAATTATAAACTAGTGCAATGGACGAAAATTAACTTTTATTATATTCTACCTACAATTCCTTAAAACTATAAGTAGAATATTTTATTAAATACTTACGTAGAACCGAAGCTAATATTGACTACATATCATATAATTTGATAAACTATTCCATCGTCTACAAAGTTGTTTAGATCCAGGTTTATAATATGATTAAATTTTGTATTGTATGACTTTGTTTTCGTAATAACACATTCACGTACTTGGAATGAATTATGTACTTAATATTAGTCCATAAATATCTCACTGCTGGTCTCGAGCCGCACTATTTTGTTAGGGAAACTGGCCATATGTGCAGGTGTCAATGGTTTCTTTTCCATCACTGTAAACTTGTAGTAACTGGTTGTTACTACAAGTTGACAATGTAGTTGACTTTCTCCGTGCAGGAACAGAAAAAGAATAGTAATTCCTGCGGCCAGGCGGCCTATCATAAGAAGCAACAAAACAAGCCACAAGGGTGGGTGGTAGGGCATTTGCCCGACTGGATTGCTACCACCCCTAGTCTAGAGTATTCCGCCATAACAACCTTGAATTGTGTTCTGGCATCAGTGGCCAGGTTCCAGTTTCTCCTTTGAGGCAGGTATCTTATTGACAACACCTCTAGTATTGCTAATGTCCATAGACGACGGTAACCCTTTTCCACAGATAGAGAGAGAATATTTAAAGCACAAAAGAAATGCCGTAGATCCATATTTCATTTAAAACAAACCGATACATGTAAACCATTTTTTATAGATTTTAAGATATTGATATTTACTTGTTTGTATATTTTTGAAATTATCATGTTAATCAAAAACAACCCAACATTATTTGACAATTATAGAAGTGCCCGACATATTAATAAGAATAAAATTTGTATGCCTCCGCATACCACTGCATTATATGATAAAAGCGTGTTTAGGATGGCACCAAGAATATATAATAAGTTACCATGTAATATAATGCAAGAAAATAATATTAATATGTTTAAACAAAAATTATTCGAATGGTTGACAAAAAAATCCTATTATAGCGTCCCAGAATATTTAAATGACAGGTAATTAAGAAAATATTGTTTTGTGTTATTTAAATAAAATATAAGGCACCAAATTACATATTATACAAACATAGGTTAAGTTTATATTGCGATGCTATGAAAGACCAGTTGCCCCATATTGCATGTGGCTCTTTAAACAATATGCGTAAACCGCCTAAGCCATTAAATGGTGTGTGTCGCTCTTTTAGCACACTCAGTAACCGATGCGTTGTCTACTTCCTTGATACTTTAAGATTTGAACCAACGTAATAGGATAAGACACGGATACCAATAATCTATAATAATAATAAATGATGGATAAATTTTTCCATGTTCCCCGAACATTGTGATGGGCAGACGCCATAGTCCCCATATTCCCAGATACCTTGTACCACTAGCAGTTCACCCCAATAGCCCGGTACTTTTTGTCCTCATTTCCCACAATAGTCCTACACTGGCCGGGGCTTGTCCTTGGGTGCATTACTATATGGTGTAGACAGGGATAATCGCCGATCAGTGTCACGCCACATTTACATTAAATTTGTCAAAGGGCTCTACGTGTTGGCCTTCCCATGGCCCCACGCAAGCCCTCCAAAAGTCCGGGCCATTTTTATGGCCTGTGGTCTTCAAAGACATACAGTATAATGATGGATAAAATGATAAATAAATACCATCTCTGGTATATTTATTACGTTTAATATATTAATTAAATCTAATATTTATGCTAACATACACAAGCTAAAGTGACTATGTTTAGATGATTGTGTGTTAGTTTCTTATTCACGACCTTATGTACTGTCGATATTAGGAATGAATACATAATATACTCGTATTCTTTTTATTTTGGATTCCGTGAAATATGGTCCCAAATTTTACGCAAGCAAAGCTAAATAGAATTATTATCTTATATGTTTGCTTTATGTATACTGTCATTAACAGGGATGACCATAGGATGCTTTTTAAGAAAACGAACTAGTTTTTAAAGGATACGGGTTTGAGGTAGGGAGCAATTTATATATTAAGTATATCGAACATATTTATGTTTCCAATTTGTACCTCATGCAATAAATATTCTAACGTTTGTTCTATTATTTATCAGTAATAATCTCGAAATGAAAAAGCGATATCGATATTTAACTGTTCCTTCGTTCGTAACTAATGTTCGATATCATTTACGGTTACAAAAGTACATCGAGAGCAACCCAAAACCAATAGCTCAATTTTGCAAATGTCAGGGGTCGTCTTATATTACACAATCACTTTATTTCATCCCTACGTATAATTAATTATCTTACCTATTTTGTACTTCATCCCTTTCAATGAAATTTTAATGTGGGGTGTAAATTTTAATCTATTATTAATTTATTGTTCTACTATGGAAACGCTTTCAATTTATATATGTACCTACATATAAAAAAGCGAACCACGTGGCTTTGGCTAAATGCTTAACCGTAAATTGAATGAATAAGAAATACAAGTATATAAATATCTATAAAGTGTTTAAACCAGAGTTATTAACTGTACACAACACAATCCTTATTTATCAAAATGTGAAAAATTCCATTTTTTTCATTCTGTTCGAAGTTAGCACATGGCATTGGTTTAGACTTTTGAGGATGTAAGGTTATATTCTTAAAATTACCACGTATTATGATGACGAAGGAAATCGGATAAATCAGGTTTAGGCAAGCGTGGTGTGTATACTTATATAAATACATCGGTTTTTATTTCAGGGACGGAGAAGTTTCCGCCAAGCACTAGGACGTCATGATATTACCATTTGTTAGTTAATTGAACATATGAACTAAAGCTTTCTTTTTCAGGATTTTTAAAGACTGGTGCTAAGGGGTCTGCGCAGGGTAACTTTGGACTAATGGATTTAGTGGCGGGCCTGCACTGGCTTCGGGAAAATCTCCCTGCTTTCGGCGGCAACCCAGAAAGAGTTACTTTAATGGGCCACGGGACTGGAGCTGCGTTGGCTAACTTTTTAGCGGTTTCGCCTGTTGCTCGAGGTATAATAATCACAAATACTATAGTAAAGTAATATCTCCAACAATCAAATAGTTAAAAGTTAACACTAAAATATGTATAAAACAAAAACTGTTCACAGATCCCTGCCATTACTAATTGGATATATTAAGTACTTCTCGAGATATTCTAAAACATATAACAGAGTAGGTATTAAAATACCTTGCAGTCGCTTGATTATTAGGGAATAATTTATTTTTTGGTTTTTTTTTTAAGATTATTTATAAAATTATACTTTTAATTTCCTATACTGTTAACAATTTTTAAAATTAAATCATAATAAAACTACGGTTTAACGGTTTTAAGCGCGATAATTTATTTGATTTTTATTATTCTGATGTGTCGGCCACTTTCCGGAAGATAAAGATGTCAAGTGTCAACGGTATTGTTAAAGTTTTATTTTACCTACCGCCAACTTGTTCATTTTAATTATATAGTTTTAATTTTGTTTATGGGTATTATTTACTCTATGGGAGCCTAATCTAATTTAACACCGCTTCACAACATGTTGTGGCTTGAAGAGAAGATTATCAAAACTATTAAGACCCAAACCCAGTTAAAACCAACTGCCAGGCCTCAAGACACTGTGAGCTCTTTCTTCTTGATAAAAAGTGTCTCAAATAATTTAACACATTGTTTTCAGAAGATCAGTGTTGCTACGTTTTACCATTATACTAGTCAGAGTCATCGAACGAAGTACAAAACAGTCTCAATTCATAGGGTATCTTCAAAGATCTCCTTATAATTATTCGCAAAAATAAAATGTACTAAATCTATACTTTAAATATCTAATTTTAATCTATATTTTAACATAAAAAAATATTCCACATTGACGTTGGTGGGGAGCGTATATTACCTATTTATATTTACAGTTGGTGGTGAATTTATAATTCTTCAAATAGTTCTAGTACTAAATCAGGGGACAGCACAAAGGGAATTCAGTTTTAAGTTTTTTTAAATATTATATTATAAATAAATAAAGCTGTGACTGAAATAAAAAAGTATAAGATACTGCAGAGGAAATGAATTAAACCAATAAACAAAAGCCGCTAATATAAATGAAGTATGGGTCGGTCATTGTCAGTAATTATACCTTTCTGCTACCGGTCCTTGGCAGATTTCATTATTTCGTGTCAGCATTCCGTTTGGACCCTCTGTCACTTAATGCGATTAAAAGGATCACATCAGACACGCACAAGGGGGAAGCTTTCCAAAATGTAATTAAAAAAATTAAGGTTGCCATCACAATTGCATTTTCCACTATTTAAATAAAATAAAAATGTTTCTTGCAAGCGGAGACTTTATTGTTCCGTGATTCTCATTTAATATTGCAAAATGAATTTAGTTTGTCTGTTCCAGAACTACTGAAGCGCGTTATCTTGTTAAGTGGGTCGGGGCTGAGTTCATGGGCGCTGCAAAGGGAACCGCTTACCATTAAAAGAAAGGTAAGTTACTACTTTGTATTAAACCCGGACTCTAAACACGCTGGTGTAACATGGAGGTTTTATGCATTAGCAGCAACGTCCACCAATGTGAAATGATGTTCATGATGTCAAAACAAGACAATTCGCTAATGTTCGCTGTGCAAGACCTTTCTGTAATCTGAATTAAAATCTATTGCAATCCATAACATCTTAATATCTTGTAGTAGCTTATATATTTAAACTACTAAACTGATATTTTTTTTATCTTTACTAATATCTACACTTTACTATGAGTTGGTCTGGATAACTATGTTTGCTTCTAAAATGAAGCTCTTATCATAAAATTTAGTTTATTTATATATATATATATATACACTTTTTATTTCAGAAAATAGCATAGTTTCGGAGAGACACATACCTGAAGTTCACACAAGAGATTATAAAATTTGATACATCTATGAGGGCGGCACAGAAAGTTTTTGGACCTGGCCACTGACAGACAGTAAAATAAACAATTCTTTTAAATGCTGAAAATGGAAGTCTTTTCCAACATAATTGAGTCTTGGCATATGACGGAGGAGTAGATACTAGCGATTAGAAAAAACAATAATTGTGTATATTTTCTTCATTTGTCATTTGTTTTTATAAGTTGGCGGTAATGAAAATTGTGTTTTTGACGTCAACATGAATTTCACCTTTGAACATTTATTTATTTCAAACTAATACATTGATCAGACAATACTTTTTTGATTCTATTAGCCCCTAGTTTGAACTGTATTATAGGGGCTAGTGTCCTCTCCCTTAATGTAAACATAATAACATTAAATACATTTAACATTACATTGTAACATAAAACGCAGGCACAAAAGTATAGTTGTAATTTTTAGCATTGGTGTGGTCGATTAATTCATTTCATTAATTTATACAGTCGTAGCACAGCTATGGCATGGTACATAATAGCCGGCAGACAAGCTAATTCATGAAATAAATGAATAGTTATGAAACGTCAACTCGTGACAAAAACTAATGAAAACATTCTCGTGACTCAGTTTCAGTAAAGATCGAGATCTGTTTACATTTTAGACGTTTACTTGATGGCTTTATTCGAGTAATATGTCATCAGGTGGCGGAGCAGACTGGTTGTCACGGGGATTTGTTGGAGGATGATTTAGCACCGTGTCTGCGTAACAAGCCGCTCGCGGAACTACTCGCCGTTCGCCTTGACCCGCCGCGCTTCTTGCCCGGCTTCGCGCCCTTCGTGGACGGAACTGTTATTGTTAATCCATCATCCGTAAGCGCATCATTTAATTCTAACAGGATTTATTTTTAATTTAGTAACGGTAAAATATTTTATGATTCAAATATTCTTAAGAAAGTTCAATTTGGAATGAGATCTAATTAAGGTTTTTATAAAAAGTAATATAATTTCTTCGAAGCTTTGGCAATACCTTTTGTATTACAAAAGTCCATATGTGACGATAACTGCTTTTCATCAAGTAGGCTGATAACCTATTTGCTATATTCCAGCAATAAAATGTTCTTAACTTATAATTGCGAATCAGTGAACATAAAGTTTTCTAGACGATATGAAAATGTTATATACTTAGATTTCATATTGATAAAATTATATAGTGTACATGGTTCACTATGAAGTGTCTGTGCTTAGATATCGTTTATTTTTTATTAAGGCTCCTCCACCAACGGACAGTTCAAGGCTTGGGGCTGGAGCCGCTGCTGTTGCGAACGCCGCTGGTCATGAACTAGCCGATTTCTCGCATAGAGAACTCTTATTCGGATTAACCACTACTGGTTAGTGCTATTTTAACAGCAGCTTTGTCTTTTTGTTTAAAGCCGGGTTTGTTAGTACCAATTCATTGTCCTTATTACTGCTTAAAATTTGACATGAGCTCTCCTCTAGTGTCAAATTTTAACTAATAGTATAACAAATGAATGGATAAATATAAAGTGTGATTTGTGCTTCTAAACTCGCAAAAAACATAACCTTGTAAATGTTTAACTATTGGTATTGGAAAATTTTAACAATGTTGTGGTTGTGAAACTGAACTGAAAAGCTATACATACAGTCATACATGCATATACATTTTAGTACAATTGTACATTTTACAGTTTTTGTGAAATGTGATATGTTCCGTTACACGCTATTCTTAGTATCAAAATAATGATCATATGAAAGCAAATGCTTTTTTCTTTTATAAAATATTTTATTCAGGAGAAAATGTTTAGAAGAGTACAACACAGACACCTAATTGGCATCACGTTTATCTTCGTATTACAAAAATGTTGTAAAACGACATTGTTATACCAATAAAATGAATGGTTGTAATATTTTACATAAACATTTTAGAAGTTGAATAAAAAGATTCTGAACAAGTTATAAGAAATTTAAGCAGCGGCGAATGAAAAATATATGCAAATGAATTTTGGTACGGTCTCTTGCAGAATCTTACTTAGAATTTAACGCCCAAGACTTGGAGTTCGGTTTCAACGAGAGTCGGCGAGATCGCATTCTTCGTACTTTTGTTCGAAACGCTTATTACTATCATCTTAATGAAATATATTCCACGTTGAAGAATGAATACACGGACTGGGACAAACCTGTACAAAACCCGCTGAGTGTACGTGACGCTACGCTTGAGGTGAGTTGCTATTTCATTAATCTCTATTGAATTGAAATCTTTTGGGCCGGCTTATCGCTATGAAACATTTTCGGGATTCTATTGTAGAACGAATAAAGCAATACACAATAACCTTCAAACTTCCTAGAGCCTAACCATAGTATATTATCTTTTATTAATCTTTTTGTTATATGGTATGGTTTAATGTACTTATGTGATTATAAGCTTACGCTATCTCTATATATATATATATATATATATATATATATATACTAGGATAGCGTCCGCGACTTCGTCCATGCTTGACTTCAAATTCCCGCGGGATTCCTGGGACACAAAGTATCGCAGAATTTAAAAAAAGAATGTAAGCTGTCGTTTTAGTGCAAACTGTGTCGGAATAAGCTAATTTTTATGCATTCAAACCGCTCCCAGGATAATAAATACCACATTTTAATACATTCGATTTGCTATCGATGAAAAAAAAGTTACATTGGAAATCGTTTTTTTTAATCTGACCATTTTGAATAATTCCTTGAAAAATTACCGCGGTATTCCCAGAAAAATACAGGATTCCAAGTAGCGCAGAGTTTAAATCTAAGAATTAGCTGGCGATCAGCGAAAACCGCATCGAAATTTACGGGGCCAATTTCGATTTTTATGTGAATCCCGAACAAACAAACAGACAATAAATATAAAAAATTTACATCGTGTTCTCCATCATTTATATAGTCCATTCCAGTTGTTTTTTTAAATAGGTTCAATGTACAGAGACGGCATGTCTAGAATTATATATATATATATATATATATATATATATATATATGTGTGTGTGTGTGTATGGTTATACATTTACAGTTAGTATAAATTCATTAATTTTTTATTGTGACTTGATTAGATTTTATATTTTTTTGAGTTTTATAAAATCAGTATCTGCCTATTTACTTATTTCATATTAACTATGCTCTTATTACACTCAACAATATTGTATTTGTACGAATATAATCATAAATATGGAAGTGACTTTGTCTGATTTTTAACCAGTAGGAATTGTAAAACACCAGTTTTGTATCGATTATTATGAAAAACTATAAATTTAATTCAGGTACTATAAAGATTTACATAGAATATTTTTTATCCCGGTAAAGCTTTTAGTACTAGAAAAAATGGTACAGTTTTTATGAAGTACGGATTCAAATTCTGCGCCAGGAAAGTCGTATGGTTAGAGTGGATCTAGTAGATAGGCAAATGAAAGTGAAATATGGTTATCTTGGTAACTTCTATAGTGCGGTGATTTCTCTGAGTAGAGCAATAAAAAAATCGGCAGACAAACACATATATTGTATATCCCGAAAATGAAGCAAATTACGCTTGTGTTATGGGTAATATACAACAGGATACTCTGGGGCCGATACCAGACACCCAGACCATTAGTAAATAACAGAGAAAATTCGTTTCCGTAATTTACCATAACAGGAATCTAACCCGGAGCCTCTGCGATGCAGTGGGGTAGGCCGGCAAAGGCTTAGCCCGTTAATAGAATATATATACAAAATAAATAATAATATTAATAAAGGGATACTATTGGAAAACTAAATTATCTGAAAACATTCCGAGGTAGGGATGAGTCTTAATAGCTATGTACGGCGGCGGGTATGGAAAGATAAGCGTATAACAGCAAAATAATTGGGTCATCAATTTGTACAATACACAACATAATGACGGTAAATAAGCTTTGATATAAAGATTTCGGCTCACTAGTCCGTATAGTAACCTTTATATAGTTTTTATTTTTAACATAATGTTATTATATAAACCTCTATGGCAATTCGTTCATATTTTATTCTTTATTTCTTTCAACGTGTTACCGTATATTGGGGCCATGGCTTAACCTTGAACTCGTAACTTAGGTTCTTGGACTGTTACGTTACTTGTTCATTGAATATTTATGTATATGAACTATCTCGTTACAATATATTCGGGGTAAATGTATTAGCAAAACGACCACTGGGTAATGTTTCGTTTACGCGTTGAAATACCTAAGTAGGCAATAAAGCATTATGGAATATTTCATTATTATGTTGTATAGAACACTTTTGTACTTTCTGTAATATATTTGCTCTCTTTTCTTCCACCTTCTCCCAAGTATTTAGGGTCGGCACAATGTTTTTCCGTCATATTCCTCTATTCTGACATACGTCCTCTGTCAAACCCAAAAATCATCACATCAGCTTTCACACAATCCATACACATCTTTTTTGGTCTACCTTTACATTTTAGTATTACCCATCAATCTTGCAGTTTAACATTTTTTGCTACGTGACTTTCATCCCTCCTCTTGTCATGCCCATTCCACCTTAGTCTTCTTTCTCTCCATTTTTTAGTCACGGGGGAAACTTTTAAAGATCATGTACTCATTTCCCACTGTAATGTACTATAAATATATTAACATTACAACCGTTGGTAGCGGGGATACATATTTGTGGCTTTTGGTGTCGAAACTCGGGAGCCATGGGGTTCACAAGCCCACCGCCTTTATCGAGACCTATTAAAACGGTTGATTGAAGTCTAACGCGACCGAAACGTTGGCCTGTATTTTACGCAACGCATAATCGTTGCCACGCAACGCGGCCAGTGTTTTGGGAACGTTCCCAAATAACGGTGATTTGGGACGCATTTACTATTTGTAATTTTCATCTTTTGTATATTAAGCTGTATACAGATATTATTAGTATAGGTATATTTTAGTTTTAATTATTTAATTTTAATGTAATGATTGTAAATAATAGTTGTAAGATTTCATATAATAAAAAGTTTTATTAAAAAGTTATATCACATTACTACATTAATATAATAATTAAATATATAGTATAAAGTATAAATAATAGTTACCGCTATATTAGTAGTTATTAATAATACTTATAATAGTTAACAAGTTCCCATCTGATATTTTGGAGAAAGTTATAAAAATATTTAAAAGTTTTTAATACTTGAGGTAACTTTTAGCTTATGGTCGTTCATAGAATACCTACGTTAAATCACGAAAAATGATTTATTTTTCGTGATAATAATATAACACAATTTATTAAATAAAATTTGCTATCGATCAGTGAAAAAAATTGTAAGGGAAATCGATTTTTTAATACGATCTTTAAAGTATAAAAAGTAGCGCAGATTTTGAGTCTAAGAATTTTCTGTCCATTAGCGAAAACCGCATCGAAATCTGCCCAGTAATTTTTACGTGAATCCCGAACAAACAGACAAACCGACATATATTTTAAAATTCTAAATATGCCATGTCTGTACATTGAAGCTATTTATAAAAAAAAAGAAGAGAACACATTGCATTTTTTTGGATTTCTTGTCTGTTTGTCTCCTTGTTCAGGATTCAGGTAAAAAACTACTTGGCCGATTTCGAGGCGGTTTTCACTGGTCGGCAACTAATTCTTAGCCTTAAAATCTGAGCTACTTTTTATCACGGGAATCCCGCGGGAATTTTTCTGTGGATAATTTTAAATGACCAGATTGAACAAAATTTTCAAATTCCAGTGCGATTTTTTCAGTAATCGATAGCAAATCTAGTTATACTTATTATTATCTCGGGAATCCTGTGGGAATTTTTCTGGGAGCGATTTGGAGTTGTACGGGTGCATAAAAATTAGCTTATTCCGACACAGTTTTCACTAAAATCATAGCTTACATTCTTTTTTAAATGCTGCGGTACTTTGTGTCCCGGGAATACCGCGGGAATTTCAAGTCAAGCGTGGACGAAGTCGCGGGCATATCCTAGTTTAAATATAATAACCGACAAAAATCAATATTTCCTTCTATCCTTATGTAAACGTAGAGTTACGCTAAAAATTGTTTGTATTGCCCAATTTAACACAAAATATCAAAGACCAACGTATTGCAATAGAGATACTGTATTTGGGTATGCCACACATATGAAACTTAGAGCTTACTTTGTAGCTTAATTTGAGATTTTTAATTTAATCACCTATTTTGGAAATAATATTCTTATTTCTGTGATTAGCTGCGAAACGGCTTATCACGCGTCGTCGCTACGTTGTCCTCCGATAGAATACTATACGTCTGTAATAATAGACGATCTCTATTTAAGCCTCAAGTGGTTTCGCTACTTACCGAACGTTCCTACGACCTACAAAGGAAGTTAATGATGCTCGCGTATACTGAATACAGGGCGGACTTTGAACAGGTTTTATTGGAAAGTACTTCCATCAACCATTGAGAAATTACGCCATTATTTTTATTATGAAGCTCAGCAAAAGGTGCATATTCTCTACTTTAATCTATTTGCCACAATATTGATAGCTATTTTGAATCAATAGCTATGCATAGATGGTATTAACCATACAATACTGCCATTCGCGTTAGCCCCTCTGCGTGTTTTTCTACCTTCCGTGTTCACGTAATTTTTTATTATTGTAGCCGAGCTATCAGCTGTTTGTAGATCTTCATTCAGTTGAAATGCTACCCTTTATAAGCATTGGTTCTTCAAATTCTTTTTGTGTGTGTTCATAATGAAGTTGAAATGAGCTTCTGGCTTAAGTTTTCCTATAGTAATCGTAGTGCGTTTTATTATATAAACATCTATTTTTAGGCGATATTACACTTATTTTTATTTACAGATATTGTTAAACAAAATTGTTTTAAATATAAAAAATAAAAAAGAAAGAAAGAAATGAATGACTATGGTGTTATTTAGTCCTTTGGAATAAAGCTCCTAAAGTAGGATTTTAGAGGAGTTACATTTTTACTAAGCGATTGTCATTTCTAGTTTGCTATTTCCATGATACTGGGTAAAATAATTAATTTATACGTGACAATAAAGCAGTAATTGGTCCATTACAGGTACTAAGTGATGGTCGCACGGCAGCCCCTTTGATTAGACTGGGATATCTCCATGCTCTGAGGGGAGGCACAACCTATTTTACGCATTTTCATCACCTTTCACAGGACAAAGACTACCCACAGGTACTTTTTAATTTGATAGAAAATAAAATTATTCGTATAGACTAATCTAGGAACAGTATGAATTGTAAATGAAAATGAAAAGTATAAAATACATTTTAGTTTAAGTTATTGTAAGTTAAATATTTAAGCATACATACAAGTGTCTAAGTTAAAAAATAGTCAGAGATTTTTCATTGTTAAATTAACACTCACTGAAACCAGATATTGAGAGATTTTTTTGAGTTTTGAAATTTGCTAAATTATAATAATAATATTGTGAAATTAAATGATTTTTGTAAAATGTTAATATATACTTTTTTATGATACAGCGACCAGGTTCAGTCCACGGCGAGGATTTGCCTTATTACTTAGGTGCACCATTGTCACAAACCCATCATCAACAGAACTATACTCAGCAAGAACAAAGGGTTTCAAAGCTTTGTATGCACTACATCGCTAACTTCGTCAGATATGGGTAAGAATTGATTTGTACGGGAGCTCACGTACTAACATTGCCGATACAAGAAGGCTATTGGATGCAAGTTAGACGTTAGCGCTAGTTAGCTATAGGTATATATAGATTTTCATAGAAAACTTGGTCTAATGTGGTCTTTGATTTGGACTACTAGTGCTTGAATTCCCTATTTGATATGTCAATTGACATATCAGAATATACATAACTAGCTTCTGCCCCAGACTTGGTCTGCGTGGAACAGTTTAAAAAAAAGAAAGTTAAATAAAAACCCCCGATTTTGAAACATTCTTCGTTGGTGCTCCGCTCCTATTAGTCTTAGCGTGATGATATATAGCCTATAGCCTTCCTCGATAAATGGGCTATCTAACAATGAAAGAATTTTTCAAATCAGACCCGTAGTTCCTGAGATTAGCGCGTTCAAGCAAACAAACAAACTCTTCAGCTTTATATAATTAATATAAGATTATGTACCCATGATGTGACACTAACCCACTCAAAGTCGAACTCAAAAAATAGGTCGATTACGTTAGTCTACCTACAGCGAAGGAATCTATGTGGTTACTGGATCTTAAAAGGATTTAATCGAAAATACCCTATATCTCAAAAACTACTTACTCAATGGATCTTGTTGTACAAACCTCTTTTTATTAAATAAATAAATAAAAGTGTTTTTAAGCTTGTCTGCCGATCTGTGGCTATTATTTATAGTTTCAATACATTTATTATTCTGGTAACAGAGGTTTGCCTCTAAGAGTCTATTCAAGTACCGTACTAGTTTATAAATTATTTTAAAAGTACTCACGGGAGGGAGCTTAGAGACTTTAACCTTCTTCTGTATAAATGTTTACATATTATAGGTCTATAAAGCCTTTGCCAGTTTAGTAATAAATAAGTTATTTGTTTTTAAAGCAACCCCAACGATCCCTCGGCGACACCACCGCCTAGTCCGATGTTGGGCGACAATCCGAGATTAGGTCCAGACCAGACACCCTATTGGGACACCTATGACACCATTAATCAGCTGTACATGGAAATAAGTAAGTCACACAAATATTAACAAAAACAATAGATCGTGTAATCGGCCCTAATAAAACTTTTGTGTTTGTGTCTGCTTGATTTGTTGCTTATAGCATTACATGTATTTAAGTTTATTATCGCTAAAAGGCATTGAGAGCAGTTAATTTAAACTTTTGGGTCATGTAATTTCCTTGCATATTGTTCCTGGGAATACGTTTGGCTCATTTATTTCAATTTAGACTCGTTATCCGGGGTTGCAGGTACTAAGCCCGAGATGCGAAGCCACTACCGTGGTCATAAAATGTCGTTGTGGCTTTCACTGATACCACAGCTTCATCGGCCCGGGACTGATCTTCCAGATGCAGCCATGCGTCATCACCATTTTCAAGAGGACAATGCCAACTATTATGAAGGTATTTTATATAATTAATTTTATATTTTTATTAAATAGGTTATATTGGTTTTATGTTATATATTTTTATTAACTATTGGGTAGATGACACATATTACAATCAATTATAACATTTTTTAAACAAGCTTTAAAATACCATATGATCTGACCTCTTTAGTCCCTCCGATCATATTACTTTTAAATTTAAAATATCATGGTTGAAATAATTTTAATTAAGTACTGTTTAAACAATTAATTATGTAGCATATTAACTCCTTTCACTTGTAGAAAGTGTATGAAGCCGCGACGTTTTGTAACATGTTTAAAAGTGTCTCAATTGATTTGACAGTCATCTACTTCCCTTTTGGAATATTTTGATATTGTTATTGTAATATTTTAGGAGCTGTAAGACCTCAGTCCATGTCACGCGCCCATGTTCCTCACGTAGTGAACATCGATATTGCTGGCGGTCGAGGGGGAGATGCATTCCGCAGTACGCCCCCATCGCGCACATCTCCCCCAAGGGTCGCCCCGGTGCCGCCTGCGCCATCTACTGAGTGTCCACCGAATTCTACATCCAGTCCAGTGCAATCCGACGATGCCTTACTACGTCGTCTGGCATCATCACATTACCAGTCATATACAGCAGCGCTCACAGTTACGATAGCAGTTGGCTGTTTTCTGCTTTTGCTAAATGTCCTAATTTTTGCTGGTATCTATCACCAGCGGGGCTCCCGTCCTCGGCGTTCTAAAGATGACCTCGCCGAGGCCGGGAGCTCCTCATCTTCGGATAATTACGATGGCAAACTAGACTACGAAGTGCGCGCATTTGACGGTAAAGGTTATGGATTCGAATGTAAATCGGCCCATGTGCCCCGGGGCTCCGGCTCCAAATTCGATTTGCGGACGTTGTCGGATTGTGGGGAGCCAACGTTCGGCGAATACAGTTGCTACGATGAAAAACACCGCGCAGCGCGCAGTTCAATGCCGGATGTCAGTGTAGGCAGCGCGATCGAAGCTGGCAGCGTAGTGAGCATTGACACACAAAAGCCAGATATACAAAAGGTGGAAGGAAGGTCACAGGATCCGGTTGGAAGAACGAGTACTTTTGAACCTCGCGTAGTCGACAGTTCGACTCAAGTAAAGTTTGGTCCTGAGTGTAGTGAGGGCATGACGGAGTCAAACGGTGAGTCGGATTCAGGCGCGGCCGGTGGGGTGGGTATCCTGCGGGTGCCAACGAACGCTACCGCCCCACCGCCACCCGGCATTATGAAGAAAAGAGTACAGATACAAGAAATATCTGTATGAAAGTTTCTGAATGCCGCAGAGGTTGTTGTGAATAAACGGACAAAGTTGTGATTTTTTAAGACAAATTTGTACATAAAACCAACATAGTGTAATTTAAATTGTATATACATAAATTAGGGATTCCTGAATTGTGAATACTGCGCAATGGTATATTGTCTTCTTTGCCTTATCTTGATTGTTTAAAGATAAGTATTAATAGAAGCGTCTATACATTCCTCCAAGTTTAATGTGTGATTTTAGACGCATGTGAAGACGAATGTATGTACATGGAACGACTGATACGAAAATCAAGTATTATTGTTGTGCCAATATTATAAGATAATAAATTATAGACTAAAACCATTGGTAAGTTTATGTCAGACATAATATTTATTTAATATTTAAAGTCCTCAGAAAGAAAATACCTGATCAAATATCAAAATACTTGTAACTTAATCTGATAATAATGATTACAATGGAAGTTTATTCAGTTATGTTTTGTTGACAAAAAAACTCTAACATTCGCTATTTGACAAATGTACAAAATCTCGATACTCTTTTGTTAAATAAAATACTTATATTATATTTTATGTTGAGAATAGGCCAATATCTATACTTCTATACTTAATATTATAAAGAGGTAAAGTTTGTGACGTTGTAGGGGGTAATCTCTGGATCTACTAAACCGATTAAAAAAATCTTTTACTGTTGGAAAGCTACGTTAACAGGAAGTGTCATAGGCTACATAACATGACGCTCTATACCACGGGAGTGGGACAGAGCGCGGGTGAAACCGCGCCGGGCCGCAAGTACTGTATATAAATAGAGATACATAAACAAAAAGTGAGTTACTTCAATGTTTTACTGTCTTCTGCATAATTGATTATGGAATTGTAGTGTTGTGTGAATAAGTATTCATTATATAGCATAATGTGAATATAACAATAACTAACAGAAGGTTTAACAACAAATCCATTATTAGTTGTAAATATTAATATCACGAGGAAATGTGTCAGATATCTAAGATGAATTCAAATAAGGTAGTATGTCATGGAAGGAGAATATTTATAATGAAAATCCCAGTACATTAATCTATTTGATTGATAATTAGTTTCAACGTGTTCCACTGTTCTATAGGGATCACTAGTGTCGACTCTGTTATGTAGGAATGTAAACATTTGTGGAAAATTTATTTTATTCTAATAACCTGCTAAAATATGAAATTAAATAGAAACTCATTAAGACCCTATTTAAACATCACTATAATAATTGAGTTTATAAATATTTTTTATTTGTAATTTATTTTAGCTGTATCAGCTGTGTGCTACGAAACTACGATGAGTAGAAATTATCATAGTGACGCGACACGTGCGCTCGGATTGGAACTGTCGACGCGTTTACGGTACTGGGCTCAAAAAAATATTTTAATCTAGGTTTACTGCGCAGACGTTGTCCTGCCCTTAATAAATAAAAATCTAGAACCCGATTGCAGTGCGATCTAGTGGGATCAATTGTTAATCTAAACCATTCTCGAATCCACTTGAACAAACACAAAAAAAAAACATCAAAATCGGTGCCACAGCTTAGGAGGAGTTTAGCGGCGCCACCAACTGGGTCTAATTGTGAATCTAAACCATCCAGTGTTCAACTACCCATTTGAACACACATAAAAAGTAATGTCACCTAAATCCTGGAACCCGATTGCAGTGCCACCTACCTGGTTCAAATTTGAATCTAAACCATCCCGGGATCCATTTAAACACACACAAAAAATTTCATCTAAATCGGTTTAATCGGTTAGAAAGAGTTCAGTGCGATATACACGAACAGAAGAATTTTATGTATAAAGATTTTTGGGCCAGAAAGCCTCGCGGGCGGCCTCAGAGCACCCTAATAAAATTTTACAACAATCTGATCAATGGTTTAGGAGCGCATCGAGGGCAAACATACAAACATTGATTTTTATTTATAAGAAGTTTTGATATAATTTATTAATTATAGCGAAAAAGTAGTTTGTTATAAGATTTATATATTATGATCTTTCAATTTATTACAAAAAAATATTCAAAACCCAATTTGAATTTTAGGAGCTTTCCAGAGTTAGTTTTTTTACTGGGTGATTGTCATTCATAGTGCTCTTCTTCCACGGTATTATTTAAATAAATCGTGTATGTTGTAATTTTGTAAAGTTATTTTAAGTGAGGTGTATTCATTTTGTGTAGTTTTTGATAAGTAAATATTAAAACTTAATTATTAATGGACGAGTACAGTCTGCCGAACAGTTTAAAGTTGGTCCGTGTTATCATACATTTTGTTATTCAAAAAGGTGATCAGGGTAACATACCACATTTTTTTTTTGAAAATCCAAATGTATATATATTATTCGTATGGTCTATTTGATTTAATACGCACAATTACATCGGTTAAATGAGAATTCGTGTCAGATAATATTTCTTTCCTATTGTTTATATTTTTTTAAATCTTTCGTCGGTTGTTTAGAACATTGTCACCGAATCAAATTCTAAATTTAACTGCGGTGTTTTTACCTGTTTATCTATATCCTGTATTACCTCATTCATCATTAAAATATCACTTTCTATATTTACCTATTCCCTAGTTCTTATTACTTTAATACTTCTATTTAACAGTATTAGTAAAATATCAATTTCTCATCAAATAATTTAGGGTCACTTTTACCGACATTACCGTTATCTTTTCTTAATATAAAAACTTAGGTGCTAGTCTGTGTCGACTATTGAATAAATGCAAGTTTAGAAATGCTCAGCTAATCAGGTTAGTTATAATATTTTGTCCTTTTTACTTAACATTCTCTTTCAGTGTATTTAAAAAAATGTTGTTAAAATTAAAAGTTGCTTGAACACGAATTTTATAATGAGCAAATAACTTGAACAAAGATAGTGGTTGACGTCTATGCATCTCTCTAGTTAAGCATGTCACTCCGTTCTGCACCCCACTCACTAAGTGTTTGTAGTTTAGTGCTTTTCGATGGTTTATGTAAATTCCTATAAATAACGTCACGGTCTAAATTTACTTGCTATACTTTTAGTACTCGTCCATGTTTTATCTTCACAGGAATTGACGAACAAATCAAAGGGGTTTGATAAATAACTTAAACTTATGCCATTTCCCACATTGTGACAAATTGTGATCTATTCATTCAGATTTGTGTAAATAAAGTTTCATCTAATTTTGTTTCATATTCAGTAAAGTTTTGCTGTTAGGGTTCTCATTAACTGTCATGGAATTGAATGATTCTCGATTTTAAATACTTTTCATAAAATCATTGGACTCTGCGGTTGAGACCAAGTAACCTTTGATTACGTAGCGCGTTTTTTGGTAATAAAAGTATCATATAGAAATATCTGGTCTCTTAATAACATCCATCACAAATCTCATAAATGCAATAGAGCTAATGCATTCACATCCTTAAAAGCATAAGAAAAACGAACAAATCTACTTAAATATTATATATACGTTAGTATTACGTTACCTATTACATAATATTATGTACCTCTTATTTTTTAATGTGTATAAAAATATTTAAAATATATAGGTTTTTAACAGGAATTGCAACATTGTTTTATTAAATTTTAACGTCTTATAATTATATTGGTGTTAGAAGTTACGTTTTTTATACATACATATATGTACTATACCTGTATACTGTGTTATACTATAACCAATTTATGTTACTGTTGCTACTATTGTTAGAGTTATTATTACATATAATATCATAATTATGTTACAACCTTTGCATTTTGTTACAATTTGGCGTTCGAATGGTAAGAATAAAATACGGTGTCGAATAAAGAATTGAAATTAAAATGTTTTTATTTTAAGACTACACTTTTCTTTCTTAATTCTAAACTGAAATTGTGTAGATAATATAATTATAGTTAAACATTATTATTTAAATCGTCCTCCGTTTCATATTAGTTAAGTTACCTAATACTTAGTAATTTGATTTCAGTATCGTCAATTGTTTAACACGAGTAAACAAAATGGCGAAAAAGTTGTCGACACAATAATTCCATTTAAAACTTCAACCACTTTAAAAAAAAATGAATTGCCTAAATATCGAAAGTTACTAAAAAGTCAAAATAACCCGACATGGCTGAAGTTTAATGCTCAAAGAACTTGGTTAATTAAGAATAAATTCAATATGTTTTTCACCTAATGAGGAAACCTACTAGCCTCTGGCTATTTTTTCGTGTGTTATAACACCTCAATTTACATTTTTTCTTTTAATTGAAAAACCAAAGTTTAGTTAAGATAATTTGGTTTGCGAAATAACACTAAAATTCGTAATATTTTCTTAAGTTTTCTCGACTAATATACATATTAAAACTACTTTGTAACGGTTTTAAGCGCTAAAAATTATTTAATTTTTATTATTCTGATGTTAAATGACTGCCCTTAAAACCGTTAAAACGTAGTTTTATTACTAAAATTAATCTTAATAGTGAAAGAAAGGGCCATACCTTTATTTGCTTAAATATGATTTTCTTGCATATAATCTCGCCGGTTAATTTCATAAGATGTTTCTGCAGCTCTGAGATGTTTATATGTTGTCAGATTAGATCCGCATGTAAGCTTGTTATGTTCGCAATATTGGAAAAGTTTCCAGAAGAATACAGGATTAGAAAAGTTCGAGACAGTACTGGAACGATGAAGCATCGCATATTACACCTAAAAGGTACCTATTTGGATGTGCTTTCCGTATAGAGCGTTATCGTAACATGATTAAACTTTCTGTGCGAACAGTGGAAGTAAAAAATCTCTTAATCTTAAATATTGTGAACAATGGAGTATGCTAATTAACAAAATATTAAATATAATATTTTAAAGGAGAAAGATTTGACCATTAGAATGTTTTTTTTTTGTTTTTGAGGTGGGGGAAATGCGTTTCGCACACTACCGAGTCTTTTGCTAGGAATTAGACCAAAGCGATGAGAGGTAAGCCACTGAAGATAGCGCAGCCACCAGAGTCAATCGCCGGCATGTGTGGAGACTCAGCAAGGTACCTCCCTCTATGTGGAGAAGTCAGCCATGGGCTAATACTCCACTAAAACCACCCTCCTCCCATGTGCCCCCCGCTTGTGGTAGGAAGAGCGTGAGACTTAGAACGTAGTTACGCCCACGCTGTTCCTGCGCATCAGTGCTTGAGAATGCCCCGAGAAGCAGGAAAGACTCACTTCGTGAACAGGGGGATGACTCTTCCTCTCCCTAGATGCTGGAGGGCCCCTGTAGCGGTATTACGGGAGGAGATCTTGTGCATACCTGCTTTCCGTGGCCCCGACTGACATCGGTAACCACGGGACGCATGCGCCCGAAACCTTTCTCCTTTTCTCGTTCTGCGGCCTCCTTATGACACATTACTGCCTCGCAGAAATTGGCCGCACCCTCCCAATGATCGTCGCTGTGTAGCATAGCCTGGGCCAGACTGCCGAGCGAATCGATCCGACCTACGACGGTCTCGAGTTCAAATCTCTGCGTTGCCCATGCTGCGCATTCGACCAGCGTATGGAACGCAGAGTCTTTTGCATCACATTGGCGACATTGAGGAGAAGGCAGGTAGCCCACGATATGATTCAGGTACTTATCGAAGCAGCCGTGCCCGGTAAGTATCTACGTCATCCTGAAGGTCAGTGTCCCGCGTTTCCGCGCGAGCCATCGCAACAGGTGTGGGCACACCGCCTCCACAGTCTCAACGCCGGTCACAGGAGTTTCCAACTCTCACGACCAAGTTTGGACCATGGTCGCGGTTTCCCGCGTCCTGATCACCTGAATTTCGGCCTGGCAATAAACCAGGCCACGGGTGAGGGCATCTTGTCCTGGGCGACGAACTTTGGCAAGCACGTCCGCCTGGAGAGGCCAGGGCGGAATATATTTAAAAAACTGACCCAGTACATGGCTAAATTCACATTGTTAAGTTTATTTTATTTTTTATTGCTGAAGCACAAAAGACAGGCTGACGGTTGAACTGTGATGGGAAGTGGTTACCGTCGCCTAAGAACATTAGCAAAACCAGAGGCACTGCCAATGTGCTGCCGGCCTCGAAGGAGTGTTTCCGTATTAGTGAATAATGACTACCTTCTTATTCATTTGGCTACGGACTCGTAAGAAATTGTTACCAAATATAACTCATATCTGAGAAACTACTATATTGTTCAGATCAAAGTGTTTATAAAATATCACATTTTTAAAAATCGTATATCTCACAAATAATTTATTTAAATACAAATCACACTTTGAAACATCAGTATGATGTTTCAAAAATTGCTGACGATATATACCTAACTCATTATAATGTCTACAAAAGAAATACAAATAAAAAGTTATTTTCATTTCATATTAAGATGAAGTGTTACGTCTTGTCTTTTAAAGAAAATCCAAACTTCGTATAAACTTTTAAGTCATAGTACGCTTAAGCCTTAGAAAAGAATAGTGTAGCTGCTCTAAGTGTGTTCTACCGTCTATAAAAAGGAAAGTTCTTTAATGAACTATTTAATTTAGTGCCTACATTGCCATTTTACCACCACATACTCGCCGGCAATTGGGGGTTCAGCCACATTTCCTCGACGTTTGGTAGTCTTCCACTGTACGTAACGCTCGCTCATTCATGCTATACGTGTGCAAACTGTAGATGGAACTCTTCGCGGTTTTTGTTTCAATATGGGGCTCTTCAAAAAGGGCTTGCTTTAACAGATATTTAAAATCTCAAAGAAGTAACCAATGCGTAGTCCCCTCAGTGGCGCAGACGTCCTTTCGAGACAGCTACTAGACATCACATAAACCGTAGTCCTATTTGCCTACTAGCAAATGTAGAAAGAACTATTTCAATAATTTTTACTTTGCAATGCAAATAGGTACAAACGGGCAAACAAACACCATAACCGCTGATGGCAAACATTTAAATGCACCTACGAATTCCATGCTACGTCGAATTAATTGCGTTTCCATTTGAATATGCGAGTCCAGTTTGTAACAAACGGGACGGGCGAATGAAGCAGACCGCGAAACCTTCAAATTGAATTTTAAGCATCCAATTTGTTTGCGCGGTTCTGTGTCGGGTTGTATCAACGGGTTGCGCGCCGTACTAGGCCACCTCGCTCAGCCTTCCAGGCATCCAGCCGTTCCCACACTCGTAAAGCGATTTTTCCATTCCGCCCCTCGGTTTACACTGGATTTCAACGAATCATGCGTTATATTATAAGCACTATCATGTGCGCATTTTAGCTACGTAACACTCTGTCGGTATTATGCAGTATAAATATTTTCGTTATTTTAATATTTTATTACTTGGTTATAATTAAAAAAACCATAATAATTAAATGTGTAGAATAACTGGCGGAAACGTAAAAAAGATAAATAAAAAATAACAACGAAAACATAAATTTATGTTACTATATTTTTGGAGTTTTGATTTAAAATAAGATTAAGACGGAAAGAAAAGATATATATTTCTTCGCATTTTATATAAAAATTCAAAAGGTTTTTTTTATAAAGTTTATTTGCATTTGACTAAAGTATGTAGGTGTCATTTTGTTGGATAACTTTTTGCCATCTTGTAGGTAGGGACGTGATCCCATTGCTATAAAAATTTTGGGGCTTCTGATAAAAAAACTGCGACAAGTGGTTTTGGCAGTCCTCTCGTGATGTTAACCTGACACTGCCTAAGGAATTCTGCAGAGACCGAAACAGGTGAAAATCTGAAGGTGCTAGGTCAGGACTATACGGCGGATGCATTAACACCTCCCAGCCAAACTCTCGTAATTTTTGCTGAGTGGCTAAAGATGTGTGAGGTCTAGCGTTATTATGGTGAAAAACCACACCCCTTCTTTTGATTAATTCCGGCCGCTTTCTCTTAACTTTTTGCTTTAATCTCATCAGGTGTTCGCAGTAGAGTTCAGAATCGATGGTCCTGCCTGGCGGTAACAGTTCATAATGAATAATGCCCTTCCAATCCCACCATACATACAGCATCACCTTGTTGCGAGTTAACCCGGGTTTCGCCACAGTCTATGAAGCCTGACCGGCCTTTGACCACGATCTTTTTACACGTTCTTGTCGTACGTGATCCACTTTTCATCACCAGTTATCAGCTTCTTCAAAAATGCTTCGGTTTCATTACGTCGTAATAAAGAATCACAAATGAGTACACGGTTCATTAGGTTTCTTTCAGCGAGCTCGTGAGGCACCCAAATATCGAGCTTTTTTGTGTACCCAGCTTTTTTCAAATGCGCCAAAACCGTTTTGTGGTTAATTCCCAGTTCTCTAGCTACATCGTAACTACTAATATGTCGATCTTGCTCCACTTTTTCAAAAATGGCATCAATTTTGTCCGTAATAGGGCGACCAGAGTGACGTGCATCTTTGATATCAAAATTTCCGGATTGAAAACGCTTAAACCAAATTTGCGCTACTCTCACAGATACTGCATTAGGTCCATAAACATCACAAATTTTTTTCGCGGCTTGTGTTGCATTTTTTTTGTAGTAAAATTTTAAAAGGTATCGAATTTCTTCATTAGATTCACTCATTTTAACAATAATAAAAACAAATGAAAATCACACATTTTCCTAATTTGAATTAGGAATTGTCTTTTTAAAATTAAAACTTTTTAATGTTACCAAAACCAGCCAGATACAAATGGTATAGCCAAAGAAATCTTATTACAAGTTCATACATACTATACGCGAAAAGACTTTTCCCCCAACCTATTAGTTAACAATTCTACCGATTAGAATAGAAAAAAAATATATAAAACAGACAATGATATTTTTTATTTTTCATCTGCGGAATAGAAATCCGAAGTTTTCTGGGTCTGAGTCCGCATGGAAATATCGGAACGTACTATAATATTAAATGAATTGTAATAAAAGCACATCATAAATTCTATTTATTAGTTGGCATTTATTCTTCAGTAGCTATAATTTAATTGCAAAATGTCAGATGGGAAATTACGTAATTAGTAATTATGAAAGTAAAGATATTTGTCACATTGAACTGTACGTCATACTTATTAGCATATAGACAAAATGATTGTATAGAATCAATACTTTCTTAATTCAATTTACATGGTACTATACTAAAATCAAGTCAATTCTGACTTTTAAATTATGTAAATTACAAAGGCGCCGTACAAAGCAATTATTTTACATTATGACGACTTCTAAAGACTTAACTAATTCATTCTTGTATTATATTCGACGTAATACATAAAACAGTCCATAAATGTCACACTGCTGGGCTCGGGCCTCACATTGTAGGGAAACGAACAGTATAACCCCGCTTGACACATCGGTTATCTCAATGTACAGGTTGCATCACGATGTTTTCCTTCACCATCGTTAGCGCGTGGGAAGTGGTAATTATAACAACATGTACATTAGCTCAGAAAACCATTTAAGTTTGGGACGCGTGCGCGTAATCATTAGGCTACCACGACTATGGTATCTATTCGTTGTAAAGACTCCATTAATTTATTTTGAGCTATTATTATTTACTACTAGTTTCCAGTTCAAGCTTTGATTTTTACATATATACAAAGTATATATTGTATGTATTATCATGGACATTTTCCACAGATGTAGGCAAAACAACAAATCTCCACTTGTTCCAATCTTGGCGTACATTTTTATCTCCGTCTACTTACATTATTTTTTCATACGTATGTATGTATAATTGTATATGTATATATATACACATGTCTGTTTGTAGATATCTGTAGATTGATTATTTAATTAATCCTTTATTTTCAAATTATTATTATTATTGCTATTGCTTTTTTCTAATAAAGTCTCGCAGTGATTAAAGTTCTTAATATCTTGAATATTTATAGTTAAAAGTATTGTTAGGTCTATTTTGAATAACATATCTAGTTGTTTGTACGTGGAACACTCGGAAAGTTTTGCGAAAAAAAAAAAAAATGTTCTATAGGCAATTTTTTTTATTCATCTTTTCAAAGTACTCTCAACCAGCCTCTATACAAAGTTTCACGCGTCTGAACCAGTTTCCGAAACACTTTTTCCAGGCCGCTGCAGATCGTCGTTTACAGCTTGCTCGAAAGCTGACAGCGCATCTTCCGGCGACGAAAATTGTATCCCTTTGAGCTGATTTTTTATTTTCTGGAATAAAAAGAAGTCACATGGTGCTAGGTCAGGGCTGTAAGGAGGGTGATCCAGGAGTTTGAGCAGCGTGCTGTCCAGGAAGTCCCTCGTTTTGAGCGCGGTATGGGCAGGCTCGTTGTCGTGGTGGAGCAGTAGCCCGCGGAGCCCTGTGTTTGGTCGCTTGTTGCTCACAACAGAGAAAACTTCTTTCCAAGTACTTGGCAGTATACCATTCGGCGTTGATGCTTCTTTGGTCCCGTAAAGGAATTGACACCAAGTAGCCAGTCAAATTGAAAAAACTCGCGATCAACATTTTCCCCCCGCTTCTAGATCGCTTCACTTTGGTAGGCATTGATTCGTTTTGAAACACCCATACCGTCGACTGGCGCTTCGTTTCTGGATCGTATTGATAAATTCAGAACTCATCACCTGTAATTATGTCGTAAACACGCCGAGACGAGTCTGCTTCAAATTTGTGTATCATATCACGGCACCGTTCCACCCGGTTCTGCTTCTGAGCATCGGTGAGGTCGTGCGGCACCCAGCGTGAAACTATCCTTCTCACGCGAAGATGCACTTGTAGAATTTTGTGAAGGTTTTCCGATCCAATCTGCAGTACGTGTTGAATCTCTTGATACATAACTAGCCTATTGTCTTGGATTAAATTTGTAACAGATGTTCTTCCGCAACAGCCGTTAAAGGGCGACTGCTTCTTTCTTCATCCCCCCAAAATTAGTCGGCCGCGCTTGAATTCGTTATACCAACGATACACGGTTGCCTTAGAAGGGCCTTCATCCATGAATGCCATTTGAAGTATATCGTACGATTCGTCCGGTTTCAGGCGACACTTGAAATCGTAAAAAATCATAGCGCGTTAATGTTCCCGGCGCAGATACATTTTTCAATGAGACTCGATAATTTAAATTAGCTCGCAAACAATGTGGAGGGAAATTTTGATATTGTAACGTAGCTATTTTTAGTTATAAATAATCATATTTTCAAAATAGATTATAACTGGCCTGTCTCTCATACATAAAAACGTTTTTTCGTAATACTTTCTGAGTGGCCTGGTATATTATCTTCAAATAATAGTTATTAGCATATAACGCCCGGTTTATATATTTTACCGACGGTTGTCTGTAAAAGTAAGTGATTGATTTTGAAGCTACCAATAATCGTCGGTTAAGAGGTCTATACGAGCGTTTCACAAGCTCATTGACAATTAGTCATACTGTCGGGTATCAGTAACTAATTCCCTACCAAACGTTTTTCTAATGCAACGTAGTTGTAGTCGCAGTACACTCAACTTAATTCAATGAGTTGAAGTATAACTAAAAAATAAATACATTTTCAAAAGAAGAGATCTTTTGTGATATACGATTGTCATTAAAAATCAATATTTCAATCAATCTGCTTTAAAAATACTTACAATTACGGAGCCATTTTATATGAATGTTGCATGAACAAAACACAATAATGTAAATAACATATAAACTTTTTAAATAATGATTGTTCCAATGTCATTGGATTTGTTGCAAAAAAAAGATGAAACAGTGTTGTCACTTCAGAAATTTTTCGATAGTTTTAGTGATTTGTGGTTATTGATCGCAATTTTTTTTAAATAAGTTAAGACTAAAAACAACGGTTTTTATGGTTCCAGAGTCAAATGACGAAAACTTTGTTGGAACCTTGTCCGATTTTTTGTTTTTATTCATTTGTTTTAGGGAACTTTTTGTAATGCTTCTGCTTCTTTTGGGATAATTTTATAGTTAGTGACCGTTTCAAACAGATGTAGCGATGGACTTAATGTGTTATTTGAAGCGATGTTGTTATTTATTGTTAATGACGTTATATATTGACAGTTAGTACGTACTAATACGTTATCTATTAATAATGTTATATTCATTCAGTGTTATTTTTAACGCTATATTGAAGACGCATTAGGTCACAATCGATAACTATAACGTTATCGCAGGTGAAGCTCAAGAATAACAAAAAACTGTAGTCTAATTAATGACTTTGGAACCTTTGGTCTTATTATTAGAAAGGTGACATTAACCATATAAGTTTTATCTGTGCTGGCGACAACTGAGAACTGAGAACTTTGTTGTTGTTTTAAATATTTGTCGACGAAAATTACGAATATTATGAAAATAATTAAAATGATGAAAATAACAAAACTGACGAAAATGACCAAACTGACAAAAATGATGAAAATGACGAAAGTGACTAAAATAAACAACATGATCAAAACGACCAAATTGACGAAAATATAAATAAGAATTAAATCCAAATCAAAATAAAAAGTAAAAAAATGAGTTTAAATTATTTTAAAATCACGTATTAATAGCGACAAAAAAACCGGCAACCCGAAAAAACCAGCCGAAATCGGGTGGTAATAAAATTCCTACGAATAGTAGTGTTAACAACCAGCGGTTATAATATAGAAACACTTTATCTGTCGTTTCCATTCAAAAAGTCTACCGATCGGTTAGAAAATCCCTCCCATGGATAATTGGTAGTTTCATGTGTAACTAGCTACGAACAGTTCATTATAAATATCAGTAGAGTTACCAGGCAGTATTATTCTAACCGTCTGTAACAAAAACAAATCGTTTTTGCAATATAGACCTGGGCATAAGTGTTAATTGTTAGGTAACTTAATAATTGTTAACCTATTTATAGGTTTAAGAAAAGCTATCTTTCAAAATAATTTTATAATTGAAGTTAAATATAATTTAAAAAAAAAAGAAATTTCGGACATACAATGAGAAAATGTTAGTGCTAAATACTTTCATTTTCATTTTAAAGAGCTGTGGCATAAAGAAACATGCTACAAAGGGCGATTTTAGAGCAAAGACGAGCCGGCGGGACAAGGAAAGCTCCTTGGCGTGTGCTCACGTTACATAATTTACGCCTCTTCAAAGTCTCGGTTTTATTTTACGACTTACATGTGACAGCTTTAATGTGCTTGCTTTATGATTAAATCAATTTACAAAACGCACGAGACGTTTACGGCATTTACATTGTATTGTTTTACTACTGACTTAAAGAACCCCAAAACTTCAAGTACGCAAGGTTCATTCATTAATTTGAATTCAATTATGTTTTATTATTTTCTGTCTACTAGAATGTTGTGATATGTTTTTTCGATACCTAAAGAAACCTTATGGACACATAATTAGTCTGTAGTTGTCCTGTGCTTCAAAGATTTTTATATGTTTACCCCATCGTTATTTCCAAAGTTTACGAGCCAAACAATAAAAATAGAATTCCTTATTTTGATCGAAAAATTAAATGCTTTTCTAAAAATTTGTAATTTTGAAGAATATATTTATAAATGTGATGAATGTTAATATCTCTTCAAATAAGCCCTTTCTATGTGTCTGTATTTCTAAATACCTACTTACATTTATTTATATTTCCAACATTTTGATATAGGCTTTTGAACGAATATTAATAATCGGCAGACAAACACACATATTGTATATCCCCAAATTAAGCAAGTTACGCTTGTGTTATGGGTAATATACAACGTACTAACTCTGGGGCCGATCCCAGACACCCAGACCATAGTAAATAACGAAGAAAATACGTTTCCGAAATTTACTATACCAGGAATCGAACCCAGAACCTCTGCGTTACAGTGAGGTAGGCCGGCAACGGCTTAGCCCGCTCAACCACAGAGGCCGTCATATAAACTGAGGTTAAAATAGAAACTGAGGTTTTTATTATAATTTACCCTTTCAGGGCAAATTGTTGAAATCCTTTTATATATTTAGGCCATAGATACTTGGGTCCTATATGAATTACACAAAGTCTATACGATGGCGCTTAAGACAATTTTATCCATTTTGAGTTCGTTTAAACGTCATCAAAAAAATAAAAAGACGATCATAGGTGATTTTGTTTTTTTATCTTTACATAGTCCTATAGAAAGGAAACGTTCTTAAGAGAATCGCCGACGACCCCGAGCTTCCATGATTAATGACAGACACGACGCCATTCAATTTAATACCAGAAATTCATGTCCAATAAGTTGAAAGGAAAAAGTTTTATGTCTTTTTTATTTAGTTTTTATAAAACTTATTAAGCCCGTCATTTTATCAAAAATCAAACAGTTTACGGTCGACATCGAATATATAATTTAAGATGTTATTAATTATTATTAATTTACATTCGACCTTATAAAAATAAGTCGTACTTCAGTTTTTGAAGTGAATCTTCTTTAGAATTGTTGTGATTTGAAACTCGATGAAACGAAAAAGCGACTCGATGAACTATAAAGAGATAAACACGCAAATCTATAAGACTAAGCCTGCAAGAGAATGAGATAGAATACATTATACTTAATAATTCAAACATTATTCTCATACAGGTAGAGTTGGAAATGTTTTGAAGTTTTTGTTAATACTTCAAATTTCGTGTTTTAAAACTTCAAATTCAATTTCAAAAGATTTTGTTCAAAATAAGTTCCACTGAAGAACACTATTTGAAAGTTTTTCTTCCTATTCTATGTACACCGCTTCGCAACGTGTTAACTTAAATATATTATAACGATATAATATATGAAATGTGACGTCACGAGATTTAGAATCCCTCCCACCCCTTGTCACACTTTGTTTTACTTCTACTGCGTGTGAACTGCACATACACACTTTCTTTATTTTACGAATCACTAACAAAATTACAAAACAAATTAAACGTGAGCATACACCTGTCTACTTTGCTAGAGTACGTAAGTAGTACGACAAAATCATAGTTTGAATTCTGTATTCTGTATCTGTATGAATTATGTAAAAGGGAAATAATTGATGCATTTTCATTTACAAAACATAACCGACAGGAATACTTGTGCGCATATGTAAATAACTATTTGTTGGTATAGATATATAGTTTTCAATTCAAACATTGAGTCAATTGTATCGACTTTTGTTGAAGTGTACATATATCTCATATATAACGTACAAGTGAATGAGTACAATGTTTGAGCCAGAAACACTTTTTATACTGCGCGCTGTAACTTTTTATGTTCGTCAATTTCACTTGTCAATTGTATCATAAACTTCCGCTTGGCGACTTCTATAGGTTCTATTTTAAACTCACTCTTAACTAGAGTAGACTTCTTTATTTAATTGCGCTGAATATTCCCTACTTAACATTACTTTTTTAGATAGGTTCACAACATGGTCACATTAGTAATAACAGTAAAGAGTATCTGATAGGATACTATTCTATGAATAAAGGATCTGTCTTCTTCTATAGACTGAATTTCTGAAAATGAAGAAAGGGAGACAAGAGTCCAAACTGAAAAAGCTCCGTTCTTTAAAACTCCTGGCGTCTTTTTTTAACAATGATTTTCTTAAAATGAATATGATATTTAATAAAGTTTCGACAACAAATAATTTCATATGTAAAATTAGTATATATTAAAAAATCTGAATTTATGCACTACCTACATCGCCAGATTAACTAAGAATAAGTTAGGTTGCCTGGAAGAGATCACTCTAAGTGATACCTATGGTTTTGCCTAAAAATATTATAATTTAAGTTTTGTGTCTGTTATTTTAATGAGCAATAAAGTGTTATCTATCATTTTTTATAATATAATACTTGAGATTTAATAAGAATATAAAGTAACATACTTAATAATTATAATACAATTCGCGCCCGTGACTTCGTTTCAAGAGATTACGAGTTAAGACATGATTGATTATAAGAAAAGCGTGAGAGCGCACATTTATTTATAAAGCCGTGAGCTCCGTACGTCTTTTGTTAATGCACACTGAAGTGGTTAATTACATTACATAACATTCAAGTTGCCTGCAAAATTGAGATACGCTGTCCTTTGAAAGATAAATTCGGTACTCTACGCTAACGGGCATTTCCCAGAGAGAGAGAGAGAGAGAGAGAGAGTCTAGTGCGTGCCTTTAGTATAAAGAGCAAGTATTAATACAAGTTACATTGTATTAAATATTTATGTTATTGCTATCTGCCCTCAGAAGATTCACTTCATTTTATATCGCAAAATATCCCATGTCCCGGGATGAAAAGTATCTATGTTCATTTTCGGTATTAGAACTATATATGTACAAAATTACAGCAAAACCGATCCAGTACCCCAGTAGTTTTTCTATGAAAGCTTAACAGATAGACAGACCAAGTTACTATCGCATTTTTTATATGAAGTAAATTTTTTATATCTATAAACTTGAAAAACCATTGGTCTCCCATATAAACTTTCATCCCCTATTTTCAAACCGTTCGAGCTTTATTTTTGCGATAAAAAGTAGTAGCCTGTGTTAAGTCTCGTCTATCATCTGTAAACTACAAAAATGACGACAATGACGAAAACTATCAAAACCACCAAAACGACTAAACGACCAAAACTACCAAAATGACGAAAACTACCAAAATTACTAAAATGACATCGCAAAAAAAAACAAAACCGAACTCCCTATTTTCTGGGATAACCTTTATATAAATCTATCCCAAAATCACTCCCTTTTCCGGGATGAAAAGTATCCTATACTATATTCATCCTAGATATTCGACTTATATATCGAATATCAGCCAAATCGGTCCAATATTTTTCCATGAAAGCATAACAACTAAACAGAAAAATATACTTTTACCCCGGAAACTATCTCATTTTTCAGGATTTAAAGTATCCTATGTTCATCCTCGGCATCGAAAATATATATACACTGAGTTTCAGCCAAATCGGCCTGGTAGTTTATCCGTGAAAGCGTAACAACCAGACAGAGTTACTTTTGCACTTATAATATTAATAGCGATATATATTATTTCGTTCGTACTCACCAAAATAACAGTATATATATATATAGGTTAGCAAATTAATAATGCAAAATATTGAATGCTAGGCGTAGTTTATGTATAACTAACGTTGTCAGCTTGAAAAACTAATTACTTCCTCCTAAGTAATTTTACGGATAGCTCAGTTTATTATTATTATTGTTGGTATCTATTACCTATATAAGTATACAAAAATATTTCTATAGTTTAACCAGTCTAATAGCTCCATATATTAGCTGTGTAAATATCCTAATATAGTGGTTTATTTGCACACAAACGTTAGTTGATTTAATAAATCCACTATGAAATAGATAAAAGTTGCAAAACTTTTATAGGGGTAAGTATTCTTGAGTTGCTTTTTAGATTCTATTAGACACAAAAGTTATAATATCCGATGTTGGAGCAGCGTCGTCGTTTACTATCACTTAATTCATTTTTATACTAGCCGTTTTGGCCTTGCTTGCTGTCGCAGATTCACCGTGAATACAGAGTGGTGACTTTCGTAATACGTACGATATATGGCCCACTTTAAAGAGGATTTCAACAGTTCAATTATGTTTTTTATATTACGTACTTTACCATTTTATGACTTTTTGTTTAGTGAAACATTTAACTTATTTCACTGAATATACAAAAGCTTCTTTTCTTGTTCTTGATATTTGCGTAAGAACCTTTCCTGTAAGATATGGAAAACCTACAGAATAAAATAAGAAATTGGAATACGGCACAGATTTATAAAAAGCAACATAAAAATTTACAATAAAACATTTTAAGTAATTTTTGTCTTATTCCAAAAAACAAAACCGATTTTTTTTGGTTCTCCCTGGGAAGTTGGTTTTGTTTCTGTTATTTTTTTTTGCCATAGACCTCCGTAGGCTGTACAATCGACTCCTTTTCCTTTTCGTATAAAAATAGATTTTTCACAGCATGCGATACGTAATACAAAGGGTAACACAAAATTAACTAAATTAGGTAGGTAGTGTAAATATGTCAATTTGTATACGGTCAATTCCGGTTTCTAATAATGAAGGGGAGTAAGTCGGACCGGTTTAAATTTGTATACTTTATTGACGTGCCTTATTGAATAGTGGATATCTGAAATCCGTTTTGGGCAAAGTGAGAGTGAACGGAGACCACAGGCAAAGCAATAAGGCGCGTGAAGCGGTTGGGCCTTGTCTTAATTGTCAATAACCGTGAGTCCCGGCGCGCCCTCGCCAGCTCCCGTCGAATAATTAACGAACTTCCGCGATTTTCGAGTTTGTAAATTGCCTCATGGTCTCGTCGACCCGCGTCCTGGTTTGCTGATATAAATTATGTGCGCAGAAAATTAATCTTAGTGATTTAAGAACACCATCTCTTTGCCGGGTTCCATTTGAACATTTCTTTTTCACGAAATCTATTTTCGAGTTGATATAAATTGGAGTGCCGTTATATGCTTTTATTTTATCCCTTTTTATTATAAATAACGTACATATTTATAATCAGTCATTTTATTGTATAAAATACTAGAATACCGCGCTACTTTATCCGCTTGAACTTTGACTCTATATCGTGCGAGAAGATTTAGTTTTTCAGAGTTATTAGACAGCTTACGATTATTTCCGTTATCGAAAGAAATATGCCAAACTAATTGAAATCAATTAATATCCAAGCTTGTAAAGAGAGAATAAATTTATAGAATCTTTCACACAAGTCCATGATTAAAAGGAAATTTTTGAAAACAAAATTGTCAAATATTGATTTACTTTATTTATAATATTATAAAATTCTAAACTTGCTGTGTCTGTACATTGAAACTATTAAAAAAAAACCGGAATAGACTATATAAACAATGGAGAACACAATTCATTTTTTTTGATTTCTTGTTTTGTTTGCCAGTTTGTTCGGGATTCACATTAAAACTACTTGGCCGATTTCGATGCATTTTCGCTGATCAACAGCAAATTTTTAGACTTAAAATGTGCGCTACTGTTTATTCTGGGATTCCTGGGAGAATTTTGTTGGGAAATAATAAAAATTGGCCAGATTGAAAAAGTATTCGAATTCCAATGCGATTTTTTCACTGATCGATACCAAATTTTATGTAATAAAATTCGTGATACTTTTTATTCGCGACATTCCGCGGAAATTACCCCGATAGTGGTTCAAATTAGTTAGATTACTTAAATATTAACTGATTTCGATATGATTTTACTAGAACGATAGCTGTCGTCCCATGATTTACCAAAGGAAGGTACACACCGGTCGAGCCGGGCATGAAATCAGTACGCTCGCGGCGGTGTGTACACGCAATATCAAAATTGCCTATGACAAACGCCCAATATTCAAAATTTACTACGGTACGAAAAACGAACGATTGTAAGAGCAACAAACATTTATTGTAAAATCGCATAATATTAAAATATACGCATTTCACGAGCCAAAGGTGCTTCATTGAAGACTTCCTACGCTAGAACAGCTTAAATCCTTTTTGAAGTGATGAGACACTATATTCCGGGAATCTCGCGGGAACTGTCTGAACTGTCTAACTGAACCCGGGAAAGCTATTAGCTGATTCTGATATGACAGTTTCTATGTTTATTAGACATCTTTTGTAGAACAGATTTGGTTATGTATTCCTTTAGTAACATTACTTATCCCGGGTTTTTACGGGAGTCTTCAGAATTCATATATTTTCAGACAAAAAAATCCGTCGCCCTGCTGAAAATACCATTTAATTTTAAATACTAACAAAATAGCTGTACTCTACGTCACCCGTCACACGTAAACGAATTCACGGGTAAATCTTAGTAACCCCATAAGATCGTCATGTCCTTTCATTAGTCTCTCCGTTTGCGTAGTCACGGTCTGTTGAGTCTCTAGTATAAAGAAAGCAAAAGTAAGAAGTGTTCTAAATGCCAATACTCAATTACCTATATTGTAATGAAAGTAAAAAAAAGGGTTAGCCGCCATAATGTATGTAATTGACAAAAGAAAGATAGTCGGATAGTGTGAGACAGATCTTGAAGAAACATTATGACAGTTTTAACTAACTTAGCGGAATTCTTCACTGTGCAAGGACTGCATACACATGGTATTTTTTAAAGGAATAAAATAACAAACCTATATTAGTTATTTGCGCTGTACAATAACAGGTGTAGGGTAAGGTAGGTTTTTGTATATAGAGCTGGTTGTATTCGTGTAATATACATATTTAATTGAAGTGACATTTACGCGATGTTAGTTTAATAAGTACTCGTGAATAGAATTGCGGGTTTCGCAGCGAGTGTGAGCATAAACACAGAATATACAAGCCCACGTCTTTCATTAAAATGTAAACAAGCTTCCATATAATTCGTGGTACGTAAATACATCAGCGGGGATCAAAAGGGCGGAGGCGCGCAAAATCTACCTCCTGGGATGTTTATGGTCAGCATTAAACACAAAATAATGTTCTAGAGAGTCAACTTCCCAAAACGAAATGTATCAAATCAAATTTAAATATTACGCGTTTTCTTTTCTTCTTGGAAATATCTTTTTCGGTTACATGCAAATAAAATGATACATCCCACCGGCTCGGGCTCCCATTTATAGGGGAACGGACAGTATATCCTCCACTTGTCCAGAGCGGATTAGCAAGTTTGATACATTGGTTATCTCGATGTGCAGGTTTCAACACGATGTTTTCCTTCACCGTTAGCACATAGTCGTTGTAACAATATGCACATTCGGTCAGGAAACTACCTAAGTGGTGCATGCTTTTTTTTCTGCTTTTGAGTTTAGGACGCGAGTGCGCTAACCACTAAGCTACCACGACTTGACATGCAAATATTTGAGGGAAATTACAAAAGTGTTTTTTTGCATACAAGATTGTGTCATATCATGGAAGCTGAGAAAATAAGATTTATTTACACGTCAATCACAGAGTGTTATCTGCCTTAAAATAATGGGTTTTATTTTGAGGTCCTATTTTCGAACAAAGCAAAAAGCGTTGCAATTGCTTATTGTCGAACTGGTTTTAAATATCGTTCGTTATTAATTAATTTAGTTTTATGGAAAACTCTGAACCCTTTTCACGATTAACTCTATTGTTCAATCCGTATTTGGGTATACGCCCTACTGTGGCAAGTGTATTATATTCTTTTATTATTGTTGAGTATTTATATGATACGGGCTGTTACCCCCGACTTCTTCCGCTTATATTTTTTATACTTTCTGATTTAAGTATAAACACAACTGTAAGGCTAAAACGCGTTCTTCATTACTTACCAAAAGCCGAAATATTTTTCATTTGCCTAATTTTAGCAATTATGGGATGCCGGATGCTGAGATGATGATTTAACACGGTTAAATGTCTTATATGTACGTTCTTCTCCAGATAGCGTAGGTATATCTTCTTTTCCAAATTTCATTAAGATCATTCAGCTCATTTAATTTTGTTGTGAAAAGGAAACAAAGATAGAAATTAAAATATAAATATATGTGACTGCAAAAGCCTTAATTACGTTAAATCGTAGTAGGATTTTCTGTTAATACCTAATATTTACCAACACTTCAAGGTAAATCATCGTTAATTTCGAACTTTTATCACCATTCACACGGTCAATTTAACCTATACTAAATTGTATTGTATTCAATACCAACACTTAACATAAAATCGATTTAAATCATCGTCCTCGTGGTCGTCGTTTCGCAACTTTTATCATCCATTCACACGTCGGTCAATTTTAACGCTTTCTCAATCTGCTCCATCATCGGCTATCGGTCCTGCGGCAGACGTGACCGGCCCACTGTCACTTCAACTTGCTAATTTTGCGAGCTATGTCGGTTATCTTGGTTCTCTTACGGATATCCTCATTTCTAATTTTATCCATAAGAGAAACACCCAACATAGTTGGCTCCATAGCCCGTTGAGCGACTTGGAACTTGTGGACCAATCCTGCCGTCAGTGTCCATGTCTCGGCCCCGTAGGTCAAGACGGGAAGGACGCACTTGCTCAAAGACTTTTGTCTTCAAGCATTGCGGAATGGTCGACGAGAAGATTTGACGAAGCTTATCGAATACTGCCCAGCCCAACTGAATCCTCCTATTGGCTTCCCCCTCGAAGTTGTGCCAGCGTGCCTGTATTTTCTGTCCAAGGTAGACATATTCCTGCACAACTTTCAGAGGGACGCCATCGACGTTTACCGGTCTCGGCATGACGTGTTCATTGAACATGACTTTCGTCTTGTCCAAATTCATGCCGAGACCGACTCGTCGGGAAGATTCATTTAAGCTGCCCAGCATCTCGGCAAGTTCATACAAAGTCTCTGCAAAGACAACGATATCGTCGGCGAAACGGAGGTGAGAGATGCGCTCGCCTTTGATGTTAATGCCCCGTCCAGTCCAGTCCAGAGTTTTGAAGACATCCTCCATCGCGTTGGTGAACAGTTTCGGGGAAATCACATCCCCCTGTCTCACCCCGCGACGTAAGGGTATAGGCTTCGCCCTCCAGTCCTGGATCTGGACGGTCGATATGTGATAAAAATAAAACGGATTAATAGACAATTTGACATCAAAAATGAGTTTATAAAAATTTCCCTTATATTCCATTTCATTAAACACGTTTTATTTTTTTTTCTAAATAAACAAAACCAATATAGTACCTTAATGCGATAAACAGCATAAAGTTGGCGCCTACACGAGAAAACTAATTATAGCGGCGAGTCACGTGCTGGAATAATGTTAACTTACCTATGTTATCACCACGGTAACCAATGAGCATCGCCGCGTTACCGTAAAATGACTATCCCGTCATACAAACAAATTGAAAATTAGGGAATATATGGCTATAGTGATACGATTTTTTTATTAAAAATATTTATGTTGTGTTACATTTATTACAGAACTCAAATCTGTAAATTCCTTAAAAGGAACAATTTTGAGTTAAGAAAAAATTGTGTACCTCTAATGCTATGGCTCTTTTACATTGCTACGACGCGGAGGTTTCCACATGATATATTTTATACAACGCCGTGAAATTCGGTGTTAAAAAATATATATATTTTGCGTAGCGGGTGATATCAATGTGATATGACTGCACCTTAATATTGGCATTTCGTTTATTTTACTCTTAAAATTGACAATAAACAAATATATCTATAATATTATAAAATTCTAATCATGTCGTGTCTGTATATTGAAGCTATTTAAGAAAAAACAACTGGAATAGACTATATAAACGATGGAGAACACGAAGCATTTTTTTAGATATCTTGGCTGTTTGTCTGTTTATACGAGATTCACGTAAAAACTACGGGACTGATTTTGATACGGTTTTTGCTTGTCGTAAATTCTTAGACTTAAAACCGCGTTATTGTTTATCCTGGGTTTCAAATGCGATTTTTTCACTGGTCGATAGCAAATTTTTCTAATAAATGTGTGATACTTTTTATCCCGGGAGGGGTTCGAAGTTATTCGGGTGCATAAAAGATAGCTTATTCCAACACAGTTTTCACTAAAACGATTCTTTTTAAATGCTGCGTTACTTTGTGCCCCGGGAATCCCGCGGGAAGTCAAGCGTGGACGAAGTCACGGTCATACCTAGTTATATTCATAAAAAGCCTAGCTAAATCCAGTCACACTTTGCTGTGACTCAATCTGAATTTTCAAGTCAATCCATTAACGGCTTTTGTAGACATAAACTTACAAAAGCTGGATTTTATTTATAAAGCTATTTTACAAAACGTTAAAAATGAAACATTTAGAGAAGAAAAGTTCTAACCCCTAGTTTTATAGCTTTACTTTTCTAGGATTTTCAATAAGCTTATAGAATAGTAGATAGTCAAATGCCGCCAGCAACTTATTGTCTCTGGTGCCGAAGTATTGTAAACAACACTGAGTTCTGAACTACTTGAAAACTAATATAAAATACAGTTATATGGTCTGACATGGTAGTGATAATGTCACAGGCAAAGTTATTATAGTATACTACATTATGAATATTATTGTAATTCACTCATATAAGGTTATAAAACCTGTGGATCTCTTGACAAACTGATAGCATAGTAATGACGGTCTATTTTCCGGTTCGGTAAGTTCCTCCTTTGTAAATGAAGAGACATAAATATCTGGGTTACTTGTAGTGTCGTGTTTTATACCTGTGATAAGATATGAATGGCTACTTAGCCGGAGCAAACCCTGATTCTCTGTTAGACCTGATGCCGCCTCGCAAATCCTAGTAAACCAACTAGAAAAGAATGAACGCTTACCATCACTGGAACTGGATTCGAGCGTCCTGGTTTTCCACAAACACTACACCAGATGTCCGAGACAGAGTTGGTACTTTAAGAAACGGTTTTAAGGCACACTACAGTAGTTTTCCGACGTTTTTTAGACTATTTATCGGCGAGCGTGGCGTCGCGACGATACTTAGGCAGCCATTGGAAATTTGAATCAGCCAATGAGAGGCATGTGTGTGCGCAGCGTTCTCTGGTTAGAACCGGCCGAATAAAGGTGGAAGAGGAAATGTTGCCGGTAAAGGGATGCTTTCCGAGAATGTGACGGGATGTCGTAACAACATGGTTATGCGATTTGGTAATTATTTTACTTATCCTGTTTTGATGTAAAACTACAATGATGGAAAATATAGCTGCATAGGACACCGAGAAATACAAGCAGTTATATAAGGGAAGAATTGCACAGTACCTGTATGTAGTGAAACGATGATTTCTTCTTGTTTCTTAGTAGTTAGCACGACACACATAATAAATGTTCAAATTTCACGAATTCAATTAATTTGATGATGTATAAAGTATATAGACGAAAATAATATTAACAATATTCAAACGATGCGTACGCGTTGCAGTTCGTTAGCAAAGAGGAGAATTTTATAAGCCGACCACAATTGCGATGCTATCAACGTCGTAGGTCGTCTCCTATGTTCCGCTTGTTAATGTATGTACAGGAGAGGAAAAAGATAGGAAGTAGTTATACATGATATCAACGTATTACCATTCGTTCCATTTCTTTAAGAATTTTCAGTATAATTAAATGCGCGCAACCAATATCGCTTTTGGATTAGGCATCAAAATGTCTGCTCAAGTAAGCAGTAACATTCACAAACTCGGATAATTTTAAAGAAAATTCTCTAAAAGGTCATCATAATGTACTAGACAGAAACTTAAAACAAACCTTCGCTTAAATATTATAATTAGGTTTATGTTTCTAAACTTTCCTAAAACGCTTAGAGCTCTCGACAAACATCCTAAGAATTATATATTTTTTTGTTTCTTAAGGACAAACAATTGTAAAACTCTTATTCCCATAATCGAATTCTTTTAATTAAAAACATTAATTTACCTTACCTTGGAACTCTGGCAGTCCGTTTTAATTGAGAAAAATTAAAAATATTCCAGCTTGCGCTCTATTTTCTGTAGTTCAGAGCTTCAGAAATTATTGTCTATTATCGAACTTCTTCCACTCACTCCTCCTAGGTTCTTCTTCAGTCTAGTCGTAAGTTTTTTGTAAAATCATTGTCTTAGCTTCGATGGATGCAAATTGTTAGAGGCATTTATAAAATACTAGTTTTTGCCCGCGATTTCCTCCACACTTCATAGGTAACGTAGATTACAGTTATTTTGTTAGTATTTAAAAGCAAAGGATATTTTCAGCAGGGCAATAGAAAGAAAGAAAATATTTATTTCTAAAAATACGACACTTATTAATAATAACACTAAACACCTCGGACCTGACTCCGCCTCCGTGCTTGCCTTAGCCAGCCGGCACGGAGTGGAGATCGTTAGAGGTAAGACTCTAGCCCCTGGGGTGGAAGTGATAAATGGCCTAACGACGGAAGTAGCTTCGGTGAACCTGCAGCCCACCCCTCGACACCTCTTAGCCACTCACACCCATGTTGCCCCTGTCTTTTATGTTATTTTTTGAGGCTCATGCAGGGAGTGCCAAGTCACCGTCTGCCAATTTCCGATGTTCCCCGAACATTGCGACGGGCAGACGCCATAGTCCCCATATTCCCAGACCCCTAGTACTACTAGCAGCTCATTCCAATAACCGGGTACTTTTTGTTCTCATTTCTCACAATAGTCGTACACTGGCCGGGGCTTGGCCTTAGATGCATTTCATATGGTGTAGACAGGGATAATTTCCGTTCAGTGTCACGTCATATTTACAACAAATTTGTCAAGGGGCCACTACTTGTTGGCCTTCGATAGCCCCGCCCCACGCACAGCCTCCAAAAGTCTGGGCCTTTTTATATGGCCCGTGGTCTTCAAAGTCATACACACACATATTTTCATTATTATTGTTATTTTAACAATAATAATGAAAATGTGTGCCGCAAATTGCGAAATGCGTTTGGCACTCAGTATTTTGCTCTGCCGAAACATAGTCCGACACACTGATTTTAGTGCCCACCTCCTTAAACACAAAAGTCACATGACCCACGATAAAAACAACCAAATTTAAAATTATAGTAAACGTATACGGGAAAGGAATCATAACAAAGAAAAAAAAACAGAAAACAATAATAACATAATGAATAAAAAAAGCAACGATAAATACCTAAAAAAATAAATATGCGTAAATATAGTACTTATTATATACACAATAAAGTTTATCGCGCGGCTACGCCGCGGGGTTATATTTCGTTCAATTTTTATATCAGTACTATTTCCCCCCTGAAAATTCAGTTCATTTTATATCGCAAACTATCCATCTCCCGGGATGAAAAGTATTAACATCCATTTTTTATATTAAAATTACATATATAGTACATAATTACACCAAAACCGATCTAGTACTCCAGTAGTTTTTCCGTGAAAGCTTAACACACAGACAGATCGAGTTACTATCAGATTTTTTTATAGATGATAAATTATTATATCTTCTAAACTTGAAAAATGATTGGTCTACCATACAAACTTTCGTCCCCGTATTTCAACCCGTTCTAGTTTTACTTATCTATCTCCCGTGACATCTATCTGCAAACTAGATAAATGTTTAAAAAAAGGCAAAATACCCAAAAATGGTAAAAATGCCAAAAATGCCAAAAATAACCAAAATGACCAAAATGACAAAAGTGTCAACAGTGCAAAGAGTGCCAAGAGTGTCAAAAAAGCCAAATATTCCAAAAATGACAAAAATACCAAAAATGACTAAAGTGCCAAGAGTGCCAAGAGTGCCATGAGTGCCAAGAGTGCCAAAAATGCCAAAAGTGCCAAAATTACCAAAATGGCCAAAATCACTAAAATCGCCAAAATTACCAAAATGACCAAATTAACCAAATAGGAAATCACAAAAAACCTTTCTTACTTTCTTATCTTCCTTTACATAAATCTATCCCGAAATCTACCCCATTATCGGGGATGAAAAGTATCCCTTATTCACCCTCGGTATTACAATTACGTATATACCAAATTTCAGCCAAATCGGTTAAGTAGTTTTTCCGTAAAAGCATAACAAACAAATAGACAAATACATTTTTATCGCGGAAACTGTCCCATTTTTCGGAATAAAAAGTATCCTATGTTCATTCTTGGCATCGAAAATATATATATACTGAGTTTCAGTCAAATCGGTCCAGTAGTTTTTTTGTGAAAACGGAACAGACAGACATACAGGGTTACTTTCACATTTATAATATTAAATAGGGATGTTACATGTGAAACATGCGGTTAAGCTGTATGGATTTTGATTCTTTTCCTGCAATGGATTTTTTAGTATGAAAATATATTAATTCCGAGGATTCCCGTAAAAACCCGGGATAAGTAATGTTACTAAAGGCATACATAACTAAAACTGTTTTACTAAAGATGGCTAATAAACATAGAAATTGTCATATCAAGCAAGTCCTGATATACGTGGTTTCGAAGTTAGGAAATCCCGGAGAACATAAAAAGTCTCGGATTGTATTATTTTAGTATCAATCGGATCTGAATCAGCTAATTTTTATGTATACCCAGTTTAAAACACTCCCGGGAATATTCCCGCGGGATTCCCGATATTTAAAGTATCGCATCACTTGAAAACTACGTCCCGGGATAAAAAAAAAAATATCACACGTTTTATTACATAAAATTTGCTATCGATCAGTGAAAAAATCGCACTGGAATTCGAAATTTTTATTCAATTCTATTACTATAAACAATTCTCCGAAAAATTCCCGCGGGATTCCCAGGATTAAAAATAGATTTTAGCTTAAGAATTTGCTGTCGAACTGCGAAAACCGCATCGATATCGGCCCAGTAATTTTTACGTGCATCCCGAACAAACAGACAAGAAATCAACAAAAAAATTACATCGTGTTCCCCATCGCTTATATGGTTTATTCCAGTTATTTTTTTTAAGTAGCTTCAATGTACTGACACGGCATTTTTAGAATTTTGTAATATTATAGATAGATAGGTGAAATCTTTCGATGTTATATTTCTAGATTTTTATTATTTACTTAGAATGTAAATAAAACGTCAACCAGTATCCTTATTTTTCAAAACGTGAGTTATTGTATCGTTGTTAGTTAATTGATTTTTCGGAAATTTTTTATACTTAGTTATTTTGCAAAATCTAAAAATAAACATAGTAAAGTATATATCCCAGAGGGTGTAAAGGATGTGGAATCGCAGTTTATCGCAAGGTATGGTATAGAAACGCTCTAGTTATAAATAAAAATACGCGACACATTTTTATGAGGATTGCTTTTAAGGTTCGTTTCAAAGGTAAAGTAAGTATTTATCTTCGCTGTGAAATAATTTCATGGTCTGTCAACTTTAAATATCGATAGTCGAAGATACTCGATCCCTCTTGTGGATTTGGTATTTTGAGTCAATTTATTTGGAATAAATAAAAAGATGATATTATTACGAGTTGCAGGACTCGAATTAAAATGCCGTTGGAATTATTATAGAGTTTATTAGAACTATATACAAACACGTATAACATAGGTATAAATATAATCGAACACAACAAGTCCAAACGTAATGCAGAAGGTCGTAATTCAATAACACGCGCAAAGTCCATCACTAAATAGATTACCGAATGTATACAAGTCTTGCTTCGCTCGTGGTTATCGCTCGACTCCGCGTCCCTCAATCGGGGCATTGCTTTATACTGCACAGATGCAATATGTCTGCCCGGCCACGTGGGCCGAATTTCCTAGAATCAGTTTGTACTTTAAATTCGACATACCTGGCTAATGACTGCCACAAAAGGTTACAATACACAATGGGCTGTTTTCTAATAACAAATTTTATACACAAAGTAAACAAAAGAAGTCCAAATGCCGAAAGGTAATAAAATGTTTTTACAGGTATGCAGGTGTGAATTTGTTTTTGTCGGCGTCTCGGTCGTAACAATATTATATTAGTTTTATTACAAACAATTTTTTTCGCTATAATTAAAAAGTTATATTACATTAAAAGTTGTGGTAGCGTAATGGCTAGCGTACGTACGCGTGCCAAACTCAAAGGGCGCTGGTTCGATCCTGGCCGGAACGCATGCATCATTTAGGCATTTTTCTGACCTAATGTGCATATTGTTACAATTACCACGTGCTAACAACGATGAAGGAAAACATCGTGATGCAACCTGCAGATCGAGATAACCGATGTGTCAAACCTGCTAAGCCGCCTTGGACAAGCGTGGCGGGTATACTGTCCGTTCGCCAATAATGGGAGGCCCGAACCCAGCAGTGGAACATTTATGGGCTGTTATTACATTACATTAAAAATAAATATCTAACACGAAGTACCGAAAACACGCCAACAATTCCCGAACAAACCCGAGCGCGCGACTAATGTCACTATGATAATTTCTCATAATAGCTCATCGTAGCCTCGTAGCATCAGCTGTGTGCTACGAAACTACGATAAGAAATTAGGCATTTTCTGGTAAGATACCTTATGATTTCGGGACTATAGTTTTATTTGCTCTTAATGAAATGGGTGTTGTGGTAGACGAGAGGTCGGAATGAAATCACTTGGCAAATTGCTTTACACACTTGTGTCTACCCTTATCAGCCGACAACAAATTGTAGCGAATATGAGTTTCATAACGTTACTGCATAGGCGGGAGCAAGCAAGCTTGAATCGACGTATCATATCACACAGAATTGTTTTTCTGACTATTACCTGCCCAAAATGAAATTGATTTTGTAATTCGCTACACATAATTCCATTGCTTTATCGTTAGGGATTTGTAGAGATTATCGTGGGATATAATCAGCGGTTTTCGTTGCGTTCGAATCGTATTTTTCATAGTTTATGATGAAATTTCTTTGCTATACTTTATTTATACTATGCCTGCTAAGAGTATCTATTGGTTTATCATAGATAAGTTTTTAAGTTTTCGCGACTTGTATACATAATAAAACTACGTTTTAGCGGTTTTAAGCGCGGTAATTTATTTGATTTTTGTTATTCTGACGTTTCGGCCATTTTTCAGTGGCCGCGATCACCAGGTGTAGCCATGGGCTCACCTGTAGTGGCTGACATTTTTATGGAAGACTTCGAACGAAAGGCACTGAATATCGCTCCGGCTAAGCCGAAGATGTATAAAAGGTACGTAGACGATACTTTTGCAGTCCTCCCAAACGATAAAGTCTCTGCATTTCTAAATCATCTCAATTCCATTAACAGTAATATTAAATTTACTATGGAACTAGATGCAAACCATAAATTAGCTTTTCTGGATGTACTCATCCTAAGGAACCCTGATAATACTCTTGGCCATATGGTGTATAGGACACCTACCCATACACATAAATACCTTAATGGTTCGTCTCAACACCATCCTAGTCAGTTAGCTACCGTGGGCAAATCTTTGTTTCAGAGAGCGCATAAAATCTATGATGAGAACCACGTGGCTAGAGTGCTTCAGCATGTCAAGCGAGTCCTACAACGCAATCATCTGAAGACTCCACACCAACGTCACAAAGGTCCCAAACCACTTTCAGTGGATCGGTGCCCTGCTACCCTACCCTACATCAAGGGGGTCACAGACATAATTGGTCACATCCTCAGGCAAGCTTCAATCAAAACATATTTGAAGCCGCATAAAAAGATTACCCAATTTTTGAGACCTGTGAAATGCAATATCTCACTCCAGGATGCAGGTGTCTACGAGCTAGATTGTGAGTGTGGATTAGCATACATAGGGCAAACAAAGAGGAGCATAAAAACAGGGGTAAAAAGCTGACATGAAACACAAAAGGTCTGCGAAGTCTGCGGTCAGTGGACACACGCTGGATAAACCCAACCACTACATAGATTCGATAACCCACAAATCCTCGCGAAAGAGAATCGTTTCATACCTAGAATGATGCGTGAGGCTATTGAAATCAAAAAACACCCAAATTTCAATAGAGAAGACGGTTGGCAAGTACCACCTGCTTGGGATCCAGTCATCAAAATTATTAAGACCCAAACCCAGCAAAAACCAACTGCCAGACCTCAAGACACTGATAGCTCTTTCTGCGTGCACAGGAACACAAACCAACTTGACTCATAATTTCTTTTATTTTTCATTCCACCCATTTTAATATTATATAAAATTATTAGAGCTAGGCATGTTTGCTGAAGAGTTTCTTGAGCCGCTTCTTCTCTTCAAGCCATAACATGTTGCGAAGCGGTGGTAAATTAGATTAGGCTCCCATAGAGTAAATAACCATAAACAAAATTAAAACTAAATAATTAAAATGAACAAGTTGACTGTAGGCTAAATAAAACTTTAACAATACTCGTTGATACTTCACATCTTTGTTTTCCGTGATCACGGCCACTGAAAAGTCACCGAAACGTCGGAATAACAAAAATCAAATAAATTACCGCGCTTAAAACCGTTAAAACGTAGTTTTATTAAATAGATAACTTACTTAAATTTAGGCAAATTTATTAGAACTACGTACATGTTAATAGGGGGGAGTTGTTGATTAAATAAATTAAAACCAGTTTTTATCATCTTACAGAGCTATGGCCCGCCCGATTACGAGCTTGTCGCTATGAGCGACAGCTAATCTTCACGCAACGAGCGATAAAAACATATGAAGCATGCCACGAGTCGTCACATGCTTCTTATGCGGTGTTATCCATCCCATCGCTAGTAGCCAAGTCCAAGGTCGTGATCGGGCCTTTATAGATTTCTTGAGTTTATGTGGTAACTATTGAAGTTCAAATTCTGACGAATTAAATAGCTATTAAAACATTGCTTTAAACTACTTTAAAGTATAATTAATATTATTTTAAACGACGTGCGCTTTTGATATATAAATTATTTTAGAATTTATTTTGAAAGTAATGAATTTTGTGAATCAAAAGTAGTTTTAAAGCAAAGTACTGGTTGGTATATTTGAATAGCTTTTTCAATACCATTTAAATTAAAATGGCTTCCGCTAATTCAAGCGTAATGCAAATCAGCGAAAGAGGATGCTGCACGAGTTTCTTTAAAAGTTTGGCAAAGCGGATAGAATGAACATTTGCTTTTAAAATATCAAATAATCTAAAATGTTGATTTAGATCAAGAATGTAGGAGTTACGAGAATGTTCTTTCTGTTCATTTTATTAACAAAAGAGTAGGTTTTCAATTCTTCGTTTGTATGTTCGTTACTCGATTTATCCATTAATAATGGTCCAATTTTCAAAAATTTTCTTTCAATCGAAAGGACATACTCCCGAATTGGCCCGTCCTATTGTAACCATGTCAGGATCTGATGAGTGAAGGAATTAGAGAAACTCACGAAAATTGTTAAAAACTTCTTCGTAACACGATACCTCTGTCAATTGTATAACGAATTTCAAATTGTTTTTTTAATCGTAAGTGTATACTCCCAAGGTAGTCTCATGGTCACCTAGTCAGGATCTGATGAGTGGATCAGATCCCAAGGCTATTGAGCATAACCCTCGTTAAAGAATGTCGTGCGCCTAAATTCTTGGAAAAAATCTTGTTAGCGTGTATCTATTATGGTACAAACGCTTAATTTTTTTATATCCATGTCAATTGTAATTTCTTCGTCAATTGTGAACCGATTTTGAAATTATTTTCTTTATTCGTAAGTATATACTCCCGAGGCGATTCTATGGTTAAGTCAGGATTTGATGAGTGGAGGATACCAGAGAAATCGTGAGTAACCCATATTTAAAAACGTCGAGTACCTACATTTAAAAAAAAAACAAGACTTGTTTGTATACGCGTGCCAGTACACTTTCTACAGGCACCTAATTTTTTTGTAGGCATGTTACGCGATTTCACGATTTGACGGTCTCTGTGGTTGAGCGGGCTAAGCTTTTGCCGGCTTACCTCACTGCAACGCAAAGGCTCTGGGTTCGATTCCTGGTATAGTAAATTTATGGAAACGTATTTTCTCCGTTATTTATTATGGTCTGGGTGTCTGGGATCGGCCCCAGAGTGGTCCGTTGTATATTACCCGTAACACAAGCGTGAATTGCTTAATTTGGGGATATACAGTGTGTGTGTTTGTCTGCCTATTTATTTATTTATTTCTCTGTCATTTGTGGACCGATTTTTAAATTGTTATTCTTAACTCCCGAGATTGTCCCATATTCACCAAGTTAGGATCTGATTTGTGGATCACAAGGAAAGCAAGAGCAACCCTTGTTGAAGAGCATATACACCTAAAAGTGAGATGGCATATTTGTATACGCGTATCTGTTGTACAATTTCTACAGGTACTTAATATGTTATTTCTAAAGCTATTGAAGTATTTGCGCAACTAAAAAGTAAAAAATGCCTTTTTTTTGACAAAAACATTTTTATTTTAACATGTTTTGGTTTTTAGTGTGAAGTCGGTTTTGTTTGTGTTATTCACTATTTATTTGCGGTGCATAAGTTAACAGCGTTTAAAATCTATCATAATTAAGATTCGTAGGTATCTGTTGCCGTCTCAAAATTGTTTTAATATTTACCATAACTCGCTTTTTTCTTCCATAATTTCGCAATTGACGACGATCAGAAGCAATATTGTTGGAGAGTGTGGTGCGGATTTAGTTTATCTACTATATTATAACATTCTGAACGTGCCGTGTACAGACACGGCATGTACATTGAAGCTATTAAAAAAACCCAGCTGGAATAGACTATATAAACGATGCAGAACATGATGAAATTTTTTTTAGATTTCTTATCTGTTTGTTCGGACTTCACGTAAAAACTACTGGGCCGGTTCCGAAGCAGTTTTCGCTACTCGAGAGAAAATTTTTAGACATAAATCTGCACTACTTTTTATCCTGGGTATCCCCTGGGAATTATTTAAACCAGATTAAAAACAATCTTATTCCAATGTAGTTTTTTTTATTGACCGATAGCAAGTTTTATGTAATAAGATGTGTGATATTTTTTATCTTGAGAATTCCGCGGGAATTTTTTGGGATCGATTTGTAGTTGTTTAGGTGCATAAAAATTAACTGATTCAGACACAGTTTTCACCAAATTGATAGCTTGCATTATTTTTAAAATGCTGCGGTATCTTTTGTCCCGGGAATCCCGCGGGAATTTCCCAGAGAACGGTATACATCGGTTAGATTGCATAAACATTAGCTGATTTCGATACGATTTCACTAAAACGATAGCGTAAGTCCTTTTTCAAGTTATACGATACTTTATATTTCGGGAATCCCCCGAGAATTTTCCCGGGGGTGTTTTAAGGTGGGTAGTATACATAATAATTAGCTGATTCGGATCCGATTAATACTAAAACGATATAATGGGGAACTTTTTATTTTTCCCGCTATTCCCTAACTTCGAAACCACGTGAGATTAGGACTTGATATGACAGTTTCTATATTTATTAGACATCTTTGGTAGAACAGATGTGTTATGTATGCCTTTAGTAACATTAATTTTCTCGGGTTTTTACGGGAACCTTCGGAATTCATGTATTTTCATACTAAAAAGCCGTTGCCTTGCTGAAAATAGCCTTTGAATTTAAATATAGGCAAAAATAACTGTAAACTACGTTACCGCCTGGACGAAATCGCGGGCATATCCTAGTGATTGGAATAAAATAGTATGATGCCACTCATTTAGTTGGTTTCCAACTTATGTACACACACACTGTTCACCATCTAATTTATAATGCTGACATGTTTTTAAGTATATATATGTCGTCGTCATCTTAGTCAGCCAATCCCGGTCCTCCGCTGTTCTCATCTAGCCCCCACCGACGACCTTACCCATATCGTTGGAATATCTACACCACATTTGACGAGACGCGGTCTCCACTCCAGGACTTTTCTGCTTCATCGGCCATCGGTCATATGACCGACCGCTGCCACTTCCGCTTGCTAATTTTGCGAGCTCTGTCGCTAAACTTGGTTCTCTTACGTATATCTTCATTTCTGATTTTATCCATAAGAGATAGCCCTAGCATAGCTTGCTCCATAGCCCCTGAGCGACTTTCAATTCGTGAACCAAACCGACTGTCAGTGTCCACGTTTCGACACCATACGTCATGACGGGTAGGACGCACTGCTCGAAGTAGTAGTAAGTAGACTTTCGTCTTCAAGCATTGCGGAATAGTCGACGTAAATATATACACAGACAGTAACGTAGGTATATATATTTTTCTATTATTTCATTCATTACCTTCCGTGTGCAATATTATAACACATAACTATTTATAGAATACTAGCAACTTTAACTGGGAGATAAAATAACATTGGCAAAATAAAATTTGAATGTAATATGCGTCCTCTACTTTAACTGCAAAATTTGAATAACGAAGTTACAAAAATTATCTTGGTGAAAAATTAAAGGGCATTTGCGTGCAATTTCCGCGCTACAATGTTTCGCAGTTGTTATAAAACACAATTTTAAATATGAAGTTATGTTAATATTGTTGTTGCGGACAATGCAGATCATTGCATTGCAGTCTGTAATTATTTTAACTCACATCCATTTACACACACACACACACACACACACACACACACACACACACACACACACACACACACACATACTCCATACGTACACACACACCCTATACTATGCAGACACTTAAATAAAAATATAAATATTGTTACAACTTAGGCTCCGATGAAGACAAATTCCACGTACAGATCTGTAAAAGCATATTTATTACCTATCGGCATTTGAATTAATTATGATCGTCTTCTTTTGTTCACTCATTTATTGAGATAGGTTCCTAGTTATTGTGGAAAACAGCCTATTGTCCTTTGTACTCGTTTACGGACGCTCAGGAGCATCATTAGCTACGTGTTGCGGATTGTAAGTACAAGCTAATTCTAGGAAATTATGTCGACGTTGCCGGGTGGGCACATTTTCATTTGTGAAGTATAAAACGATGGCCTGATTGAGAGAGGGAGTCAGTTGAGCTACAATTACGATCTAGGCGTGACGTGTGTACATTCGGGAATCTAATATTGACGGACTTTGCGCGTTTCATTGAATCACGACATTCTGCATTACGTTTGGATTTGATGCGTTCTGTTATATTTGTACCTGTGTTATACGTGTTTGTATAGTTCTAATAAACTATAATAATTCTAACGGCATTTTAATTCCAGTCCCACAAACTCGTAACAATATAATCGCATCTGAATTCTAATATTTTACAGTTTAACTAGTTTAGGATTCAGAATTTTCTCTGTATGTAACAAATTAGCCTTTAACTACAAGAAATTTCTTGCAGGCGGATGGCTGCCAGTGCTAACTGTAACACAGGTTTGTTTGTACCATCTGACTTGACAACTTGCGTTTCTTTAAAAATTCTGTCTTTTTTGTACCTTTTACTTGTAACTCAATAATGTTGTAATGGCTATCTAGTAAAGATTTATTTATTGCTGGTGGTCAGTTATTCAACTAAGCATTAAATAATATATTACAAACAAAAACAATTTTTAATATGTCCTCTCCGACTATGTAATTTGCTATATTATAGAAATAAAGACATATTACGAAACATTGCAAAGTCATCAATTCCGTAACCTCGTAACTAATGAGTATATGATTAAAATCAATGACAAGAGAAAGACGTACGACGTAACCGAGCTTGAAATTCGTCAGAAGAAAAGTACACGCCGCGCCGAGGCGCTTAGGAAATATGAGAAGGCCATAACTTTGTTAAATGAAGGACGTACGGATCAGAATGACCGGCCGCGTGAGGATCCGTAATGGAAGTGGAAGTGACAAGGGTTTCTAGTAATGATGTAAGGAATGCGAAGGGTTTCGCGGAGAGGAGCGTTTTACGATACGACCGTAAATATGTATCAGTCACACATTCAATTCGATATCAGAATTGTTAATATCCATCACATTCGTCCCATGTAGCTGTTAACACTACCAAGGGTCATCTTTGATCCTTAAAGGTTGTCCAAATAAAACGTATTATTTTAGAATTTGAATTACTTACATTATTAAGTTCTGTGCTCCAAGTAAGTCAACAGATTAGTTAGAATTTTCTTCAAGCTAGGTTGTGTGGAAGAGATCTCTTTTAACGATAAAGCCGCCTTTTGTTTTTACCAAGAAAGTATTGTAATTATGCAGTGTTGTAATTGTTTGTTTTGGTGAATAATAAACTGTTATCTATCTATTACTTTAATTATGTATACATAACTTTCACTGCCGGATACTATGCACTGTTAATCAAACCTACGATCACAGTGGTCAATAAAAAATCGGCAATTGTTTGTCGGTCCACAAACAGTGAAGGGTTAGGTCCAGAAGAAGAAGATAGTCCAGGGGTCACGAACAGTCACTACTTTATGTTCCGACTAAGGAACTGTAAAAATCATTCGTCGTTTAAAACTTAAAGAGGGGAGAAACTTTGTAAGAACTCATCACCTGACAAATAAAAAGAGATTATTATACTTATATAAGAGAGTAATTTAAAGATACCATAGATGCCTATGTATACTGATTTCTTTTTTGATGCTGTAGCTCAGGGCGATGTTAACTATATTGGGTGTCGGGGTGCGAAAATCAGTCTGCGCCCGCTTGCCAACGATAAAAAAAAATTATCTTTGAATTTGTCGCACGTTTTGTTAGAACATCAATGTTCATTCTAGTATAAATAAGATATAGAGGCAAGATGAATGTTTAAAAGCTGTATGAGACGTATTTGTAAACAATATTGCTACTTATATTTTGTGTAATTAAGAATATTTGTTAAATAATTTTGAAACCTAGAACACATGATATGTATAGGTAAGGCGATCAGCTTGCGCCCCTTACGTCCCTGTGCCCGAGCGCCACACTGATGGCACGTGGCAGCCACAACGTATTAATGTTTTTGCACGATTTCATTACAAAATTGAATACCGGAATACAGAAGACATTTTCATTTCAATCGAATGAAAAATGGTTTTGCCGTATATAGACATATGGATGAACCGGCTTGACCAATTTATAAGAGTTCCCTTTGTACCATTTGACTACGGAACTCTAAATCTGCTAAATAAGTAGGACACAGCAAAAATTAATTGGTCGTTCGCAACAAGTAAGTATAATGCTTATAGCTAAAACGGAAACTTATTATTTTGTTGTGTTTAACCCGTTAATCCTATGGCCGTAGTTTGTGTATAAGCCTAAGGGAAGGAATAAATGAGCTCATTGTCTCAGCTTCGAGCACAACCCATTTAAAGATAGACAATACCCATTGTCGTACAGTCAAATAATCCTAAATTTGTTGGGATGTCTTTCTCCGCTTCAAAGTTTCCAGACAAACCGAGCAATGAACAATTCAGCGTACTCTTTTACGAGTTTGGGATTTGATGATTGGTGTGATTCATTAATTCCGGGTTTTAATTAGTAAGATAATATACTTGGGCTAATTTTCTGCAAGCTTGGGATTTATGTAATTTATTTAAAAATTACATAAACTTTAAGAACTTCAATCGTGGTAACTTAGTAACTAAGACGCCCGCGTCCTATTCTAATGTTCTGGACAGGTAGTGTTCTAAGGAAAGCTTCCTTAGGAAATTCAACTCCTACTTGTGTGTATATTTTTACAGTTAGCATGTGTGGACGTTGAAGGGAAATTGTGAGAAAATGCACATAGTGATATCCAGGGTGTGAAGTTTAAATTCATTTGCTTCTGCAAGCTTCAATTATCAAAACAAAAATTGAAATAGATATTTTGAAATCTTCATTTATCTATCCGCAAATAAAAACAAATATCTCAAATTCAATAGAATAAAAGAAAAACCGATGAAAGAAACTAAACCAGCAAATTTCCCTATAAAATTATTGAAAATGACATCGGTCTCCTTTCTAAAATGAACAAAATATTGGATTTCGACGTTTATATATTAATGTCCTATCGAAGTGTATAATGAATAAACCCGCATCATACGTTACATATGTATTTAAATTTATGTGTATATTGATTATTTAAACCAGGATATGCCCGTGACTTCGTCCACGCTTGACTTGAAATTCTCGCGGGATTCCCGGGACACAAAGTATCGCAGCATGTAAAAAAAATGTAAGCTATCGTTGTAGTGGAAACTGTGTCGAAATAAGCTAATATTAATGCACCCAAATCACTTCAAACCTCTCCCGGGAAAATTCACGCGGGATTCCCGGGATATAAAATATCACACTTTTTATTATATTATATTTGCTATCGATCAGTAAAAAAACATTGGAATTGATTTTTTTTTATTAATCTGGTTATTTAAATGATTCCCTGAAAAAAATCCGTAGAATTTCCAGGATAATAAGTAGCGCAGAGTTTAAGTCTAAGAATTAGCTGTGATCAGCGAAAACCGTATCGAAATAGGCCTAGCAGTTTTTACGTGAATCCCGAACAAACATACAGGAAATCTAAACAAAATTGCATCGTGTCCTCTCCCTCGTTTATACTCGTATAGTCTATTCCCGTTGTTTTTTTTAAATAGATTTAATGTTACTGAAATTTATGATCAGATAAAAGTTAAACGTGTTCAAATATTCGTATTCTTATTAAATAAAAAATAAGTAGTATATGTTACAATAATAGTGGAATTAATATAAAAACTTCATATATTTAAAAGTAAGACTTTGGTCAATGTATTCTTTTTAATGAGAGTTCGCTCAGTTGATATACTTATCCAGTATCAAGTATGTAATGTTATATTCTAGGTTTGGAATAATCTATCCCTAAAACATTATCCCCACTCCAATTCAGACTAAATTGCAGATCTTTAGTTAACACGGAAAAATGTATTTCTTGTATCAAATGAAACAATCACATTTCACAGCGTTTTATTTAAAGTTTTCTACACAAAGATACATTCTTTGCATTAAAAAAGAACAATATCTTACAACCACTTACATTTTCATTTTTCAAAAATTATACGTTTCTTTAAATAAAACTGTACCGCAAGAAAATAAATTTTCAAGGTGCCACCGAAACTTGTATCTACTGTTTGTTAATAAAAGAAAATTTTTGCTTATTAAAGACAACCTCTGCTTTGTAAGTTAATTCTCTATCAAAACATCAAATACAAACAAGAACTGAAGAATTGAAACTGTTTAAGTGAATTTCAGTTACCAATTTAAGAACCCTCTTCATGTCTAATAATGAGGTAAAATCACCACATTTCGCTGAATCGGCAATAAAAAGGAGATGAAATGTAAAAGTGATGTTCGTTTTGCGACTGTTTGATCGTGGCCGGTCATTTCAAGTAATGGATTGTGACAATTTTCAAGTCGATAAATATAGATGATTAAATAATTTTTAAAATGTAGGTACATTTTAGATTTTGTAAAGACGTAACGTTTTTCCATCAAATATTCAGGTATCAGTACGCATATAGACAAACTAGAGTATACCCCGCGACTGCGCCGCGGGTCAACCTCCTGCATCCTCCTCTTCATGTACGCGAAAATGACCAAAAAAAAAAAACAAATCGACCATATCGACCATATCGACCAAATCCTTTAAAAATATCCTTGAAAGTATCCTTTGTCGACGAAAATATCAAATCACAAAAAACCTGTTATACTTTCTGGGATAACGTTTACATAATTCTATCCCAAAACTTATCCCATTATCAAGATGGAAAGTTGGACCCTCCCCACCCTCGGTATTAAAATTACACACATACCAATTAATAGGGACTAGAGTTTACCCCGCGGCGCGGCCGCGGGTCGACCTCTAGTGCGCACCTCTTGTTTAAAGAGGTTACAACACAGGTTACATTGTATTAAATTTTATGTTACTGCTATTTGCCCCAGAAGATTCACTTAATTTTATATCGCAAACCATCCCATCTCCTGGTTGAAAAGTATCTATGCCAATTTTCGGTATTAAAACTATATATGTACATTGTACACCAAAATGAACAAATCGACCACGCCGACCACATCGACCAAATTAACCAAAATGACGAAAATGGCAAATCACAAAATAAAAAACTATCCTACTTTTTGGGATAATCTTTACATACATCTATCCCCAAACTTATCCCATTATCCGGGATGAAAAGTATTCCTGGTCCACCCTCGGTATTAAAATTATATATATACTGAGTTTCAACCAAATCGGTCCAGTAGTTTTTCCGTGAAAACGGAACAGACAGACAGACAGAGAGAGTTACTTTCGCATTTATAATATTATAATAAGGATAGGGATTATGGAATACTATCATTTTGGTATAATATTTGTACCTTGTAATGCTTAATTTGAAGGTTCCGTAGCCATTGTGGAAAAAAACGGAAGCCTCGCAAAATCATCATGTCCTTCCGTTAAAATAATTTAAAGAAAAATTGGCCCGAACAAGATCCTTTGAGAAAGTACTTTTTGAGATATGGGGTATGTCGAAACAAAATGGTTTGTTAGAATTTTGCAGTCACACAACAAAAACAGCGTACATTTGTCGCCTCTACGAAAACCTTTAATCTGCGTGGTTTGTTACACTATTTGGCGATTTAAGTTCAGCTTTAACATTGTTTAATATACTTGATGTATATGGAAAAATACTTTTTTTTAGTGCATGAGACTAACCCATGCGACTAATTGAAGCTGGTAGCTTTTGCATAAATTTATCTATCTATCTTCTATATCTATATACTATAAAAAAATCTGTAAATGGTTCGAGTTTGTACATTGCGTTTGCAAATGTAAAAAAATCACGGAGGATAATTCGGACCAAGAGATTCCGAAAATGGAAGTTTTAGAATTTTTGTCTTACTGTCTGTCTGTCTGTTAGAGCATCACGTAAAAACTACTAAGCGGATTTAAATGAAATTCGAAACGGAGCTAGTTTATATCCCGCGGCGTAACTTAGAATACTTTTTATCCCGATAAATGACGTCGTTTTCGTGGGATAGACTAAAATAGCAAAAAAGGCTGGCTTATAACCCGAGTTAATACTTGGGATAGGTTTTATCACGATAAAAGACGTCGTTCGTGGAATAGACGGATTAGCAAAATAGATGGAACTGCAATTGCGATGTAGACAACCATCGCTGTAATTCAATAACAAATACGTTATCAAGTTGCCCACATATCATTGATTACATATTAGGTACATTAAATCAGGTTGTCTGCGACTTTTCTTTATATTTTGCTGTGCAGTTGTCTACACTATATTTACTTAGTTTCTTTGTAATTGTAGTGAATTCAAGAAGAAACTTAAGTATTAAAGGTTTATATATATAAAACACCTAATTATTTTTTTATGTACGTGACATACAGTTACTACCTAGGGTTTCTCACGTGGCGTAGGCGCAGGGAATCTGGTCTATATTATAATAAATCTATAAATGGTTCGAGTTTGTACATTGCGTTTAAAAATGTGAAAAAATCAGGGGGTTAATTCGGACCAGGAAATACCGAAAATGCAAATTTTAGAACTTTGTCCGTCTGTCTATCTGTTAGAGCATTACGTGAAATCAGGTTGGCTTCGACCCATCTCTATGTTTTGCTGGGAAGCTGTTTAGACTATATGTACTTAGTTTCTTTGTTATTGTAGTGAATTGAACAAGAAATAGTAAAGTTTTAGGTCTAATATAATATATAAAAACCTAATTTAGTTTTTATGTAAGTAACATAGAGCGATTACCTAGGGGTGTTCACGCGGCGTAGCCGCGGCGAAAACTCTGGTAGGTAATGTAAATATGAACATTTATTTATCTTATACTGCGACATTTGAAAGGTTAAAAAATATATATTACTTTTATAGAGTCTATCAATAGCAATAAAATCTACTATACACAACACATATGTTTGTTGATCAACTGAGTTATCAAGTACCGAACTGAGTAAGTAAGTGAAGTTGAAGGAATAGAGCACCCGGATCTTGTCTGAAGTAACGGTTGACGTCGCACGTGCACTCGCATAAGCTAGAGGCACTCGCGCCCACATGTCGGGTGAACTCTCGTCGCAGTGTTGTTGGCTCTCACTGACACTCGAAACAATGTATACGTGACTCTGCAGACAGTTGCACTAATCTCATTTTAGACACACATAAGAGCTGTGCAGAATCTAAGTAGGTACCTATCCATAATGCCAGCATACACTTGTATAAAGCTTTAGAATTGCATACATCAAACTATCTTATTATGGGAAGCATTTAATAAAATTTGTTTTTAATAACTATAGTGCCCATGATATCATACGCATACATAAGGATTTATTACGCATTCTAATTTTAAAAATTTAAACATATATTTTTGTCCGCATTAAACAAATTTTATAAGCCTAAATACTAACTAATAATTTAATAATTGAAAATCAAATTCAAATTAGTTTACTATTGTAAGGCTTAGCTTATACAAGTTGTTGTCTCATCGCTGCTGCCACCCAACTATAGGTCTCCAGACTTTACGCCACATAAAATTTTCTGCAGGTCAGCCCATGGAAGGCGTTCTGTACTGCACTTAATGAGGCGCAGTCAAATCTCTAATATTTACCTGCTATTTAGACCATTGATTCCAAAGACTAATATGATCGGCCCATAACTGACCAGTCAAAAGATTGTTTGAAAAATTTAAATATTCCTTAACATACTGTAATTAAATATTAACTGTTTCAAGTAATTGTTTTATTACATATTTATATAAAATTATTTATATTTAAATCATTCTCATTGTACATGTTGACCATATTAATAAAACTGGCACACTAACATAGTCCAGAAGAGACAGTCAGTAAGCCTTAACCGAGATTAATCGTGTAGACACTACATATTTATTATTAAACTAGCTTCTGCCTGCGACTTCGTCCGCGTGGAAAGTTTTTTTAACTATCCCACGTGTTGACCAGGGATATAAGTTTCCACCATACAAAATTTCATTTAAATCAGTCCAGTCGTTTCGGAGATTAGCCGGTACGAACAGACAGAGAAACAAAAAATTCGAAAAAATCTAAATTAGTTCTATTTCACTTCTTACATCCCCCTGACTCGGTTATTAGCATTTTTTTATATTGTACAGAAATTCGACCTTTACAGTTTTATTATATGTATAGACAGTATTTAATTCATAAAATGAATGAATAAATAAATAAACACTTCTATATGTATGTATACCATATTATGTGCCATTTGTACACAATACTTATCCTTTTGTACATAATTATTTTGTTACTCTGGGCCACACTTTTGGGGATACATCAAAACACAGTCACGTGTGTTTGGCATGTTAGTACACGTCCACAACTTATTGCAAATAACTACGGTGAAAATAACATAGAAACATGAACAATAACTGGTATCAAAGATGTCAAACAGTTCTGTTTTCGTATTCGAACTTTGCAAATAAATCAAATAATACTTTCACAAGTACGTAATTTATTGATGACAACACTTATGAACCTTATGAACAGGGCATAAAATGCCCTGTTAATAAAACTGATTGTCTAAGAATTATTTGAAATAAGGAAATATGCATGGTGAACTTTGAAACTATTTGCATTAATATGTCAAATTAAAAAAGACTACTGTCTCTAGAAGGTTTTTTATATTATAACTATGATATGCCCGCGATTTCGCCCACGTTTAACTTGAATTTCCCGCGGGAATTTCCAGAATCAAAAGTAGCGCAGATTTTAAGTCTAAGAATTAGCTGTCGATCAGCGAAAACCGCATCGAAATCGGCCCGGTAGTTTTTACGTGAATTCTTAACAAACAGACAAACCGACAAAGAGAGAAACAGACATGAAATATAAAAAAATGCACCATGTTCTCCATCGTTTATATAATCTATTCCAGTTGTTTTTTTTTAATAGCTTCAATGTACAGACATGGCATGTTTAGATTTTTATTATATTATAGATAGATTATACCAGATAGACCAATATTAGGTATGCATTTAAATTCTATATGATTTGCACGATATCCTTAAACCTAATAAGCCTAAATCTAAATTTGTTACTTTTAATTTTAAGTAATTCCTTATTTAAAAAAGTAAAGACCCATATCAAATTGACAGTTAATTACTGCCATTTGTATCCATCACCATTGTATTTTATTAATTAGATTTGTTTAGTTACTATACATACCTATATAGATATGTATAGTATCAGGCGCTTATTATATATAACCTAATACATTTAGGGTATTATAAGCGCCTTTGAGTCCGTAAACTGTATAATTGTGCATATTTATCCTGCGGAAACTATCTCACTTTGCGGTATGAAAGGTCCTTTGCTCATCCGCCTTATCTAAATTACGCATATACTAAATTTCGTGATACTCGGATTTTCGCGTAAAATTCTAACCTTTTTCTGGAGAAGCTATTACGTTCATGGGATAAAAAGTATCCTACGCTCATTTATCACGTTTATTGTAAGTATGTGTTATGTATATCGAAATTCAGAGCCGTAGCTAAAGTAATCCGCGTCTACTTGGAATGACTTGGGTTCCATTCCTGCCCGGGAAGCATTCGCTGCTCTGGGCTTGTTACTGATCTCACTTATATATTACTATAATAACCACGTGCTGACGGTAAGAAAAATTATCGTACTGAATCCTGTACAATAAGATAACCGATGTATTAAAGCCACTAATCAGCTTTCGTTAAGCGTTAGAGGAGAACCGTTCTGAACTATAAAATAATCAGGAGGCCGAAGGCCAGTAGTGGGAAGAGTACAGAAAAGGTATATGAAAATTTCATTCCCAAAACCATGCAGAAAGTGCAAGTAACATAAAACATTCAAATTAAGTGACTTCCACATTTATGTATTAATATTGATATAAATTTTATGTATACCTCGCGGGTTTTGTATATCAAATTCTTTTAAAAGTATTCACTTTCAAATCCATTCAACTAATGAAAAACAAAATTGACGAGAATACAGACTCATAATATTTATGATTATCGACTCTTTCGGTCGACAAACAGTGCTATTATATTTACTGACGCAAGTGATAAACAAGAAATGCCCGTCGTACCTTTGGAATGGTAATGCAATAAGAAAATGGAAGATCCCTCCTTCCAATTAATTAATAGTTTCTAGAATTTTTCTCAGAGAGATATCTTCATACATATTTGCCCCGAAGACTTCTTTAGAATTCGAGGCTTTGAACAATCAACCCAAATGACTTTCAAAAGAATTTTTTTGCATTGACGCAGTGAAAGTGTTTGAATATTAATATGTTGGCAGGGAATTTAATATTTGACGTAGGACAAGAAAATGGGGGAAATTCCGCGGCTGAATTTCGTGCGTGATATTATGAATTGAGTGTTGTGCGGCTTACGGTATGGAACGGGTGGTGCAATTCTCGAAGTGTTCCAAGTGGGACGCATAATCAACACAAAATATTCAACCTATACTTTCACGTTAACAAATTTATACATGTTTATTAAAAATAAATAATTTGAAGATGTTAATGTCGGTATATTACAAGGAAGTAAATTAGCACAACTAAAGGGAGAATTATTAGGAAATTTCGGTTATTTCTGATTAATTAATTATTTCTGAATGAACAAAAGAAGCTTTAACATGAAAAAAGACAATAATCACTCAGTAAAATATATAACTCTGAAAAGCTAATCTAAGCCATGGATAGCTAGACAGTATCAGGGCCTTCTATTATATTAGTCTACCTACTCTGTGCAGACACCCCATATGTTTTTCTTTTCTTAGTTTTCGACGTTTTATTATTCAAAAAGTCAAAGATTATTCTGTGACCCTATCCCATTTTCGAGATAAATCTTTCTTTTTATATTTACCGTTTTGAAAGTGTCACCAAAAATACCATGCCGTGGAACCAAACCAAAATGTCATGATAATTTAAAAAGTATGAATAATATCTATAGTTACTTTGGTTGCCGTCAAATACAAAAAATAAAACATTGATATTTTCAGCTGGTTTCTCATTGGAATGGGCTGAGGGGATAGATTCCCGCTAGCTACGATCGTAACAAACACCTTTCGCTTTATCTAGTTTCATTTACCTCTTCATACATACACGTTTATTGGAGATTTTCTTTACATAGAAGAAATACTATCAACATAGATGATCTAATATGACCTAAAGAACATAAAGCAAGACATTTTTTCACTAATATTTGCGATTGCGATAGTGAATTTATATAGGTTTCCTGCTGAGTAAATTTTCTTTTACGTCTGCTATGAGGTAAAGCTAATTTGATTAATGAAATTTGGTTAATACATTTTATTGTGTCATTATATTATATAATTAATTGCATCGCTTTAAATAAAATTGTGTGTTTGCACTTCTCACACGGCAGAACTGAAACTTCAGAAAAGTAGCCTACGAGAGAATGAGATAAATATAGAGTATCAGGAGTATTAGAATAGTTATAAGGTTTATTATTTTTATAATATTTTTACCAACCTTAAAAATTATTTTATATTTAATGCAAAATGTTACATATATTACACATATTATTCAGATTTCATGTTTTCAAAATGACACGAGAGACTTATGATAACTAAATAGGAAACAAATGCTCTACTTTCAATTTGATTTATGAACTCAAAACTTCAGAATATTTCCAACTCTATCTTAATGAGCATAGTGTTTAACTGACCAAATATCTCATTTTGGTGTCGCTTTTTTCCTTTCAACGAGTTTCAAATTACAACGATGATGCTAAAGAAATTTCACTTCTATAATACTAAATAAATAAATTATAACATAACAACAGAAGTGAAGTGAAATGAGAAGCCGAGTAGCAGCCTGTCATCGATACCCATTAATCCAGGTACGTGCGTGTTTTTCCTTCCAGCGTGTTTTGCCAGTTGGTAGGGCATTTGCCCAACTGGATGGCTACCACCCCTGGTCTAGAGTATGCCGCCATAATAACTTTGAGTTGTGTTCCGGCATTAGTGACCAGGTTCCAGCACTCCCTTAAAAGAGCAGCAGCGCATTTGTAACACCTTTGGTGTTGCAAATGTCCATAGGCGATGGTAATCGCTATACATCAAATGGGCCGTCTGCCTGTCTGCTGAAGTCAAGCAATAAAAAAAAATCCAAACTCTCCTTCCAAATTGTCCCTATTTTCCCTCAATTTGACACAGTCCACAATTATCCACAAAATCCAGTGCCGCTGCATCATCAACAATACTATTATCCGGAAAATGAGACTTCCGTGGGCTACGGACACAAAGTTTACACGAAAGACGGCCGCGTACTATTCTCTAGTGGTAAATAAATCGCGTCATCTAGCTCTCAAGAATGCTGTAAATGCTTTAAAGAAACTTTAAAGAAAAATATAATGGATCTGCATTTGAAGACATTTAAAGTGTATACAACCCGCTTAGAGCAAGTATATCAAACTTTCTGGGGTTGTTCGAACACAATATTACATGATAATATCACATTATAAAATTAGTTAAGTCCCAAACTGATAGGGGTCGATTACTCAAACAACAAACCATTACCGTACTCGTTTCCCGTCGCAAAGTGCTGAGGACATTAACTAGGTAAGCCCGAGTTGTAATGTTCGCGTTCCACTCGGTCGGAACTCACTCTCAAATTTACCTACAAACTTTGGTGACACGTGTGTTCTATTGATCTGGTCTGGTCGAACAAAGCTGTCCTAAACACATAACATTTTGATTACGTTATACGTCTTGGATAGATTGACAAAAGTTTTGAGTTAAATTCGTTATGCCTACGCTATATAAATGTCCAGCAAACTATAGTTGTTGGTTGATTTGTTTGAATATTTCAATTTTATGCACTTTGTTATCAATATCTTATTTATTTATTTCATTATGACATGTTTACAACAGGTCGCAAAATTAGTAAACTGAGGTGGCAGTGGATCGATCACATTTATCGTAGAACCAATGAACGATAGAAAAGAGGACTCCTGGAGTGAAGATAGTGTCTCGGAATACGTAGTGTAAAATGCTTCGCAACCCGGCGGCCCGACAACCGCCACAGTCGCTGGTTGGGGCAGAATGAGAAAAGTGAAGGATCGAAATATGTGGCGCAAACACGAAGAGGCCTACGTCCATCAGTGGATAAAGTTAGGCTGATGACGATGGCTACAATACTGTTACGAGTTACAGGACTCGAATTAAAATGCCGTTTGGAATTACTATAGAATTTATTAGAACTATACAAACACGTATAACACAGGTACAAATATAACTGGACACAACCAGTACAAACGTAATACACGATGCAATAACACGTGCAAAGTCCGTCACTATATAGCTTATCGAATGTACACACGTCTTGTCTCGCTTGTGACCATCGTTTGACTTCCGATCTCTCCATTGGGGCCATTGCTTTATCCTGCACAGATACGATATCGTTGCCCGTCCGCGTAGATCGAATTTCTTAGAATTCGTAATCTGCACACCTACCTAATTATGCCTGCAAACGGCCATAAATGAGTACAATACAAAATAGGCTGTTTTCTAATTACAAATTTTAAACATAAGGTGAAGAAAAGAAGTCCAAATGCCGAAAAGGTAATAAACTGCAGGTGTGCATTGGTCTTTGTCAGTCGTAACAATACGATAATAAAAAATATTTAAATAAATTATGCCGGCGTTAGTGGTAACCATTTACCATCAGTGGGTCAGCCTGTCTGCTGTACCCCAGTAATAAAAAATAACGGGTTATCATTTTATGTATATACATAATCTTGTATTATGGATTTGTAGTATGTAAAATCTAGAGTAACCCACATTAAACATAAGTAATCAAGAAATTGAAAGTAAAGTTTCAAAGCGAAATTGTTATTGTTAATCTACGGAAAGACCTACAACAATAGCGCTTTGATTAGGCGTATTATTACAGGCACGTCCAGATAAGTTTTTATATTTTTCTTTGTTAAATTGCACCGAAAAATACAAAAAATTTAAGAAAAGGAGATAAAATTTACGCTGTCTAAGTCGCAAGGATAGTCCTACATCGCGTACTCTATATGTTGTTTTTGTACACAAACGATAAATAAATCGAATTAAGGTTGTTAAGAGAAAGTTTTTTAAAGTACTTTTAGGCCCGATTTTTCAATAATCAGATAAAAGATATACATCAAATAAATTATAACCTGACTGAATCTAAAGGTGACATTTTAACTGTTTTATAAACTGTAGTTTTTAATTTTTTCATGTTGTGTTTTAATTCTTTGAATAATTTTTATCTCGTGATCGAAAAATCGGCCCGATATTGATTCTCTGCAATCAAGCTGCAATAATTGTTGTATAAATATCGGAATTCTTTTTGATAGAAGTCCTCATTCGTGCAGGAACGGAGAAAGAATACAATATCCTGCGGCCGGGCGGTCTGTCGTAAAAGGCGACAAAACAACCCACAGCCAGGTTGTAGGGCATTTGGCCGACTGGATGGCTATCACCCCTGGTCTTAAGTATGTCGCCATAACAACCTTGAGTTGTGTTCCGGAATTAGTGACCAGGTTCCAGTCTCCCTTAAAAGAGCAGCAGCGTATTTGTAGCACCTTTGGTGTTGCAAATGTCCATAGGCGATGGTAATCGCTTTCCATCAAGTGGGCTGCCAGCCTGGCTGCTGAACTCGTACATTTAAAAACAATATGAATTTAGGTAGGGTTTAACGCTCTTCTGACTGCTTCCAAATTCATTGATAGCAATTGAGTTCCATGTCTTTGTAATATAATTATAACTATTTTTAAACAGTTCTGAAACACGATTTTTCAATCAAAGCTGATATTACGATCATTTTAAAGTAGTAAAGTTGTTTTATATCTACCTTCAACTTTTTAATAACGGCGTAAACAAAAGAAAAGGAAGGTTTAATCCCCCAGGAAACACGTTCAGCTATTAATTTATATTTTATTTTATACTAATAAGTATATAAAGCTGAAGAGTTTGTTTGTCTGTTTGTTTGATTGAATGCGCTAATCTCACGAACTACTGGTCCGATTTGAAAAATTCTTTCAGTGTTAGATAGCCCATTTATCGAGGAAGGCTATAGGCTATATGTCATCACGCTAAGACTAATAGGAGCGGAGCACCAATGAAGAATGTTTCAAAATCTGGGGGTTTTGAAAACAAATTCCACGCGGACGACGTCGCGGGCACAGCTAGTATTAATATATAATGCTGAAGAGTTTCTTTGTTTGTTTGTTTACTTGAACGCGCTAATCTCAGGAACTCCTGCTCTGATTTGAAAATTCTTTCAGTGTTAGATAGCCCATTTATCGAGGAAGGCTATAGGCTATATATCATCACGCTAAGACCAATAGAAGCGGAGCACCAATGAAGAATGTTTCAAAATCGGGGGGTTTTTTAAACTACTTTTTTTAACTATTCCACGTGGAAGAAGTCGCGGGCAGAAGCTAGTTATATATATTAAGGGAGGTGAAGATAACAAATAAAATATTTATTAAAACTGAGGTGCGTTTCGGTTCAAGCAGATATCACTCACAGTATCATGACGTTTGGCAGTGGCTTTTGTGACGTTTTGTTTTCAATATTTTTCACTATTAGACGCTTAACTGGTGGCATTTGCAAAGCATTTTTATTTAAATTTGGAAATTAGATTAAGCATCCATAGTAATAATAAACTGAATTATATAATTAAAATAACAGCATAAACAAAATGAAAAATGACACTTAAGTAGACATTCTTCGCTACTAGAAAGTTGTCTATATTAAATATAATATTTAAACAAAAGTAGTGTTTAATAAACATTAAAACGTATCTAGTAATAACAACATGTTGAACGACAATCAAGAAAACCTACGTAACAAACCACTTTTATAACAAATACAGCTATAATGGGCAATATACCTTAACCTACTGCGCCAGCACGTCGTCGCTACTGGCAGGTTTTGGACAAAATAAAAATGTAAGCCTACATAGGACCATATGATTGGCTTAGATCGTCTAAAATATTCTACTAGTTATTCTCTTTATATCATCAGCTTACTTATTAAATACGTCACTACCAACTTTCACATTGATCGGAATCGGTTTAGAGAGCATTGACAATTAATTAATATGTGACAGTTACGTATTTCTTTCACCATTAGTTTACTTCTTCGTCATATGGACAGATTTTAATGAAATAAGTGGGGATTGTCATTCGAGACCAGCAATGAAAAAAGGTTCGTAACAGAGTTATCGCAGGAAATATGATGTTTCCTGCAAGAGCTGAAGATTACGGGAGCGTAGCCGCGGGAACGCATTAGTTTTACATACGATAAAAATGTAGTAAAATATTCGTATACACCGTACGCCGTGCAATTTCCATCCGCTGCGTTGGTAGATAAGCAATGCAATATTTCACATTACACATGACATCGTTTTCGGCGATACGTATTCACCATTTGCTTGCACGCTGGCACATGTTTTAAAATTTTCAAGAGAAATAACTGTATTCAATTTGGAACGGAAACTGGTAAATATGGCACTGGTATGTAGAAAGAATGTATAAAACAATTCTATAAATATTACTAATATGTATGCACTGCTATAACGTAGCGTTACAAATGTTTTAACTTTTATCAATAATTAGTATTAAATTTATTAATAATAATATAATAATAATAGTAGCCCGTAAATGTCCCACTGCTGGGCTCGGGCCTCCCACTATAGGGGAACCACAGATCATAGAAACTATGATCTGTGAGGGGAACGGACAGTATAGCCGCCACGCTTGTCCAAGGCGCCTTGGCAGGTTTGACATATCGGTTATTTGATGTGCAGGTTGCATCACGATGTTTTCCTTCAGCGTTATTAGCACGTGGTAATTGTAACAATATGCACATTAGGTCAGAAAACTGCCTAAGTGATGCATGCGTTCCGGCCAGGATCGAACCCGCACCCTTTGAGTTTGGGACGCGTGCGCTAGCCATTACGTTACCACGACTTAAATTTATTAATTAGTAAAATATTCAATTTATTACATTTTTTATCTTAATAATTTTTAACACAAAAATCAATTAGTGTTTATTAATTTACAAACATAGTAAACAAATAAAGTACAATAGTTATTACTACTGTATTTAGATATGCAAGACTGAGTAAATAAAACAACACGAGTTAGTTTGTATTAAAATATTAAGACGTGTGCAGTAAGAGCGACACAGCGGACTCAGTTATATAAAAGTTGAAATGATTTGTAACGTTCCTTTACACTGGATGTCTATGAGTGATTTAAACCACACGTGGATACATAATTACTTCATATTACAATGAGTCTATTTGCAATTGTTATTATATATGTAATAGAAGGAAAAACAATTAATAGATAAAGTTTACAAGAACTCCGTTGTTTGGCGTCAGTCACAAACCTACAATTTAACTGAACAGTGCAAAGACTTAATACTCAGACAAGGCTGTATGGTCTGAGTTCCTTTACCTGGCGTTGTAGAGAATACTACTATCATGGTAAGCACGAATCTATATCATAACTAGTAAAATCTTATTGTTGGTAACTATAAAATGCCATGACCATAGCAAATATAAAATAAACAATTTGCTTCGTTTATGTTACGCTATTACTGTTTTGGTGCGGCTTCATGTGCATTAATGTTAAAGATTTAGACTGTGGCTGAATGCGTCTTATTTAAAACGTTAAAAATAACTCCGTCCGTACATAAGTTATCTGTAAATATTTAACATCATTAATAATGTCGCATCTTAAATAACTCATTAAACCCATCGCCATATCTGCGTGAAATGGCCCATAACATTATCCCAGATGAAGCCGCACCATCCAATGCTGGGGCTCCATCTGTATTATAGATTTAGGCTGTGACCGTATGAGTCTAATTTAAAGCGTTAAAAATGACATCGTTAACACATAGCCACGTTGTGTATAATATATACATACATACGTTATCTGTTAGTATTTAATGACATTAACAATGTCGCATTTCAATAAAAAAAATTGTGTGTGTGCAGTTCACACGCAGTAGAAGTGAAACAAAGTGTGACACGGGGTGGGAGGGATTCTAAATTTAGTGAGGTCACATTTCATATATTATATCGTTATAAAATATATTATATCGTTATAATATATTTAAGCTTTACCATAAAATACGAAACTTTAAGTATTAACAAAAAACTTTAAAACATTTCCAACTCTATCTGTATCAGCAGTAGTGTTTAAATGATTAAATATAATGTATTCTATCTCATGCTCTCGCAGGCTTAGTTCTATAGATATATGTATTATGTGTTTATCTCTTGTTAGTGTCGCTTTTTTGTTTCATTGAATTTCAAATCGCAACGACTCTAAAGAAGTTTCACATTAAAAATAATCTGCCTGAAACGATCTAAATCTTTAACACTAACTAACACAAAGGAAGCCCCCCCTCCCTCCAACTTAATATATTAAAAATGGAATTTATCTATCTTTACTATAATAAATCTATATCCAAATGGTTCGAGTTATTGCAATACGTTTAAAAATGTGAAAAAAATCAGGAGTGATAATAAATAATCCGGACCAGCATTCCGAAATATTCCGATTCCGAAAATACAATTTTTAGAATTTTTGAAGTGAAACTTCTTTAGAATCGTTGTGATTTGAAACTTGATGAAACGAAAAAGCGACACTAAAAAGAGATAAATGCATAAATCTATAGGTCTAAGCCTGCGAGAGAATGAGATACGAGTTTTACATTGTGTAGCACAGATTAGAGAGTCAATAATACCGATGACTAACCATAGGTCCAATTTGGACCCAAATAAAACTGAAAATAATCTTTTTTAGATTAAAACAGTGCAAAACTGAAAGTGATACTTAAGAGGTTTATTTTGAATTATAATATGTTGACGGATGTAGGCTAATGGAATTATATTTATATTAATAAAAGTTAGAGAAGAATTATCTGTCAGTATATTCTCAGAATGTTCACTTCTACTGCGTGTGAACTGCACAAACACTTAATTTTTGTCTGTTTGTCTGTCTCTAAGAGCATCACGTGAAAACTACTGAACAGATTTAAATAAAACTTGATATAGAGCTAGCTTACATCGCGAGGCGTAATTTGCGATACTTTTTATCCCGATAAATAACGTGGTTTTCGTGGGATAGATGAAAACAGCGAAAAGGATGGCGCTGCGATCGCATCTTCTTTGGAAACTACTGAACGTATATGAATGAAACTCGACATAGTGCTGGCATATAACTCGAGTTAACACTTAGGATACATTTTATCCCGATAAATGATGTCGTTTCCATATAATGGACAGATTACCTAAACAGATGGCGCTGCAATCGTGTTTTTCAATTCACTAACAAATACGTTATCATAGGAAATAAGTTATTCATTGTATTATTTCACATTAGATTGGTTTCGACTCATCACTGTGTTTAGCTGGGCAGTTGTTTAGACTATATGGACTTAGCATGTTTATTATTGTAGTGAATTGATCATGAAACAATAAAGTTTTAGGTCCAATATATATAAAAAGGTTTATATATAAAAAACCTAATTTAATTTTTAAGTAACTAACATAGAGTTACTTGCAACCTAGGGCCTTTCACGCGGCGTAGCCGCGGGGAAATCTCTAGTTGAAAATAAGATTATTTATTTCTTCTTTGCGCTTTTGGGAAATAATTGATAACCATGAAGTGTACGTACTTTCGATTATAGGAATGAATATGGATATTTTATCTTGGAAAACGAGATGGTTATTTTATTATTTTAGTGCATGAGTTCAGTAGAAAGGCATACGGCCCACCTGATGGAAAGCGGTTACCATCGCCTATAGACATTTGCAACACTAAAGATGCTACTAATGTGCTGTCGCTCTTTAAAGGGAGATTGAAAGCTGGCCCCTAATGGCGAAACAGAACTCAAGGTTGTTATGGTAACATAATTCAAACTAGGGGTGGTAGCCATCCCGACGGCCAAATATTCATTCTGCGTTCCTGCACGGATGGAAACGGTTATTGCGAGATATTAATCTGAATACGTAAGCAAAGTGAGGTAGATCTGGATAACCCTAGTCATCTTATTCTAAAGTCAGCTATACATAAATATTTACACCCAGAATGTTTATACCTACTATTACATTTACAACATACATTGTATAAATATATATGCATAAGTGGCTTAAGCATCCCTTGCCTTACAACAACATTACAACATGCAGATTACAACTTACTTTGAATTGCGTAAGCTACAAATTAACTCCATCACCGGTGATGTATCATACAATATTCAATGGAACACTGATTGATACATATGATTTTGTAAATGCCAATAGCAATTACAACTGAACAATAATAATTCATAAGTAAAATAGAATTTTAAATAGAAAAATGAGTTTAAGGGCCGCTTGCATAACGATTGCCTTTACATAAAAATTAGTTTATCATATTAAACTGCCTAAATACGTTTTACACAAAACGTATTGTCAGTTCTCTAAACATATTTAGTGGCAAATTTTGCGTTGTGCAAGACGCTAATTGTATTTAAGGGTGTTAAATGCGTTTTGTGTTTCTTAAATAAATTTAAGCAACCTTATGCAAGCGGCCTTAAATCTCATTAAAACTGAACAATAAGTGTATGTTAATTGTTTTTCAGTAATAACTGTTTGTTTGTGTGGAAAAAATAACTGTTTAGTGAAATCAGAATCTTCGAGCTGTTATATGTATTGATTATATTGTTTAGACTGAAACAAAGAACTACATAATTATGGTTTGGTCCATGCTGGGGTGATGATTATGTGGACCCGGTTTTCGCTTTATGTCTATTTATTTGAACATAATTATAAAACTTAAGTAGTCATAAATTCTTTATACTCGCTAGATATACAAGTCGTGAAAGCCGTTGAGTAATAAGTCGGGCAAGTGAGCGACTGTCTACCAACTATGAAGAGTTTCTTGGAAGTGGCAAACCTCCATCCACTATTTTCGTCGTTTGGCTAAGAAACCATAAATAAATTAAGTTAATACTAGTTAGTCTGCGCACAACGAAGGATTCTGAAGATGTGAAAAATGTTCGGCTGTTTTCCTTATTTGGCTATAAAACCAAAACAGAAATTAATTTAAAGTAATCCCCCCCCATATTACAAAATGCACTGATCGGATTTTGCTCAAAATAATTTTCTTTAGAAGTATTTTTGAGCTTTAATTATTTAGAGATTTTCCACTTTATACTCCAGAAGTTGCAAGCTAATATCTCCACACCTATTGACATTTGCAAAAGACAAATTTTACAAAACTATGGTTAAAAAAACAATCAATCACTACTTAATTCACGGTTTTCCAACACCGTTATGTAGTGTAGAGCCGTATAAAATACACCTTTCTATAAAATTTCATCTATACCTAGTTAAGCGTCTGAAAAAAATGACTGAGTTATAAAGACAAACGAATACGACAAAACACAAGGATTCTTTTTTCCAAAAATATATACGCAATCCTAAAAATAAGAATATATAAAAACACGTAAGTAAACTATCTAATTGGTAATATAATAACAAATAAAATATTTTATAAATTGCTAAATATATGACCAGATTATATTAATGACAATACAATTCATTCCTAATATAAGGAAACAGAATAAAAGGGGAAGTCGAGGAGACATTCGCAAAATATTAATTAGCTGTTATCGGGGTTCCCTAATCACATGCTAAAATATTTACTAAAGCAGAGACAAGCTTTGCTATGTCAAACACGTGAGTTCCACATTTGAACAAACCAACAGACACTGTTGACAGCCTAATTTGATTACGTATTAATGTAATAAGAACGAATTGGAAACGTGGCTGAGATACACCGGCACCCATCACCGAACTCACCTTCCTATGTAATTGAATAAACATCGATCTATACGACTTTCGCCAATATAAGTGAAGCCTTCTCGTGTTTACGACATAGGTAAGTTGGAATGCTGGAAAAAAGTATCCACCGCTTAGACCAGAGAAATACCCCTCTCTGGTCTAAGATATTGTTATAATTATTAATATCATAATAACGTCAAGACAATTCCAGTACTTATAAATAAACTCAATAAGACTTTCAATTTTTGATTAGTTTAATCTAAAAACAATTTAAATAAATAAAATGTTAAAGTGAAACAAGCACCAGGATCTTAAAAGAACTCATTAAAGTTACTTTTTAACTAGGTTATTGGTATTTCAAATATGTTTCTACCGTCGTTTATTGATTTAAAAAATAATTAATTATTGAAGTGAAACTTCTTTAAAATCGTTGTGATTTGAAACTTGATGAAACGAAAAAGCGACACTAAAAAGAAATAAACACATACATCTATAGGACTAAGCCTGCGAGAGAGTGAGATACGAGTTTTACATTGTGCAGCACAGATTAGAGAATCAATAAGACCGATGATTGAACATAGGTCCAATTTTGACCGAAATAAAACTGATAATAATATATTTTAGACTAAAACAGTGAAAAATTGAAATTGATTCTTAAGAAGTTTATTTTGAATTATAATAATGTTGATAGATGTAGGCTAAAGGAATTATATTTATATTAATAAAAGTTAGAGAAGAATTATCTGTGAGCATATTCTCTGAAGTTTCACTTCTACTGCGTATGAACTGCACACACACACACACTCAATTTTTTTAGGTTTTTATTTATGCTACTGATAAAGCAACTGATAAATTTTACATTATTATGCCTAATAAAATGTGAAATAAACTTATCTAAGCATAAGTAAGTAGGAGTTATTAAATAAGTCCTTTTTACCAGGACCGTCATGGTCAAGAGATGGTAATTAATATGTAACAAAAAACTATTCAAGGTGTCTTTTGAATATTATAAAAGTGAGATTTATATCAACTTTCCATATATCTTATTATACGACCATTAGATGTAGTACATATAGATGTTGAGAGTGTTTAACGTATTTAATGTAATTTATGTATGTAGCTGAGTTTACCTTTTTTATCGACAATAAATTTGGACGTAGAACAAGTAAATAAGAGACGATTTTATTGCGACGGGAAAACGTAACTGCCTACTGATATCAAGAACTCTGCCTTATCGCCAAGTTACCTATTTACACAACTTGATTGATAGAGATGAATATTCAGACGGGCGGCGTCGACAAATCCTGCTGTTTTGTTAGTAGTGCTTTATCGTAACCTTTTTGATTGCAACATAAATTTTCCCTAAAAACAGATTCTTTGTTTCACGTTACAGTTGTTAAACTATGAACGACGCAGTATAGCATAATCACAATTTATAAATAGTTTTGTATGTATTTAGTGTGTTAATCGTAGTTTTTGGAACTCTACGGGATTTCATAAATTCGAAGTTACTATGCTAATTCTGATATAGGTTTTCTAATCACAATAATTATTTCAGAATTTCTTGCCGACACTTTTTATTTACAAAAGATTTCAGATTTCTCTGGTGATGGCATAGTCGTTGATATTAAGTATTTTCAATTCTTTTTTTTAGTTATAGCTATATATTATAAGTATAACATTTATAAAGAATATTAGCATCCAAATTATAAATATTTTTGAAGTGAAACTTCTTTAGAATCGTTGTGATTTCAAACTCGGTGAAACGAAAAAGCGACACTAAAAACAGGTAAATACAAAAATCCATAGGACTAAGTCTGCGAGAGAATGAGATAGAATACACTATATTTAATAACTAGAGTTTAACCCGCGGCTCGGCCGCGGGTCAACCTCTAGTGCGTGCCTCTTGTTTAAAGAGCAGGCGTTAATACAGGTTACATTGTACTAAATTTATATGGACCCGGAAGATTCACTTCCGGGTGCAAATAGCACTAACATAAATTTATATCGCAAACTATCCCATCTCCTGGCATGAAAAGTTTTTATGTCCATTTTTGTCATTAAAACTATATATAAACAAAATTACAGCAAAACCGATCCGGTATTCCCAGTATTTTTCCGTGAAAGCTTAACAGATAGACATATCGAGTTACTATCGCATTTTTTACAGACGATGAATTTTTATATCTGTAAACTTGAGAAATGATTGGTCTCATACAAACTTTCACCCTCTATTTCAAACCCTCCTAGTTTTATTTATCTATCCCCTGTCTATGAAAACTTCATGAATGACGAAAATGAAGAAATTTACCAAAAAGACCAATATCACCAAAATGATCAAACTGACCAAAATGACCAAAATGACAAATCACAAAAAAACAAAACCTATCGTACTTTCTGGGATAACCTTTACATAAATCTATCCCAATATCTATCCAACTATTCGGGATGAAAAGTATCCCTTGTCCATCCTCAGTATTAAAATTACATATATACTGAATTTCAGCCAAATCGGTCCAGTAGTTTTTCCGTGAAAACGGAACAAATAGACGGACAGACGGACTGAGTTACTTTCGCATCTATAATATTAATAGGGATTTAAACACTATGCTCATACAGATAGAGTTCGAAATGTTTAAAGTTTTTCGTTAATACTTCAAACGTGTTTTAAAGCTTAAATATATTATAAAAATATAATGTATGAAATGTGACGTCACGAAATTTAGAATCCCTCCCACCCCTTCTCACACTTTGTTTAACATCTACTGCATGTGATGTGCACACGCACACATTTTTTTTTTTTTAAACCTAGTTCAAACATACAATTTTTCAAAGTTATCTTAGGAGTACAAAATATAATAATTTAAAATTAGTTTTTTGTAGACTACACATTGAATATCTCTATACACATATAGGTAATTGCTCGGCGTCACTGACTGACTGACTGACTGATATATCAACGCACAAGCCATAATACTGAGGTTAGAACAATGAAAGCTTGCATGCAGGTTCCTTCTATACTGTAGGTACTAAGCAATCATTTATGAACATTCAACCCTATAAGAGTGAAAAAGAGAATTAAAGTTTGTATTAAAAATCGTCATTTTTAAAGTAAAAATCACGATATTTTATGAATCTGCTTCTGGTTAGAAATAAACGTACGCATATATGGGTGTTTTTGAAAATTCTACCCCTAAGGGGATGAAAAAGGGTTTACCTTACAACTTTTTTTGACTACTCAAATTATGACTATTATTAATCTACGCTAGCGAAGCCGCTGACAACAGCTGGTTAAATATAAAAGCAGTGGGTTTAATAAATAAACAATTAATTTTTGTTATTACTTTATATTTTAATGTTGAATAAAAAATTAGAAAGTATACAAATGTATACACGCGATATGTAAGCAAAAACGTTTTATTATAAGATATTGCATATAAACGTCTACGAGTAAGTACTCGAACTCATAGATTATAGAATATCAAACAGTTTTCTATAATACCCGTTTTCGGAGGATCATAAATCCATTAAAGTGAGCGTTGGCACGAACACAGCTTGGAATCCTACCAAATTTAAATATCCTTACTTATATTATAAAGTTACTATTATATGACAAAGTGCATAGCATATCTTCTCAGGGTTTCACAACCAAATAGTAAAAAATGAAATATTTATAATTTCGTCATGTTCGTCTATCTGTCTGTCTATGTATGTATGTCAGAGATGTTTTTCTTGAAGACTATTTATTAGATTTATGTAGATATAAAATGACATTTGGAAGGAATGTCTAGAACTAAAATTAGACGTGGTCCCATATGTTACTGAAATACGAACAAAATTCAGTGTTCATAAGCATATGGGTACCGTTAGAAAAATTTTGAAAACGGCAAAGTTGTGTTGTTACTTTTAATTTTAAGCGATTGTTGGAGAGATTCATGCGCTTTTAGACTGAAAGCACGTGCATATGTATGTCTTCTAGTATTCTAGAAGACATACATATACGTTGATAAACGACAATAATAGAGAATCTTGGCCGACTTCGTTGCTACTACAGAACCATACACTATGTATGATAGACACTCACTTCACTAATTTTATATCATCCGAATTAATTTGTATTTATCTGTTTAGTCAATCATTTGTTTTTGTTGAATCGAATGAGAAAATAATGTTTATTGATTGGAATAAAATGTATAAAATTAACTTTATTCCAATCGTTGCGAAGAGCGTTCGCACTCAAGTATTTGTCTTTTCTTATGTGCATATAATTAAAATTACATTTTAACGGTTTTAAACGCGGCATTCTATTTGATTTGATTTCTCGACATTTCGGCCGCCTTTCAGTAGCCGTGATTACAGAATACATAGTTGTTAAGTCTCAATGAGTAATGTTAAAGTAATTATTTAGCCTGCCCCAAACTTATTGATTATGATATTTTTTTATTGAAAAAAATAATATATATAATTAAAATGAACAAGCTAAGTAGTAACTTTTTATATATATTACACCTAAAACTGTTAAAACATAGGTTTACTTGTGTGCATATTTTTAAATTTACCATATTTTAAATGTGAAGTAAAACATTGTGGAGAAACCTGAATAAGATTCTAAATAAATGAACTAGGTAGATACTTAATCTAATGAGATTCGGCAATTTTCAATGTATAACAAGAATGGTCATTCAGCGCAGGCACCGGTGCGCCTCCGGACTTGGAACTCAGTAAGTAGGTTTACTCTAGATGCGAAATACGGCAACAAGAGATTAGAGGCAACCTCGTGCGGTTTGAGGCATTTTCTCATAACACTTTACTTTAACAATTTACCTGCTGTGGTTTAGCTGCAAGGATCTGCGCAATTAGTTTATATTCTCTCTAATTCTTGCATTTTTAGTTATGCATAGAAATTATTAGAACTAATTGGGAATGTTTAAAATATCGTCATAAATTGAATATAATTTATTTATTATTTTAAACTAAATCCAGTTTAGATTACTTTTATATATAGGTTTAAAAATATGTAAACTTAGAATTCATTAAAAAAGTATCAACTATGTTAAACTAATTAAACTTTATGATGAGCAAAATTTGTTATTAAAGTTATTTATTACTAAAAACATTTAAAAATAAAAGGGTCGTGTATTATCAATGGTCTATCGCGTGTCAGTCCACGTATAGCGAAGGGTTCCGTGGGACTTTTTATATTAGATTTTCGTCGTATTTTTCATTTTAATTTTAAAGATTTGGCTGATAACATCGTTACTCGGCATCCATCACTTGCAAAATGTGACTTGATCAGCTATATGGTTGAGACTGGGTTTCAATAAGGGAAATGATGAGTGAAGCAAACATGACTTAAAATAAAGGTCTTTATTACTAGGCCAAATAAAATTATTTAAAACAATTCTAGTTATTACTATAATTATCTACGTCTTGCTTTGTCTATGAAGTTCCCTTGTTAAGCTTAAGTCAGATCCTGTCAAGGACCTTTATAAATGGTGTAAGAAAAAATATTTTAACTAAAATGAGCGTCGCAATTTAATTAGCCCGTGAATACGTTTCATTAATGGAAAATAAAAATTAGATTACTGGTATATTACTGTAAATAGTTTATATCAAAAGAAAATAAATCACTGTAAATGGTCAAAAAACTTTCAGAAAAAAATTCCGACTTTAAAGCCACATCAAAATAAATAGCTTGTGGCGAGGCAAATACAGCCGACGTGCGCTCGGGAATGTTCGTTTGTTCTCGCAGTCGCAACATCGAACTCCGACGCACCGCAGGACCCCCTTTTTTTTTGGCCAGGGGTTATCCGTTTGAGGACTAAGCCGCGACAGGCACAGAAGCCTGGGGGGTTCGCGACCCGATGTGAGACTGTGGGATTCGCCAGATCGGAGGTGGCACTAGCGTGCCCGGTCAGAACCAGTGCCACGGTATTGCCACTCCCCAGTTAGGGATACCCACTAAAACCCCTGGGTGTTCCGTCCTGCGCCTTTTGCCAGGGTTACGGGACTGCGGGATTCCCAACACCGCGTGCCCTGGCAGGCGTGGGCTTCGCTCACTAGGCCTCTTCCAATGCCAGGGGACTAAGCCCCCGGCCACAACTAGGTCTTTTCCGTGCGGAAAAGTGGCGGTCTGTAACGCGCCCCACGGGGAGAGAGATGAGCGCGCGCGGAACACTGGCGCTCTCATCTCGAGGGCATGTGCGGGTGAGTGAGAACCCCTATACCCCAAGGGGCCCCACCCGAGCCGCCCGCTTACGGCGGCCGAAGGTCACCATCGGACCTCCGGCGTCGGCGCGTCCTCCTTTGGCGGGAGCGGAGCAGGGAAGTACGCTCACGCTCCCGCTCCGCCTCCTCCTTCGCAAACATGACTTGCCCGCAAAAGGAGGAGACGGCGTCCCATCCGGTGGAGCTCCCGACCATGGTGCGTACCACGGCCGGGAGCGAGATATCAAATCCGGTATGGGCGACGAGCTTCCGGCACTGTTCCGTCCAGGCTGAACACTTCTGGAGTGTGTGCAGCGCCGTGTCCTCGTCGCCCGTGTCACAGTGATGGCACCCTGACGTGGCCTCGCGGCCGAGGCGACACAGGTACCTCCCGAAGCAGCCATGCCCCGTGAGGAACTGTGTCAGCCTGAACGTCAGGGTGCCGTGACTTTGTCCAATCCATTCTTGCAGGACGGGCCTCACCGCCTCGGTGGTGGCGGGGCCCACGCTGGGGCGTCTTAGGCGTTCTTCCCAGACCCCCACGGCTACCTGGCGGAGCTCCGACCGACACGCCTCGGTCTCTCGAGGCGCCGGTCTCGAGCCTCTGGCCAGGGCCTCTTTGCGCCACGTGTAGAGTGACGCTAGGACCCTGGCTTCCAGGTCCCATGGGGGGGATCCGGCGAGTAGCGAGGCCACTTCGAAGGACACCGTACGGTATCCTCTTATTGTCCTGACGGCCAGTATGCGTTGCGCTTGACGCAGTAGCGCCGCATTTTTAGCCGTCAGGCGGTCTGACCAGGCTGGGGCCCCGTAAAGGGCCATCGAACGTACGATGCCTTCGAACAGTTTCCGGCACGTGGTATAAGGCCCCCCGATGTTGGGGAGCAGGCGCGATAGCGCACCAGCTGCCCCCTTGAGTCTTCGGAGCAACTGCCGAAAGTGTGCCGAAAAATCCCACCAGCCATCGAGGACCATTCCGAGGTGCTTCATGGTCTCCCCGATGCCGATGCGGATGCCTCCTACTATGATGCTACTGTCCGGAGGTGGACGCTTGCGAGGGCCGTGAAATATCACAGCCTCGGTCTTCTGTAACGCCACCTCCAGACCAAGACGCCGGATCCTGCCTACTATTGTCAACACCCCAGCCGTGCCTAACAGGCACGCCTGCCGATGGGTCCCCCCGTGCGCGGCGACCAGTGTATCATCAGCGTAAAAGATAACACTGACGCCCGGGGGGAACCGCAGGACACCGCCCTTAGCCGACTCCTAGCGGAGCGAGTCAGTCCTTGTTATATCGATAAGCCGTACGGCCACGCGCATTCGCTCCCACGGCCACGGCACGCGCCAGGGAAGCTTTTATGTGAAACGAAACGACGCGACATTGTCGTCCATATTATTATAGTTTAAGTATTTAAGTACCTAAGGCTTATTTAGAATAAAAGAATTTGTAACATAAACAATTCAGTATAAATATATGATGGTTTAATTTTACCGACCCCCATAAGCTGATAAAACTTTTATTACAACAACAACCTATCTGAATTGTGTCACTTTTTTACTTGTTCTAGATACAGATTATTTTTAACTTCTTTTTTATGTATTTATTTTGAATTACGGCTTTTTCCCCGGCTTCATCCAGGTAAACTTCAATATTTCGCATTGTATGGAACTAAAAATATCAATGTTTATCTCCAGTCGCTAAAGTAGGTACCTATATTCCAACTAAAGAGGTAACAAAAGAACTGAAATTTTTATGTTTCTTTCCTTCCGCATTTCACTCGTATAAATTGTCTTAATCTCGCGCGAATGGTCGCCTCTTCTTAAGCCTCGTAAATTGTTGTAATAAATTTTAAGACAATCGTTTCCTATTCAAGTCTGTCAATTTATGAACTGCATGTTACATTTTAATTCAATCGTCTGGGAGACACTTGAAAACAAGGCGTTTCTTTAAAAATCTTTACCTGCTAATGTATTTCTCTGTCATTATGGTTAATTCTTTTTTTGCCAATAATATCCTCCAAAACATTAAACATTCGTTTTTCAACAAACAAAAGAATACTGTAACTAAAGAATTTAGTTTATGGTTAAAATTGCTGAGTCATTAAGGTACCAAGTGCACCCGTGCGGGTTGGACTCGCGGACTTATACGACGCAATAGACGCGCGGTTGGACTTACAGAGACATTAGAATTATACCCCAATAACGGGATACCCCATAACGTACCAGTAACAAAAAGGAGAAAAGACAGTCTGCACTGATATTCTCTCGCATACAGCTTACTTACTTCACCAGGTATGCTACTTAGGTATATTTATATACAACAAAATTAACAAAATTTTACGAATTTGTGATTTTACATACCAAGAGTGTAAATTAAAATTAAATAATTGGCATTTAACGCTTGACTATGATGGAACAGAACAATTGCTAAAAATAAATATATAACACAATTATTATAATATTGACGGCGTCTGTGGTTGAGCGGGCTAAGCCTTTGCCGGCCTACCTCAGTGCAACGCATAGGCTCCGGGTTCGATTCCTGGTATGGTAAATTTCGGAAAGGTATTTTCTCCGTTAGTTACTATGGTCTGGGTGTCTGGAATCGGCCCCAGAGTAGTACGTTGTATATTACCCATAACACAAGCGTAACTTGCTTAATTTGGGGATATATAATATGTGTGTTTGTCTGCCGATTATTATTATTATGTATATTCCGAAATCTTATTTATCTCATTGACATTGTTATCTTTTTTATACATACAAATTCACAATATCACAAGTCACACATAACACGCATACATCACACACGCACACGCACGCAGATACACACACACACACACACACACACATACACACACACACACGTACTCATAAATATTTCTTTTTAATTGAATGTAACTGTAATAAATAATTTGGCTAGAATTTTCCGCGTGGCTACGCTGCGGGTCAAACCCTAGTGAGTGGCTTTATATTTTTGCCCGCAGCTTCGTTCACGATATATTAAAACCTAATTAAGTTTTTATGTTATTGAAATATAACTATTTGATTTTATTTTTTATTATTATTCTATTTTACTAACATAAAAACTTAATTAGCTTGTAATACATCGCGAGCGAAGCCGTGGCCAAAAATATTAACTATATATATATATATATAGTTTATATATATATATATATATATACATACATATATATATGTATATATATATATATATATATATATATACATCTTATATAGGTACTTATATGTAAACTTTCCTTGAAAAATTATCTAACTAATAGCGTAAACCGGTTAAAAATCCGTTGCGTGTTTTAGGAGGAGTTAACAGATATATATAGACTAGGGATGGGCCGAATGTGGTTTGAACCGAATACGAACTTCGGCCGAATATTTGGTTAAAACAAAAAATTCGGCCGAACTTCGGTCTAATTTCGCCACGCTTTCTCGAAAGCGACACGTCACTTGATAACGCCGAATATTTGGCGTTTTTACGCCGTAACCTGCCTCTGGTAAATTTTAAGTAGGTGAATAAAAGAATAGATTTTTAGACCTTTGATTGAAAAAAATATCATTTTGTAATTCTAAATTATTAATGTTTAGTGATTAAAAAAGTTATTTCAATCAAAATTAAACTTGTAAGTGCTGATGTCTCTTAGAAGTGTTTTTTATTTTATTCAAGTTACACATTATAAATAAGCAGTTACACAACTTACTTATGGTGGTAATAATAAGTTTATTTCATTTTTGTTTTAGTTTGATGTCTATTTAATTAGGCCAAGACTCTTCAATTAAGAAGAACTAATTTTATTTAATTTTGATCACACTGCAAGTTAAGGTTTACATATTCCTAACTAAAATAAATGACCCTGAGTATATAAAAGCTTAATTATATTTTACGGTTATGATAGGATATAATTTCTATTGATATCAGTCAAAATAGTGCAAGTAGGTATTTTACTTTTTTTATCACTGAATCTTCGGCATTTAAACCGAATTTTGGCCGAATGCTGAAATTCGGCTCAAGCTGCGGAAATTCGGTCAAACCGAATGTAAAACGAATTTCGGCCCATCCCTGATACAGACTAACAAACAGATGCGGGAAGCGACTTTGTTTTATACTATGTAAAGTTATACGTGAACACTGATTTCATAAGTCCCATTATAAATAATGAAAAATTATTTTGGTATTTAGGTAGACATACAAGACTTCTACTGTGCCAAATTTCGTATATCCACCCTTTATTTAGGAAAGAAGTTTTGTTCTGAGGTAGTCGAATGTGACATACAGACGGACGAGCTCGCAAAGTGAGATTACAAGGGTCCTGTTTATCCTAAAAGTATTAAAATTTTTAAGATGTAAAAATTAGCGAGCTTTAAAGCAGTGAAGCGGTGAAAGCAGTTAAAAAGTTATTCACCTTTCACGCTGTCGCCTAATCTCCTGCCACTTTGACACGAGTTTTTCGCATCGTCCTCTTATTTTAATATCTTACTCGGACAAATTGCTATTGGATAATGTGGAATTAGTTATTACGCCGGCGACATCATCTCCGTGAGTAGCATTGTATGTTGTCCTGAGGTGGAAACATCCCTTAATGAAACTATCCGTTTCAATTAACGCAGATAAAAGACGGAAGACGTCTCATCATACATCAAAATGCTAATCCCAGAAGGATGAACTACAGTCTAAGGTGTACAAATATGTACCAATAAATAAAATTTAAGTTTCCATCTGTGAAATCAAAACATATACCAAAATTTAATCGAAAGCTGCTAAGAATACAATGACTAATCACAAAGGATCGTATCTATATAATTTTTGCCAGCCTGTTTGAAACTTTATTTTGATAAAGCTCTGAATCAGATTTTAATACAAAAGTTTAAGGATTAAAGTATGATTTTTTTAAATGATTGTCGTGTATTTTATTTTATTTCGATATCTTGTAGGGTTCAGAAGATATGAATATAAAATCCAAGCTCCGTACGAAGGGAGTAGCGGGCGGCATATTTAGTCTGTGAATCAATATAAATTTTAAACCGACTTCAAAAAGGAAAAGTTTCTAAATTCGTCAGTATGTTTTTTTGTATGTTCGTTACTTGATTTCTCCGTCAATTGTACACCGATTTTAATTTTTTTTCTTGTAATCAAAAGATTATACTCCCGAATTGGTTCCATCGTATTAGAGACACTCACGAAAATTGTTAACCAACTTCTTCGTAACACGATATCTCCGTCATTTGTGGACCAATTTTCAAATTATTTCCTTTACTAACGTTTTACGTAAGTTTATACTCCTCAGGTAGTCCCAGGATCACCAAGTCAGGATCTGATGAGTGTATCGGATCCCAGGGCTATCGAACGTGAACCTTATTAAAGAAGCCTAAATTCTTGTTAAAAATCTTTTATACGCGTATAGCTATTAAATTTTCTACAGGCTCTTAGTTTTTTATATGCATGTTACGCGACTTCTTCGTCAATTGTGGATCGTTTGTGAATTTTTTTTCTTTATTCATTAATATGTACATTTCTGAGGCGGTTCTATGGTCACCAAGTCAGAATGTGTTATCACATCACTCGATTTCTCTGGGATTCACTTATGTGAATCCCAGAGAAATCGAGAGTTACTCTTATTAAAAACGCCGAGAGCCTACATTAAAAAAAATAAACTTGTATACGCGTGCTAGTATTACACATTCCACAGGCGCTCAATTTTTTTGAAGGCATGTTATGCGATTTCTCCGTTAATTGTGGACCGATTTTCAAATTGTTCTTTTTACCTCCCGAGATGATCCTATAGTCACCATGTCAGGATCTGATTTGTGTATCAAGGAAATCGAGAGCAACCCTTGTTGAAGAGCATGTACACCGAAGAGTGAGATGGCAAATTTGTATACGCATGCCACTTGTAAAATTTGCATAGTGCTTAATATATTATTTCTAAATCTATTGAAATATTTGCGCAGTTAAAAAGTAAAAAATATTTTTATTTTTAACAAAAACAAAACCGATTTAACACTAAAAACCAAAAAATAAATATATAACCGACTTATTTCTACTACATCTAGAAGTCGGTGTCAATTAAAATATAAAAACTACTACATTTTGTTTTGTTGTTGTTCTTTTATGTTTTACTTGGCACGGACTTCTAGATGTTATAGAAAAGAAAGAAAGAAAGAAAAAACATTTATTTAGAACTACAACACAAATGAGAATATATTACACTAGCATAAATAAATAACAATACAATGTAACATGCAGTAAAAAAAAACGAAGCAGGTGTAGCTCTAAGTTGGTCCTAGCTCACTATGTTGCTGGTTAGGTTAACCAGCGCTGATCTTTCGCTAGGGCCATTAAAGTGACATACACAGACACGGAAGCAAATAAAACACACAGTGAAAAATAAGTATTAAAAAAGAAAAAGAAATGTATACCACAACAATTGTAAAAAGATTAAATACATATTATTTATATAGTTATATCAATAAGCGCTTAAAAAGAGCAAATAAAGAAATACACGACGCAACACAGACAGTATAGGTCAGTCACGTCCTCCAAATGGGCGCCATTATATAGCACTGGTATCGTGAACAAGATCAGCTTTGCGCACTTGGTGGGTATACAAGAACTTTTTTAATTTAAGTCTAAATCCATGAATACTTTGCATATTTTTTTATGAGAGGTGGGATCTTGTTATAAAGAAAGTCGGTTATATATTTATTTTTTGGTTTTTAGTGTCAAATGGGTTTTCTTTTAAACCTATGCATATTAAATGGTAGCCATGTTAATATATCCGTTCTAAAATATTAATGTAGTAATAGTGGATTTTTGTATCCCTAAAAATGTATGATATTTCACAGAGTGCGAAACTAAAATTTAAGCTGGCGATGTCGAATTAATGTGATGGCCGACGCATCCACATCTTTTGCTAGCGATACTCGTATTTGTTAGATAGAATCTTGGCCGAAAAATATATATCACTGCCAAAGTTTTTCTGACATAGTGGGCATATCGTTTCAGTTATCATGTGCAGCCGATGAAGTAAAATATCGCGAGGAAGCCTGCACATCGAGATATGTTTATTTGAAACCCGTCAATCCGTCTTGGACTAGTGTGGGCGGTATATTGTTTGTTCTCCTGAAATAGGAATACGGGTTACTTATAGGATGATACTAGATGTTTACTAGGTACTTTATTATCCAAGTGCAGACAAGGCAACATCAACAATAAACGTTTTCTGTTATCAAAAATGTTCATTATCTGTATATAGCGTCATTACTTTTTAGTAACTTTTTCGCACGATAACGTGTCTCTTACCGCGGCTCGTGATATCGTAACTGTAGGAAATGGTCACTTTTATGAGGGTATAAAATAAAGAAAAATCCCGGGCCTATCGCCTTCCCCGCGGCATTAATAGAGAATTATAGTGACACCGCTGAGCTCTCGTAAATACAATATAATTATATTATCATAATTAGGGATACGAGCTTTTGAAAGTATCAACAACAATAATAGCTCTGTAACCAAATAAATTTGTTGATGGCAATTAAATGGATTTTAAAGCAATAAATAAGGATTTTAAGATAGATAAGTAGGTAATAGTAGATTGTTACACGAGAGGTGAAAGTGACCTATTTAGATATGAGATGGTTTGGCGCACAAGCGTAGCGAGGCGCTAATAGTTTGAGTGCCATTTATTTATATTTTTTTATTGCATGATTTCAGCAGACAGGCAGGCGGCCCACCTGGTGGAAATCGGTTACCATCGCCCATGTACATTTGTAACACCAAAGGTGCTATAAATGCGTTGCTGCTCTCTAAAAGGTAACTGGAACCTGGCCACTAATGCCAAAACACAACTCATGGTCGTTATGGCGGCATACGCTAGACCAGGGGTGGTAGCCATCCAGACAGGTATACCCTACCTCCTGGCTGTGGGTTGTTTTGTTGCCTCTTACGACAAGTCGCCTGGCCGCAGGAAATTGTATTCTTTCTCCGTCCCTGCACGGATAGAAGGCCTAAACAGGCCTTTTACCCGAGGTTAACACTCTGCTTTTTATTTCGAATATAAGGAAAGTAAATGAAAACTGAATGGTTAAGCAACTACTTCTCTAATTAAATCAGGCGTTAAATCCATATCTAAATCTGATGAATTCATTTAGTATGTCACATATGAAACGTCAAGTAAATTTCATATTTTGTTGCATTCTACCAGCCAGTAATTTTTTGTCGCAGATGATAGTAAATATTTAGCTCAAATTTATGTAAATTAAATAATAATTTAGTGAAAAGTTATTTATAAGTTACAAATTGTTGATATTTTTATTACAATTTATGCTGCGATTTAGTAGTTGTAAAAAAAGTTGGGACATGAGTCGCATGTATAATCTGTGGTTCGCATAGTTTTTAATTTTTTTTACAGCAGGGTTAATCGTTTCCCACAGATGAAAAGTGCTGTGTTCATCCCTGTGTTTAGGCAACTCCAAGCGTATTTTCAGAACATGAGAAATGAAAAGTCTATTTCAAATAGGACGGCATACTTGACACACACATAAAATGCAATTTTAGCGTTATCGTAAACTTTCCTACAAAATCAATATTAATTTTAATTGCACAAAAATATAATTAAGCCTGTTACTATTTAATAACAATCCATTTACGTCATTTCTCCCACACCATCCCATTTGAAACGAACGGTAGATATGATGAGCGTGGAAGAAAAATACTACGAATAACAATTGTCCTGTAAAAAAGACAACTCAGAAAAACACCTAACTCTTATATGACTGACTTACTGATATCATTCTTATCCCACTTTATGACATTTTTTTTAATTAAAATTAGATTATTAAATTAATGCTTTTAACCATATCAGTCAAAATGAATGCTTCTTTTACATTTCGACTGTCAAGCTGATGTTACAAAGTCTGCTGTCGATCCAAAGTGACTCACAAAAATATGACATTAAATCACTCCATGTCATTGCATGTCGTCGTTTCCACTCATTTCTGCGCCTTTCAAACAAATTCATTCAATTTGGTTTTGTGTCTTTTTTTGTTAAATATCTATTGAAAATTGAAATGTCCCGTAGGATTAAGTCACGAATAATAAATCCGCATTTGAAAACCTATTCAGTCTACTATGTGTTTGAGTTACATAATACGTCCTTTCTGCAATCTTATTTCATGAATGCTTCGATATCCAGTAACTATGTTTGAAAGAACCTTTTCGGAACTTGGACAGTCTGCCCGCACTTCTTATCTCTTCATTTATAAATCCGTTGTTTATTGAAGTGAAACTTCTTTAGAATCGTTGTGATTTGAAACTAGATGAAACGTAAAAGCGACATTAAAAACAGATAAACACGTAAACTGTAGGACTAAGCCTGCGAGAGAATGAGATAGAATACATATATTTCATAATTTAAACACTATGCTCATACAGATAGAGTTGGAAATGTTTGAAGTTTTTCGTTAATACTTCAAATGTCGTGTTTTAAAGCTTAAATTTATTATAACAATATAATATATAATATGTGACGTCACGAAATTTAGAATCCCTCCCACCCTTTGTCACACTTTGTTTCACTCCTACGACGTGTGAACTGCACACACACACAATTTTTTTTAGTCTTAAAAGTATTATTTTTATATATCGGCAGAGTTCTTATATGGTGATGATAAAGATACAAAAGTTAAAATAAATAAAATAATGTTGTACCAAGATAGGCGTAAAGGTCTCAAACTAACCTCATTTGTCTTGCTTCATGACAAAAGGAAACCTAAATTATATTTATCCTGTGAGACTTAATTGTTTTGATTAACAAAGCCGCATTTATTTCCAGCTTATGGCGCGCTGTCTTTTTCTTTCTTTTGATTTTTCCAAAATTTGCCGCTGATAAACAAAAAAACTCTTTCTTTTTAAAAATAATTTTTGAAATGTACCTATGTATGTGCACATAGAGTGCTTTCATTTAATACCTCAAACAATGATATTGTAGTTAAGTATCTATTTTCTCTTTCATATTACATATACTACATTTTTTATACAAACAAGACTTCTATACGTGTACCAAATTTCATATCTCTTTCTCCTCAGTAGGTCCTGAGATAATCAGCTGTGTCACACAAACAGACAGCCACCCTAAGAGTGTCTTTATAGTGTTAATTGCTAGAGTGTCCCCTGGAGGGTAGCCGCGGGGAAAACACTATTCTATTTTACTTACATAAAAACTTAATTAGGATTTGTATATATCGCAAGCAAAGCTGCGGGCAGAAGCTAGTATGTATATTAACTTTCCTTGAAAAATTTAACCTTGATCTGATGGTGAAAACCGCATCAAAAGCCGTTGGGTAGCTTAGGAGGACTTAATGGATATACAGACAGAAGGACGCGGAAACTAATTTGTTTTATATTATGTAAAAAAGATGTGTTACAGTTATAAAAACGTAAAACAATACTTGCGATTACAATTTTTAAGAAACCAGTTCAAATTATTTAAATTAGATTCTGTTTTAATGAGTTTCATTATCTTCTTCATATAAATAAATGGTTGAGTCATTAAGCCGCTTTCCTTATAGATTATGGCGTCGAAACGAAGTACCGAGTTCAACTTTCTCTAAGCTAACATTGATTTTATGTTACTCGGAACTGGACAAAACTTTGTAAAAGGCAGAAAATTCATTTAAACGTATATATAAGTAAGAAAGCTTTTTCCTGGAAATATAATCCAAAGGTGAATCTCATTACGATGCCCACTTACAATATAATGACGGTAAAAAGTTTGCGCGGGAACTGAGTGAAATTAATTGAAGAAAATTCCACTTTTATTAAATTTTACTTTTAAAAAACCTGATATACGGAAGCCATTAAAAGAATATAGGTAGACATAAAAACAAATCCCTGACCGTTCTGCCAGGGATTTGTTTTTGTCTTCTAACATGTCCGTCTCTTGGAATGAAAAAGGTTACTTATTAGGACGCGTATTAATGATCGGACTAGTGCCTGTATCTGCTACTTCTATTGTATATGATGTGCAATATATTATAAAAATATTTAATTAAATTTAGTATGTTCAATTTATCAAGGGAAAGCAAGTGCTCGAAGTTTAATTGGCCCTGCCAATGTATATAGCCTGTGCAGGTGGTGAATAGTACTGGTAATTCGATACGGTAGCACTTATTGGGGCTTGCGATATCAGTTACGTCACTATCGACCTTCTACGAAACATGGTTATCCGAGTTAGTACGGCACCTTGCTAACCTACCTACTAAAATCGTTAATTATTGTTATTCGTTTAACATGCTTGGTTCTTTGCTTCATGATTATTACACCTGACATATTCATATGACACAAATATATAGATTGAAGCCGGCACAAGATATGGCTTAACGTCTTGAGGGATGATAGGTATTCCAATGATCTTAAAATGAGAGATGCCGAAAACAGCGTGAACTGGAGAAGAAAAACTAAGAAAGGAAGAAAGACGGAAAGAAAATCCTTGCTCTTAGAAAGGAACGCTTCGAACGCAACCGTGATTTAACGCTAGAGTAATGAATAGAATAGAATAGAATAGAATAGAAAACACTTTATTGTTCACCACATACACATAAATAAACAATTTACAGTAGTCACATTAGACAGTAAAAGTAGGAGCAATGGGCGGCCTTATCGCTTTAGAGCGATCTCTTCCAGACAACCCGGGCTACGGATATTATGAATAGGAGATTCGCAAGTGTATGACGGTGGTGATGATGACATTTTTAAGACACTTATATATATATTTGTCATAGTTTAAAAGTAAAAAATTAACTGACAGCTAGAATATAAGTTTTATTTTAAGTTCATAAATCTAACAAAAGCTCACACGACATATCCACAGCTTCAGCCTAAAAACCTCTTGAATATTCTGGAATAAAAGGAATATCTTATAGTCATCTTTAATTGTTCCGAATCACTGAGATCAATCAATCATCAATCACCGAATCAATGTATACACATACTTATATGTAACTTCAATTATATTTTATCGTAAAATAAATATTTGTACAAAAACTTGTAAATTTCATTGTATTATGTTCCTTTGAAAGATGATAAAAAACCTATAGTATTTGTCATAGGCTGACAGAGGCCTGGGGGAAATCTGAGATCTGGTTTAAACTGTGGTTAGCGGCCCCAAGCGCATGTCAAAGTTGAGATTATGGTCACTCGAGTAATTACGGTAAACAACCGTATTAACAGATAAACAATCGATGCCTAAGGGATGAAGATGGGATAAAAAATTAAATTTACTGAGTATGTATACCAATAAATATAAAGTATTAAGAGTTATAAAAATTCTTACGCGAAAATACCATTGGTCGACAGACAAAATCTTCATAGCTTGTAAAACTATATAATAAAAGGGTTTTTTAATCTATTCAAAGGGAATTTAGAGGGCCGTTAGTGTCAAAGGTTTGCCTTCACTCTTTTCAAGTCCTCTCTTTCGCCGCGTCGTCGGCCAAAAATGTTATCGGATTTATTCAAGAATGACCACATTTCATCTTAATATGAATTTAGAACATTTTACTACTTCTCTGTTAGAGAACGAACCTACGAACCTCCAGTAGTTCGTCGACCTCGTTGTTTTTGGTCTTAACAAAATATCAAATTATATTGTAAGAGCAATTATTTTATTAATATAAACAATGTTACTCTTTTGTAAACATGACCTATTTAAATATTTACCATTTTCACCTTATAAAATAATGAGAGTTACTCATAAACTGTTAGTTTTATATGCATGAACTTTGGCAAGAAGATGTTATTCTATTTACCGCTACACGATAGCTTCGTCAAATCGCTGAAGACTAAAAAACAGTGTACAAACATATACGTCTATGGTATCGTTATATACAGGTTTTAAAAATTAGTGTGGTACATCATTAAAAATTCTTTAAATAAATATCGATTTGAACTAAATTCGTTGAGTACTTTTTTCAGATTTTCGACTAAATGCTTTTTTCATGATTATTCAGCCAAATGACAAATACTAGGACATGCAGAATTTCATTGAGTGTTGGCTCACACGCACTTGGCCGATTTATTCATATTTGTTTTTAAAGTAAAAGTTTCAATATCTTCAAACAAGTTTTAAAATTTCCTTTTTCATGCCTGTCAAAGTAATTAAAGTAATTATGTAGTCTACAGGAAGTAGGAAAGTATCTTTTCCCTCTTATATCGATCTGGTTTTAATTAAAGCTTGATTTGCTTGATTTTTATTTACAGAGTTTTAAATGCACAGTATGGACTATATTGTACTGTAACGGATCCACCATGCTTATGAATTTTATTTTGAACTATACATTATTAAACATGTACTTACGTAATAAAAACTTTTGTACTTTAAAGAAAACAAGTAAGAAATATTAAAGTTTAAAACCAAAACTAATAATGTGTATGATTGTATTGAAATTTAATTTACAATTGTATATACTTTAAAACGTAGTCAAGCCACAAGGAAATGACGATAGGAATCTACTGGTTCTAAGGAATTGATCATTATTGAGTATAAGCTGATCTGAATCTTATAGTAACACAGTTAAGATACATATTTGCATTTGCAGTATAGATCGATTGATCGATAATTTCTCAATGATATTTAATTAACACTATTAAACTAAGGCCAATTAGGTCTAATTTACAAATAATGCGTAAACAATAAAGGATCGCTGAAAGGGGCGGTCCAAATAATGAAAGAGCACCCCTTTATTGGAAGTGGTGGTGGCAGGATTTTTGGGAATAAAAGCCTGCGACACAGTCGATTTAGCGGAGGAATCGGAGAAAGACCGGGAGGAGATCGGGAATAACAGAGAGAATCAGAGAATCGGGATTCGAATCGTGATCGTTCGGAGATCATTCGAATTATTTTGGGAGACTTTCAACGAGAACTCATGAAGGTTCCTGTATAGACTTTTACACAGACTTTTGGGGAAACTCTGACAGATTTTCAGACAGACTTACACAGGGACTCTCGTGGAGAATTCTAGACAGTCTTCTGAAGCATGAATTCGCGAGTTTTGCTTGAAGATTTGACAGTTGTGTTATCCTTCGTTCGGAGGTCGAAGCCTCGCTGTCAAGTCTGAGATCCATCGGGTTCTTAATATTGGATCACGTGGTCGAAATATATATAGCTCCGGGAACGCCGTTGAGCTACGTGAACGAAGTTGTAGTGTTGTTATTTATTATTTAAATATTAATAGTTAAAGATAGATTCTATTAATAATTAATATCCTATTAGTTTTAGTTTTGGTTCTTGAATTTCTCATTCAAGCGTATACAAAAAAGGGGGCGGAATTAAATGAGAATAGACGTCCTTAATTGGTAGAGTATACTAGCGGAGTTCTAGAACAAAAGCAGTAATAATGTATTGTTAGAGTTTCATCGTTGCATTTGTCGGTTGATTTTAACTTTCACATAAAATCATATGATTACTTGATTTACAGATTTTGGGGTTCGTTTAATTAATTATTTAATATTTAACTAGCACTAGATTAATAGCAGTTTTATTTCAATTCGACGAATTAATTAATAATCTCGTGATAAATCATTTTCTATAATAAAATGATATAGGCGTCAAAGTTTTAGAAATTATTAGTCCATATTGTTAGTCCGATCTGTGCGGAGATCGATAGGTTAAAAGTGGTTCCTGTGAGTAATAGAGTCCCCCCCGTTTAATGACGAGGACTTGCGTGTTAGTCATATTGCTTATAGTTGTTTGCTTTTATATAGGTGGCTGAATGGAGTTTGTCTGGAATCCACGGAGTTATGTTATTAGCAAAAATTTTCAATTGAATTTCAGGTGGAGTAATGTACGTAATTTTCATACTAATTCAAAATAGTCGAGTAACTCTTTATTAGGTGTATTAAAAATATACTCTATAATGATTTATTTGATCTGAGAAATTCTACGTTTAAGCTATATGAATGAATAATTCATTCAAAATTATTTCTAATTCATTATATCATCTGTTGGACATTATAATGTTATGACAGTACTTAATTAATTATTGATCAATTATGTACTAATAAGTGTCTTGTATTTTTATACAAAATCACAGCGGTAAATAACGTTGACTATTATTTATTTAAAACACTATGATCTGATATACGTATTTCAAACATCTTTGATCGAACTATATCTTTGAAGTCGTTGAATTCAAACTTCACGATTATAATATTGGTTCTCTTACTTTAAACAAGTCTATGAGGCGCCATTAATAAAGCAATAAATACGGAGTTATTAGTCTTTGTGTCCCGTCGAAGCCATTTGATATCATACGAATTATAGTAGCGTTTATATAATACTTATTCTGATAGCGAGTCCCCTGGCTTTAAGGCAAAGATTGCTAATACAACTGGGATTAACGCTTAATTGCAGTCGTTTAATACATCATTTTATAGCACTAAACATTATATAAAATATAAATGTTTAATATTTATTATATCAACAATTATATAAATGAAATTCACATTACAATCCTTGTACTTTACACCGATGTTTTGTTCTATACAAGATATTATATACATGTATATGTCAAGTTAAAGTAGCCGTAACTTATTATTTATAATAAGTTTCAGCGAGGTATTGTGTTATCGTTTGTGGTAAATCCATGCCAGTTTAAATTGGATCAGGGTTAAAAGCCCTATACATATTTATTCTATTCTTGACTTACAAGTTCTCGGTTAGTCATTTCTACCTTATAAATGCAGTGCTTGGTAAAATGGACAGATAGCTCGATTAGTTCTTGAGAATTGTACATCGTAGCTATAGTACATGATTCTTGCCTACTTGGGTACGATATTTATTATCGTGACATTCTCATTCGACAGTTTGTGTTTTACACATAGGTCGCTCGCAACTGTCGATTAGACAAATCCGGCGGAATGGTTTGTTACCCGGAAGTGCCTCGAATCAGTGCTCTAACTGTCTTGTCTGCTTAAGTAAACGGCTCTTGTTGTCTGGTTTAGTTTGACTTGGACTGTTTTGAGGTGATGACTCACCAATGAACTGTTAAATTCAGTTCGGCATTGAATGCCTGCCTTTCTGTGTTGATTATCAGTGGAATTAACTCTGACCTAAATAACTGTTTATGGGTATTTTCCCTAAATTAAAACACTTAAAAGGTAAGGTTATGCCAATGGTATCATATTATACCCTTCCTATCTTCATACTGGGGAATGTGCCAATATTTTATATTGTAACTAAATTATATAATACTTGTGTTCGTCAGCGGTGTATCTGCTTAAGCGCTGATATAGCTTACTTGTATAGTAACTAGACATAGTAACTTGCAGTGCACATTTGAAATATTCGAACCGTCTGACATGTTCACAATGTATTTTTGAAAGTTTCATGTTGGCACTTTCAATAAATTATTGTTAGTCATTTAAATGCTGATATGAAATGTTTGGTAAAAACGCTCGTCTTCGTGGCCTATATCTCAAATCAATACATACGTGACTAGTAAGTGCTTCCCACCTGAGTGCTATGTTACCAATTACTCGGCGTCTAAATTCTATTTACAGAAAGACAGCCTATTTATTCTAGATAGCCTCATGAGACAGTATTACGATACTAAGTACCGAAAGGACGCTATGTATTTTTGTGAGTTGCTTCGGCACTCTCAAAACCCAGTTCTGGCCTTCTGAATTCTGGACACACACACACACTAACCGAACTGGATTATCGGTCTAAATAACTCACATAATATTTAAAGGATATATTTTTGGGATTGGTTCATCGACTAGTTCCTTTCTTATCCAGAAGGTATAATAAAAAGTGATTGTGAGGGATCACTTCTTGGGCCGGGTGGAAGGAATTTTGGGTTTATTATACCTTTTTATTAAATCTTCATTAATTAAATCCTTCCCAATCTCCATAATTTTATAATCTATTACGCTATTTATATTCTCACTAAACTCTTAGTTTATGAACTAAGAGTAAGGCATTTGTGAGATTTTAGTGGTTATTAGCACTAAAATCTCACAAACGCCTTATAAATATAATACCTATATTAAATTTGCATAAATCATACTTTTACTTCATTTCTTAATGTCATAAATAACATTGATCACCATATTATACACGCATATTACATAACTACATATATACTTTACACACACTACACTTGTATTATATTTATTTATGCGTATTATTTTTGTTACACATTACATAGATACGCATCTCTACATAGATATTATATACACATAATATTCTAATATTAAAATCTAATCAATCAAATTCTTATTAATAATGTATTATATTTATATATTTATAGGTATAGGAAGGTATTCAGAAGCAGACTATTCTGTTGACCCTAGTTTCGTTATAGGTAACTAAAAATAGGCAAGTAGTTTGGTAAATCTATAGGTAATCACAATCCGTCATTTATACTGGGTATGATATTTCAACTTCTGAACTTTTAGATGATTTCCTTGTTTAGACAAATTTCCATAGAACTGAGTTATTACAATATTTTTATACACAACGTAGGATACCTATCACTAGACATATTATCACAGCCAAACTAGACAAAAGAAATTCTATAATAGATTTCTATACACTTATAATTATAAGGGCGAAAAATTTTAGAGTATCCATATACTCTCTGCTCTTATATGTATATTTTATTATATACATCTTTCTGGATCCGTATGGGGATAAGAGATCAGTCAATCTCTTTTTATATATATATATATATATATATATATATATATATATATATATATATATATATATATATAGGGTAGTTACAGTGCGATAAAATTGAATATATTCTTAGGATTCTTAGGTATCTCTACTATAAGACACATTTTTTAAATAATGTTTTTAATTATTATTAAAAGCCCTTATAGATATGGACCGCTTAACTTTGAAATCATTTAGAGCAGATCCTAAACATAATTAGTGCCAATTTTTTAATGTCCACGTGTAAGAGTTTTAAAAAGTCCGACTATTGCTTTTGTAAGATACAGATCTGATCGACGATTCTTTAAAGCTCGTATCGGGGATCTATAGTTCAGAGACTGAACAGACTGACAGAGCTAAGCTTTGACAAAACATTGGTGTGCTTGGTTACCATCCAAGTTTAAATGAAGTTGAATCCGTGATTTTGTTTTAGTTCCATATTTGTCCTTTATTTACCTTTTGCGCTTGTATAGGAAAAAAATTCTAACCATGAGCTGTCCACTACGTAGAAGGAAATGGAACAGGCTCAAAAATCCTTGCTAGACGAAGTGAAAAATTATGTACCCGCCTTTAGTCTTGACATGCTCTTGGGGACAATGAATAATAATTAGTATCTATTATATAAAAATAATTATCTATCATAGAAAGAGTTTGATTACGATTTTAACTGTACTCTCTTGGCTAAACGTTGTAGTTGGTTTTCACGATAAATAGCTTTATCTTAGAATCAAAAGCAGGTAATAATCATTTCTTAAAATTTTCTTTTTACCAAAAACAAAACCGACTTCACACTAAAAACCATATAATAAATAATTAACCGACTTCTTTCTACAACATCTCGAAGTCGGTACCTAGTAAAACATAAATGTTTTAGTTTTTAGCGTGAAGCCGGTTTTAGTTTTGTTAAAAAAACTATTTTTGACTTTTTAGTTGAACAATAGCTTTGGAAATAATATATTAAGCACCTGTAGAAATTGTACAACTGGAACGAGTAAACAAATTTAACATCTCACTCTTCGGTGTATATGCTCTTCACACAAGGATTTCTCTCGATTTCCTTGCGATCCAGAAATCAGATCCTGACTTGGTGCCTATGGGACTATCTCGGGAGTTAAAAAAAACAAATTGAAAATCGGTCCATAATTGACGGAGAAATCGTGTAACATGCCTACAAAAACATTAAGCGCCTGTAGAAAGTGAGTACAAGCCTTTTTTTGGAAAAATGTAGGCTCTCCGCGTTTTTTAATAAGGGTTACTCTCAATTTCTCTGGGATCCACTCATCAGATCCTGACTTGGTGACCATGGAACCACCTCGGGAGTATATACTTACGAATAATGTCTAAAATGTCAAAAATGACCAAAATATCCAATATATCCAAAATGACCAAAATGACCAAAATTTTCAAAATTACCAAAATGTCTAAAGAGACCAAAATAACAAAAATGACGAAAGGGCAAATGACAAAAAAAAAACCAAAACCTATCCCGCTTTCTGGGATAACTTTTACATAAATCTATCCCAAAATCTAACCCATTATCCGGGATGAATAGTATCCCTTGTCCACCCTCGGTATTAAAATTACATATATTATTATACATCGAATTTCAGCCAAATCAGTCGAATAGTTTTTTCCATAAAAGCATAAAAAACCGAGAGACAAATATATTTTTATCCCGCAAACTATCCCATTTTTTGGGATAAAAAGTATCCTATGTTCATTCTCGGCATCGAATATACACGTATATATATATATATTTTTTTTTTTTTATTTAGCTAGTTAGTTGTCTAGTTATTGTTAATGATAGCTGTTAGTCCCCCAAATAAAATAAAATAAAATAATAAAATATACTGAGTTTCAGCCAAATCGGTCCCGTAGTTTTCCGTGAAAACGGAACAGACAGACAGACAGAGCCACTTTCGCATTTATAACATTAATAAAGACGAGAGTGACGGTTTGGATGTTTGTTTATCGTATCTTTACAGCCTGTGCAATATTTGAGAGCAAAATTTTCTCGTCCAAACGATACTATTTGTATAAAATAAAGTGCCACTGTTTGGTTCTACAACATGAAACTGAATATCATTTGTTTCGTAAACCAACAGTCTCTAGAGATGGTGTAACAGATATCGACTTATAAATCAGCGTGTGTGTATCCGAATCCGGGTGCATGTTGGCAATACATGGAGGGTGCGCTGCGGTAGGTCCGTGTCGCGCACTGTGCCTCATCGCTATGATGTTGCGGGCGAATCGCCAAAATCGTGTACAACAGTCCCTCTTACCTGAATCGAAGCGAAGAGAATTTGTTACTGATCAAATGTTCGTCTACTATAATATAATAATATAGTCAATGAAACTCTTTTTTCCGACTCCTAATTTTTATTTCGTATCTATTATGAATGAACCAAAACCTATTGTTTTGACTTGACATTTTGTGTGGCATATCACTATGGTAGACCTTACTTAATAACCACTCAGTGCATTATACATATTTGTTTGTATAATGCACTGAGTATAAGTATAATGTTCAATCATAAATATGTTCTGACAAATTGCAGTGTGTACTAAAATCACAATGTTCCTTTATGACTTTTTTATTTAAGTGAACTGATCGGATGCTATCAATTCTCAAAGTTAAAAAAATTGTGTCTAACTTTATGGAATGTAAAATTATGAAAAATACCACACTTTGAATACTTTTAACAAAAATTTGTTTGAGCTTTTACTATAATTCCGTAGTCAAACGACGAAAACTGTGGACGGTACCCTTCATTGACGTGACACACACTTGACCAAGTTATTAAAAACAAAACTAACAAGCCTCATCTTTACTCTCTAAATATTAGGTCGGGGAAAAAGTTTCTTCGCATTTTATATAAAAATTCAAAAGGTTTTTTTATAAAGTTTATTTACATTGGACTAAAGTATGTAGGTGCCATTTTGTTGGATAACTTTTTGCCATCTTGTAGGTAGGAACGGGATTCCATTGCTATAAAAATTTTGGGGCTTCTGATCAAAAAACTGAGACAAGTGGTTTTGGCAGTCCTCTCGCGATGTTAACCTGACACTGCCTAAGGAATTCTGCAGAGACCGAAACAGGTGAAAATCTGAAGGTGCAGGGTCAGGACTATACAGCGGATGCATTAACACCTCCCAGCCAAACTCTCGTAATTTTTGCTGAGAGGCTAAAGATGTGTGAGGTCTAGCGTTATCATGGTGAAAACCACACCCCTTCTGTTGATTAATTCCGGCCGCTTTCTCTCAACTTTTTGCTTTAATCTCATCAGTTGTTCGCAGTACAGTTCAGAATCGATGGTCCTGCCTGGCGGTAACAGCTCATAATGAATAATGCCCTTCCAATCCCACCATACACACAGCATCACCTTGTTGCGAGTTAACCTGGGTTTCGCCACAGTCTGTGAAGCCTGACCGGACTTTGACCACGATCTTTTTCGCACGTTCTTGTCGTACGTGATCCACTTTTCATCACCAGTTATCAGCTTCTTCAAAAATGGTTCGATTTCATTACGTCGTAATAAAGAATCATAAATGAGTACACGGTTCGTTAGGTTTCTTTCAGTGAGCTCATGAGGCACCGAAATATCGAGCTTTTTTGTGTACCCAGTTTTTTTCAAATGCGCCAAAACCGTTTTGTGGTCAATTCCCAGTTCTCCAGCTACATCGTAGCTTGCTCTTGCCGATCTTGCTCCACTTTTTCAAAAATGGCATCATTTTTGTCCGTAAAAGGGCGACCAGAGCGACGTGCATCTTTGATATCAAAATTTCCGGATTGAAAACGCTTAAACCAAATTTACGCTACTCTCACAGATACTGCATTAGGTCCATAAACATCACAAAATTTTTTCGCGGCTTGTGTTGCATTTTTACCATTTTTGTGGTAAAATTTTAAGATGGTATCGAATTTTTTCATTACATTCACTCATTTTAACAATAAGAAAATCAAATGAAAATCAAACATTTTCCTAATTTGAATTTGGAATTGTCTTCTTTAAAATTAAAACTTTTAATGATACCAAAACCAGCCAGATACAAATGGTAGAGCCAAAGAGACCTTATTACAAGTTCATACATACTATATGCGAAAAGACTTTTTCCCCAACCTATTATATGTGAATAATTAAATACAGTCTGTCGCTATTTTGATAAGAACTGTAAAACATAGCGTTCAAGATAATAGGTAGTTTTGACGTATGACACACATAATAACAGCTGTGACTAGAATACATCGTTGATAATATGAACTTTCACATAGTTACTCATGGTAGTTTCGAGCACTTCTATAATTTCAGTCATTCAATCAATATGATCTTCGATTGTTGTTGTCATTCTGGGAGATGTTGGATTGATAAATTTGATCAGGGTGTAACAAACGGTTGACTTGCTTAACCACCCTAAAATGTTCGTGAATTGTACAGAATCATGTACGGCTCGTAAAATGGCTTAATAACAGCAGTTTATGTTACTACTTACTACACAAGTAACAATACACTTGTAAATTATGTTAATTCATACATGACTTAGTTTAATAGAGAAGGTATAATAGTGCAAAGCGTAGTAACGTATTTACCTGAGAACTTGACGCGTAACCATTGTAATATCAAATGACAAAATAACTCCCAGAAGTAAAGAGAGAAATGCAGAGCAATAAATAAAGACGGGAATATATAAAATATGCAGACGTGCGCAACGTAAATTGCGCTAACTTGAGACTGAAATGCGAAACTTGAACGACGCGGAGGCCAAACGCGAGTCGAGTGTGGAAGCTCTGTAAATAGATCGGACAGACTTGGGTGAACTCGCTACGCTAACTTTCTTACAATAATATTGTATGTAACTAACTTGTTTGTCATATCTAACTGCAGAACTAGACTAGTATTACTAACAAGGCGCTTTGTTGCAACTATTATTGCATTGACTGTAAATTACGTATAATTTACCATCAATGTAATAATAGTTGCAATATCATTCATAACAGATACGTATCGTAATACGTACGATCAAATTAGCCACAGTTTAGGTATTAATAAGAATATTTATTAGTAATAAAACTACGTTTTAACGATTTTAAGTGCGGTAATTTATTTGATTTTTATTATTCCGACTTTCGGCCACTTAAATTAAATTAGATTAGATTAAACTCCCATAGTGTAAATAATAACCATAAACAAAATGAGAACTAAATAATTAAAATGAATAAGTTGGCGGTAGGCTAAATAAAACTTTAACAATACTCATTGACACTTGATATCTTTGTCTTCCGTGATCATGGCCACCGAAAAGTGGCCGAAACGTCGGAATAATAAAAATCAAATAAATTACCGCCTTTTAATCCGTTAAAACGTAGTTTTATTATGTATACGAGTCGCAAAAACTTAAGAAAATATTATATTTATTAGTTTTAATTTTATATAGAGATCAGTACACAACCAGCTCCTTACCCATATAATGACAATAATCTAGGCTTATGTTGCTGACAACGCGCTTTATTGCAACTGTTATTGTATTGACTGTAAATTATAACAGTACAATCGAATTAGACACAGTTTAGGTACTAACAAGAATTTTTATTTAAGTTTTAATTCCATATAGAGATCAGTACGACGACCAGCGAAGTAACGTAACCAGCATTCTGGACTCCTTTCCCATATAATGACAATAATCTAGGCTTATATTATTGAAAACGCGCTTTATCGCAACTATTATTGTATTGACTGTAAATTATAACAGTACGATCAAATTAGACACAGCTTAGGTGCTAATAACATTTTTTATTCAAGTTTTAATTCTATATAGAGATCAGTACGACGACCAGCGAGGTAACGCAGCCAGCATTCTGGGCTCCTTTCCCATATAATGACAATAATCTAGGCTTATGTTGCTGACAACGCGCTTTATTGCAACTATTATTGTATTGACTGTAAATTATAACAGTACGATCGAATTAGACACAGCTTAGGTGCTAATAACATTTTTTATTCAAGTTTTAATTCTATATAGAGATCAGTACGACGACCAGCGAGGTAACGCAGCCAGCATTCTGGGCTCCTTTCCCATATAATGACAATAATCTAGGCTTCTGTTGCTGACAACGCGCTTTATTGCAACTATTATTGTATTGACTGTAAATTATAACAGTACAATCGAATTAGACACAGTTTAGGTGCTAATAAGAATTTTTATTCAAGTTTTAATTCTACATAGAGATCAGTACGACAACCAGCGAAGTAACGCAGCCAGCATTCTGGGCTCCTTTTCCATATAATAACAATAATCTAGGCTTATGTTAATGACAATGCGCTTTGTTGCAACTTTTATTGTATTGTCTATAAATTGTAACAATGTGATCAAATTCGGCACAGTATGTATAGGTACTAATAAGAATAATTATTCAAATTTTAATTTTATATAGGGATGAGTATACCGATCCAGAGAGATAACGTAGTCAACGTTCTGGGCTCCTTTCTATATATATTTCTTTCTCTTTTATTTATATCCTTTCTCTATATATATATCTTTTATATTATAAAAACAATCATCTAGGCAAGTAGAATACTACTTGTAGTCTTACTTTTATGTTTATTTTTATTGCTGAAGCACAACAGACAGGCAACAGCACAACTGTGATGGAAAGTGGTTATCGTCGTCTATAGACAGTCGTCTATACCAGAGGTGTTGCCGACCTTGAAGGAGAAACTGGAACCTGGTCACTAATGCCAAAACACAACTCAAAGTTGTTATGGCGGCATACTTTAGACCAAGGGTGGTAGCTATCCAGTTCGGCAAATGCCCTACCACCTGGCTGTGGGTGGTTTTGTCGCGTCTTACGACAGGCTTAAGGGAGAGTACAACTTATCTAATATTATTTAATTAGGATCAGCTAAAGTGAAGTCTTCTTCTTTGTATTAGGTACCGTATCCGTGCAGGAACGGATAAAGAATACAATTTCCTGCGGCCAGGTGGCCTGTCGTAAGAGGCTACAAAATAACCCACAGCTAGGTGGTAGGGCATTTGCCCGACTGGATGGCTACCCCCCCCCTGTACTAGAGTATGCCGCCGTAACAATCTTGAGTTGTGTTCCGGCATTACTGACCAGGTTCCAATTTCCCTTTAGAGAGCAGCAGCACATTGGTAGCGCGTTTGGTGTTACAAATGTCTATAGGCGATAGTAACCGCTTACCAACCGGCGGGCCATCTCCTGAGCTCTTGCAATAAAAATAAGGTACTAGCGGTCTCGGCAGACGTCCTGCCCTGAAAAATAAAAATCTAGAACTCGATGCTAGTGCCACCTACCGGATCTAATTGTGGATCTAAACCACCCTTCGTTCATTTTATTACACAGGGGAAATCCGATTGAGGACTAAGCTCCGACAAGGGCAGAACCTTGGGGGGGATAATTCGCGACCCGTGTGTGGGTTTCGCCAGATCGGGGGTGGTACTAGCATGCCCAGTCAGAACTGGTGCCATGCTATTGCCACTCCCCAGTTAGGGATACCCACTAAAACCCCTGGGTGTTCCGTCCTTCGCCTTATGCCAGGGCTACGGGTATATGACCTAGCCTCTCCGCATCCCTGGTAGGACCCCGGAACACACTGAAAGACACATAAAATTTGATCACAATCGTAGAATCCGATTCCAGCACCAAGTATTTTGTTTAAATTGATGGGTTATAATCCATCCCTAATTGTTATGTAGTCTTTATTAATCAGGGATAATGTAGCATTCGAATGGTGAAAGAATGTTTCAAAACGGTCTCCTAGTTTTTGAGTTTATTCGTTATCAACATACAAAAATACAAGAATACAAATCTTTCCTCTTTATAATATTAGTATAGATTAATATATATTATTAGGTATATAATAAACCTATATTTATTAAAATGATAGAAAAAGTGTCAATCGTAAGACTGCATGCACGTCAGAAGTGAAAACTTTGTATCTCAGTGTCACGGTCACGCGAGTTCACTGCTTTTTTTCCATCCTAAAAGTGCTCAACGTGCCTAAAACAGTTTTCTCTTCAAAAGGTTTTAATTTGCAATTCTTAAGTGAATAATAATTATTCGCCAAATATTAATGAAATTACAAATACGAATTTCGCGGGTAATAAATAATGTTCATTTCTCACTAAAATAAACAATAACAAAAATTCAGATTTGCAATGTCTCTTATTCTTTTAATATATGTATTTTATTAGCAATTAGCAGAAATTAAAATTACATTATACAGGCCATCTTATTCGTTTGAGTATGTATTATTAACATAGTATATAGGATACAACCAATCACCCAAGCGTCATATTCGCATTGTGATGGTATCTGCCCCTCCGTGAAATTCCGACGCCGCCGCAGCGACTTTCATTGTGCCCGTCCCATTTTTTAATCTGGAGACGTCGAATAAAGCACAATGCCTGAATACATCTTGCTTCGTATTTGTATCTTTTAATCTGTGGATAGTCATAATCTAGATTCTAGAGTAAATTCTAAGACAAATTTATTAATTTAAATATTTAAATGTACGTAATAAATTATATAGATGCAAAAAATATGAATTAGCACTATATATGCCAATACAATTTTGCATACTATAACTTTACTTATATATATAAAAACCAACAAACATTTCTTGTCTTTTTTAAAATTTAAACTTGATTAGTCAAATATATCGATATGAAGGCTATCCTTTACAAACGATATGTAATATATTATGATTTTTAATTAACTCACAAATAATATTGATATGAATACACAGAACAACATACATTTATTACTTACTAGCTAACTCCACAGACATTTTCCTGTCTGAATTTAGATAATTTACTTATGATCGTATTTTGAATTTGTGAAGAACTATTAGAAATGTGTAAATAAAGTAAAAATTATGCAAAAATGTTCTCCATATAGAGCCAGTAGTTGCTTAAAAAATGTCGATGATAGACATATAAACGGGCAGATGGACAAACGGACGTACCAATGTGACGATTTAAAAAAATATATGTTTGAAGAAATGGCTACGGAATTCTAAATAGATTTACAAATATCCATTTTTTGAATCGTGAGTTAAGAAAGTCATAGAAAAAGCACCTTAAATTTTTCACTTACTAACGTACGTCATTTCATTTTACTTATATAGACAGATTGAAAATGTATTAATTTCGAAACTGCAATTATTTAGTAATTTAATTAAAAAAGATCGTCGAAAAAAGATAATTAAGAAGTAAAATAAAATTAATTATTTTAATTAAAAGATATTTAGAATGATAATCGACAACCACATATGGTAGTCGATTATCATTCTAAATATCTTTTTTCTTAATTATCTTTTTTCGACGATCTTTTTTAATTAAATTACTAAATAATTGCAGTTTCTAAATTAATACATTTTCAATTATTATTATTATTATGATAAGGCGCGCCTTGCGTTATGGGTCGCCAAACATCTACTGTTTCGGATTGTCTAAGACGGGCCAATAAATCATAGCAATATTACCTAGTCACTGACTAGGGGATCGCAATATATCAAGAGGGATAAAAAAGTAGACCAGCGCAAATAAAATAATAGTATTAGATATAAGTAGATACCTATATAGCTAAGGTATGAATGTAGTTGCAATATTCTTAGCCCTAAACTTAGTAAAACTATCCTGGAGTCAGACTATTGGCGATCTTATAATTATTATCATCATTATTGACAATTTACTAGAAGTAATTATGTGGCGAAAAATAAAAATAATATTAAATTGCAGTGTTTGATTGAAGTCATATTCTGGGTATACACGTGTTTCAAGTAAAATAAATAGAGAGAAACACCGATGAGACAAAGTTTTTCAAAACGGTCTGTACGTGAACGAGCGCTTTGTATTATCAACAAAGCCTCACGGGGACTTGCATCGGGGAGCTTTTAGGCGGGTAGTTATCGTGCCAACCACAAATGCGAATTTACGCTTTGAATTTTGAGAAATTAAAAGCGACATTTTCAATGCAATTGCGAACATTCTTTCCGACGTCGTCGGCGCGGGTAATGGCCACTCCAATCCTAAATTGCGCGGTCTTTTGGTTGCTGTTGCTTTTGTAAACACTTATCTGTACTTAGTTGGAGTACAGTTTAACTAGTAATCAGAACTGTATCTTGAGTTCTATGCAAAACATAATTTGAAGAAACATATAAATATTCTAATAATAGTTATAACAGAAGCTTCCATCATGACAGTTAAAGTACAAATATCGAGGCAAGTCTGTCAGATTATGCGACGAATATTTAAAGAGAACCAGAAGTTTCACCTCAAAATTTGATAAAATAGACAATTTGTTGTTAGTCAGTTTACCTGCTTATTAAATTCTATTTGAAAGCTTGTGACTTCTTAATCTTTCGGCGTAATTATAATAAATAATTTAATTAGCTTTAATATCATCTATAGTTCTATACTAATATATAAAGCTGAAGAGTTTGTTTGATTGAACGCGCTAATCTCACAAACTACTGGCCCGATTTGAAAAATTCTTTCAGTGTTAGATAGCCCATTTATTGAGGAAGGCTATAGGCTATATATCATCCCGCTAAGATTAATAGGAGCGGAGCACCAATGAAGAATGTTTCAAAATCGGGGGGTTTTGAAAACAAATTCCACGCGGACGACGTCGCGGGCACAGCTAGTACTAATATATAAAGCTGAAGAGTTTCTTTGTTTACTTGAACGCGCTAATCTCAGGAACTACTGCTCTGATTTGAAAATTCTTTCAGTGTTAGATAGCCCATTTATCGAAGAAGGCTATAGGCTATATATCATCACGCTAAGACCAATAGAAGCGGAGCACCAATGAAGAATGTTTCAAAATCGGGGTTTTTTTTCCTTTTGAGAGCTGCCGCTGCGTGCGCTGCGTAAACGGTTAAAGTTTCACAAAAATTATATGAGACAGAAATGGTCCGCCTTAAAAGTTCTAAAAAAAAATCCGGGACAGCATATGTCTATCTTTTAAGTTTGGCTCACTATAACCTTTTTTATGCTAACCAAATTTGTTCTAAAATAATGCATTATTTGCGAAGGTGTTTTTATAAACATGATATTAATCCTTATCCAAATAAATACGTTATTCATCACAAGTATTTCATTTAAAACAAAGTTGCCATTTACATCATTCGATTTCAATGAATATCTTAGGAGATATCGCAGTTTTAAAATAACATTGCAGTCAAATAATGATTAAGTACTGCGTGCGCATTTATGATGTGCAAGGCTGGCGGCAGTCATGAGGGGGAAGGGCGATGGGGCACCTTCTACGTGAACAAAGTCGCAGGATAAAGTTAGCGTTAGCCCAAAGTAACTATTCCACGCGGACGAAGTTGCGGGCAGAAGCTAGTTTTTAATCAAATGGATACAACTTTATTAGTCTTGAAGTGATTTAGAAATAAAATTGAGATTTGTAAAAACTATCCTTCTTAGTTAGAAAAATAATGCGTAAGTAAAATCTGTACAATATAAATTTACTTTTCATTTGAAAACAAACTTGCTATATAAGTGCTTACTTAACAAATTTAAAAATCCTAAATCCTTTTATTTACTGGACATGGAATTCCGGATGGAAGGACCCTCATTCACAATTTAGCCTCCTCTTTCAATAATGCTTCCGTAATGACAGCGATTAAGTTAAATACGCAATTGAAATAACCAGATGTCGGACAGGGCTTACAGGGCTGGCAGTTGCAGGGTCCGGAGCATATCCATCCACGTGCGACCCAAAGGAACGGCGTCCATAATAGCCACTAATAATAAAAGCAAACGAGCGAACGACTTGTAACAAATTGCATTATCTGCCGAAATGGCCCTTGGAAAACATTTTCAGTTGGCGCTCCATAATGTTTGATCACTCTTTCCGTTTTGATATTTTCTAAATTAAGTTTTGCTTATTTTTATATTGAAGTAAATGTTTCTTTTGCTTTTATCGTTACTTTATCCGAGTGGAGTTTCGAATCGAATATACCCCAAGGGGTATCCATTGGGGTCTCTCATCTTACTGTACTCATCTACGTTTTTAATACATCAATATCAAATTTTAAAAATAGTTTTTTCTAAAAGCCGTTAATATACAAAACGATTACTTTTTGTATACATACTAACACATTACATGTCAGCTTTTTTTTTGAAAATCAGGTAAATATTTAAAAATATTTTTTATAATAAAAAACAAAACTCAGAATTCTTCATTGTGTTGCATAATATGAAATGTAGCCAGTGGCAAAATTCGGGATTTTACCATGGCATGACAGTCGTGCTCTCAGCATTTGGGTGGCTAAAAAGTTAACGTCTCAACTCTTGAGAAGCCGACATTTAAGAGTAGAGAGCCATTTCCCACAAATTCTTTTATATTGCAAAGCTGTAGCGCTACGGCTTATTAATTACAACTACAGCCATTTCTTATAAAGAAAGCTAAAATGTAATTCCTTATCTTTCTTCAAGCGTTTGGTGAAGGAAAAGATGAAATTAAAAATGGTCTAAAAAGGTGACTTTCTTGGCAAGACTGCAGTGCAACGGCATTAATTTAAGTTACCGCCTCCAGCAAATTGTTAAGCTGAGCGCATTGCTCGGTCGACGCGCCTGTCTCCTTACCACTGGTTAAAAGGAAGATATAAAATGGGTATTTGTTATATTATATGTTTAAATATACATATTATAACAATGTAACCTACTAACCTAATTAACTTCAGTGAGGATTTAACTAACACCTTTACATATAAAGATAAATCCATGTAATAAATAATAAAATTTTGAAACCTGTTGCAGCGCCACCTACCAGGTCCAGTTGGGAATTTAAACCATTCCAGGACCAATTTCAATATACAAAAAAACTTCATCAAAATCGGTCCAACCGTTTAGGAGAAGTTCAGTGACATATCCACGAACAGAAAAACTTTGTATGTATATAAAATAATATGTAGTTTTAAAAAAAGCACTGATTTCGAGTCTGTAGATTTAATCATAAAAAATATACATATTACATAACGAGTCTGGTAGTTATTTAAGCTAAAATAGTAGGTGGTTTTTAACAGAAAATAAACTAATGGATATTTTATAAAGGTAGATAAGGTATCTACGATTAGAATATGGTGTGGAATCGAAGCAAATAAGTAGACCAAGTCTGAAAATACTTGGAAAGTCTTTAGTAGAACTTTAACAAAGTTGTGTATATGCTATCTAGTTATCGTAGAATGTACTTTTTGGTTAAAATGTTATTACTTCCAATTAATTCATTCTTAGTACATTTTATAAGCCTAATATTTATTATTATTTCAACTATATCGCATTTATTAAATCATATTTACTTTAAATTGAATAAGATTGGAAAGGAAGTATAATATAACGTTTTATTGTACTTGAAAATATTTAGTATTGGCACAAAGACTTCGCCTTTTTTTTTTGAAGCGGGGGAAATGCATTTCACACACTACTGGGTCGTTTGCTAGGGATTGGACCAAAGCGATGAGAGCTGAAGCCACTAGTAGCCACCAGAGTCAATCGCCGGCATGTGTGGAGACTCGCTAAGCAATACTCCACTAAAACCACACTCCTCCCATGTGCCCCGCGCTTCTGGCAGGAAGAGCGTGAGACTTAGAACGTAGTTACGCCCATGCTGATCCTAGCGCATCAGTGCTCGAGAGTGCCCCGAGGAACGGAGACTTCGCCTTAAACCAAGAATCGGTAACATAAATGTCGCGCTACCCGGTACGCGTTTCTTGTAATCAAAAAAGCCTTTCTTTTCCGTATACTATCTCAAGCGTTGATACAAGATTGGTTGCTGTTTTATAATTAGTACTGTGTTGTTTATTTTTATGTATGTTACTCGATTTTTTGTGGGAGATTTTTTTTTTTTTTTAAAGAATGAATATTCCCGAATTGTCAACATATCATACCATAGTCACCAAGTCAGGATCTGATGAGTGGATCCCAGGGAGTTCGAGAGAAGCCCTTAAAATTGTTGTTATACTATATAACGCCTGATTTCGTTAGAGAAGTAGTTGTTTGTTTAACTAATCAGTTTTATTTACTATTCTTATGTTCGAAATGAAAAGCAGAGTGTTAACCTCGGGTGAAATACCTATTTAGCCACGAAATGGTTTGGTGCACGAGCATAGCGAGGGAGCTAATAGTTCGACTTCAGGTCACTTTCATCCCTTGTGTAACATTTTACTATTGTTTTATTTATTACTAAAGCCGTGTATTCAAAGAAGCCATAGGTCTATGTTATACTTTAACTCAGGACATCAGTCCCAAATATTGAAATCATTGGAACCGTTAGAGGATGTACTTTGTAGATAATATGCAAAGTCAAGTAAATATGCTGAGGATTTTTGTATCTTACTAGCAGTTACTTTTCTTACTACTGGCAAGAAGAAAACGTTTCAGAGATGATGAACCCAATACATGAATGTGTTATTTTGATGTAGTTCCACTTTGGCGATACATTGTAATTTTAAGTGTAGAGTAAAACTAATTCTGATGTATCATGTGATTTAAATATAAAATTTGTGTGAACATTGTGTTTTTAAATAATGTTGGTAGAAATTTTTAATAGTGCTCTTTGGTATTAAAACGAGAGAGAGAACACTTTGCCCTCGGTCAACGGTGTAATGTGGATTACTTTAGATTTTCGTTTTTCAATTGGCGATTGTTCTTCGTAGTAATCTTCATTCATGGCGTTGATTTATTATGCATAAACGGTATTATTCATATTGAGTTAGAGTAAGTTTGTAGGCTTTTTTAAGGTTCTTTAAAAAGCCTACAAACTTAGTCTAACTCAATATAAATAAGACCGTTAACATATACTTGGTAGAAAATTAAAGATTCAATTGTGAACACTATTCGATATTTATAATTATTTGGAGGTGAATCATGTTCTGTGTAATTATTATGTTTGTTAATAAATTCTTTGTTATTAAATTAGTTGTGTGTTTATTATTCGTAATATGAGATACGAACACAAAGTTTAAGTGCGCAAAGTCACGTGGAGAGATTATTATATCATAAATTTTAATTGCTCTTTAAGCTAATCGTAATTTAATTTCTGTGAGCGTACTTTACAGCTGTGTTGCATTCTAGATTTTTTCATTTTTAGAAGTCAAAGTCAAAGTGAAAGTAATTTATTTTGTGTATACAGGTTTGAATATGATGTGCATAATTATAACAATTTAGGTATCACTGTAGCCACATATGTAGTTTACAAAATAATTGAATTTAAAACTACTAATTTTTAGAAACAAATTAGATAGATAGATAGATAGATAACACTTTATTATACACCAATACAAAAATGAACTTAAAGACTAAAATTATATCTAGTTGTGTACAAAGGGCAGTCTTATCGCTAAAAAGCGATCTCTTCCAGTCAACCCCAAATTAATATACAATTTATGATAAGAAGGATTAATAATAATTAGGATTCTTCATGTCACAAAATCAGACTCCTGTATCAGAAAGATACTCATGTATTGTGTAATATGCTTTATTTATTAATAATTGTCGTAATTTTATTTTAAAGCTTTTGAGTTCCTTAATTTTTAGTGGTAGTTTATTGTGAATTTTAGTCGCCATACAGAATAGACTGACTGACTGAGACAGACCCCTTCAGTCATGAACTTATCAGTTATCGTATAGGTATCGATTGCTTTTTACAAAACCAACGTTAACAAAAAACTTGTTTATCTAGCCCAGAAAACAAAAAATACAGTTCCTATGTTTTATGATAGTTTTTATGTTTTTTGATAAGAAATTAAAATTTGTTGAAGGAATTTCGTACAAAGCAAAATAAATACAATTTGTTGAAGAAAAGTAAAACGATTTATCAAAGCCTTACAATTTCTATTCATCAATTTCGGCCGTCAAAAACTCTTTACCTACTTGATTCAGTTAGATTAAGATTAACCCGTATTCATCCTTATAACGTTAAAAATATATTGATCTGAAAGATTAGAAACCAAATTCTTAGAAAATATTCAAAAACATTGATCGAATGATTATGTTTTAGATACAGGTTCTAGAAGATTATCGCTATCTTTAAAGGTTTGGAAATGTTCATTGTTATGAAAATTTACTCTACTAATATTCTGGATTTGTTACAGAAGGAATTGACCACTTCACTTAAAGAAAATATTTATTTAGAGATACATTACACGAAATATAATTTACAAAGGTTACTACTGCAACTTCGTTCACGTCTAACGAGGACCACACTGCAGTCGGGTTCTCACCATAAAATCTTGCATCACTACAAGAATAGCACAACGTAGACCTACCTGCCGAATAAATGATCAGCGATTCAGGAAAACAAGACTTAAAGGCCTGACAGCATGGTAGGTTCACGGCATTAGCTCAACTGATGCCCTTCGACTCTGCCTATATCATTCCAGGATAAATACAGGCCATTGGTATTACATAGGACCTCCTGATCACTTTTAACCGTTTCCAAAATTCACGGCCCAGCAGTTCTATAATGTAAATCCCGAATATAAAAAAACATAATAATTGTTTTGTCTACTACATTGCAGATGTAGCATAGTTTCATCTATCTATACATATAATAAAACTGTAGAGGTCGAATCTCTGTACAGTGAAAATAAATGCTAAAAACCGAGTTAGGGGTATGTAAGAAGTGAAATAGACCTAATTTAATTTTTTTTCAAAATTTTTGTTTCTCTGATTGTACCAGCTAATTTGCGAAACGACTGGACCGATTTAAATAAAATTTTGTACGGTGGTACCTTATATCCCTGGTCAACATATAGGATACTTTTGATCCCGAAAAATTAAAGAGTTCCCGTGGGATGGTTAAAAAAACTTTCCACGCGGTCGAAGTCGCGGGCAGAAGCTAGTAAATAATAAAATGTTTTCGATGTACAAATACAACAATTCAACAATATTTAACTTTAACAGATTTATATAATTAATTTGGGATTATCAGCACAATCACGATATATAGTAGTTGATTATGAGATACTTCATACTCTGTAAAAATATTTTTTACTAAATATCGAAATAATTTATATAAATTAATTTTTAATAAATTGATGGAATTGAATATATAACACTTTATTGCTCATCAAATGTACAACTACGAAAATGCACTACCATATTGTCATGTTAGAAACAACAGGCGACCTTATCGTTTAATGCAATCTCTTCCAGGCAACCTAACTTAAGGAATAATTTAACCTAATTGGTGATATAGGTGGTGCAGTTTATTAGGTAGAATTTAAAGAGATATACTTAAAATACATGTTTTATAAATTAAATACATACAAAGATATATATACGTCTACAGTATAAGAATTAGGCATAATTATTTAAGAAAAAGTAGTGTTTTCTGAGTGCGTTCCTAAATGTTGGCCATGTTTTCGCCTCTCTGACTGTAAGAGGCAGCGCATTCCCAAGTTTGACAGCCTGCACTGTAAAAGAGTTATCATATAAAAGGATGAAGTGTATGCAGGTGTCGTGAGTTTACGATACATACGAGTGCGTAAATTGTGGGACGTAGAAAGGCGATGGAATTCAAAACGTTGCTTAAGGTAAAGAGTACTACTAGGAATAAATAATATGTTATAAAGCGGTGTGAGAATGTGAGTATTCCGGCGAAAGCGAATGGGGAGCCACTTTATTGATTTTTTAACGTTTAGCTTCACTTTCTTCGCTAGGACGTAATTTTAAAGTCTCTTTATGCTTTACGATCCACTAAAAACTAACAACATACCAAATGCTCGCTCTTAAAATCCACCCCTGGTCTAGACTATGCTGCTATAACTACAATGAGTTGTTTTCCGGCATTAGTGGCCTGGTTTCAGTCGCCATTTAGAGAGCGAGAGAGTGTAAAAAATGTCCATAGGCGATGGTAACCGCTTTCTATCAGGTGGGTCATCTGCCTGTTTGCTGAACTCATGCAATAAAAAATACAGAATTCGTAGAGTTGCGTATTTCCGTCCATCAATGTAGCAGATTCATTTTGAGTGCGCTGTTTTTATCCCTTCTTCATTCATTTTCGTTCACTTGTATCTATGCTATACGTTACACATTACGCAAATAAATCTGGGACTCAATAGCAAGTTCCCAGTCCAATTCATTTCAACTGAAGGGGTGTTACTTGTCGCCTCTATTGACAGGGCATGTAGACATCTTTACAAATGTTGTGCCGTATCACCAGGGGCAGAATGGCCCGCGTACAACCCAACACGATCTACGTCCGAAATGACTACTGCTTTAATATATAAATCTAGGTGAGGATTGCACGAAAGACGAAAGACCCCCCAACCCCCCTCCGCCCCTATCACACAATGAATATAGAATAGAACATAATGCTTTACTGTAAAGGTTGTTTTGTGGCCTCTTACGACAGGCCGCCCGGCCGCAGGAAATTATATTCTTTCTCCGTTCCTGCACGGATAATATGACGGCCTCTGTGGTTGAGAGGGCTAAGTTTTTGCTAGCTTACCTCACTGCAACCCAGAGGCTCTGGGTTCGATTCCTGGTATAGTAAATTTCGGAAACATATTGTTACGTGCGAGCGGGGGTACGCACTTAGGATTGGAAGAAAACACCAGTTTTTAACTAGCGCTTTTATTGACTTACACAGCTGTGCGTGATTCCACTCTGCAGGGTTGCCCCTACACACACAACGAAAGACGCACTGTACCGACGATAAGATGTCTCACTCACAATACCGTCGCCGATATTGCGTAGACACACCTTCTGCTGCTGCAGTATTCACCGCAGAATTTACCGCGCGTAGCTCGCCTCTGGATCTCCTTTTAAACTACGCGAAACTCCTCCTTCACTTAACTGTCCTCTACACTTGTCACTAAATTCACCACGAAACTCGTCACTGTCTTCTATTAATCTCTTCTTCCAACTCTTTCGTATCGCACTTGTCGCTTCATTGTCTTGAACTGAACTCAACTCTAAAATTGCCCGGTAGGCGCGCCTTACGCTCCTTATATACCCGGAATAATTTTCTGGAACCCATAATTTCGTTATTCTTTTATTTACTATCTGTCCCTTTCTAAGCATCTATTTATGTCTGTTTTGCCTTTCCAAACCTTTTATTCGAGAACTTCCGTTTATACATCTATCCCTTTCTAACATCTATCTATCTCTGGCTTTTCCTTCCCGAACTTTCTATTCTAGAACTTTCGTTCATCGTCTATCCGTTTCTAAAATATATCCGTCCTTGTCTTTTCCTTCCAGAATTTTCTAGCCTTTTCTAAAAGTTCTTAAACTATCTAGATTGTTCCACCATCATTCGCCACAATATTTTCTCCGTTATTTACTATGGTCTGGGTGTCTGGGATCGGCCCCAGAATGGTCCATTGTATATTACCCATAACACAAGCGTAACTGCTTAATTTGGGGATGTACAGTGTGTGTGTTTGTCTGCCGATTTATTTATTAAATATAAATAATCAATAATATATTCAAGTGCAAGTGGCAGTTTTAAAGAGAGTTCGTAAATCAGCGTAGTGTAATAACCGCTTTAAAACTGAGTGTGGCTAGAAGATAAGATATTACTAAATTTATATGCCCGCGACTTCGTCCACGCTTGACTTGAAATTCCCGTGAGATTCCCGGGACATAAAGTACTGCAGTATTTAAAAAAAGAATGTAAGCTATGCTATAACGTTTTAGTGAAAACTGTGTCAGAATAAGGAAATTTTTATGCACTTGAACAATTAAAAAATCACTCCCGGGAAAATTTCCTCAAGATTCCCGGTATAAAAAATATCACACATTTTATTACATAAAATTTGCTATCGATCAGTGAAAAATTCACATTGGACTTTAAAAAAATTTAAATCTGGCCTTTTTATATTATTAATTCTCAGTAAAATTCCCGCGGGATTCCCGAGATAAAAGTAGCGCAGGTTTTAAGCTTCAGAACTTGCTGTCGATCAGCGAAAATCGCATCGAAATCGCACCAGTAGTTTTTTTACCTGAGTCCCGAACAAACAGACAAACCGACACACAGACAAGAAATCTAAAATAAATTGCATCGTGTTCTTCATCGTTTATATACTCTGTTCCAGTTGTTTTTTAAATAGCTTTAATATACAGACACGCATTTTTATAATTTTATAATATTATAGATAGATTAAGCCATAAGACATAATATTATAACTGTCATTTTGTCTAAAGCCTCCAAGTGCAGAAAAAACTATCGTTTCGAGACTTGTATGTATTATATTTGTCTTCCATAAAGTAGTCCAAAGTAACCGGTTTAATGTTGAAAAATAAATCAGAAGAAAATAGTATATTTGCCTATATAAGAGATCTAAATAAAACGAAACCTAATATTTTTTCACGGAAACTTCTCTCGGGCTTCACACGCGTTTATATTAGAACGCATTCTGTACTAAAATCTTTATGCAAGTTTAAATCTATCAGATCTTGATTCCATGTTATTTGAAATATACGTAGCCATAATATCCAATATTCACATAAGATATTTTGAACCTTCATTCGATAAAATAAAATGTACTATATCGCCAATGGCGAAAAGTAATACTAAATATTGAATAGTATTCTATGTAAGTTAGAAAACAAGAATTCCATGAACTTTTTGGCTTCCAAAGAATTAGTTTATATTTCTAAAAGTAAATATCTATTTTTCTAAATGGACCTTTCGTTCATTGTCGTATAGATAATTTAAATTAAATGTAATTTTTTGTTCTCAGTGAATTAAAACGTCGTACAAGAAACTATGGCGTACTTCAGTTACCCCATAAAAATATATATATTCGTCGTAAAGGGCAGCAAATTCATTTCTTGACGTTGATATATTTGCGGTCCTGGCACGCTTACACGTCCTGGTCCATATGATATCCTGAATGGATTATATTGTTGAAAATATAAAGGGTACAGATTTTTACAAAGTGACACGTTTCACTGAGCCTCCTGCTATCGTACGAAGTATACAACAGGATTTTTTCTCTTAAAAGAAGGATTTGATCAGTAAACCATGCCACCCTTTAATTATGACATAATATACTAATTTCATGCTAGTTACTTCTTAATGATATTCTTTTGGGTTCTGATACTTGGCACACCACGCAATGTAGTGTCTCCATTCTCCACATTAAGAATATAGAACAGTTATATAAAGGAACAGGTTATTGTGACTGAGTAACGTTCTAGCTTTTTAATATTGTCGTTACGTCGTACTTGTTGAAACCCCAACAGCGCGACCAGCCACGTAGAAGTTAGCTAACAGCACAGTCTTTGAGAGAATCCAATTACAGCAATCAACATGAAGTTAAGATTGTCGACTGAACTTTAACTAATATAAATCGTGGCGTCTCTTTGGAGGAAAATTTGCTCTATGTGATTTACGTTTCCTTTGAATGATTTGCCAAGTTCCCTCATCACACTTCGAAACTACACACAAGTGAACAAAATTCATGTAGGTACTCAACAAATTAACAATGTGACAACTAGGTTCCAAATTAGTTTAGTTAAATAAAGTATCCAATAATAACAATATTTTGTGATTACGTTGATGAATGTATGCAATACATACACAATTTTGAAAGTATTTCAAGAGAGAGATGCAAAGATTCATGAAAGTACCTAGTTGAAGCGAATGTGCCTAAATTGTAACATGTGGAGACCCCTTGTTTCTGTCTACTCCAACGGAAAACTGGCGTAGTAATAATATAATATGTATTATAGTTTACACCGCGGCTGCGCCGCGTGTCTATCTCTAAGTCGTACTTCTTGTTTAAAGAGCAGGCGTTAGTTAATACAGGTTACACTGTATTATTTTTTTATGTATTTACCTTCGGAAGATTCACTTCATTTTATATCGCAAACTATCTTATCACTCGTCTATCTATAAACTACATAAATGTCAAAACTTGACAAAAAAGACAAATTGGACAAAGTGGACGAAATGAAAGAAATGGACGAAATGGACGAAATGGAGGAAATGAACAAAATAGTCAAAAATTACAAAATCACAAAACCTATTCTACTTTTCGGGATAACCTTTACATAAATCTATCCCTTCTGGGATGAAAATTATCCTATATCCATCCTAGATATTGAACTTACATATATAGCGAATATCAACCAAATCGGTCCAATAGTTTTTCTGTGAAAGCATAACAGCCAACCAGAGAAATATATTTTTATCCCGGAAAGTATCCCATTTTTCGGGATAAAAAGTATCATATGTTCATGCTCGGCATCGAAAATATATATACACTGAGTTTCAGCCAAATCGGTCCTGTAGTTTTTCCATGAAAACGGAACAGACAGACAGAGTTACTTTCGCATTTATAATATTGTTACGAGCGCGAGAATCGAGTTAAAATGCCTTTTGGAATTACTATAGGATTTATTAGAACTATACAAACACGTATAACATAGGTACAAATATAACTGGACACAACCAGTACAAACTGCACGATTTAATAACGCGCGCAAATTCCGTCACTATATCGCTCATCGAATGTACACACGTCTTGCTCGTATCGTAATCGTCGCTTGACTGCCCCACCCCTCCGTTCGGGCATTGTTTTATACTGCACGGTGCTATATCTACCTCATCGCGTGCACCTGATTTCCCGGAATCACACCTGGGCACTGCCTACCGGAACAGATTACAATACACAATAGGCGGCTTTTCTAATTACAAATATTAAATACAAAGAAAACAAAAGAAGTGCAAATGTGGGTGGTAATAAAGCTTCGGGTTTATGGCCGCAGGTGTTCATTCGCATTTGTTGTTGTGCTTCGTGGAATTTTGGCTAAGTCGTAACAATATTAATAAAGATAGGGATGTAACTGTAAAAGAGTTAAAAGCTAGTAAATATATGATCGAAATCGAAAGAAATATATGTCCTTGCATGTAACAGTTTTTTTTTCAAACCTTAATATTTACAGTTGACTCCAATGACATTAACAGCTTGAAAGCTGCCACTGAAGTTATTAATTATATTTAATTATGGTTATGGAAAATAATGTATTCATTTTTAAATATAGATTTAGTAACGTAATATATCGAATGTCGGTAAAAGACTATACTCCTAAACTTTTTATGCCTCGGGCAGCACGAAGATTCAACCAAACTCATGCGACGAATAACTTTTCACTGCAGCGAAACGATACCGCTGAGCTTGATTTAGTTCTATTTTATAAATATTTTATAGGATATAGGTACAAAAGTTTTAGCTATAATAATTCCGATATCATAAAGCATTTGTAAATCAATAAAACGTGTATTTATTATAGACGCAATAAAATTGAAGTACATGATATATTTTTTCCAATCTGTGCTTAATATCAATCCACCCATTTGCACAGCACTTAGCATTCAACCGGGCCGACCGGTTACTTTATAGACAAATATTTCATTGTAACATACGAGCAGGGCAAATAAAGTGGGGCATTTTTCTTCACATTTATATTTTTCTGCGTCCTTTGAAGTTGGCACTTAATTTAATGCCTACTGTTTTTATATCGCATGAATGAAATTTTTTATGCCACTTTCTTTGTTTCTTATTCGTTATCACTTAATCCCTAGTTTACTAAAAATCTGTGTTACTGCTAAATCTACTTCTGTTAGTACAATCTTCAATATAATACCTAATCTGGGCAAGAGGTTTTAAAATTTTATTGAAAATGTCTAAATATCTTTTTATTGGCACCGAAGGTATTTTGTCTCTAAAAGCAATTATAACTTCGAGACTTCTGTTAGTAACATGAATGATACAAAATATGTAATGAACCATGGAAACAACTAATTTGAAGTTCTTGACATTTTTCACAAAATAAAAGACAACATTACATATTCAACAATACTATTGGCAGTTGGTACATACTTTGAGCACTAAGAATTTTCAAGTACGCTTGTCTTTGTCTCGATATTGGATGTCTATATAGTGTAACGTTCAATAAAGAGGGTCACCGAGTGAATCCGAAGTGATTACATTGGCAAAATCTAAATCCTTTAAAATATGTAACATAGTGGCAATCAACAAACAACAACATTAATGAGCATCTGTTAGTGTGGCTAGTGTTTTGTACTGTCGAGTGGATGCTCAGATGCCAAGTAGCGAAGAGCCCTCCGCCCACAATTTACACGGAGTATTATTCAGCAATGTTCAGAGCACTTGTCTCTAACCACTTAATGCTATCTAAAATTACTTTAATGTTGTTCAGCACCGGCCTCGAGCGAGTGAGAGGGAATTCAAATATATTTAATGACTGACGCAACCGCCTTTCAAGAAACAGTTTACGGAAAAAACGGGTCAAAGTTAAATTACGGCTGTTGGTATCCTATATTGTGTAAGGTAGAGAGGATAAAATGTATTAGATAAAGACTTACCGTCTTAGAGTAAGGACACATTGATACTAAAACGTAAATGTGGTGATTTTATGTCCTTGTTCGCGTATGTAACAATATGCTTTTAAGGTTTCCGAACGATTAATTCGAGATGTGATTCGTTCCCTTGACAGGACTTATATGTAGCCATAACAATCTCTAGTTCGATTTTTTTTGTAAAAACTTATGGTAATGACCTCAATTAGTAAATAGTGTCCTTCCTAGCCTTCTTGAACCGCTTTGTAGCATATCATTAGGTATCTTGGGCTTGGACTTTAAATTTACACTCTCATTTCCTATTCCGACACGATCGCATCATGATTACAAATCTAATGGATGAATCAAGTCATATTTTTCTGTTGTTGCAAACAATCATGTTACTTTAGTATCCAAGCTAGTACGACAATACAACGAAACTAATAATACTATCTAAACCGATTTTGGTTCCTGCAACCGGTATAGATTGTGAGCATTTAAAGCTCTTATTTTTGAACCGGTCGTGACCTACGTAGCCTTGCAGGAATGTGCGATCGTACTTCGAAAATGTCTAAACGCCACCGTACTAGTTGTAGGTATAGTAGGAAGGCGAACGTTTTTTCATCGAGCCATCAAGCTACTTTATTTGTTTAAGTTCAAAGCTCTGGATATTTTGTTTTATAAGATACCTCTACTTTAACTTATTAGTCCCATTTCTGTGGGTCAAGATCATAATTTTTCATATATATTTTGAGTACTTCTTTGAATCGTGGACGCTACGATTATCGGATCAACCAAAATGATACAGACGTGAACGGTACATCAAATAAACATTATCGCATCGCATAAACTAAAACAATGGCAAATAGAAATTGTCTTTACTTATACGTGGATACTATTTCCTTCTTCGTTTCAGTGTCCTCTAAGCATACTCGCGATAGTATATTTTTATATTCCACTCGATTTCGCTGAGGAAACGTATTCATTCTTCGTAAAGTATACGTTTTCATAGGATATGTTTGTAAGTATAATTTATTTTTATGCCAAGACTGTGTAATGGCCGCATAAATTATGGTAATAAGTACATTTCATTGTAAAACAAAGGATGTTTATGGAAGTGATGCTGCAAATGTCTTTCCGCTTTTATTAGTCTGTCTGTTCTAAATAAGACGCATCGTAAGAGATGAAAAGTTCAAAGTACTTATGCTATTTTCATCTCCTACGTTTAATTACCCCAGTTTTACCTTACCATTGCCTTAATATACATATCATACAAATATTATATATAGATATCCATTTGTATGGTATGTAGGTATATTAAGTATATATTTATTTAATGTCTGTGTATATAACACATACACATATATAAAATTTGTGTATTTATTACTAAAATGTAAGTAGTCGTTTGCGTATACCACCATCACTATCATAATCTAATTCATTTCTAGGGTTGTCTGGAAGAGATCGCTTTTTAGCGATAAGACCACCTTTTGTGCATAATTAGGTATTGTTTTAGTCTGTAAGTTCATTTTGTACAGTAAAATACAGTGTCATCTATCTATCTGTCTGTCTGTCTGTTTGTCTATTTATCTGTCTATGTTAAATGACAGAACACAACTAATACTACGTTGTAACAGTTTTAAGAATGATGTTTTACTCGTATTTGATGTTTATGTCGACGTTTCGTCCACTTTTCAGTAGCCACACAGAAAAAGTTCTTCATCAGTGGTAGCCGTGATCACGAAAGACAAATATGTCAAGTTTCAATGAGTACCTAATGTTAAAGTTATTATTTAACATAATATTAATATATCGTCGGCGTCAGTGCAGATCTTATAACTTCATTTTATGGTGAAATATTTTTTTCGTCAAAATTGTTACATACATATTACTTATACATTTATATAACAATCGTGACGAAAAAAATAATTTCACCAAAAAAATGTAGTTACAGGATCCTGCACTTACGCAGACGATATAGTAAAGTTATTATAATGCAACTCAGCCCCGACAAAAATAAAATCCACCTGCATATCTATAAAAACATATTTTATTACCTGTCGGCGTTTGAACTAATTGTAATTCTTTTGTGATTGTCTTCTTTTGTTTACTTATTTATTGGTTATTGTGGAGAACAGCCTATTGTACTCGTTTATGGCCATTTGCAGGCATAATTAGCCAGGTGTGCGGATTAAGATTCTAGGCAATTCAGTCCACGCTGCCGGGTGGACATATTGCATTTGTGCAATATAAAGCAATGGCCCGATTGAAGAAGGGTTAGTCAAGCGATAACCACGAGCGAAGCAAGACTTGTGTACATGCGGTAATCTATTTAGTGACGGACTTTACGCGTGTTATTGAATTACGAGCTTCTGCATTACACTTAAGCCTAAAATAAATAAAGTTTAAATATATGTATTATTATTCATATCTTTTACTTATTTACATCTTATTTACTCGGTCTCAAACTAATCACGAGAAACGTTCAGAACAACCGTGAAATGAACAACTCACCGATGAAAGCTGATTTAATTAGTGGTGTTAGTACAGCGCCGAGGTGCTTGCAAATAAATCTGAGTTTAGCTTAGATCTTTAAACTAGATTTCGCAAATCGCCCTTTTGGTATTTATGGCAGTATTGTTGTATTTTATTTTTGCTCTTTTAAATTAACAGGCGTTCTAATTTATCAAATATACAAAAATTTTAGTATTTTATAAAATTAACCTATGTATTGTTACGAGTCGCGAGACTCGAATTAAAATGCCGTTAGAAATACTATAGACTTTATTAGAACTATATAAATACGTATAACACAGATACAAATATAACCGAACACAACAAGTGCAAACGTAATGCAGAAGGTCGTAACTCAATAAAACGCGCCAAGTCCGTCACTTATTAGATTCCCGATTGTAGTACACACGTCTCGCTTCACTCGTGGTTCTCGCTGGACTGACTTCCTCCTTCCCTCAGGCCATCGTTTTATCCTGCACAAGTGCAATGTGCCCGCCCGCCCGTCCACGTGGACCGAATTTCATAGAATCAGCTTGTACTTTTAAAATCCGTAACACCTGGCTAATGATTACAATACAACAATAGGCTCTAGAAACGAATTCCAATAAATAAGTAAACAAAAGAAGACGATTACAATAGTTTCAATGTTATTAGTTCAAATGCCGGCAGGTAATAAAACGTGTTTTCTTTCAGATATGCAGGTGGGTTTTGTTTTTGTCGGGACCTGAGTTGTAACAGTATTATAAATTTTAGCTTGTATGTTACTTTCATGAAATTATATTTGACCAGTTTTTATAGTTAATTATTTTTAGCAGCATTCGAAGAATGTCCTCTGCTGGAAAATGTTAGTGTTCAAATTATTACAAGGGATTTTATCATACAATGTACAGTGTAAAACAATGGACGGTAAAACCCATACAAATAATCAGTCTGTTTATTAATAACATCAAAATCTCTTTCCTATAGAGCCCTTACACCTGAAGACGTATATAATAACAGCCCATAAATGTCCCACTGCTGGGCTCGGGCCTCCAATGATAGGGAAACGGACATTATACCCGCCACGCTTGTCCAAGGTGGTTTGGTAGCTTTAACACATCGGTTATCTCGATGTGCAGGTTGCATCACGATGTTTTCCTTCACCGTTGTTAGCACGTTGGAAATAGTAACAATATGCACATTAGGTCAGAAAACTTCCTAATCCATGCATGCTTTCCGGCCAGGATCGAATCCGGGCCCTTTGAGTTTGGGACGAGTGCGCTAGCCATTACGCTACCAAGACTTTTACGATTGATGACTTAATTGATTGAAGACGACCTGAAGACGTGATTGAATTCTTTATATTTCGGGCAGTACTTGCAACATATACTGCCTGAAATATTTTATACTAGTGAAAAACCCTACCCTGAGATCTTAGTTTGGTTTTTTACATAATATATAATAATAACAAAAAAACTATGTCCATACAGATGAGCAGTTGTGTCTACACAACTGCTCATCTGTATGGACATCAAAACATAAAGGCGAGTCGAAGCCAACCTGATTTGAAGTAATGCAATGAATGACATGTTGTTTATGACAACGTGGGTATTTGATGATTTGATTTTGATGCAATCGCAATGCCACCTTTTTCGCCTATCTCTCGGAACCGATGCCATTTATCAAGAACAGGATAAACAGACAGACAGACAAAACTTTTAAAAATTGTATTTTCGGAATGTGCTGCTTCGAATTTGTCTCCCTCATTTTGTACAAACTCGAACTATTTACTGATTTATTATTTAGTATAGATATAGATTAGAATATTTAGGGCATCCAAACAAGTTAAGGGACTGAATAATTACTATTATTATCTCTTGGTTCATAAATTAGTAGGATCCTTTTAACACATTAATAAAATAAATATTTTCGTGCCTTTACTTAAACGACGTCATTAAACTTTTTATAGAAAATTTTGTGTTTATCTGAGGGTGTTATCTTTGGCATTTCTTCAACGACTGAGTGAGCGGCTCAATAACCATCCAATTTGCATAACCTAATTTTCGTGGCTGCGTCAAATTGCTGACAGATCTTGCGGGCCACACTTCACTCATAATGGATGGGACGTCAATTCGGATAACACCGTAAACTGACAAGAATATATTTGATCATTAACGTACAAAGACATTTACTGGCGATCCTATATTATTTGTTCTGAATATATTTGCTCTTTGACATTTTTTTTGTTTCCTTGGATTGTTTGTGTATTTTCTGATATTTGATTATTATTTTTATTCTCCATTTTGCTATCAGGAGGGTGGTATATGGAGTCTATTATCTAATCTTATAATACATCTTATTATAACGTAACTTCAACCATTCAGCCATAGCTTTGTATAGGAACTGATTTTAAAATTCATTTTGCGGTGGACGGACCTAAGTTTTATTGATTCTTGAATTCCGAAGATGTAACAGGGGGAACTCCTCAAAGTCAAATAGGAAAGTAGTGATTGAAGTATTGTTAACAATAAACCTAAGTTTGTAACAATCTCTAAACAAGTATTAGTTATTAAGATTAATAAAATGTTACTTTTTTAAGTAAGTAATTTTAATTCATGATGGTTCAGTGGCAAAGACACTTGCGTCTCATTTAAACAACGTAGGTTGATTTTTTTTTTAGAAAATGTCACCTTTAGGTAGTTTTTCTGGTTTAAAGTGCATATTGTTATAATTGTCATATACTGATGACGAAGGAAAACATCTTGCGGAAACCTCCACATTGAGATTACCGATGTGTGTCAGCCTATCCGTCTGGGTCAAACACGACGAGTCTCTTTACCATAAATTGAAGAGACGCTTTCCCGACAGTAGGACATTTTTGTGTAATTAACAAATCTTGAGGTTACACTGGGCTCGAAATCAAACTGTACCCTTCATCTACTACAATCTTAAATTGTTATATATTTAAAGTACGTATAAAGTTTAATCAAAGTTCACTAAGTCTCAGAACAGATTTTCTTAAACTGAAATTTCCTGGAGCTATTTGTGTCAAGGTGTTGTTTATGAGAGTCCACTTAGTTAAGTTGTTTTCGTTCCACGCTTGCATTTCATTACTATCTGAAGTAAACGAAAAAGTACTACTTTCGAGAACCTACATAGATATAGGAAAAACTTAAATCAAAGATATAAAATGTTAATTTTTACGGCCTTTCTTACGGCGTCCTGTTTTTCTCATGCATGCACGTTGGTGACATCTGTGGTGTTGCAAACATCTATAGACGACAGTAACTGCTTTCCATCAGGTAGACTATCTACCTGTCTGCTGTACTCCAGCTATAATAAAACCCTTCAAATACATTTATTAAAAATATTCCATGTCTCAAAAACGAAATATTTTAAATCTCTGAAATGCTTAATAACCTTGATTTTTTCATAATTTTCTGCTACAAAGTTCAAAAGTTAGAGGGAGACGGTCGGATGGACAGAGATGACAATTATGTAAGAATCCCATTTTTGCCAAATGGTAACGGAAAACAAAAAATATTTACAGTAAATAATTAAACAAAATGCCGAGATAAGAAAAGCGTTCTCACCATCACATTAAATTGAGCTAATTACAACGAGAATAAATATTACATTTAGCCATTCTCGTTTGCACCCATTAGTACCAATGTATTTCCTGCCACAACGCTGCAGCATTGAACACTACTGCAGCCGTGTTGGTTTCAATTATCATAATTTAGAACAGTGCGGTCAAATACCACACATTTTAAACTTAATTTGTCCACGCAATAATGAAGCCGTTTATCGTTTCATGAAGTTCAATGTGCGATTTGTAAAATTACATTTTGCGCAAATGCTTTGAGAAAGCTTTATACTAGTAGTAAGTATATGTATAAGACACCTTTTTGCGTTAAATTATTTATTTGTTTAATGTTATTATGTATGCTACCTTCATTCACAGGCCATACAAATAATCTGGACTTTTGGAAAGCTTCCGTGGAGTCATAAAGAAAATGTTTATTATTTACTATTTCTATAGTATCTCTAAGACCACGGACCATAAAATTGGCCCGGACTTTTAGAGGGCTTGCGTGGAGCCATAGGAAGGCCAACACGTAGACGCCCTTTGACATTTTTAATCTAAATGTGGCGTGACACTGACCGGCGAATTTCCCTATCTACACAATATAAAAATGCACCCAAGGACAAGCCCCGGTCAGAGTAGGACTATATAGGACTATAATAGGACTATTGTAGGAAATGAGAATAAAAGGTACCGGGCTCTTGGGATGAACTGGTGGTGGACCTAGGGATCTGGGCTATGGGGACTATGTCTGCCCGTCGCAATATTCGGAGAACATGGATGAAATGGGCAGACGGTGACACGCCACTACCCGGAATGGGCCTCAAAAATTGGCGAGGGACAACATCGGTATTAGTGTCTCAGGCTGGCTAAGGCAAGCACGGAAGCGGGGGCCTTGCCTTAGCCCCCCGGAGTCGGTTGCGAGGTGTCCCTACTCACCTAAGGCTTCGCCACAAAGCCTGCGGGTCAATAGCATGTTATTATTATTATTCAATTGTATTGTATTGTAAGTCCTGACATCGTTCTAGGTTTTAACAGAACAACAGTGTTGGTCTTATAGGCCAACAATTACGCTAAACTTGAAGTAATATATTAACATTTAGGGCAAGTTATTTTAAATTGTATTTGTGTTTGTAATATAATTAAAAGAATCCTATAAGTCCTGTAAATAATTATTTTTATTCTTCTACTAAGTAATAAATAAGATGTACACACAGCATTTTATTGAAATTAGTATTCAGCGGTCAACTAGAACTATATTGAATACGTCAAAGCTGCGTGACTGAAGTTTATCAGGCATTGCGAGAGAAAAATTAAATTCCAAGAAAACAAGACGGCCCGTCTTAGTCCAATCACGTCGTCGTTTAACATGGCCTTAGTTATTACTAAAGAAGGATGAGGTAATAAAACTAGATCGCGATACTATATTGCGTAGGTAAATCTTTAGAAGTGAAAGAACCAAGCTAAATATCTCAAGGGAGCGATTGGAACTTCCTTCCATACAAATAGACAACTATCTTGCTAGATATAACATACTTATTTATCTATTCGTTGCTGAACAAAGGACAAAAGAGTTTTAAAATGTATTTAAAGAAGTCTCCAATGTTACGATGTATGTAGGGTTAATTTACTACAAAAATAAACTTCTAAACCAATAAATACTAAATAAGAGTGTGTTTGTATGAGTGTTAGTTCCTGTAAGTGATTATCGTGAAATGATGTTATGAATTCTATTATTCTATTTTTTTTAATCTTCCCAAAGGCTTAGCCACGACTTGGCTATGTCGCCTTAATAATTAACAATCAATATACATGTTATGTGACAACAATCAACATGTTATGAATTATGGAGCTACGTTTGATAAAGAGGATAGAAAAAGATTAATTTTATCCTGATAAATCGGTTAATTTCTTAGCAATACGGATTGGAAGTTTACGCAAGATTTCAAAAACTGCGGGTAAAAGTTGAAGGCACTGGTATTTAGTAATAAAATAATTATGAATCGATTAAATTTATGAATTCAGTTTTGATTAATTTTTATATAACACTGCACCTATCCAGTTTTTATGACGAAACTGAAAAATAAAACTTCAATATATTTTCTTAGATGATTGAACAAAATAATTTAATTTTATACGTCGATAGTCAGAATGTGAATAATAATATATTCTTTCTATTTCTAATACAGCCAAAGTAAAGCGGCAGCTTAGCGTCTGTTGGAAGTTGTAAGGAGTTAAATAAAATTAATGGTCTTGCTAGTGAAGTCTTCGGATAGAGCCCGCCTGCAGACTTAATCCTGCCAACACGTGACGCCAACACCGCCTCTAACTTCTGCTTTTAAAAACTTACACTGATTTTATAGGTACATTTTTTCACCTGCCTTTTCTCCACAGTTTAAATTCTATTACATTGAAACATTTTTTGAAACAGAAAACTGTAAAAGCGATGCTAGTTTCTGAAGTTAACGTGCACACACGTAACAATGCTATCTGATTACATTTTTAGCTACTTATTACATCTTGTTTATGTATGTATTATACTGATTATTATTTACACGCATTTAAAATTGTCATTAGTACTGTATCGACCAACCTTTATGGTCGTTTTTGTTGTAGAGAAAATAAAAATTTAAATATTGAGAATGAAAGACATCTGTCAGCGGCCTCTAGCCGCGTTGGTGGCTACCTATGTAGTGAAAAAAAAAAATTAAAATGTAATATTTTAAGAGTAAAAATTGTGTTAATTTCCCGAGCCGGTCTTTATTTGGTGGAGGTGCCTAGTAGAACACGTGAAATTATATAAAATTTTCGATTTTCACTGTTTATGTGAGGATCGGTTTGAGGCGTTACAGCTACCATCAGCATCGTCCTGCCGTTCTAAAAAATAGGAGGACAATAATCACTGAGCAGTGCTATGCAGGATTGACGTTCGGCGAGGGAGTTGAAGTTTATGTGATAACGTTCTTCTACGAGGAAGAGGAAACGTATTAGCGATATAAAATTCGTTATTATTATTAGATACGAGACTGTATTGCGTTGAATGTTGTCGGAGGTAGCGATATGAAGTAGGAACAAGCGTGACCTACGCACGCTTGTTCCTTGGTTTGCGTGGTCCTGATAAGGAAAATGCATTTCTTTTTTTAATTTTTTTATTGCAGAAATTCAGCAGACAGGCAGACGGCTCACTTGATGGAAAGTGGTTACCATCGCCTATGGACATTTGCAACACCAACGGTGCTACAAATGCGCTGCTGCTCTCTTAAGGGAGACTGGAACCTGGTCGCTAATGTCGGAACACAACTCAAGGTTGTTACGGCGACATACTTTAGACCAGGGGTGGTAGCTATCCAGTCCGGCAAATGCCCTACCACCTGCCTGTCGGTTGTTTTGTCGCCTCTTACGACAGGCCGCCCGGCCGCAGGAAATTGTATTCTTTCTCCGTTCCCGCACGGATAAATTTTATTAAAAAATTTATATGCAAAAAGGAGATTCGTTAACAACGAAGAACAGATCAAGGAGAGTCTTATAGCAATTGTTACTTGAGTATGACATGATAACAAAATGTTGTATGATACAAGTAATTGTTAAAATAATGAAATCTTTTTTTAATCATGTTGTATGTTCGGATTTACTTTTCTCTGACCCATCTAATAGATACAAATATAATTTAATTTTGTTTTTTTCTTTACGATTTTTGTCATGTGTCTTCTTAAATTAAATTAATTCTGATCTACATTTCGGGTAACGTATTACAAATGGTGAGGCAACGCGACTAGCCTTTTGGAAACGTTCCTTCCTAACAGCGGTCTGGAGCAAATTTTACTATCTTAATACTAGCTGCGCCCCACGGTCTCACCCGCGTGGTGATGGAAAATCGTTATATTTTGGATAATTCACACTATGTCTTTATAAACTATAGCCTACGTGTTGTTCTGATGTGTAAGCTATATTATTGTAAAGTTTCATCAAAATACATTAAGTAGTTTTTGCGTGAAAGAGTAACAAACATACATCCATACATCCTTACAAACTTTCGCGTTTATAATATTATTAGGATGATTTTTTAATTTTTACTTTAGTTTTAGTGATTTTCTTTTCGTTTTAATTAATCAGATTGTATATAATATTACATATGACTATTTCTTTGTTTCTCTAAGTTATATTATATATTATTATTATTATATTGATAATCTATTGTGACATATTTCTAGAATATTTTTTATATACTACATAAACCATATCTTTAGTTTTATGAAACCAGTTAATATTTTTCTCACAAAGTGGCAAACAACAAATAACAACGATAATAATGCTAACGAAAGAACTCAACACAGGGATTACTTGATTGAAAAGAAAACTACGTTAATCCTTGACTAGGCTTATAAATCACTCTTGGGATTAGCTGGAAACAACTAGCGAAAGGCCAACACAGGAAATATTTCAACCTTTGACTTCGTGCTGAGATAATCTGTTAGTCAAAATTAGACCTCAAGAATCTTACAAAACATATTTTATGAAAATTTATTTAGAAAATATATTCGTACAAAATTTGACTACAAAGCGAATTATAATAAACAACAAACTAATACGATTTTATATATCTCGTAGTGAACTTCTATTGACTTTGCGTAAATAATTAGGGTCTACCTTTATTGAATAAGGCAGTAAACCAGCGAACAGCCCATTAGTGGCTAAATAAGAACATATTGATTCAATATGTATTTATTTCGAATACGTTGCCAATTTCTAATGTAAAGGACTCTTGTTAATAAAAACCTTTTGTACCAAATTAAAAAGGATTTTACTTCGTATTAAATTAAGAACTCAGTCTCAAAACAGCTTTTAAAAAAGCTAAAAGGGGATCTTTCAACTATACTGAAACTATGATTATAATTATGTCGACTTGTATTTTTATTCCTAATTAATTACAGCCCATAAATGTCCCACTGTTGGGCTCGAGTCTCCTATTATAGGGGCAACGGACAGTATACCCACCACGCTTGTCCAAGGCGGCTTGGCGGGTTTGACACATCGGTTATCGCGATGTGCAGGTTGCATCACGATGTTTTCCTTCACCGCTTATAAAAGCACGTGGTAATTGTAACAACATGCACATTAGATCAGAAAACTGAGTAAGTGGTGCATCCGTTCTAGCCAGGATCGATCCGGCGCCCTTTGAGTTTGAGACGCGTGCGCTAGCTACCACCACTTTTACGCTTACGCTTACGCTACCACGACTGTTATGCTTACGCTTAGGCTACCACGATTTTTATTCCTAACTTGTACCAATTATATACTTACATGCGTTAAAGAGGAATTTAGAAAATGAACCGGTAATCATGAAATTATTATACTACTTTCGATATCGAAAATAAATATGGGATACGCCCATATTAGAAATTTTGTCTTAAGAAGAGCCAAGACGTCTAACTTTGTCTGTATTTAAAAAGGAATGTAGAGATAAATTGATATACCAATGGCAAGCAAGTATTCCTTGCTTGCTACTGTCCAAGATATTGTTTAAACTACGTTTTGCTATTTACTAAGTACAGTTGTTGTTGTTAACACCAACAGTGCTGTAAGTATTTTTTTACATATTTATGCTAATGATCAATCAATATTTTTATTTGCTAAAATGTAGTTTATACAGATTTTATACAATTGTTGATGATATTTGCTGATGATGATTTGATTTTCTTATGTATATTTGATATGATAAAAGGATTTTTTTAATAGAAATTTAACAACTGCGAGGCATGGCATGACTAAAGGGATGATGGAGGCTCCAGCATCCCTTTAGTCATGCCAAGTTGGGCCCAATTTTTATATCATCTCGACAATATATGAAAAATTATCGAATCTATTCATTCTCTTACTTCTGATTTTACGATATAAGCATTTATGCATATTTTTTATGACGCCTCAACGTCGCTAGCACCTATATCTAAATCTCACAATGAAAAATTAAGTAGAAATCACTTACTATGTTCATGGCTTTTACAATATGCCTAAAACTAAAACTTATAAACAGGACACTTGATTTCGTTTTATTCAATGGTAGTTTAAGGTGTAAACAAATATATGAACCACTTTCATTTCCATAATAATTATATGAATTGACGTTATATATACACAAGTTATAAGCCAGATTTTTTACTCATGAACAAAACTCACCTAATACTGTATATTACATTATAGAACTTTATACTTGTTAAATTATGTAACTAAATAAATAACTTACTCTTAAAACAGCTAAAGAAGTTTCTAAATTTCTAACTTTAAAGTAGTAAAAACTATTAGAGTATCAAATTCTCATATAATTACTACGAATGGCGAATACGACAAAAAGTGGAGGAAAAAGCAAAGTCACGTTACACTGTATAGACGTATTTCTTCTATACATTAATGGAACTGAAGGTTATTATACCTTTTCACGATTTGCATAATGCGAAATTAAATCTATTCGGTATATTGGCTACGAAGTCCAAGGGGGACGTCATTATGCCAAGAGCAGATTTGATTTATTATAACAGGGAAAAATGGCCTTCGTTTTCCCTCCAACTTATTAAAAAAGGCTTTTTCATCGCCAAGAATTGCGACACATAAATGGAGACATGACTTCAAGAATCTTTCCTCCATAATTGATTTCATCTTGACCCTTGAACGATCCTTATTTTTATCGGGTCTTCGCCGTCAGCCGCTTTGTGTTTACTTCGATTTTAAATTTTAAAAGAGTCAGTTGCTTTCTTCTATATTCAATGTTGTGTTATTATTTATTGTATAACTAGCTGACCCGGCGAACTTCGTACCGCCATATTTTCTGAAAACACTTTGTTTTATTACAAAATTAAAAAAATAAACAATAGCTCCTGTTTTCAATAGGACTATATACTGAAATAAAGTTAAAATAAAATAATACGACTGTATATAATCATCAAATCAATTTGTTTATTGACAAATATTGGAATACATTTATTTGTCAATAAATTAAATGAATTTTATGAATAATTTCGCACACTTATTTACTCAATTATTGTAAATAAATATTATTCTTATATTCTACTGTAATGCCTTGTAGCTAGCTAGCGGGCCCAGCAGACGCTGTCCTGCCTTGAAAAAATAAAAATCTAGGACCCGATTCTGGTGCCACCAATACAGGTTTCAATTGTGAATCTATACCATACGGGGACTCACTGAAACACACATAAAAAATCAACAAACTCGGTCCAGGAGATTAGGAAGATCCTAGAACCCGATCCCAGCGCCACCTACAGGTTCTAATTGTGAATCTATACTATCCGAGGACCCACTCAAACACACAAAACAAATTTCATCAAAATCGATTAAGTCGTTCTCAAGTTATGCGCTTACCAACACATTTTGCGATTCATTTTTATATTATAGATATATATGTTATAATACCAACTGCAATAATATTTCTGACATATTCTGTAATAACTATAGCCCATAAATATCCCAAAGGTGGTCTCGGATTTCCTCATTTTATAGAATAGACAGTATATTAACCTGGCTTGTCCAAGGTAGAATGGCGGGTTTAATAAACGAATTTTGATACCCGAATTTTCTTACTAAGTTTTCCTTCATCCTCATCACATCGCATTCTTTACACTGTGCATAAAGCACAGTATCTTAACTATAGCTCATACTTTTAATTCCATATTGAACCCTTTCAGGGGTAATTTTGTAAAAACTTAGGTGTTATTGCAAATTACACGGGCTTCATTAATCCCTTTTAAAATCCTTATAATATCCATACAAACTTTCATTCTCTATTCCATTCGTTCAAGATTGTTTTTGAAGTGAAACTTCTTTAGAATCATCGTAATTTGAAACTCGATGAGACGAAAAAAAGCGGCACTAATGGAGATAAACACATAAAACTCAACCTTATTTAATTTATAAAAACACATTTCTCTTTATCCGTTAATATTAATTTTCACTTTAAATAAAACTTAAAAGATTTCAAATGAATTTTAGCCTTATCTATATATTCTTAAGGCAGATATTCTTTTATACGTAGATCAAAGGAAATTATGCATAACAGTGCATTACATTTCTAACTTTATGCTAGTGATTTAAAGTGTAATTTAGATTGAATCTTAAATTAATATTATAAATGCGAACGTAACTCTGTCTGTCTGTCTGACCCGTTTTCACGGAAAAACTACGGGACCGATTTGGCTGACATTCGTTATATATGTAATTTTAATACCGAGGGTGGACAAGGGATATTTTTCATCCCGGATAGTGGGGTAGATTTATGTAAACGTTATCCCAGAAAGTGGGATAGCCTTTGGTTTTTTTTTGTGATTTGCCATTTTGGTTATTTCTGTAATTTTATCCTTTTTATACTTTTTGTCCCTTTTACTCTTTTTGTTCTTTTTGTGCTTTTTGATTTTTTTGTCCTTTTTTGTTTTTTGGTCATTTTTGTAGTTTTCATAGACAGGGGGATATATAAATAAAAATAGGACAATTTGTAATAGAGGATGAAAGTTTGGATGAGACCAATAATTTCTCAAGTTTATAGATATAACAATTCATCGTCTATAAAAGATTCGATAGTAGCTCGATGTCTTTCTGTTAAGTTTTCACGGAAAACTACTGGGAATACTGGATCGGTTTTATTGTAATTTGGTTTAAATGTCGTTTTAATGCCAAAAATGGACATATATACTCATGCCAGGAGATCGGATAGTTTGCGATATAAAATTAAATGAATTTTCCGGGTGCAAATATCACTAACATAAATTCTTTGTACAATGTAACCCGTATTCATGCCTGCTTTTTAAACAAAAAGCACGGACTAGAGGTTGACCCGCGGCTAAACTCTAGTATGTAATATATTAATATGTAGTCATTTGCATTAAAATATAAAATAAGTTTTGAGATTGTTAAAAATATTATAAAAATAATAAGTCTTATAATAATCCTAATACTCCTGATACTCTATATTTATCTCATTCTCTCGTAGGTTAATTTTCTGAAGTTTCACTTCTACTGCGTGTGAACTGTACACACGCACACACATTTTTTTGAGATATAAAGTAGCCTATGTCCTTCCGCAGAATACAAACCATCTCCGGCAACTGCCTTCTCCCCTGGTTGTCGGTTGTTTTGTGGCCTCCCGGTCAGGTCTCCCGGCTGCAGGAGTTTGTATTCTTTATTTGGTTTTGCACTGAGCACGGAATTTACAAAAAATTGACTGTGACCAGGCCAAACGGATATGACAAAACTACAAGGATTGCTTTATTATTGGCTACAGAACCCTAAAAGTCCAAAACAAATATTTATTAAGTGGTTTTTTTCATAATAATTATTTCAGCGTAGAACAAAATTTTGTAAGCTCTACATCAGGGATTCCCAAAGTAGTTTGCGCAAGAGACCCCTTTTCCAAAATTAACTAATACCTCAGACCCCCATAGCCAAATTACTTTAAAAATCCTATCTCTAGTTTTTTTATATTGATACAAAATACTTACCAATTTAAAAACTGCAGTTGGTTATATGAGTAAACTTGACATCATTTTCTCATCAAAATTTAATAAAATAAATAGACATAAAATTCAGTAAATATCAAGTGTAATTAATAATTATTAATACAAATGACGTAAAAATACTTAAGTAGGTAAGTAGTTAAAAAATCACACATTTGTACACATAAAAAGTTCCAAACAAGAACTTGTGTTAATTAATACGGGTCGATTATTAGACCTCGTCGACTCCCAAAATTAGTTTTCGTTTATGTCGACCACTGGGAAACCGATTTAGACTCCAAGGGGTCGATATCGACCACTTTGGGAATCCCTGCTCTACATAGTCCGTTGTAGTTATGCTCGAGTGGTACACATAGCCAAACAATTTCTTCGTTAACAAAACATCATGAATTAAAGTACCTTGGCTGTTCCTCTGTATAAAGTTTACGAGGAGACCGCCTGACAGATCGGCCCGACCGTAAATCTCACTAAACAAGGAACGTGAAACGTGTTTAGTATAGATTTCTGTATTCTCTACCGCATGTACCGGATTATTCCAGCAACGTTAGTACAATAGTACTCAATTATTAAAATCTTAACGTTAAGAATATCCTTTACATTATTCATAATAATGAATAATGTAAAGGATATTCTAGTTGTATTGCGTTATAAGATTTCGGTAGAATACGACTGAAACAAACATTTTATTCAGAAGTTATTGGTACCATATTGAGGGATGAAATGCTATGTGTTTTAATTTTAAACGACATTTTGACACAGTCTGGACATGTTCAGCTTTTTTCGTGTTAATGTCTTAAATTGAAGGAAATATTGACTTGATTTGCAAATAAAATATATGTGCTGCTTTTTCAAATATAGTACAAAGTTGATTATGCATTTTTGGTGGAAATTTGGAAGTTTAATGTATTGTATCGACACATTTTCCAAATGTCGCTTAAAACAAATATTCTTTCACTGCTCGATTATAGATAGTATTTAAAAGGAATAATTATGTATTCTATGTTTTAGTGTATGAAAATTGCGAGCGAATTGTATGTCATACATGCAGCTAAGGGATGAATATAAATGTTCCGAGCAGATAAGTATCGTCCTCAAATTCCATAATCACATTTCAAAGTATGTACATTTTTATATTACCGTGGCTATATGGCAAAACCAGAACCCTCATAACTGCGTCATGGTTGTCCGTCCGTCTGTCGATATAATATAGAAGGAATAGTAGATTTTTACACAAGAGGTTGTTACCAGCTATTCCGAGGTGGAAATAAATAAATAAACTCCGGGTATTAGGTTGACAAATCATTTATTGAATGTATTGAAATTGAGGTAAAGAAAGTGTTAGTCACGGTTCCAAGTTTAATGGGTTCGCAATAGAAAAACAACTAGATAATATTTACGAACATAATTATCTATTTCCATTACCATAATACATCACAAAACATTTAGTTAGCATGGATTTTACTTACATTTTAATAAGCGGTTCACAATTTAATTCCTACAACTTCGTCATGGACTCTTTAACTATTCTCCATTATAATTCCTCCTTATCCAATTTGTCTGATTCGTAATTATCAGGACACTTATGTCTGTCTACTTCGGCGTTCCGAACAGGACGATAGCTTTTTTAGCTTTTCATGTCGAAGCACTAATGACAAAATGTAACTGACGGTATCAATTGAATTATATTTTTTTGCTACCCTCTATTAAACATAAAAACAGGGTTACCAGCCGTCAAACATAGGCTATTATATACTGATAGAAGAAAATGTAGACTGTTGTTGGATGCAAGCTAACAAAAGTTACAGATAAATATTAGTTAATTAATTTAATTAGTTAGCAACAAAGTTATAATTCACATAAAGATATACTAGTTTACAAAAATATATTCCGACGACGAATGATTTTTAAAAGCTCTTAACTATGCTCAGGGAAAGCAAGAGTAAAGACGAAGAGTTGGGAATGAAATTGTGTGATTTTCAGGCGAAAAGACTAGTTATTAGAGAATGAAAAATTAGGTACGAAAGAAAGATTCGTACGGTACTAAAAATCGGTTTAAAGTTAAGCTAATGTTCGACGATAGGTTCTTCAAGGTTGGTGCTGCGGGAGCTGCCGCCGCCGCCCGCCAGGCCCCGGGGAAGTAATTCCCCGGTACCGATGGAGGTGGTGGTAGCCCCCGTCGTAGGGGTGGCGGACTCCCCACCGCCACCCCTCCCCAAGAAGAAGGTGAAGAGGGGGAGTAAAGCAGAGGGCGAAGAAGCTGCGCCGAGCCGCAGCTCTCGCCGCCGCCTCTGCTCCGGCGCTAAGCCTGGGCCACCGGCCCCCAAGCCGGCCCCCAGACTCATGGCTAAACCCGCGGCCGCGACACCGGCCGTCGCGGCACCACGCCGTCGCGGCACGCGCCGTCGCGGCACCTGCCGTCGCGCCACCATCGGCTGCGGTGGCCCCTGCCCCCCCCCGTTCCGGAGGGGGGGCGTGGTCCACGGTCGTCCGAAGGAAGAAGGGCAGGGGGCGGGGCGGAAACGCCCGCCCCCTCCTCGGCGCAAGCACCGGCTTCGCCATCGGGGCGGAAACCGGCGCGCAAGCCACGGGCTACGAAGCCCGTGGTATTTCAGGAGCCGAGATCGGCAGCAATTATCATTAAGTTGCTGCCGGAATCGGCCAAAAACGGTATTGGCTACCGGGAGGTCTTCGCGAAGGCCGCCTCGGTGGTCAATATCACCGAGCTAGGCCTCAGAGAGGGGCTGAAAGTGACGCGGACCGCCCGGGACGCTCGACTCTGGACTTCCCCCAGGACCCGAGAGCGCGACTAGGGCGAACCGCGTCGCCGAGGCCCTTCGAGGGGCGCTCAAGGGGATGGCCGAAGTCATCCGCCCCGTAAAGCGTGGGGAGCTTTACGTCTCAGGGCTGGATGAGTCGGCCACAGTAGATGGGCTTCGCAGTGCCATCGCCAGCGTGGGCAACTGCCTGCGCGACGATGTTAAGGCGAGGCACATCGGCATAGGACCTGGGGATGGGCGCATCATACGTGATGTGCCCCGTCTCTGCAGCCAAAGCCATCGCCGAGCGGGGCCACCTTCTGGTGGGCTTCACCTCGGCGAGTTGGTTGATAAAAGATAAAACAAAAGAAATGTAAGAAGCTTAGCTGGTGATCCTAGCTGAGGTTGGCAGGATTAGCTACTGACTGGCTACGACCGGCAGTCCATCCAATCCATCTAATGATATTCTCTGGCTCATAATACGCCAACTACCTGAAACGCGTCGACGCACATGTTTGAGGCATGGGAATCACAAGTATTTATTGTCCGGCGAGGCTAAAAACGGTATTTATGTTTATTACGATATGCCTGTTGGCTTTTAATGCTGATCTCTGATAATTGAAGACATGTGGGTATGTCATGTTTTTACAACTGTTAAATTAAATAATCGAACTACGGAGAATATCAAGGGCTGGATGGCGTTTAAATAAAATTAAGGTGTATAAGGCGTGGTGGCCCATGGTCACGACGATACTTTGGAGGTTATAAAGGTGTGAATAAAAATGAAAACTAGTTACGGGGGTTTAAATAAAACAAAGATAGTCGGAGGAGACGTGATTCAAAGTTTCATCAAAACGCCCTCCGGTGGCCTGGTGGCGTGTCCGATGCAAAGGTCTGTCCCGAACATGACGTCTGAAAGGTTTAGGAATTTCAATCCTCGAGTTTTGATTAAATGCGAAAAGGGGAAAGAAGGTTTGAGGTGTACTCACGAGTATTCTGAAGGTCGGCTTAGAAGGTCTGACTGCATGAGGAGCTACGTCTCGCTTCGACGAGGATCGGCAACAAAAAGTGAGTGTAAAATGACTGCCGTGCACGTCACGGTTTTTTCCGTGTACAAGCAAAGCACCAATAAGGTGATTCCGTGTTTAATTTCTTCCAATGGCCTTTTTAATAAACCACTTTCAGATTGCAGTGCAAATAATGCACTTTCAGAATATGAGAATAGAAAAATATATAATTATATCCAAGCTGCACAACAGTGTAGTGAAATCAAAAAATAGTCACATATAATTTAATATTCCAAAGTAGTAAAAGTAAAAATTGTGTTATATTTTTACTCTAATTCAAATATATCTGACTCCGTGAGTCTAATATTCTAGTGATAATAGAGTTTTCTTTGACCTCGAATGTTTAAAACAATACTGTTAACTAATTCATTGATAGCGAAGAGCAATGACAAAGTTTTTTTAGGTCTGTTTATTTTATAGTAATGCATCATTTATGCGTAAGTAATAATATTTAAAGGAGAAAGTGTCATTGTTTGAATGTCTATATGTGTTAGTCTAAGACTTACTAATACCAAATACAAGTGGCAAACGGGATGAACAAAGAATTTCTATTAAAAAAATTAAATAGTATCAGTGGTATACTGATTCAAAACATAAACGAGCAAAGCCGAGAAAAAAATGTAATAATGATATAAATGAAAAATCACATAGATTAGACACGTTAGATAACCTGTTTTTTGTGGAGATTTATAGGATTTATAGCAGCTGGTTCCGATGCAAAAGGGAAGATTAGTAATTTGATATAACTAAGAGTAGTACGAGTGATACGACTAGTTTGGCGTCAATATCATGTTTAAACAGACAGTCAGAATTAAATAATATTATCAATAGTAGCGACATCTAGCACACACAGTAAAAATTTAGCATCAAGCCAACACCTTAATATACTGTAATAAAATTACTAGGAATGACCACCATTATTAGTGATGTTATTCTTTAATTTTATATAATAATATCACAAAATAAATATAGGAAAGTGGTCCTATATTTTATATTTAAATAGCCTGGTGTAAAAACTAGCACATGGCTCTTCTATAGGTACATATTGATTTCTAAGTTTAAATATTCTTCTTCTGCTTAAAAATATCTCGGCTTGAACATAAAACTGTATAACAAAATATAACTTCAATTTTCAGTAAAGAACTGTAATTTAAATATTGCAAAACTCTAATTTTAACATACCTATTATTGCACACACAAAAAAATGTTTAAGATTCTGTACTAATAGCATATAGGTAAATAGTTTTCTATTTTCATTCTTTAAGTTTAAAACATAATTTGTATGTGTAAGCAATAATAGTGTTTATATCTTTACGTTAATAATATCATATCCAAACATTGGATATTAATAGACTGCACACATCGCTACTCAATGAATCAATCACTCCTGGCTCATTGTTCTCAACTTCAACCGATAAACAGACTTGCTATATGGTGGTTTCACTTTGATTGTTGTATTAGTTGAGGAGTTCCTAAGACCGGGCGTTAAATTCATGCGGGAACATCGTTTCTGCGCTAAAACTAAGTTGAGTTTGTTTCTCGGCGGTTGACTTAGACTCAAATTTCCAAATAATATTAAGAGTTACCTACTGAAAAAACTGCAGTGCAGAGTTTTAATTACGTACACACAAACGACTATTAGATGAGTGAGACTTTTAATTATATATATACTTGCACAAACATTGACCCTGATTCAAAAATTAAATGTGAGAGAGCTATCAAATTCAACGTGCAACAAAAATAAAAGTGATAGCACATTTGCCGGAACAGTAAATTCTAATAGTTGTTATTTATAATAAAATTTTATATTTTTAAAATGCATTTTTCTGTCAATTTCATCCTTAAAGACCCCAATAGTTATTGTGAAAGATGATTGTAACAGACAGACGGACTGGTTGACAAGCATAAGAGTTCATTTTTGACAAAATACTTACTGAATTATGATAAAACGTTTATAAAATTATGTGTTTATTTATTCAATATTTATTTATGTCAAAACTATTAAACTGATTTGAATGAGGTTTATATAGTTACATAAATAATTAATACATTTCCAACTTGCGTGCTATTGTAGTTATTTAGAAAATAAAATAACTGGCATGTGCAGATGTACAGGTAAAAAGATAATCGAAGTTATGTTTACAAATAACTTAATAACAAAGACATATATTATTTATGTCTCGTACTCCTAAACATTCAGAAGTTATGCATCTATTTTTTCATATTTTTTATTGAAGCATTACTTTCTCCGTCATAAAACATTTTTCATGCCATCCGTCTAATAATCTGCCCAAAACGGGTATATAGGAAACCAAAAACAATAGTAATTAAAACCTTTGAAAGATAATTATGTTGGAAAATGTGAGTGATTTTGTTAAGTTTAAATTAAAATTAACATAATTTATGATCTGAATTTCAACGTAAACCCTAGTCCCCGTTACAGCACACATTATTTCTGAATTTCACCGGAAGCATTTGCGGAAAGCTTAAATTTTATACATTTATTTTGAAACTGAGCCAAATGAAACTTTACTCTAAAAGTGCATAACAGTATTTTTCGTTTATACTCAGTAAATATAAGTATAATTTGTAAACTTTTCCCATTTTTCATTTCTGTCGCCGACGCTTAGCAAGACAAAATTGATTTTTTATTTTTTTATTGCACGAGTACAGCAGACAGGCAGACGGCCCACTTGATGGAAAGCGGTTACTATCGCCTATGGACATTTGCAACACCAAAGGTGCGACAAATGCGCTGCTGCTCTTTTAAGGGAACTGGAACCTGGTCACTAATGCCAGAACACAACTCAAGGTTGTTATGGCGGCATACTCTAGAACAGGGGTGGTAGCCATCCAGTCGGGCGGTATGCCCTACCACCTGTATGTGGGTTGTTTTGTCGCATCTTAGAACAGGCCGCCCGGCCGCAGGAAATAGTATTTTTTCCCCGTTACTGCACAGATAAAATCTCCCAAAGAACACAAAAACACTATAAAAATACAAGATGTTATGGGGTGCTAATCCTCAGGCTAGTGGAGAGGCCACGAACTTAGTTCGGATGATTAAATGAATACGATCTGGTGGTTTCTGAGTCAACACTATCTCACTTTACCCAGTGAGTGGACACGTGCATTAAATAATGTGTTGAGTCCACGCATTGCATGTAAATAGATATAAAATTATTAAAAATCAATTAGATAAGAAATCAAGTATGTGCAATAATAATCACTTGAAATTATACGGTTACCAGATAAATTTAAAATGTAATGTATCAAGTTAGCATTCCATGTCGTAAATATTGGCAAATTTATTCGTGGAATTGGTATAATATTGAGGTTACACCACTATGAATTTTTTGAAATTTTTTTATTTTTTTGGCTAAATAAAATATTGCAACAGCAGCAGAAAATCTTATTATGTACGGTCCAAAAATCGCAGATTGAAAGTAATGAAAAAAATTTTTTGCTTTTTTTTTATGCGTTAACGTCAAATTTTTATTTTTTTGACGTTTTTCTCAAAATTCCTTTTTTCTAACTGTTTTACGCGATATATCAAAATCTACTGAACCGATTTGGATGAAATTTGCACCATTTATTTTTCGGTTGAGAACCGTTTTTATAAGTTATATATTGTTTAAACTCAACATTTTGTTGGAAATTCGATTTTTTTTCAAACAACTGTCATTTCTTATAAAAAAGATTTATTTAATTAATTTATCAAAAATATAATGATGCCACTTTAGTTTCGTCAAAATCAGCCTCAAGACTCCTTTGCGTGTTTTTCGCTATTTAGCATAATTTAGGATTTGGCCCTGAAGGCTCACGAAAAGTTCACTCTGTATATGTATATTTATTTTTAGACAACGCTGGACGGAGAAATTGTGTCCACCGTCAGCAAGGATTTTAAAAAGAGGATCCCACTGAGCGTTTCATATATCAGTCATTTTTTCAGTCTTGGAAATTGTTTATAAATCTATGATATAATACATTTATTGCCTGTATTTAGCGGATAATATGTAATACAAGAACATACATTAAAAGAAAATTAATAACAGAATACAAAACCAAGGCCTTTTTGGCAATTTGCATTTCCGGTGACGATGTAGATGTTGACGTTAGTTATAAATGTTATTTAAAATTTTGGCAATTATAAAAAAAATGGGTTTACGCCGCGGCGGAGCCAGAGTCCGTTTAGAGAGCAAATATCCACTCAGGTTATATTGCATAATTTTTTTATCCAGACACTATTTTGCTTTTGTAAAATTCCAATTACTCTAAGAAATAAACTAACCCATTTTCACTGGATGAAAAGTATCCTATATCCATTCTCGTTATTGAGTCTACATATATATAAAATTTTACAAAAACGGTCCCGTAGTTTTTGCGTGAAAGCGTAACATATAGATAAACACTTTATCATTTATAATATTAGTATTGTTAAGAGTTGCAGGACTCGAATTAAAATGCCGTTGAAATTATTATAGAGTTTATTTTATTAGAACTATACAAACACGTATAACACAGGTACAAAAATAACTGAACACAACCAGTCCAAACGTAATGCGCGACATCGTAATTCCATAAAACGCGCAAAGTCCGTCACTAAATAGATTACCGCATGGGGTACACACGTCTTGTCCATTGAGGCATTGCTTTATGCTGCATAAATGCAATATGTCTACCTGACCGCGCGGACCGAATTTCTTAGAATCACACCTGGCTAATGACTACCATAAAATATACACAATATATACACAATGGGCTAATCACAAATTTTAAACACAAAGTAAACAAAAGAAGTCCAAATGCCGAAAAATGATAAACTGTACAAAACAGGTATGCAGGTGTGAATTTGTCGGTCGTAACAGTATGGAAGTATGGATTAAAACCCCCGAAAAACATTATTGTATTCTTTATTTATTTTATTTTTTTAATCTCTCTCTCCTGACCCACGCGCTTGTCAGGGTATTTTTTATTCTTATTTTTGTGTTCTTATATCTTTTTATTTTTATGTTCTTTTCTTTCTTTTTTATTGCCAATTTCTTTTTTTAATACAAATATTGATATATTGATACAATTCTGGTTCTAAAACATAATACTACTTATTTATACTACTTTATACAATTCTGGTTCTAAAACATAATACTACTTATTTATACTACTTTATACAATTCTACTTCTTTATTAACTTATACTTATATCTATTCTACTATACTTTTTATTACTTGTACATCTATTTATTTATCTATTACTTTCTATTTACTTGTAACAGACAGTGGTACTTATTCTCTTCTTTATTATAAATGACAAAGCGTTTGGCTTCTGGGTTAAGCACTACAAAATTATATAAAAATTGTCCAGATTTAAACCAAACCATACATGGTGAAAAGACCACCGTAAAAAGGATGAGTACCCATTGACTTTTTCATTTACCTAGGGAATCCTTAAAAGCATTTAATGATAATTGTTCATAATAAAAAGTCGCTAATAAATGACTTTCTAATTGTTAACAATCCAGCATTAAAATATTTCAAAATAGGAAAGATAAATATTTTTAGCTTATCTTCTCAAGACAAAAGCAAACACAAATTGAAATACGATTAATTGAGACTTAACATTTTACTATTTATTGAACATTAACTAACATTAATAATAAATAATCATAGAGGAAAAAATATTTATTATATTGATTAATGTTTTTAATAATCATTAAAATAAAAGAACCAGAATACTTTAAAAGAAAATTCCTTATTTTGAATGGACTAAGGATATTGATTCCAATAAGTTTTATTTTTCTTTAGGTGATAAATGCTAGGAAAGACAACGTTCATAGACAGTAGGTATACTTACATTCGAAATTTATATAGCACTCGGTTTATATCCATGTGTATAATCTGAGAAGATATTTTAAATCTAGAATCATGAAAATGTGATTGCTATTATAATGTTGCTGGGTAGCACTGCAGGGTTTTAGATTAGCCGCGAGACTTGCTCCAAGAACGTGTGGAGCATTCGTAACTCATCTAGCGATGCGTAAATATGCCAGATCTCATAACGATATTCATATGTCATTTACGCGACATTTAAAATTTCTCTTTTCGAATTTTTTTTTTTATATATTCTATTTAATTACTAAGGTTAATCTTGGTATTGTACTTGCTTGTAGAACGTTGCTTTATGTTTGTCTTTAAAATGTTTTCTATTTCCTGCTAAAAGCAGTAAATTCTAAGCTTACTTCTTTCAAAGTATGCTCCTTTCATATCTCCGCTTCAATTCGCCGAGCAATTTATATGCACTTTGTAGCGGTGACCGTTCAAAAGCGCTTCGCTGCACAGTTTACCCGCGGAAAGTGCTACTGTTAAACGTCGTTTTTTCTGCTGAAGAAAAGTCTTGATGACGACGTTCATAGTTAATGAGCAGCTAGTATCCGGCGGGTGTTACCACGCAAATTGCCCGCTCTCCAAGCTTACCGTTTTCAAACCCTTCTGAAACCGGTCTCGCGTGAACGACGCTTCCGACCGTACGTTATTGTTTACCGCCGGAATGACTTCCCTTTGCTGGCGCATCTAACGAATACCAAGTTTGCATGTTGTTGTACTGCGCAAAGTTATCTTCTTTTTGCAGCACGAACAAAATACTCATCAATGCTGAGCGCCCGAAGTTAATAGCCCGTTTTGTGCAGACGAATGACGGTAGGCCTTCACTCTGAGATAGTATTTACGTTTTTGAATTGGTTTTTCTCTTATGTTACCCACGGGAAACAAATTTATTTTTCACTATAATATAAAATTAATTTCAGGTTTAATTGAGGTGAAAAGATAATGAATATAGTATCATATAAAACTGTTCAACGAGTAAGGGCCGATCATTGTATAAAAGTAATCAGTAGAATAAATTACAACTGGAGTAAATTCAAAATGAAACCATTGAATTGTTTTATTCATGCAATTGATGTTTTTAATTTTTCCATGTTATACTTTATTCTATAAATAACTTTTATCTGGTAATTGAAGTGCGCCTTTAATATCTAAAAAACTTTAAATGTCGTTTCTTTTTTCATCGCGGTCTTAAAATGAACTAATTATCATGGAATTTAGTATGAACTTTATTGTATATACATACATTTACAATCTACATATATATATGTAAATGTAGAAGTTCCACTAATAATGAATACTAGTTATATCAGAAAATAAGTGGTTTCTGCAGAGTACTATTAAAGTAAGGTTGTTTAACATGGTACACGCAGCTCAGATGTCAAGTTATTCTTGAATTTATTTCTGACACCACATTTTTCTCTATTCTATTATTCTGTTCTCTTTTGTCTTATGAATCGTGTATTATATTAAATTGAATGAACCTTTATATCCTTTAAACTGCTCGTTTAAATACAACACCCATTAGGCCATCAACAATCCTAAATTATTTACAGATACTAATCCAAAGATGACACAAACAAAGCCACTTGGAAAGCTGTAATATTGGTATATATTTTTTTATAATTACTTTACAGAACCCTACAATACACATAGTCCTTGCGCACTTGGATGATTCTATTTTAACTATTAGACGCTAAAAATTAACTATGTACCTACGTGAATCGAAACGTTCTTGGAATCAATATTAAAGAATGCAATAAATTAACAAAAAGATTTTATTTATCTACATAATCCCCTCCAATGCAATGCATTTAGAATAACGTGCTTATAACTTTCTTATTCCTTGTGAAAAAAATAGTTTTTTTTAGGCCCGAAAATCTCCTCTACGGCACCCATAACAGCAGCATTATCGTGAAATTTAGTTCCACGAATTGCGTCTTTTAATTTTGGGAATAAGTGAAAATCACTTGGGGCTAAGTCCGGAGAATATAGGGCGTCGTCAAGGAGATTAAAGCCAGCACAGTGGATTGGGTTGAGCTCAACTTCCGATCGATGAGCGGGAGGGAGCGTTATCGTGAAGAAACAACACGCCCATCGACAATTTTCCACGATGTTTTTCTTTAATCGCTTCACACACTTTCGAAATTAAATTTGCATACTAGGGTCCAGTAATCATCTGGCCTTTTGGCATGTAATCAATAAAAAGGATTCCTTCACTATCCCAAAACACTGAGGCCATAACTTTGCCAGCGGTAGGAGCAGCTCGAAATTTCATAATGGATAGAGAGGATGGTCGTTTCCAAGACATGCTTTGTCTCTTTAGTTTCAGGATCGACATGGTGGATCCACGTTTCATTCACGGTGACAAGGTAACGGCAAAAATTATCCGAATCACTCTGGAATATTTCGAGTTTACGCTTACAAATTTCCAAACGACGCTTTTGAAGTAATAACTTCTTATGGGAGGGTAAACCGCTTCGTTACGTAACGCGTTACGTCGCCAGTCTATATGTCTGTTCCGTTTTCATGGAAAAACTACTTGACCGATTCGGCTCAAACTCAGTATATATATATTTTTCGATGCCGAGGATGAACATAGGATACTTTTTATCCCAAAAAATTGTTATAGCTTCCGGGATAAAAACAAATCTCTGTTTGTTATGCTTTTACGAAAAGTCTGTTGGACATGATTTGGATGAAATTCGGTACGTATGTAATTTTAAGACCGAGGGTGGTCAAGGGATATTTTTTATCCCGGTTAATGGGACAGATTTTGGGATAGATATATATGTAAAGGTTATCCCAGAAAGTAGGATAAGTTTTTTGTGATTTTCCATTTTGGTTATTTAGGTCAATTTGGTCATTTTGGTCATTTTGGTCAATTTGGTCATTTTGGTCATTTTGTCATTTTGGTCAATTTGGTCATTTTGGTCATTTTAGTCATTTTGGTCATTTTAATCGTTTTGGTCATTTTGGTCATTTTGGTCATTTTGGTCAATTTGGTCAATTTGGTCATTATGGTCATTTTAGTAATTTTGTTAATGTAGGCATTTTAATAATTTTGACCATTTTGGTCATTTTGCTCAATTTGGTCATTTTAGTTATTAATACAACTTGTGGTATCAACCGCAGGTCGTTCCCTCTCTTTTTGAAATTTTATTGTTTAGAACATCGTTTAATTCACTTGTTAATCAATCGTAAACTTAAAGAAAACGTACTAAAAACTTAAATTTTCTAGTTTAAGCAATTTGATCTTAAGAAATTTATTTTAAATAATAAACAAAAAAATAATATATTCTATCTAATTATGCTATTACATAAATGTTTATTATTAATATAATCTATTTCTACGCACACAATATATACATATTTCTTCTGTAAAAATGTAATTTTCCATCCAAAGGTTTGTAATCTTTTTGTTACAGTGTTAATATAGTTTTATTTGTAAGTTCACATGCAGTAGAATGTCAAAGAATATACTCTCAGATAATTCTTCTCTAACTTTTATTAAAACTATTATCAGTTTTATTTCAGTCCTAATTGGACTTATGTTCAATCATCAGTCTTATTGACTCTCTAATCTGTGCTGCACAATGTAAAACTCGTATCTCATTCTGTCTCATGTTCATTCCTACAGATTTGTGTGTTTGTATCTTTTAGTGTCGCTTTTTCGTTTCATCGAGTATCAAATCACAACGATTTTAAAGAAGTTTCACTTCAATAATCATATAAACATATAAGGTACTTTTTCAGCATAAACAGCAGCAGATCATTGAAAACTATGGTTAAATAAATGTAGTAGTCCTTGAATATGTCAAACACAAGAAGTAGGCGTGTTTGAAAAAAATGTTTGTCTCTTACATTAGACTAAAAATAAAATCAATTGAAGCGCTGCCAAATCATATGTTTTGTTTCATAATTAATGGCAATCTCATAATTTCACCACTTTGCCACTGTTTACTGTTCACAAATGATGAACAGTATTTAGAGTTTTCGTTGTCGTATAGGTTATATGCACTTTAATCTTAAGGTTAAATTAATTAACATTAATTCCCAGAGCCATGAAAAAAGTACAAACAGAACCTAAAAATACAAACAATGACATTTTGTACAATAGTATGTGCAACTATAAACTGTAATTAAATAATAATAACAACTATCAACGTCGTAGGTTATTCGACTACGATTTTAAATGTCAATATTGAAATCCTAAAAAGTCTAACGGAATACTTATACGGTGTCCTCCGAGATTCAGTGATATAAGTGTTAGTCTGCCTAGTTCACTAGATAACTAACTAACTAACCTTTTATCCGTGCAGGAACGGAGAAAGAATACAATTTCCTGCGACCTGTCGTAAAAGGCGACTAAACAACCCACAGCCAGGTGGAAGGGTATTTGCTCGACTGGATGGCGACCACCCCTGGTCTAGAGTATGGCGCCATAACAACGTTGTGTTGTATTCCGGCATCAGTGACCAGGTTCCAGTCTCCTTTAAGAGAGCAGCAGCGCATTTGTAGCAACTTTCGTGTTGCAAGTGTCCATAGGCGACGGTAACCACTTTCCATCAAGTGGGCCAAAAAAACTTTTGCTATTAACTCTGCTCTGGGTGTCTTCAGTCAGTCCCACAGTTGTTCGTTATAGATTACCCATAAGACGAGCGTTACTTGCTTAGCTTAGGAATATACATAGTCTGTGTTTAATTGGCATTTAAAAAATTAAAAATAAATATGTAAATTTCTATGCTTTATATTTTTTCAACACGATTAGGATTATAATAAACTTAGTGTTGTTGTAAAAGGATATATGGTAAAATAACTCAAACAATATCGTTGCCGTGTACGTAGATTGTAGTATAATGCATGCATATCCGGCACGCACGTTACGTGTTGAATAATTCCTACGCTCTTATTTTCAAACTTAATCGATTGTGTTAAACACATACTCGTCCAATCGTCATTTTCGATGACTGGTGATCAATTTATTCTGTATTATGGCAATTGAACGCATTGCGCATGCGATGAATTGTATTATTAGAAGGATTCTTAACGAGTCTCGTGGTCATACGAGTTTGGGAACCGACTAAAGACAGTCAGACTCAGTGTTCAATGTGCTTTCAAATCTATTTCTGTGTTTACCTTGTTAATTTATTTGCGTCATACTCGACGTAAACTTATAAATTAAAACTAAATTGGTGAATTAACTTGTACTTAGTAGCATAGTGTGAGGTATTGAATAATGACCAGCAATGGTTGCGAAACAGGTAAAAGAATTTATTAATAATTATAATTTTTCCTATACTAAAGTATTTGCAACATAATTTGTAAAACATACAGTAATGGCATACCTTTAAATTTATAGTCATACATACAAGTGTAATTGAGATTATGTATTTATTCAGTTTTGGTGAATTCAACGTGAACTAATTTTCATAAAATTTTGGTATGGATGTTTTTCAAGACGTGAAATGAACATAGAAGAAATTATATATCAAAATAATTAAAAACTTTTCCTAGATACAGATACAAAGTTAAATTAGGTACATTATATATTATAATGGGATTAAAAGTTCTTAAATTAGTCTAAAATTTTTAATTCATGTTGTATAATAGAGTAATCTAGTTTTTTTCATTCAAAATTATTTATATGTACTAAGTAACAAATAATTGATAATATAATAATAATATTGTTAATGTTTAAATTTAATTTGTATATTATTAGGATAGTGTATGTTTTGTATTTAAATGTTTTTGTAACTTCATAAATCTGATGAAAAGTAATTTTCATCAGGGAATTCATAAACTGTTTGTTTCAAATGGCGGCTTATATATCCATTTACCCTTGTAATGGTTGTATGATATATAGTCATTAGCTTTTATACAGTACAGAGAGCCAACTAGAGTATAAGTAAGGAGCGCCAACACTGCCATTAGAGGTCGATGATATTTTCGCGTATGTTATGTACCTCTCTATCATCTAGTTTGTGCCACTGTAGATATAATTAGATTTCTTTGTATTAAACGAACTTATTATTAAACAAAAAATATACTTTTCTTAAATTTTTCGCATATGTTATGTACCTCTCTATCATCTAGTTTGTGCGAAAGTGCGAAAAACAGTTGTCACGCCCGAAACAGTAAAACATTCATTTTGCAAGAGAGCATTGTTTGTAGATACATTTCAAAAATATTTATTATATAACTTTTATTTTCCAGCAAATAAAATTACAAGTATGGAAAAATGACCAAATATCACAAACGTATTTTGTTTATACAGAGACCTCCCGTGCGACTCCGACTCAAACGTGTCCACCTGTTTGGGATCAATATCCCTATTAACATTATAAATGCGAAAGTAACTATGTCTGTTTGTCTGTCTTCTGTTCAGTTTTCACGGAAAAACTACTGGACCGATTTGGGTGAAACTCAGTATATATATATTTTCGATGCCGAGAATGAACATAGGATACTTTTTATCACGAAAAATGTGACAGTTTCCGGGATAAAAATATATTTGTTCCTCTGTTTGTTATGCTTTTACGAAAAAACTACTGGACCGATTTAGTCGGTATATATGTAATTTTAATACCGAGAGTGGACAAGGGATTTATCCTGGAAGCTTTTTATGCTGGAATTATCCCTTAGAGATAGATTTATGTAAAGGTTATCCCAAAAAGTGGGATAGGTTTTTTTGTGATTTGACATTTTGTCATTTTGGTAATTTTGGTAATTTTGGTCATTTTAGTCATCTTAGTCCTTTTAGTCCTCTTAGTCGTCTTACTCCTCTTAGTCCTCTTACTCCTCTCAGTCCTCTTACTCCTTTCAGTCCTCTTATTCCTCTTAGTCCTCTAAGTCCTCTTACTCCTCTTAGCCCTCTTAGTCCTTTTACTCCTCTTAGCCCTCTTAGTCCTCTTAGTCCTCTTACTCCTCTTAATCCTCTAAATCCTCTTACTCCTCTTAGTCCTCTTAGTCTTCTTATTCCTCTTAGTCCTCTTAGTCCTCTTAGTCCTCTTAGTCCTCTTTGTCCTTTTTGTCATTTTTATCATTTATGTAGTTAACTAGGACGGTTTGAAATAGAGGATGAAAGTTTGGATGAGACCAATCATTTTTCAAGTTTATAGATATGAAAATTCATCGTCTATAAAAATGCGATAGTAACTAGATATGTCTTTCTGTTAAGCTTTCGCGGAAAACTACTAGTAATACTGGATCGGATTTGCAATAATTTTGTCTAATTGTAGTTTTAATACCGAAAATGGATACAAATAATTTTCATGCCGGGAGATGGGATAGTTTGCGATATAAAATGAAATTAATCTTCCAGGTGCAAATAGCACTAACATAAAAATTTAGTACAATGCAACCTGCTCTTTAAACAAGAAGCGCGCACTAAAGGTTGACCTGCGGCGCAGCCGCGGCGTAAACTCTAGTCCTGAATAAATCTCTTATGTCTGAGGGTGTTTTATAAAATATCAAAGAAATCTCGTTTTCGCATCGGTCATATAGATAGAACAAACAAACTAATCCATATTAATATGTAAATGTAAGCGACGATTATTTGCTTAAATATTATGTATTTGTTGATTACTTTATAACTTAGATAGATATAAACCGGTTATCATAAAAGTTTTGTAGGTAGGTCTGGAGATGATGACAATATATTTTTGCGTACTGAGGAAATTAGAATTCAGCTTCCAGATGAGGCTTTCCTACAACACTGCGATATGGGATATTTCAAAAAGGATTTCATAAGATTCTTTTGTAGCCGGCAGCGTATAGGTGCCATCTCTAGTGTTGCAAACGTCTATAAGAGACGGTAATGGTTTGCCATAAAGTCGACCTTCCGCCTGTCTGCTGTAGTGCAACTATAAAAGAAAAAACTTATAATGCGGAAAACCGGAAAGATTTCGCGCAATAGTAATCCATAGTTCACGCGAATGAGATCATGGTAACTTACGGCTAAGGCAACCGCATTTCTTGCCAATGACGTGGGCTCAATTCCTGGTCGGGCAACCTGTACTGCTTAGAGAGTTTTCTGACCTAATGTATCACATATCGTTTTAATTATTGCTAACAGTGGAGGAAAATATCACCAAGAAATCTGCATCGGCGTCAGTGCAGGACATTTCTTGGTGATATTTTTGTTTTCGTCAAGTTATGTATGTAATGATGAATATATTTTATTCCGTTCAAGAACGGAAAAGAATACTAATTCTTGCGGCCGGACGGCCTGTCGTAAGAAGTTACAAAACAACCCACAGTCAGGTGGTAGGGCATTTGCCCGAATAGATGGCTAACACCCCTGCTCTAGAGTATGCCGTCATAACAACTTTGAGTTGTGATCCGGCATCAGTGGCCAGGTTCCAGTTTCTCCATCAAGGCCGGCAGCACATTAGCAGCATCTCTCGTATTGCTAATGTACATAGGCGACGGTAACCACTTTCACATTTATGAAATCCGTCAATTCGCCTTATTGTTCAAAGCGAGTGCATGTGTGTCTCAATCCCAGCTATGGGACATTTATTTTATAACATACAAGGAAACAAGATTTTAAATCGCCGAAATTAATATAATCAATATAAGAAAAGTAACATTTGCGATAAGTCTGTGTTATCGCATTTTAACGACCCTTCTATAGCAAAATGCACGGTATTCTTAGCAATACGTCTTATGAGTCAAATATAGAAAAGGAATTAAGTTATGCGTACATTCTTAAACTGAACTCATATTTATATTCATACGGTATATAAAGTGTAGATTTAGGCTAAACATTAAGACAATTTATATTACTTGTGAGTCAGCGTACATTTGTAGTCAGTCATACTCTTATTTCTCCATATTGTAATAATGCTCTTAGGCATAAGTAATGAGGTGATTAATAATTTTTGTCCAAATAAATTAAAAACAGTAGTCTATATAAATAACAATGATCGTAGGATAATTGGTGACAAGTTAGTAGCTCTGAATTTACCATTTAAAGTCCCAAAACTACTGACCTTTACAAGTCGAGGGGTGGCAGTGCGTATAACAGATTAAAAAAAGATGTACCTACTAAATTTTGACAGAGATGACTTATTTGTTTATGCTATACGTAGATAGATAGATAACACTTTATTACATACCAAAATAAATAATTTTAAAAACATCCATATTTATAATACTTTTTATTCATAATAGATACATTAATACTTAAGCTAATTCAAAATTTTTATTACATATATCAATGGACAATACAATGCAAGAAGACTTAACTTATTCGTATTATATTCTACTCATAGTCCCTCAATACTATAAGTAGAATACTGAGCCCAGATCACCGTCTTCTATGGGTAAGGTGCCCAGAAGGCTGGCTACGTTTCCTCGCTGGATCGCCATACTGATCCGTTGGCCGAGGTAAGCACCAGCCCTCTGATCACCTGAAGAGTCAATGAGTCGTTTCGATAAATTTTGGTAGAGGCTCATGGTCTCAGGACCCCACGGTCCAAGCGTCTCGACAGCAAACGGCACAAATATATAACTCTCACTGAGGGTTGCATACTTGCGCCGCTTGAGTGATTCGGCTGTTTTCGCCGCTGTACCGGCTGATCTAGACGTGTTTGGTAAATGGGTTGCGGCCAACGTGTCTACGCAAGTCGCATCCCACACCAAAGGCTTGCCACGTTGCCAGGGAATTAGAGTCATTCCGTCGGGACGCCTACTATCGTCACGTGCAATACCGTTCCGCTCTAATAAAGCCGGCACGTTAGCGGTGGCAAGAAAGACCATGGTATCCCGGGCTGATTATCTCTGTTCCACAGACGCACGTGTGTGGTGCACATATGCGTGAACCCAAGCGCAGATTTATAGCCAAAGAAAAGGAAGTATTATCCATTAATGTACCTATGTTTGGGGAGAGGATAGCTTGGAGCCAGAAACCAGACTCTTTGCCGGAAACGGCAAGGATGCGAGCACGTCCTGTAGAGTTAGTGGAATTTAAAAGTTTTGTATTTAATCCTCTACAAATAGGTTCATCCCAGCATCGTTGCGAATTCGGGATCGTGGGAATGTCTTCACCAGGGCAGACCATTTTCCAGGCGTTTAGAGCTTCATTTAAGAATGATGTATTGGCATTATTCCAGTGTTGCATAATTTTTTTTAAATAATAGGCTAGTGCTATATGCGGATGAAACAAAAGCCGGTAGAGCAACGCTAGAGATTTTGCGGATGCCTAAACCTCCATATCTAATGGGTAGGGAAGCTTGGATCCAGCAGCTGTCTGAAAGTACAGAATTTTAAATTTTTGTAAGTACATCTTTAATGCGGTCATCTAGTGATTTTATAAGATTAGAAAATATCCAAACCGGGGCGCATCGTAAGACATATGTTAATTTTGATACAAACGGACAATGTTGTATAATGTGATATGCAATTTGAGAGTGAATATCGAAAAGTTTAGAGCATGATACATCAAATTTGGCCGCTTGCTCAGACAGATAATTTGGAATGGCCTCATCTAGAATAGGGGCTCCAAGCAGACGAAGAGAATCCTTCTCCAGGACCTTAATACCGGGTGCGACGACATTGAACATATTGCTAATATTGTCTCTTTCATTTTTAAAAATTAAATATATATACATAGTCATACATATATATTTCAGATGAAAGTATTTGTAATTTATTTGCTACCCCTGGGATAATGTTAGTGTTAGTGACTGTGTCATGCATGTGTAGTCTAGGGTTTTATGCGTTATTTAGGATGCGGCATTGTTATTAATTACTAATGACGTTAAACATTGACGGTCAACGTATGTACAGTAATCTAGCTAGTCATTAACGGGGTTATTTTTAAACGCTATAAACAAGATGTTACCTGGTACTCCGGTGATGTTAATACAAATGAAAGGCCGGGGTATGGTAAACAAAATATTTTATTATGCACTGAAGATTCTAGCAGAAAAGATGGATTTTAGTTACTTACAGTAAATGAAATTCAACAGGATTTCCTTAAAAGCTACAATTCACAAATATCTAAATTGTTAAGAGTCGACGAAGCCTTTGCACTATGAACGTTTTTATATGTAGGCTAGCTGTATGTTGATAACGAGATTGTCGACGGCGACCAGATTGTCTTTAAAGTATTAAAATTACAATAAGAAAAGGATCCACACCAGTACAAAAAGAATTAAGTTGGTATAAAAAGTAGTTTAATATGTATTGGCCGAGAAGCGGCCGTTTCCCAGCTCGGTTTTCGAACTAGTTTAGTCAAGGAAGATTTTGTATAACGCAATAATAAAGTGGTTTCTTCGCTGCTGATACGGTCCGAAGGCAACGCCTCTGGCGGTGCTAGGACATAGTCAGCTCTCTCTTGTGTTCCGTAGAACAGCAGAAGAGAAGGGTAAATAAAGCAACTAGCTGAAAACATCCACCATCTGGAACGCTTACACACACATATGTCTTAGATTTAGATTTGCGGATTCTGTTAGTTTGCGGGGGCGAGGCCTATAGTGTGGCGATCGGTAGCAATACCGGTCGACAGGGTTACCCTTAGCAAGTGGGTAGATCGTGATATCATATGAATCGCGTTGCAAATTAAAAAGAAGGAAAAACGCATTGAAAGAAACCAACGGCTACCGACGTAGGATTCAGCAAGACCGCGGCGAAAACGATAGATTAGATAAAAAAAAACACAAAATTGACTTACGGGGATTTTATTATGAGGCAGCAGGGAATGTCAGTTGGCGACGTACACCTCGTCTGCTAATGGAATACTTCAATTCTTATGATGGTAAGAGTAGAGAAACGGTAACAAGATCATAAGAGATACTTATGATGAGATTTGCTGGTATTCGATATCAGACGAACGTATAGGAGAGGCCCGTCTCCGGGGATAGCTAGATTTCAACAAGAGGTTGATCATCTTGTCCGTTTTCCTTTAGTACTTTTATTAGGACAAGTTTACACCAATCAGGTAAAAGAAATTGAGGAATTGCCCAGTCACGTAAAACAAAGCGATTCCAAACCCAGTGTGACGTTAGCAGATTTGACAATGAGAACAAAACAATAGATTTCAATATTGCACTAAGGTACGAGGAATTGGTACCAAAAGCGTACAGCCTCGATTTGGAATTAAGATTACAAATTAAGTAATTATATGATAAACAAGAAATAAATGGAAGTTATGTAACGCGATAAAACAACGTGTGGATTGTTTGATACTAATATACTCCATATTAGAATGTATCAACTTTTAATTAAAGTTTGAAGACTATGAGGTTAGGGCCGTTGTGTACACAGGGTTAGCAGCTGACTTGATCACCACGGAACGTTGTGTACGCAGCGTCGGAATCAAAACAAGGTGACAATATGGCGGCAATTTAAAATAACGGGTATGTTTTTTATTATTACGTAGCAAAGACACATTTGCCCAGTCACTAACACTAATGCAAATTAAGCAGGAGCACAATTAGTGACATAGTTCTTACGGTTCATGAAGATGACCGAGCTTCACGAATTGCTGAAACTCTAAGCCAATTGGACCCTAAAAATCCGCTCAACTGTATTCAAGTATTTGTTATCGTTTTTCGAAACTACCTCACTACCATTCTAAAATAATGATGGATTCGATCGATAACGAGATAGAAAAAGAAACTGTAATGCTCCCTTGACGCGTAATTCATAATGACATATCATTCTATTGGAATATTCCATTCAAATAAGCCATATTTATCCTGTCAATATGTATTTCAGATAAAAATGAAAATGCCAGAGCGAATAACGTAACTCCATTTGAAATTGGTTCCTCCAAAACGTGAGTAAGTATGTGCGACTAGTCGTTGTTCAGTATTAAAAATGTATTGTTATTACAGTGTTACTTCGTGTGATCAGAGGGCTGGTTCCTACCTCGGTCAACGGATAAGTATGGTAATCCAGCAAGGTAAATTAGTCCGCCTTCTGGGAACCTTACCCATTGACTTCAATGGCCTACGCTCAGCATTCTACTTATAGTTTTAAGGAATTATAATTATGTAGTATACTACATAATATTGTATACAATATGAGTTAAGTTACCATCATTGTACTAGTCTATAACAATATCTAATTCTATTGAATATAAAAATTGTTATTATATTATCTGAAATGTTAATCAATCAGTATAATCTTCAGCACGATTCTTAAGGGATGGCCTTTGCCTACGCAGAAGCGAATTTTCGGATCTTTTTCGTAGTATAAGGTATTGTCCCTTTCGAGTAAAGGGATACAACATAATATTATCGATATGTCGATAAATCACATCACATTGGTTATGCTCAATGCGCAAAGCGACCCCTACTATTCTACCGACGACTCAAGATCCGTGCTGGGAATTATACTTATATCCGTTTTCCTTTTCATCATTACTGTTACATGTTCGTAGAAGTTAATTAATACCAAAGAATTTTAGTAGACAGAAATATAAATAATTGCACTGAATAAAAAACATTAATTTTATTTGACCTGTTTCGAAAAATTCAACTTTGTTAAAATTCTGTACCTGTTGTGACTTTTTTACGGCAAAATAAATAGTAGTATTTGTACAAGTCCCACGCGAAATAAATGGTGGGTCAAGCTAGTTTTAAGTGTTTTAGCATTATTTAATTTCTCATTAACATGGAAAAAGTATATTTATTAGTTTGTATCAAAAGCGAAAATACCAACAGCACCTAAATACAGTTATGTTAATAATTAAGAACAATTAAAAATATTTAGTATATCCAAATCAAGTCCTATGGTCACGATGTTAAAAACTTTCAATTGTAGTTTATAGTTACTTTATAATTTTGTTATAGAAAAACACAGGAGAAAGATGAAAAGAACATTCTTCGCAGGAAATTCTTTCTTGCCTTGCCTACTGTGTCTGAATTGAAACAATATACCGGAGTGTTGATATGTGGTAAGTTTTTGTAGTGAGCAATATTTACGACAGCATCACACTGAACAATGTTTGATCAATTGATCGTCGCTTGCTTACATACTACAGATACAACTCTGTCTTGGAAGAGATCATGCTGGAATGATTATATTGATCACAGCTCGCTGTGCCGGTTTGATAAGCTCTCACAGAATATTGGCATCAAATGATTATCCTTGAGGTAATTGTGTTTCGTACGATTAGTGAGAGTTCTGGTGACCCTCTTCTCCTTCCCCTATTATATTCACTATTTTATCCCCTCTATCCCATTCTAAAGGGGCACAATGCGTTGGCTTCACCTCTGATGTAGCAAAAGTTTAATGGCGATAGTAACCACTTTACATTAGGTGGCTACCTGCCTGTTTGCCAGCTTAGCATTTAAAACAATCTTCTTAGCAAGTTTATTATGTACTTTACATAAACTGACTTTAAATGTTAATCAAGATCTCTTATAATATCGGTATACCCGTCACGCTCGACTAAAGCGGATTGATGATCGAAGTCCAGATTTCTTTGAGATGTTTTCCTACACCGTCAACATTCGTTATTAGCGGCAATATTCATGATAAGTCAGAAAACTATTAAAATAAAGAGAAATTTTGCTTAAAATATAGCTGTTTTACTAATATTACTTCAATCACGTCATTCAAATGAGACGCATCGATCTCAATCAACTATGACTTAAAATCCTTTCCTATTCCTAACAGTAACGTAATATAATACCCATAATATACACCGCTATTGCTTAGATCACTATACTAAAAAAGCCGTTACTAATGCTGAATTTCTATATTTTACACCGCTTCTTTATTTTAACCCTTTCCATAAAAATTGATCTCACTAAAAAATTCAAAAATCCTGCAAAGTTACTTGTAAATTTTATCGAGAAATCTTTACGGATTTGGTTCAAAATATAAATTTAAATAATATAATGTTAGTTGGAATTCTAGTACTGTTTTACTACGCCTTCTTTAGAGGTAAGAGAAGAAAGACTAGTAAAAACCCTCAAGAAATGTACTGGGCTATTGTCATTCCTACTAGTCTACTTCGATAAATAAGTCTATTAATGATTAATTATGTTCTTTTAGCTTTGTCTAATTAGTTGGTACACGATATAAACTCTTATAGAATATATTTTAGCCTCTATTATCATATTTTAAAAAAGTTAATAAACATAATCTAATTAAGCCACGTGTTTAATAGGTGATGTAATTAAAATAATCACGTTTGTTACATTTCGCTTTTTAAAATAACAAGACTGTGGTTTAGATATACTATATAAAATACATTTTTAATTCGAAATTAACGATGAGGGAGATAACTAATAGGTATTTGTTGTAAGCAATAAAATATTCATACCCTCGCTACACGTTTACTACTTCATGCCTTCAATATAATTAATTAGGTTTTGTTGGTCTCAATATAAGCTGGGCAAACAAATTTATTTTATGTCATCCATTTCATCAACAAGAAGCAATGTACCTTGACACTAGCTTTGTCCCACAAATTCTAAGGCTCCGTGCTCATATATCCAAAATGGTATTCTTAAAATATTTTTATCAAGTTACTAGCTTCTGCCCGCGACTTCGTCCGCGTGGAATAGTTACTTTGGGCTAACGCTAACTTTAACCCGCGACTTAGAAGGTGCCCCACCGCCTTCCCCCGTCATGGCTGCACATCATAAATGCGCGCGCAGTACTTATTCATTATTTTGCTGCGATGTTATTTTAAAACTACAACATCTAAATAATAAAATAAAAATAAATGAAAATTTTTGTTTTAAATTAAATACTTGTGATGAATGACGTATTTATTTGGGTAAGGATTAATATTATGTTTATAAAAACACCTTCGCAAATAATGCATTATTTTAGAACAAATTTGGTTAGCATAAAAAAGTTATAGTGAGCCAACCTTAAAAGGTAAAACTTTTAAAGGGAACAATTATGTCATACATGATTTTTGCGAAACTTTAATCGTTAACGCAGCGCACGCAGTGGAAGCTCTCAAAAGGAAAAAAAACTCCGATTTTGAAACATTCTTCAACAAATATTCTATTGAAATTGAATTTTTCAAATCAGACCAGTAGTTCCTTAGATTAGCGCGTTCAATCAATCAAACTCTTCAGCTTTATATATTAGTAAGTATAAGATAATGCAGTTTAGACACACCTCATTGCTCGGACAGTTGCAGTGGATTAGTGTAACGCTCCTCAGGTAGATCGATGTATCCACTAAAACAATGGCTTGTCAATATAAAGCTCCAAAGCCTAAAGTATCAACGCTAAGTCGTCAATCAACTGGTTTTTCATTTCGTAGAAATTGCGGTTGAACACTTCGATCTGATTCCCCTACAACATTCCATCTTCGAACGATGAGGTGCTCTACTTACAACCGCAAGGCGTCGACTAACAAAGGAAACACCACCAGTGCGAACGAAACGTTTTGCCTTTACGTTTATTCTGCGTACGGCAGAACTATGGAATGCACTCACTACTGAGTCCGTGGTTCTCGTAAAGTACAATCCGGGTGTCTTTAAGTCTGGTGTGAATAGATATTATCTAGGTAAGCGTGCTCCATCTTCGACCGCATCATCGTGATCGTGATCAAACGCGAAGCTATTGAACATAAAAAAACACCCGGGTGTTTGCCATTCGTAACAGGCTAGGATCGCGGGTATGAAATTAATGGCAATGACAACGCCGCGAGCTCACCTGATGTGTCAGCCATAACAAAAGACTGGCCTTTCTTTGGGTTGGAGGGAATCAAATCGCCCAGCTTAGTCTCTATTATCCACATAAAAGTTACTCATGCAGGTGTCGCTGTGTGCTGCTGTCTCCGCGGCCATACCTACATATGTTGCATAGCCATAAAAAATTATAAGCATACTCCTGTAGGCTGTTCAGCTACTAAAAGTCTCTTTCAGGCACTCTTTAAACATTAAAGGATACATTGTAACAATTTAGCGATATTAGTGAGTAAATGGTATGGGACTTTTCGCCAGAATAGTCATGTGTATGTACTAAATGTTTGCTGTCCTTCTAAAATATTTTTTTAGCTCATCATGAATCATTCTCTCGGTATTACATGAATGTAATACCGAGTTAATTTTACTTCGAAAATATTTTATTAGTTTCTAAAGTAAAAGGAGTTTTACTAAATAAATATAATATATAGTTACTATAGCTTTTTTGCTCTCAAATAAAAAGTTATGTTTACCTATATATTAATTACAGGATATTATTAGTGTTATTAAGATAAATAAGGAATTTATTGGGAGTTAGAAAATATTAATACAATTTTAAAAATCATGTATCGCTACCTGTAGGTAATGTACTATCGGACCAATTGAATTATGGCCCACTTTCCTAATAATTCCTTCAAAACCGTCAAAATACTAAGGTTTATCGTGTGTGTTGCACTTAGGACGTTTTAAACATTAATAAAAATGCGTCACTAGGCTCAGAGAACTACGCAATTTTAAACTTTGTTATCATTGTACTAGATATGTTTTAGATAAAACAGTAATGATTTGAAATAATTTGAATCTCGAATTGAAATCTGTCTTATAATTCTAACTCTTTTCATTATAGAAAAAGTATTATAATTTTAAAAATAAAATGTCATTCTGAAAGTTTATCAGAAGTCAAGTAAAGTCAATGAGAAAAAAATTAGAACTCAATATATAAGAATTAAATATTTATTTCAATTGTATAATGGCTAATCTCGTAAAACAAAGAGCTCGGAATGTAGTGGTCAGTGAGGAAGGCTATGGCATTCTAGAAATATCACGAGTGTTAAATATAAGTCGGAACACAGCGAGAGCATGGATCAGACGGCACGTTGAAGAGGGTATTCTTGAAGATAGACGAAAACATAATCATGGCGTTCGTCGAATAACAAACCAACAAAGCACAGATATGCAACACCATTATGAAGAACATCCTTTTTCTCGTACCCAATATTTCGCGGCACGTTACGACGTTTGTTTACAAACCATAAAATATCATTTACACCGTATTGGACTGTATTACCGACATTGTGCTAAGAAAGTACACTTAACGAACGCACACAAAACTGCAAGATTAAATTTGTCACGTAATTATTTAGACTTTGACTGGACTAATAGCAGATTTTCAGATGAAAAATCATTTAGATCTTCTCAAGGTGGTCGCTTAACTTTGTGGCGTTATAACAATACCCGATACACAGAGGATCATGTAGTGCCTAATCGATTATCTGGTCGAATTTCAGCTAACATGTGGGCCTGAATGGGTACCGGAGGTATAGGTGAACTTGGCAAATTTCTCCTCGTCAAAACGCATTAAACTATGTCGATTTGTTGGAAGAATCAATGTTACTGACAGTGCTAATAGTGTACCCACTTAATGAAGTCCCTGTACCTGTATTCTCCTACGTTCACGACAATTGTCGAGTACAGACGCCAGAATCGTTTCGAATTGGGTTACCCAGGATTAAGATGAAATTACTCTCATTTCACCGTCACCAGACTTCAACCCAATAGAAAATTTATGGGGTTTGATGGTTCAAATTTCGATATAACAGAAACGAGACGACGAAGGAAGCAAGTGAGGAGCACTGCAATTAAATTTGGAATTACATGAGGGTGGGGAACCGACATCTTCAATCGTCTAATCGGGTCAATGCGTATAATCGACTATTAGACGTCATTGAAAACAATGGTGCTTATACCCGGTTTTAGGTTTAAATAGAGTAAAGTGGGTGCCATTTTTAAATTTGAAATAAAACCAATTATTAAAATTACATAAAAGTTTTTATTTTAAAATTTTTCCACATTAATGTTGTTAATGTTTTATTTTCTTGTGTATTTCTGCTACCTAACATATAACGATAACCCTAATATCAAAGGTTTGGCCTGTTTCACCTTTGACTTGTCGATTTATGGCTGGTTACGATATCTTACTATTCACTCCCCTGCCTTAGCGTAGGTTGAATTTTGACATTACTTGTCAAATCTATTTTGTCTATTTTGACATTAGAGATTACGTCAAATTTTAAACGTTAGTAAGGCAAATAAACGGTCGGTAAGATATAGGAACCGGCCCTTAATCCAATATGCTTAATGACAGAGATAGTAATAGCACGTAATAGCATTTGTCAGATTTTACACACGAGTATAGTCGAGTCTCTCCGATCTGTTTAATACAACGTAGTCAGTAGCTGTCAATGTCTAATAAAATGATAACAAGTTCGTTACCAAGGAAATGTATGTTCAGGCGAATTTCAAGCTAATTGTATTTCACAACTGTAGGAAAACGACCTTATAGTGGGTCATGTTTCAATTGGTCTGATAGTACGTACCAAGAAGTTTGGCTGCTATGGACGGTATATACCACAATTCTTTCTAATTTTAGGCTTTTTTTAAGTACATTGTTATACATAAGAAGAACATGAACGATTGCAACAAATGAGTTTATTGAGGCCCCAAGCGCAGCTGAGGGTTAAATCTCACACGAGTTGCGAGTCACATATTCTCCTAAGTAATACATAATGCTTTACACTACACCTACGAGGGAAATAATAAACAAAACATTATTAATTAAAATTTATATTAAAATTATTACACTTATAATAAAAATACACAATAAAAATCGATTTGTCTTCATCTACTTAATTAGGGTGAAGTTTCGTGTTTCGTCATCAGACTTGAAATAAAAACTTTGTTTTTTGGTAATACTAGTGACGGACTTATCTAAATTGATTAGGTATCCAGAATTTAAAAAAACAGCACTTTAACAACGGTTTTTCATATATTTTTTCATCGTATTGAACTCTTCGACATATTTTCTCCCTAATTTTTTTATAAAGAAGTTCGTATGCTACTACACTATGGTCGCGCAACGGAAGGTTAGAGAGATGAAATAATTTTAGAAAGATTTAATAGTAAATATAATAATAATTTAATGTAACATTTACATTAAAACACTAGATAAAAATAACATAACAACGTGGCTGGGCTCACCTGAGTGATTAGTTCCATTTTTTGTCGCGGGCCTTTAAACGTTGGACGCCCTTTACACCATTATATAGCTTCTCAGAATACAGCTTCTTGACAATTTTTAATAGTATAGACGAAGTTTCCCAGAAAACTACCGGTGACATAACTACACAGATAGACGGACATGACGATTAAATAAGGGTTTCGCCTTTGCTAAAACGGCTACAGAATCTTAAAAAGTAACAACTTATAAATTTTACAGGATTCGCGATATGGGCTACTTCATGGTTTTGGTTCAAAGAAGCAATTCTTCCTGGCAGTTATTTATTCAACATGAGCGGCGTGGTCATCGCTGGATACACTGTTGGTCACACGTTAGAAAGATATACAACCCTAAATCCAGTTGTCGGCATGACATTGACTGGTGCTTTATATAGAAATATTGGTCCTCCTAGTTTTCTTAATCATCCTGCAGCAGATTTATTAGACTATCATTTGAGGTAAGTAGTAGTAATAAATTTAAAATAAAGACGAGTGGATAGAAGGAGCCATGATACAATTATTGATAAACGTAGAGGAAATGGACAACAAAGTGTTATAGTGAAGGTTTCTGTAGAGGGCAAGAATGTCTACTGTTTCGTCTTTCAACTACGGAATTCTGAAAAGCATTTGATTGGAAATATTTTATACTAGCTTTTGCCCGCAGCTTTGGCGGCGTTAACGTTATACCACAGGAACCGTACATTTTTCTTGGATAAAAGTAGTCTTTGTATAATTTCAAACTATAATCTATGACTGTGCGAAATTAAATCCAGGTCCGTTCAGTCATTCTGACGTGATTGAGCAACAAATATCCATTCAAACTTTCGCAGTTATAATATTAGTATAGGTAATAGGTCGCTAAAACTTATTAACAAATGTGATTGAAACCAATTTTATTTCAAAACATACTTTAAGCTCTACCTTTTTGAATTTAATCAGATTCCCTAAAAACATAAATAAAAATATTCTAATCTTAAACGACCCATTAACTATAACGTTATTCAATTTAGCACTCTATTTTAATAATTACTCCACGCCTATTGTTGCTCCAATTTCATAATGGGAGTAGTATGGTACCCTGGTACTCTAAAACTAATTTATTTTATACTCGTGACAGTACTTCGCCATCTCAATACCAAAAGTACTTATAACTATATATATGATAAATATAAGAGTCAAAAAGAGATTTTTATCCCGTTATATGTGGTAAAAATATAGATCTTGTTTTAATTTGTAGAATAAGCTTGTATCAACTGCTAAGATACGTTACGTCTTCAAAAAGACTTCGCATGTCTCTGCGATTTCTATCGTCTTTTTAAAGAGAAGTTTTCCGGAGAACTGTTCTGATGTCATTACCCTCTTTCTATCACTACACCGCACGTCAATAGCATTCATCTTCATTTCCTCGAGCTGTTATCCTTATGTATAGAAAAGTTCTCAACGACGTTTCTTTTGCGCACTCAAGGGTTTGGTAGCGTTTAACTCTTACATGAAG